>JAYESD010000001.1:77053750-77653750 GCA_036927565.1 Tuctoria greenei
TGTTTGGAAACTTGTACCTCCACTTCAAGGTCACACTTTAATTGGGACTAAATGGGTATTTAAAGGTACACTAAGGATGGGGTTGTGATTAGGAATAAGTCTAGGTTGGTTGCTCAAGGTTTCACACAAGTTGAAGGTCTCGATTTTGATAAAACTTTTGCTCCTATTGCTAGATTAGAAGCCATAAGAATTTTGTTAGCTTTTGCTGCATCTAAAGGTTTTAAGCTATATCAAATGGATGTTAAAAGTGATTTTCTTAATGGCTATATAGATGAGGAGGTTTATGTCAAGCAACCACCGGGTTTTGAAAATCCAGATTTTCCTAATCACGTTTACAAACTGTCCAAAGCCTTGTATGGTCTCAAACAAGACCCTAGAGCATGATATGATAGGTTAAAAACATTCTTACTTGAAAAAGGGTTTACCATGGGCAAAGTTGATAAAACTCTTTTTGTACTTAAGCATGACAATGACTCATTATTCGTTCGAGTGTATGTGGATGATATTATCTTTGGCTGTGCTTCTCATGATCTTTTGTCCAAGTTTTCAACTATGATGAGTTCATAATTTGAGATGAGTATGATGGGAGAACTTACATACTTTTTGGGGCTGCAAATCAAGCAACCTAAGGAGGGAACCTTTGTGTATCAAACGAAGTATACAAGAGACCTTCTTAAGTGTTTCAACATGGATAAATACAAGGCTCTTCGGAAACATATGGGTACAACAACGAAACTTGAACTTGATGAAGATAGTGACATGGTCGATCAAAAAGAATATAGAAGTATGATTGGATCCCTTTTGTACCTCATGACATCAAGACCGGACATACAATTCAGCATATGTCTTTGTGCACGGTATCAAGCTTCCCCACATACTTCACATCGTCAAGCCGTAAAATGAATTATCATGTACTTACATGGAACTCAAGAATTTGGGATTTTTCTTCCTTCTTCCTCAACTGTTACTTTGAAAGCTTTCACGGATGCTGATTTTGGGGGTTGTAGGATTGATGGGAAAAGTACTTCGGGTGCTTGTCATTTTCTTGGAAATTCACTTGTTGCTTGGTCCTCTAGAAAACAAAACTCGGTTGCACAATCCACAGTTAAATCTGAATATATAGCTGCTGCTAGCACTTGCTCAGAAAATCTTTGGATTGTTCAAACACTTAAGGACTGTGGAGTTGATTTAGATAGTGTTCTGCTGTTTTTTGATAACACTAATGCCATCTGTATCGCTAAAAACCCAGTGCAACATTCTTGAACAAAGCCCTTGACATTAGGTATCACTTTCTCCGTGATAATGTTGAAAAAAGAAACATTGTGCTTCACCGTGTAGATACTGACAACAATTGATTGACATTTTTACAAAACCTTTGGATTTCACTCGTTTTCGTTACATTCGTAGTGAAATAGGGGTTATGCATCCTCATGTCTTAAATTGAGGGGGAGTTTTGAAACTTGGGAAGTCTATGTGTGAATCTGAAATTAAAATATGAGCATAGTATCTCATACATATATGACTTTGTGATTCCTTTTACATGCTGAAAGTTCTTACTACATTACTCATGTGATACATTTTGTAGTTTTTGCCATATCTAGTAATTGGAATAATTACTTACACTAAATATGGTCATGGTCAAACTTTCTTACTATTTTGAACTTGTTGCATGCTCACAAGTAACTTTAATCATAAAGAATTAATCAAGTAATCAACTCACATGTCGAGTTTTTATTATCAAATGAAAAATTGAGAAAAGATCAAGAAAATATGCATGCATCGCACTTCTTCTTTTGAGATGGCTTATCATTGCACTTAGATACTAACTTGGAAGGAGTTTTGTATGACTAAAATCATGTCCTTAAGCTTCTGATTGTCAAATGACAAGGCTTGGCTTGGTTGGTTAGAATAAGGCAGATGCGGCATATAATCTCTTACAAATGTCATATGATCAAAATTTTTGCTTAAAAGAAAATAAAATTGCAGCAACAAGGGTCATGCTTTCAAGTCATGAAATAGTTAAGTTTGTGAGATTATGACTTACTTAAATTGAAAATTACATTTGATCTCTAGCATGGCTTGCACTACTTTATGTATCTCATTGATGTGATAGTGTAAGTTACTTGATAGTATGACATGGATGCGCTTTGTTTTATATGTATATGTTGTAATATGCTCATGACAAATTAAAGTTTCTCTTTTGTACTTGTTGAATACATTGTCAAAGGGGGAGAAATTGATCAAGCATTGCACACATTCACAAGTGTTTTTGTGTTTTTGTCACGATTCTTCATAGGAGGAGAATTCTTGTATTAATTGTTTTTCTTCTCATGTTATTTCTGATTTACATAGGGGGAGAAATATGTATAGGTGGAGAATTTTGTTTTTAAAACTTTTCATGTGAATAAGCCAATGTTCGGATTTTAAGTGGTGTTGCCAATGCATTCATCAAGGGGGAGATTGAGAGACCTATGTGTCCTGAATACATTGGCTATGACGATAAAAGTTTTGAATATTGCCAAATCACCCTTTTCAACAAGGTCTTACTCTAGGTCTGAGCTCTGGCAAGGTCTGACGTAAGGTCCGCCTTCTTTGTCTAGGTTCAACTTGCTTTGGCTAGGTCCGACTTCTTTGTCTAGGTCTGACTTATTTTGGCTAGGTCCGACATGTTCTGGCGCTAGGTCTGAATAAGCTTTAGTATGCTCCGGTGCTATGTTCGACTAGCTTTGGTAAGCTCCAGTTCTAGGTCCTGCTAGCTTTGGTAAGCTTCAGCTCAAGGCCCGGTTAGTTTTTGCAAGGTTCGTAGCTAGATTGCAATTGTTCTACTTTTACCTTGCAAATGATTCAAACTTGATCTACACATATGAAAAGTTTACTTAGTATTCTTTTACTAAGTTTTTGATCCATTTTGGCTGATCATGGTGGTTAATGTTTTGCTATGGTTTGCAACATGCTTATGTGAGGTGCCCACGTAAGGTGTTGTGGTTTTTGGAACTAATGAGAGTCAAGTCATGGACTTGTGCTCGGAAGTATTGGTTGTTTATTCATGTGCAGGTGTTGCTTGAGTTCAAGTCATGGCTTGTGACAGGATCCATTGAACTAGTCTTAGGGAGAAGATGAGGTTCAACAACCATGTTGGGGAGGAGTTGTGGTTGAGTTGATTGGGAGGTTGCGCAACAGGTTTGAATCAAGAACAATTCATATGAAGGTATTGTGGACGTCGTTGGAAGATGTTTGCACGTGTGCAAGTAGTGTGTGGACTTGGCTACATGGTTCCAAGGCGTGATGAACAGATCCGGATGTAAAGAATTGGTCGGAAAGGTCAAACCGACTAGGTTATGGACTCAGGCTGCAGCTGAGTCGGGTTTGACTCAAATATGGAAAGATTTGAGTTGGTTATGATAGTATTTAGTGTGGGTCATGAAGTTGAGTTGTTTTAGGAATGTCAGATATGTTCCTAAGGTGTTTGGAAGTCTTAAGATTGCTTGTATCTACGTATAGAAGAGTCTTGAGCAGATATGGAAAGTTTTGGTTGAATGTGAGTAGGATTTGAGTCCTAGTTAGGATTGGGTATGCCTAAGGGATGGTTATATAAGCAAGGGAGACCAGGGCTCATGTGCACAACTTTGGGGCTGTTCCTTTTTAGTTTTGATCAATAAAATTCGTAGTCTAAAGGAGTTTTTGTGCCTTGTTCATCTGACTTGTTTTCGTCAAGTCCTTCTTGTCGAGTTTCTGCACAGCACTACCTTTGTCGGAGTGTGATTCCGGCAATTCTCTTGGTACTACCATTGGTAGACTGCGGAGTTTGTAGTTCGGTTGTTGGCCCGCAGAGATTCAGAACACGATGGCAAGTTGACACGAGGATTTACGTGGTTCGGGCCGCCTAAGCGTAATACCCTACTCCACAGGGTGTGTAGTTGTTGTATTCAGTGTTTGAGCTCTTGTGGGCATGTGTAGACTTGTGTGGAAGTCTGCCTGAAGTATGGAAGAAGTCTCGAGAGTCCCCTGTGTATCGTTCGGCCAGTCCTTTTATAGTATAAGTACTGGTCGTTATATCGTTAGCCTGGCCTGACATGTGGCCCTGGCGGTTCGTGATGCTTAATACACAATTAATGAGCTTAATTATCCTTAATAGTATGGTAACACGCCTTGACAGTGGCGTTACTAGTACTAAGGGTCCTCCGATCGTGTGTCATTAAGATAGCATAATGACACTTAATTGGGTCTTGAGGTCTTTAATGTTCCTTGAAGGTCCGAGCCGTTGGAGGTCCACCAGTCTGCCTATTGAAGTTGAAGGTCCGACAGTTGGACGAGTGGCAGCTCCGGAGCTTACCGTCTGGGACGGGTAGGTCCAGAGTTGTTTTACACGTGTCGGTACCAGAGCTTCCCTCAGTCGGGGGTTAGGTTCGGGGGTGCCGCACAGGTATCTAGCCTGGAGTCCTCCTATGTGCGGGGTGTAGCTCCGGTTGCATGGTGCACGTGGCAGCACCGGGACTAACCATAGAAGGGAGGCAGGTCTGGTTCCGTATAACACGTGGGGCCTTCGGAGGTCTTCAGCTCAGACAGGTGAAGTTCCTTTGCTCTTTTTGCAGTCCCAAGGGGTATTCGGTACGCAGGGTACCGACAGTGGCCCCTTGGGCCCACCTTTGGGAGAGACCTTTTGGATAAAGTCATTCTGCCAAAGGTGGGTCAATCCTTTGGTTTTTGAGCCGTGTCTTCAAGGGTCTTTGGATGTGCTGTTGGCGGTAGTTCGCAGTTAAACCATCGTCGCGTGGCATATCTAGGATGCGACAGGTGAGATCTGAGCGTGCGGATCTCACGCAATTGAAGGTCGCCGGTTCCCAATACGAAAACCGTATCGGTTCCGCGCGCCCTGTCAGGCTGCCGCGCTTGGGCTTGTCGCTTCTCATGATGACAACTGTTCGCCTGGGGTAAGGACCTCGACTTGATCGTCAAGGTGGCCCCGGGCCCCCATGTCATTGGCAGGGTGAAGTTTTTGAACTGTATCGTTGGCTCCTCTGCAGTTTCCATCCAAGCGTTGCGGGGGCTTACTTAAGAAGGAAAGTGTGCACCGTTTGAGGATTCTTTACACCTTTATTTGAACTTGCGCTCGAATCCTCCAAACATTCGCTTGTTTTTCATCTCTCGCCCTGCTATGCTGCGATGGAGTTGGGTCTCTGCAAGAGCCGTCTTACGACTGACAGTGATATGAAGAAGGTCCGGACCCTCATGGTGTGGTCCAGCGACTCCTTCAACCGCCTGGTCCGCATCGGCAAGCTCCCGTTCAAGAAGGAGCACGCTGGCGATATGGTTTACTTCTCCGCGTATGCCATGGTAGGGACTGATCCCACCCTTATCCACTTTTCTCTTGATGTTGCTAGACTTCTATGGTCTGCAGTAGTACCACCTCGGTCCTCACTCCATTCTTCTTGAGTCCACCTTCGTCCACTTCTGTGAGATGTGGGTGCGTATTCCCCCCTGCGTCGAACTCTTCCGCACCTTCTTCACTATCTACACCACCGGCAAGAGTGACAAGTACCTTGGCTTCTATTATTTTGTGAAGCGCAAGAAGTGCCGTACATGTACTTGAGGTCGTTCCCTTCCGGCAAGTGGGACGACTGGAAGAAGGATTGGACTGTCATCACGGCAGAGGAGCACGAAAAGTTGGAGCTGCCCTAAGGCCTCCCCAACATCGACACTGAAGCTTGGAGCGAGGTTTCGGTGCTATCGGACGCCTTCAACCCTGCCCTGACCAGGATCCAACAATGTGTGGAAGGAGGGGTGACTCCCCAGCCGGTCTTTTGCAACTTCATGGTCAACAGGTGGGCTCCGCTGAAGAAGAGGGAGAAGCTCGCCTGGGCCCTCAACAGCATGATGGATGACGACTGGATCGAGACCGGTTTGAAGTCCAACCTGGAAGGCGCAGCTTTGGATCTTCACCTCAAGAAGTTCCAGCACGGCATCGACGTCAAGGGCGACGACTTGACTCCGCTAGCGGCTTTCCTCCCTCTAAACATGGAGGCTGAGTTCAGCAGGGAGTTCTAGCGGAAGATGCCGGTGCTTGATGACCTCAGTGAAGTTGAGAGGCATTCTTTCACTGGGTTGGCGATCTCCGGAGCTTCCGAGGGTGGTCCCCCTTCCGCCCCGAGATAGAGAGTTGTAGTTGTAGGCAAGGGCAAGGAGTTGGTCGAGCCCTCCAGCCACAAGAGGAAGTTGAAGCACTCTGACGGGAGGTCCGTCAGACCTGCTCCTTCCGCAGTAGCTCCTTCTCCCTGGAGGGGGAGGTCTTCAACGGCTACACCTACTCCAGCATTGGCGTCTCCCTGGGATGCCAACTCCGGCCATGTGACTCCGGTACCAGTGTCTGCTAAGGGCTCTAGGTCCGAGGTTTCTTCTCAGTCGAGGGGGGCCTCAACCAAGACATCGCTAATGGCGGCAGCAAGCTCTAGGGAGCCTTCCGGAGCTACTATGCCAGTGGTGGTAGGGTCCAGTCCTGAGCGTCTAGTGAAGAGGTTCCGCGCTAGCTGGAGCGGAAGCCTTCCAGGGTAAATTTGAATTTTTACCACAGTTGATTATTTTTGTTGTAATCATATTTTGAGTTTCTTCGTCCTTCATCCACAGGGTACCCAAGAAAGGGGCTGAAGCTCCGGCTCCTGCATCAGCGGCTGATGTTGTGCAGGCGGAGGCTCTGGCTCCAATCCCAGCGCCACCCCAAAAGGTGGTTGAGGCCTCGGTAGCTCCGACGCTAGCTGTCGTGGTCCTTGACCTCAAGTCATCCCCTGAAGATCCTGTGGTAGTGCCTGACCATGGGATTGAAGATGTACCAGCGCACCAGCTCCGGAGGCTGAAGCTCCGGTTTTGGATGCTGAGATCATGGACGCTCCAGCCTCAGAGCCAGAGGTAGTTGCAGTTCTGGCCCTAGAGCTGGATGTTGTTAAAGCCCCGACAGTGGAGCTGGTGTTTGATGAAGTTCTGGCGCCTGAGCCAGTTGTTGCAGAAGTGCCGGCGCCCGAGCTAGTGGAGGTCAAAGCACCAGTGCCTGAACCGGCGGTGGAGGAGGCGCCAGCGTCGGAGGCGGAAGTGGCTTCAGCTCCGGTCGAACCTTTAACGCCTGCCCCGGAGGTGGTGGTTCCGGTGGTACCCGTGCCTGAGCCAGAGTTCCAAGACGAAGCCGCAGGTCCCCCACCTGAGGGACCGGTTGCTGATGACCTGGCGGCGGGACCTTCAGAGCCGACTCTGGAGGTAGACACTTCCGTTGCAGGACCTTCCTCGACGATGACCGAGGCTATCCCAGAGGGCAGCCCTAGTGTCGTGGAAGCTCAAGGGACCGCTCTTGTAGAGTGGGACCCCGATCTTTTTTACAGAGAACCCGCTGGAGCCAGCGGAGAAGACCCCGGTGGGTCCGGAGCCAATCCCTTTGTCGCTGTCTATCGACAACGCCTGCTCCAGTCTTCTTCAGGTCCAGCTGGCCTTTTACCACGATAGCAAGGCCCTCGAGGAGGAGCGCCAAACCCTTAGGAGGTGGCACAACTGGCTCCAATTCGAGACCAAGCTGGCGCAGTCAAGGCTAGCCGACAACAAGGAGTCATGAAAAGGGAGAAGGTCCGATTGGAGTACTGGGGTCAGCTGCTGGATGAGAGGGAAAGCATGATGCGATCCCTTGACAACAAGTCCCGGGCCATCCAGGAACAAGTCGTGCCTGCTAATGAAGCAGCCAATGACCGCCAAGAGAAGCTCAGCGCCATCCATGATAGCCTCGTCAAGCGCCGGGAGGCTCTTGAGGAGCAGGAGAAAAAGCTCGAAGATGAAGAGCAAAAACTCCTGGAGCTGCGTGATGACCACGTGAAGAGGGATGAGGAACTTACTCAGAGGCTAACTCTGGGTGACAAGAGTCTCGCAGAGCGCACCAAGAAGCTGGAGGAGCACTATGAGTAAGAGGAGAAGAAGGCCTGGCAGTGAGGACAGGACCTCAACAAGAGGTAGAATGAAATTTCTACCAGGGAGAAGAAAGTGTCGGGCCGGAAGAAAGACCTGGTCAACCGCCAGAACAAGATTCACCTCCGGGAAGAGGAGCTTGGTAAACTCGAAAGGCAGGTTGCTGAAAAGATTCAGCAGAACGCCAAAGAGGTTGAGCGCCTTGCCCGGGAGGATACGGAGCTTGCGGCGACCAAGAGATCCTTGGAAGAGGTGCGAGGCCAAATGGCTGTGGAGTCCCAACAAGTTTGGGACCTTTTGGGCAAAGCCAATGACGTGCTGACGCCGCTGGTCTTCAGTCCGGTGCGCCCAAATGATCCAGAGTTGGAGCTAGACCTGGCATTGAAGGCGTTGAGCTCGGCGGGCAGCAAACTCGGCAAGATGGGCGATGTCATCGTGGACCAGTTGGAAACCGAAGGACAATCCCTGGCAAAGAACGTCACAGAGTACATGTTGATGTGCTACACAAGCCGGGATCCTCACTTCCCACTGGACCCGGTGCTTGAAGGTCCCATCGACGGAGAGGGAGATGCCGCCAAGGCCAGCGTGTCGGAGGTTGCCCAAAAGGTCGCCTCATTCTTCCATAGGGTTTAGGATTTTCTCTTTGTAGCTCCCGCTTGTATCTTCTCTACTTTTTCTCCAATTTTGTAATCCATTGTCCAAGAATTTTATGAATTTCATTTTTTTTTATCTTCAACACCTTTGTCCCACTTGGCCCCCTGGTAGATGTACACAATTTGATTGTGAACATGTACCAAGAGGATGTAGCATTTTGTTAAAGACTTGCGCGCTTCGAACTTGTAGTTTGTAGGTCCAAAGTTGTCGATAGTAGGGGCCCCCTGAGGTTGTCGGAGCTTAGTAGATCCGACAATGACCCTTGTCAACATGTAAAACGTCGACAGTTAATCCTCTCGGGTTGTCGGAGCTTAGTAGCTCTGGCAGTGACCCTTGTCAACACGTGGTGCATCGACAGCAGACCCCACTGGAGAGTCTTCCCACCATTTTTTTTCATGTTGACGGTTGGCCCCCTGAATTTGTTGGAACTTGGTAGCTCCGGCGACACCTACTATCAATGTTTAAAACATTGACAGCGGGCCACCGTAGGGGGTGTTGGAGCTTTGATAGCTCCTGCTTCATCCACCATCATCATGAGATCTTTATTTTTCCTGCACACTGAAGTCAAGAAAAACAAAAAAATCCATTTCTCATCTATAACTCGTTTGTGGCTTACTATTCCCGAAAGAAATTTTTAGGTCCAACGCAATTCTATATATACAATCAAGTACATTTGCTTATGTTCTTTAGGTCCAATAGTATCCTGGACTCATCTTACTTCGACCTGCTGGGGTGTAGGTAGAGTGGTGTACTTAGGGTGCAGGACCAGGCTAAGTCGATAGCACACTCCAGACCTAGATTGGCTTGGCGGCATTTAGGCAAGTAGACCATTCAACAATGTTAAGACCCAAAGGAATTAACAAAGCGACTTGGATTGTATATGAATTGGTTGAGCTAAAGATTCTTGAGAATTGCACAACTTTGTTATAGACAATAAAAAGAAAAATAAAAAATATTGAGCCTGTACAAAATAAATGCATGTGTAGTCTGTTTTCACATAATGATGTCTTTCATTAAAGGTCCGGGGTACAGGGGAAACAAGTACACTCTTAGGGTACGGAACTAGGTTATTTGTGTTTCGTTTCTCGTTTGACCCAAGGTAGCTATCTACACAATTTGTTCTGAGACTGCGACAAGTGTCACCTGAACTTTTGCGGACCTTTCGGGGAAGGTCCGGCTGTTCTCCCGGAGGAGCTACCCGACTCTGTACAATGACACTATAACATACATCACATGTAAATACAGACTGACATCCGTGATGTTAAGCGTAGAACTTACGGAGGTGCTCAATATTCCGAGGATTAGGCAGTGGTGTCCCATCCTCGGTTGCCAAGTGAATGCATCCGGGATGGGATACTTTGATCACTCAGAAGGGTCCTTCCCAGCTGGGGGAGAGTTTGTTTAACCCTTCTCGAGTTTGTATTCTCCTTAGCACCAGATCGCCTTCCTCAAGCTGTCGGTTGTGAACATGCCTTTGGTGATAGCGCCGAAGAGCTTGGCGGTATCGGGCATTCCGTACAGCTGCTCGGCACCTTCTCTCTTCAACGAGGTCAAGGTCTTCACGCCGGAGCTGGTCCGGCATGGCATCATCGAAGGTCCGGACTCGAAGCGACCCCAAGATGACTTCCGGAGGAAGGGCTGCTTCAGCTCCGTACACCAGGAAGAAGAGTGTCTCTCCAGCTGATCGATTTGGAGTTGTCCTGTTTGCCCACAAGGTGGGCGGAAGCTCTTCGATCCAGTTGGCTCCATGTTTTTTTAGGCGCTCATATGTGCACGTCTTGAGTCCTTTTAGGATTTCTGCATTTGCTCTCTCAGATTGGCCATTGCTTGCTGGGTGAGCTACTCAAGCGTAGCTAACCTGAATGCCGAGGTCTTCGCAATATATTTGGAATGCAGAGCTTGTGAATTGGGTCCCGTTGTCAGTAATGATCTTGTTTGGGAATCCAAATCTGCATACGATGGACTGCAAGAAGTTGATAGCTAATTGCTTGTTTATTGTCACAACTGGAGTTGCTTCCGGCAACTTGGTGAACTTGTCAATGGCAATGTACAGGAACTTATAACCTCCGACGGCTCTTGGGAAAGGTCCCAAGATATTCATCCCCCACACAATGAATGGCCATGTAGGAGGTATCATTTGTAGAGGTTGAGCTGGTGTGTGACTTTGCTTTGCATGGAACTGGCATGCTTCGCATTTCTTCACTAGCTCGGTTGCATCCTGGAATGCTATAGGCCAATAAAAACCATGTTGGAAGGTTTTACCAACCAGCGTGCTAGAAGATGCGTGGTTCCCACACTCACCTCCATGGATTTCTTCGAGGAGCTCGCAGCCTTCTTCCCTTGTAATGCACCGCATTCGGACGCCATTGGCACCACGTCGGTAGAGATCCCCTTCTACCAGTGTATATCTTTTAGCCAATCTAACTATCCGATCAGCGGATACATTGTCTTCAAGAAGGAAATTGTCTTTCAAGTAGCTCTGGATCTCCGAGATCCATGCATCAGAGCTAACTTGAGTATTTGAGTCTTGCGTGCTGGGTTGCTCGAAGCTTCCTGCAGCACCTACGACCCTTGATGGACGCCATGGTAACAGCGCCATCGGGACCGCCAGCTTCGAGGTGCTGGTCTTGCCCCCTTCGCTCAGTTTGGCAGGCTTAGCTGTTGGTCTTGACAATCTCCAGACGAAGGTTCCGTCGGGAGCTAGAGCTCCGGTTGAAGCTTTCGTCGAGAGTTCGTCGGCTTCGGCGTTGTTAAGACGATGGACATGGCAAAGATCCAGGACGTCGAAGTCCTTCTGAAGCTTCTGGACTTCAAGTAAGTATGCAGCTAGTTGAGGGTTGTTGCAGCAGCATTCACCTTTGACTTGTTTTATGACGAGCTGCAAATCACCCTTTACCAATAGCTGCTTGACACCATATGATAGTGCCACCTTGAGCCCATAGATTAGTGCTTCATACTCCTCCATTTCGTTTGTCACCTTGAAGTCAAGGTGAACCATGTATTTGACCTTCTCTCCGGTCAGAGCGAGGAGAAGGACTCCAACTCCGGCCCCCTGCTTCTGCATGGAGCCGCCGAAGTAGAGTGTCCAGTGAGGCTCGGTGAAGACCGGAACCTTAGGTTCTGGCTTCTGCTCACTGGGGCCCCAGGATTTGATGGAGAGGGGGTTCATTCCGCCACGAAGTCCGCCAATGCTTGACTCTTGATCGCTTGTCTTGGAACAAATTCAAGGTCAAAATCGGCTAATTCCACTACCCACTTTGCAATGTTCCCAGTAGAGTTGGGGTTATGCAAGATTGCACACAGTGGATAAGAAGTTACCACTGAAATCTTGTGAGCTTGGAAGTAATGTCGAAGCTTCCTAGAGGTAATAAGAATTGCGTAGAGCAGCTTATGCACCTCCAGGTACTGAGTCTTGGCATCATGGAGTACTGCACTGATGAAGTACACTAGGCACTGGACTGTCCGAACCCCTCCTGGAGGGGCCCGGAGCTTCTTCCTCATCAACCCGGATCCTTCCGTAGGGGTCCGGGCCTTCTTCAGGGACCTCTAGGTTCCTGCTGGAGGAACCCGGAGCTTCTTCTGAAGTGATTCGGACCTTCCCAGAGGGGTCCAGATCTTCTTGTTCAGTAACAGTGACTCCTCCACTAGAAGGAGGTGGCTCCTCTGGCATCTCGCCTTGAGGATCCGGGTCTGGGAGCCGGGACCCAGACTCGCCTTTAGGTAGCTCTGGACCCTCCCGGAGGGGTCTGGACTCCTGAAGTGGGTTTGATTCTGGTCTTTCCACAACCAGGACCATGCTGACAACTTCGTCAGTTGCTGAAATGTAAAGCAGAAGTGGCTCACCAGGATTCGGAGCTACCAAGGTTGGTAGAGTGGTGAGGAGCTGCTTTAGCTCCTGGAATGCATTTTCTGCTTCATTAGACCATTGGAATAGTTTGGACTTCCTCAATATTTTGAAGATGGGTAGCGCCCGTTCCGCCAGTCTTGAGATGAACCAGCTAAGGGCAGCTAGACATCCAGTCAGCTTTAGGACATCCTTGATGTGGGCTGGTGGCCGCATGTCTTCAATAGCTTTAATCTTCGCCAGATTCACTTCTATTCCTTGGTGGTTCACCAAGAATCCAAGAAGCTTTCCGGAGCTAACCCCGGAGACACACTTGTCTGGGTTCAGCTTCGTGCGTGTGACTCGCAACTTGTCGAAGATAGCTTGCAAGGTGTCAAGTAATGACTCCTTGTTCTTGATCTCGACGACGATGTCATCGGCGTACACTTCCACTACATCTCTGATAAGCTCTATAAAAGTTTTGTACATAGCTCGTACAAACGTTGAAGCAGCATTTTTGCGACCGAATGGCATGGCAGTGTGACAATATAATCCATCTACTGTGATGAAAGAAGTATGTTCTTCATCTTCCCTAGACATTCTGATATGATGATACCTAGAATATGTGTCTAGGAAACATAGTAATTCACACCTGGAGGTGGAATCCACTATCTGATCTAGTCTACGTAGTGGGAATGGATCCTTTGGACATGCCTTATTCAGTGTAGTGTAGTCAATACACATCCGAAGCTTCCCGCCGACCTTGGGTACAACGACTGGGTTTGCCAGCCATTTTGGTAGGAAGATTTCTCGGATGAATCCAGCAACTTCTTCACTTCTTGACGTATGAAGTCTTGTCGCTCTACTGATTGCTTCCGAGGAATCTGATGTACAGGCCGAGCGTCGGGGTAGATCTTCAGATTGTGCTCAATCACTTCCCTAGGGATCCCAGGCATTTGCGATGGTTGCCAGGCAAACACGTCAACATTAGCCCGGAGGAAAGTGATGAGCGCGAGTTCCTATTTGTCGTCCAGACCTCTCGATATACGGGTGGTCTGAGCGGCGTCAGAACTAATTTGGACGACTTTGACGGGAATGTCAGTGTCACCGCTTGGTTGCACACGAGGTGCAAAGGTTGAACCCTCAAGACGAATGCTCAGAGGTTTCAGAGCTTGCTCCTTTCCAAATTCTTCCTCCTGCACTGTAGCAAGCGCATGGAGTTCTTCCAGAGCAATAACTCCGACGATCTCCACGGATCCGGAGAACACCTGCTGGTGTTGGCATCTTCAACACCAAGTAGCCATAATGAGCGGCAGCCATGAATTTGTACAAGGCTTGCCTACACAAGATGGCGTTGAATGGCAAGTTGATCTGCGCCACATCGAATACCAACTTCTCAGTGCGGTAATTCTCCCGAGTCCCGAAGGTCACTGGGAGAGTAATGACACCAAGTGGTGTGCTGGCCCCCAGACCTACTCCGGAGAAAGGTCGGGAGGGGCGAAGATCCGAAGGTCGAAGCTGAAGCTCGACGAAAGCTTTGAAGCTTATGAGGTTCAACCCCAAACCTCCATCCACCATCCCGTGATGGAGCTAGATGTTGTTGATGGTTGGAGATACCATAAGAGGAAGTTGGCCAGCTCTGATCATGTTCCGAGGGCAGTCCGAAGCGTCGAAAGTGATGGTAGTGTCCATCCACTTCTGGTGCGGCTCAGCCCTAGCAGTGGGAGCTACAGAGGCCATGTCCCGCCGCATTGTCTTGAGGACACGGCGGGATGTGATGTCCCATGAACCACCAAAGATGGTGTTCATGGTCTTCCGATGTTCGTTGTCGGAGACGTCGGAGTCGTCGTCGACAGAGGTGTAAACAGCCTTCAAGACCTTTTTAGGGTCCTGAAAGCCTAACTCCTCTTCAACCGGAGCTTCGTCGACTTTTTGTTTTCCTTCCCTTTGACAGAAAGGAACTTCTTCCCAGTGCTTATTGTAGGGCTCGGCAAGGTTCTGGACCTCTCGGCAGCCTTCCAGGTTGTGGCTGTTCGTCTTGTTTATGGGACACCACATCTTGGAGCTGCCACCGTCTTCAGACGACGGCTAAGGTTGTTTCTCGGGGCATGGCCCCCGACCACCCGGAGCTGCAGCAGCAGCAGCAGTAGGTGTGCCGGCCGATGGCTTCTTCTTGTCGTTGGACTTTTTCTTCTTCTTGCCACTCCCAGAGGTAGTGGCTTCACCCTTGGAGGACTTCTTGTTGTCCTCCAGACGTGTTTGGGAGTGCATTTCATGGCCCTCCGCAGCATTGGCACACTTGTCTGCCAAGCTGAAGAGTTCCGTGATGCTGGTGACTTCCTTGGTCGCCAGCTTCTCCAGCATCTTCTTGTCTCGAACGCCCTGTTTTAATGCCACAATAACAGAAGCCCTTGAGATAGAAGGTATAGTGTTTCATACCTGGGAGAACCTCTGGATGAAGGATCGCATGGACTCTCCCCCCTTCTGCTTGAAAGCAAAAAGGTCCAATTTCGTGCCTGGTTGGGTGTATGAGCTCCCGAAGATGGCAGTGAACTGTTGGCACAACTCCGCCCAACTGTTGATGGAGTCAGGTGGAAGGCTCATGAACCAGGACCTGGCAGTCCCAGTGAAATCCACAGGCAAATAATTGGCCATCACGACCTCATTTCCTCCAGCCGCGAGGATTGCGGTGGAGTAGATTTGAAGGAATTCGGCAGGATTTACAGTCCCATCAAATTTCTCCGGTAGGTGAGGCCGGAACTTCTGCGGCCATCTGACTATGCGTAGGTCCATGGCCAGGGCAGAACAGCCTCCTCCTACTCCCTCGGGAGCAGGGTTGTCTCGAGCCTCTCGCCTCTCGCGAGCATGCTCGATGTGGAAGCGGTCGTCCTGTTGTCGCTAACGACGATCGAGCTCAGCCCAAAGGTCATGAGTGGAAAGCCTTGTTATTGTGTCGGTATCACCCCTCGGAAGGTAGCGACGTCGCCTGCTGAGACGTAGCACGCGTCCTGTGTTGTGAAGCGTGCAGACCAAGTCTACCCGACACGGTCCGATGCTGCGATGGGGCCCGCCCTGAGGGGGGAGGACCTTGGTTGCTGATGCGATCGGCTGCTGCTGCAACCAAATGTTCCACATCAGCTCTCCACTGCTCCATTGCACCCTGAGATGCTCCTGGAGGCGGTTGACATTGGCGAAGAGCACTCACAGCATGGAGCGCGTGTTCGGGGTTGTTATTTGTTGATGCAGTGACCGACACGGACGCCCCATCTCGTTGTCCAGCTCGATTCGCTGGTACGGACGGTGGCAGTGGTGGCATGACTCCTGCTGGAGCCACAGCACCTGCCGGCTGCTGCATGTTGGAGGGATTTCCTCCAGCAGGTTGCGCAGCAGGGTTGCCGTTGGACGATCCAGCAGCAGAGTTCACCATCCTTGAATCTCGGGCACCCCCTTCCTGGCGCACCAACTGTCGGAGTTTGATTCCGGCAATTACCCCCTTCCTGGCACGCCAACTGTCGGAGTTTGATTCCGGCAATTCTCCTGGTACTACCGTTGGTAGACCGCGGAGTTTGTAGTTGGGTTGTGGGCGCGCAGAGATTCAGAACACGATGGCAACTTGACACGAGGATTTACGTGGTTTGGGCCGCCAAAGCGTAATACCCTACTCCACGGGGTGTGTAGTTGTTGTATTGAGCGTCTGAGCGCTTGTGGGCGTGTGTAGACTTGTGTGGAAGTCTGCCCGAAGTCTGGAAGAAGTCTCGAGAGTCCCCTGTGTATTGCTCGGTCAGTCCTTTTATAGTACAAGGACTGGTTGTTACATCGTTAGCCTAGCCCGACATGTGTCCCTGGCGGTTACTGATGCTTAATACGCAATTAATGAGCTTAATTAACCTTAGTAGTATGGTAACGCACCTTGACAGTGGCGTTACTTGTATTAAGGGTCCTCCGATCGTGTGTCATTAAGATAGCATTAATGACACTTAATCGAGTCTTGAGGTCTTTAATGTTCCTTGAAGGTCCGAGCCGTTGGAGGTCCACCAGTCTGCCTATTGAAGTTGAAGGTCCCGCGGTTGGACGCGTGGCAGCTCTGGAGCTTACCATCTGGGACAGGTAGGTCCGGAGCTGTTGTACACGTGTTGGTACTAGAGCTTGCCTCTGTCGGGGGTTAGGTCCGGGGGTGCCGCATAGGTATCTAGCCCGGAGTCCTCCCATGTGCGGGGTGTAGCTCCGGTTGCAGGGTGCATGTGGCAGCACAGGGACTAACCACAGAAGGGAGGCAGGTCCGATTCCATATGACACGTGGGGCCTTTGGAGGTCTTCAACTCAGACAGCTAAAGTTCCTTTGCTCTTTTTGCAGTCCCAAGGGGTATTCAGTACGCAGGGTACCGACAACCTTGCTTCGGTGGTTTTATCATAACTCGAGTTTTACAGTTCCAAGTGACGTGATTTATTTTGGGTTGTCTTCACAACTTTATTATCTATCATCTGTGAAAATTCACAGTCATTGGATTTGTGGTTTTGGATCTACACGAGTTCCATTGCAGTGTTGCAGATCTGGTTTTTCTTGGGTAAAACAGATTGACCTTCGTTCATTTTTTCGATCGTAACTTGACTTTTTCTCGACAGATTTCAATGATTCTTATTGTTGTGTCTTTGTGACTTGATCCTCTATAATATCTACCACTTTTGTGTGACACCCAGTTCCGAAAAATGAACCAAGTGAACGCATATGTGTGCCCGGGACGTTCAACACCATACACGAGTGCAATCACAAAAGGATATACGGAAAATTACCACAAGACAAGATTAATTAAGCACTTTTATTACACAATTCAGAATATCCTCAAATACAAGCTCTAATGAATATTAATGACAAGTTTTAACTAATGCAGTGGAAATAAACTAAATAAACAACTAATCAGCTAAGCAAATAGGGTAGCACGGCTCTGAGCAACACCACAGGCAAAGCTGACGGCAGACACGGCCTAGAACTCCGTATTATCATCGTTATACTCCCAATCCTGACCTGCAACTGTTGGTGGGGGAATTGCAAGGGTGAGTACATGTCGTACTCAGCAAGTGTGGGAAGTATGACATGTAGCTGATACAAATGATGACAATAATAAAGGCTAAGTGCTGAAAAGTACATTAAAACATTTGAAAAGCAATATATTATATGTATGTGAAGTAATCTCATCATAAACCATAATTAATAACATATACAAGTCCATATTCCATATCCATCATCCATTGTACCAGATTTCTCATTACCATTAACCATACCCTTTGCCATAAACCATATTACCATCCCATAACCACTACCAAACCATCCCAATACAAAAAACCCTTTAATCATGTAGGTCATCCAGGTGCTCATAACCGGGAGCATGGCTAACTTGATAGTTTTTAGACACACTCTGCAGAGGCTGTACCACTTTACCCACGTGTTTGTGATTTCATCACCCGTCAGCGACTAAAGAAACTCCTTTATGCCAATTACACTTCCTTTGGTGTATGGCCGAGAGATCACAAAATAGCCTTTACAAAGGGACTACTAGCATGTACGGACCCATTGAGGTTTCACCGGTGGCGATGTCTCCAACTGAGCACATCTTCAACCAAGGGCCCCCACTTGTGCCACTCAGATCCCAGGGAGTCCCGCCAACCATATCCAAACCCAATCGAACTCCCCTTTCCCGATGCACCAAACGATCCATTCAATACTAGCAATACCCTAATTAATCAGCTACGCTGCACCCATACTTTGCCTTGTGGTGGCACTGTTGTCCTGGCTTATTCTCGCATGAACCGGTCCTTAGATCTAAAGCAAGCAACCACCATGACATCCAACCCATCCATGTACCATGCTTGCTTAGATCGCACATTACCATATCATATTGACAAGTTCATAAAAATCATAATCTCATTAATGCATAATTAAATGTGTAGTGTTGTTTTACCATCTCAATTAATTAAGCAAAGCAAAAAGGTAAAAACCCTTATGACTCTCTACCATGTATTCCAGGTGACAAGGGTGGTTAAACAAAGCTAGTAAACTTCCTATCATAGGAATCCCCAACCAATTGACACAATCATGCAGTTTTGAATAACAAAACATTTATTGTAAAAACAGGATCGATATGTTCGAGGACACTTGGCTTGCTCTTGGGCTTGATTTGGATCAAAGACTTCAAATTCTTGGTGCTGGAGATCCTTCGCGGCACTTTCTAGTGCAAATCTGTCTAAAACGCGCAATAAACATACAAGACAAGAAACACAATCAAAGAGTGCACAGATATTACTCAATATGTCATGACATGCATGATTAATGCAAATGCAAGGTTAATGAGTTGCTTTTAATTTTTACTAACTAGTTCTAATAGCTTTTAACAAGTTTATACTGGTTTGGAATTGATTTGAAACAATTTAGAATTTAATTTAACATAATTCAGATTGCAAGATCGGACAAGTCCGCAGCAGGGTCGGACTAGTTTGCACTGCGCAGGAACATCGGATTAGGGTTTTCTAGATCGATGTGAATTTAGAGAAACGGGGTCGAGTTCACGTGAAAAAAAAAAGAGAATAGAAGGTATACCAGGTGTTTAGGACTCCAATGAATCAAGAGTTTTGGAGGTAACACTTGGATCATGACAATCTAGGGTTGATGAAGAACTCGATGGTGACTTGTTGATGGAGAACGAAAGCTTGATGGAGATCTTGATCCTCTTTCATTTCTTCCTCTTCTTCTTCTTGTTCAAGATCTCCTTCTCCCTCCCTGATGGCGACTCCCACGAACTAGGGTTGGGTGGTCTTTCAGTTGAGGCAAAAGGATGCAAAGTGAAGAGGTGTGGTTGTTTATATAGAGATAGAGGCTAGGGTTTCAATGCATTCGAGTTTGGGGAGGGTTGAGGCCGGTGTGGGGTCCCACATGGGCTTCAAAAAGAGTTAGACACAATGTACTTAGGCCCACTTAAAGTAAAACCCAAAAACAAGTCATGAAACAGAGGATCAACTCGGAGTCACAATTTATCGAACAAGTCCGCAAAAGGGCCAGACTAGTCTGAAATTGGACAGAGAGATATAGGACAAGTCTGGACTATATCGGACAAGTACGAGCTTGGACAGCAGAAAAACAGACAAGTTCGATCAGAACCTGACAAGTCTGATTTTAGTCAAAGGGGAAACGGACAAGTAAGCTGGATTACCGGACAAGTCCAGACAAGTCCAGGGACATAGCAAAATTTCCAAGGATTTGGTACATCGAACTAGTCCGCAATGGACCGGACAAGTCCGAAAGTGTCTAGAGAGAAAAACAGACTAGTTCGTAGCAAAATGGACAAGTCCGACGAAGGTCAGAGAGAAATCGGACTAGTTCGCACCAAAAATGGACAAGTTCGCACTTCCCAGAATTCTTACGTGCAGTTTTACTCTAAATTCTTTTTAAATTTATTTCTTTTTATGTGGATTAATGTTAGACATGTATTAGAATGTATGCAATGCATGATGCATGAAAATGAGGGTGTTACATTTTGTCACAGTTGAACGTGTTAGATTAGTAGCACACACGATTTCTTTAACAGATCAATTTTCTGTCGAGGGGTTTTTGTTGCTTCCGCTTAAAAAGTATTAATCTACCATTCACCCCCCCCTCTGGTAGCTTCTCACGTGATCCTTGACCCTACAGGAGGCGAGTGTGGGAATCACACATGATAACACACACTAGTCGGTAAGGCCTTTCAGCATGGTTTTTACTGGCATACAACTCTCCAAGATGCAGTCGAGCAGGTCGAGAGATGCGAAGTGTGCATGTTTCATGCAAAGCAGATCCATACACCGCACGGCCACTGCAAATGATTCCTCCCTCATGGCCATTCGTTGTGTGTGGGATGGATATTTTGAGACCTTTCTCAAAATCCCTTGGAGTGTACCAGTTCTTATACATCGCCATCGACAAGTTCACAAAGTGGTTGGAAGCAGCTCCCGTTGTCACAATCAACAAGCAGTCAACAATCAAGTTCTTGAAGTCCATTGTCTGCATATTTAGAGTCCCAAACGGATTCATCACTGACAACGGCACCCAATTCACAAGTGCTGCTTTCGAAGAGTATTGCGAAGACCTCGACATCAACATCAGCTACGCCTCAGTAGCACACCCGACAAGTAATGGTCAGGCTGAGAGAGCAAATGCTGAAATACTCAAGAGACTCAACACCCGCACCTATGAACGCTTGAAAAAGCATGGTGCCAACTGGATTGAGGAGCTTCCGTCCGCATTGCTAGCAAGTCGAACAACATTCAGTCAGGCTACTAGAGAGATACCCTTCTTCCTGGTGTACGGAGCCGAAGCAGTCCTTCCTCCGGAGGTCGCCATGGGTTCTCTCCGAGTTCAGACCTACGATGAAGTTGTGCAGGATCAGCTCCGGGGTGATGACCTGGACCACATCGATGAGGCAAGGTGCCAAGGAGCTGTTCGAAACACACAATACCGCCAGGGGCTCCGACACTATAATCAGAGGCATGTGCGGAATCAAAACTTGAAGAAGGCAATCTGGTGTTGCGGCGAATAATCTCTTGAGAAGGAGGGAACAAGCTCTCTCACAGCTTCGAGGGTCCCTTCTGAGTCATCAAAGTTTCCTGACCAGGATGTGTTCGCTTGGAAATAGAGGATTTGATACAACTTCCCAACCCCTAGAACATAGAGCACCTCTATAAGTTCTACACTTAGCACGGAGGTGAGTCAGTTATTGTATAAAGTATTTCATAGTGTCTATGAACATAATCGAGATGGTCCATGATGTATAGCATACTTAACTTGGTCATGTACTTTAAGTGTGTCCTTGCCTCCCCTGTTATTCGGACCTATAATGAAATACAATTACATAAAAATAGACTATAGGTGCATTTCCATTGCACGTGCTCTTATTTAAATTCCTATATAACTTTCTTGCAAATAATAAAGCTGTGCAATCCTATTGAAAATCCATTTCTTAATGTGATACATATCCAAGTATTATTGGTAGTCTTTTTCGGGATCTAGTGTTCCCTGAATGGCCTACTCGCTTGAAAACCAATGCCAATGACAGGTCCGGAGTAGGCTATAGAGTTAGCCTGGTCCAGCACCCTAAGTACACCACTCTATCTATTCTGGTGTTGTGTCAAAGTAAGGCGGGTCCAGGAAGCACACGGACCTATAAAAGTACAATTGATATACTAAGTATTATCACGATGAGTTGATTAGGACCCAGAATTCAAGGAAGGACAACTAAACTATAGGCAAGAAGAAGCACTTTTACTACTTTTCATGTCTCTCATGTGCAGGACAAATGGTTTTCATGATCATTCTAGGAGTTCCAACATCCCCAAGGGACCTAGCGTGGATGTTTCACACGTTGATGATGGGCGCCACCAGAGCATCTAGCTCCGGCACCTCCCAAGGGGCCCAGCGTCGTCGTTTCACACGTTGATGATGAGCGCTACCACATCATCTAGCTCTGGCACCACCCAGGGGGCCCAGCGTCGACATTTCTCATGTTGATGATGGGAGCCACCAGATCATCTAGCTCCGACACCACCTGGGGGCCCGACATTGACGTTCCGTACATGGATGAATGGCGCCACCAGAGCATCTAGCTCCGGCACCACTCAGGGGCCCGCCATTGACATTTCACGCGTTTTTGATGGGCGCCATCAAAGTATCTAGCTCTGACACCTCCCAACGGGCCCGTCGTCCACATTACGTACGTTGGTAAGAGGTTCTCAAAGCTCTCGGAGACCAAACTTGGAGCTCGGGGCTAACAAAAAAGCTCATAGTTCGGAGATAACACAAAAGCTCGGAGTTCAAAGCTAACACAAATAATTCAAGACATTGCTAATCTACAGATGGTAGATACCCTCAATCAATTGAGCACATCTACCAAGGAGCCAAAAAGATTATGGCAATGACAACAGTCAAGACAAAAAGAATGAAGTTCCAGAGGATTTCATTCATTCACATTTCAAGTCTTTACAAGATGAAGGTACAAAAGGAAAAAGAGGTCCTAGCTACTCGCTTGAGTTGCGGTGGAACCATGCGGCGATCTTCTGGGCGGCTTCTTGTACGCTTGCCTTGGAAGACTCCTCTATCTCTGCAGCGGGCCCTTCTAGCACCGGAGCTAGACATTGAGGGGTCTCGGCTGCGGAAACAAGTTAGCACATACTCTGCAACTGACTTGGCCATGTTTTTGCCCTCAGTCTCAAGATGGTCGATGATGACGTCTTCCAGCATTTATAGCATGTCTCCGGCTGAGTTTAGGGCTGTCAAGACTTGGCCCACTACTGGATCTGGGTCAGCGATCGAACCAGACTAAAGTCCAGAGGCACCAGCGCATTCCCTGCCTACCGAAGGATGCCCCAGCTCTATTGGGATAAGATTTTCTGTGTGGTCTGGACCTCCTCCAGAGACCTCCTGGCGGATGTTAGTTTCTGAAACCTTCCTTCGAGAATCGCTCAACTTCCTTGGTGTGCTATTGCATCCACTAAGCTAGCAGCCTTTCTTGGTCTGCAATTTGTTTCTCATGGAGGTTTAGGTGGTCCTACTTTGCTGCCAGGTCCTTCTTTTCTGCCTTCACTTTGTCTTCCCTCGCGGAGACAGCAAGCTCCTATTTGGAGACTCCTTCTCTAGCCAGCCACACATGGTGCTTTTCTTGTTCGCACCAAGACTTGAACTTCTCGACGCGGTTAGCCAAGGCCGGCTCACCGCGCTCCAATTTTTGAGAGATCGCAGCATCTTTCTGCTGAATCTCTTGCTCCTTGTTATCAATAGCCTCCTGTCGCTTAAGGAGCACATCCCTCAGCATGTCTAGTGTCACAAAGCGAGCATCCACAAAATTGTTGGATTTTGCCGCCTTGTCATAGATTTCGCAAGTTTTTGCATTTAGAGCTTCTATGGTAGCTTGCTTGTCATCTAGCAGCTCGCCCAGCTGCTTCAGGCGCGTCTTCTAAACTGCAAGTAGGTCCCTCAAGTTGTCCAGGCGGGTATGTGTCAACTTTGTCTTGAAGTTGAGAAGCTTTCGCCACCACTGTAGAGTTCCCCGTTCTACTTCCAGAGCACAACACTCGTAGTCGAAGCCGTGTTGAACTTGGCCAAGAAGTCTTCATCAGCTGCACCAAGATCCGAGAGGTCGTCTTCACCCGGCGCAGATGTTGAAGCACGAACATCTAATTCTCCAAGTGCAAGCTCAGGCGCCATGATGGTGTCTACCAGTAGCTCTAGCACTGCATCAATCACAAGTTTCGGCACGGCGGCTGTTGGCTCCGGCACCATTGTCGTGTCAGCCACCGGCACAACATTGATTGCTAGCTCTGGCACCTTGGAGGCTTCATCCAGTACTTCTGGTGCCACTTTAGCATCCATTGCTGGTTCTGGAGTTGGCTCCGATGATGTTGTAGTCTACTCTGGCGCTAGTGCAACTTCTTCTATGTGGTCCGGCACAACCGCGACATCTTCAGCTGCTAGCGTCAGGGTCATCTTGGCGTTAATTGACTTCAGGACCATCACATTGCCCGCCATGACCACAAGAGGAGCCACAACATCAACCGACACTCTGGTCGACATGGTCTCTTCAGCAGCAACGCTAGCCTCGCTGGATGGTGATGCAGAAGCAGTGGCTGGTGTCGACACTCTGGAAACAGAAGAAACGCAAAATTCAACAAAAAGCAAGAAGTGAAAGAAAAGACATGTTTCTAGAGTCGACTCTTACCTGGGACCACTGCAGCCCCAGTCGGCGTGGAACCCTTTCTCAGGCGGTCATAGTCACATAAACTCACTGTCGCTGGTGGAGAAGATAGTCCAAACTTCGCCTGGGAGTTTCTGAAGTAGCAACCGGCGTCACAGTAGTCGAGACCTCTGGAACAGATGCTGCTCCACTCCCTGCAAACGGAGCTACCGTCGGAGAAGATATTTCGGACCCGAGCCTGCCGTTGGCACCGGGACCAAAAGTGAAGACTTGCCAGACCCAGTGTCTGCTGTTGGCATTGGACTGAAGATGATGATTTCTCGGAGTCGGAGCTCGTCTTGGGCACTGGGACCTAAGATGCGGTTGACGGAGGTACAACCACCACAGACTCAGGGTTGGACGCGGCACCAACGATGACACCGTTTCTGTCGGAGCTGCCCTGATGAAGCTACAATCAGCTCACATCAACTTCCTCTTTCGGCTGGAGGAATTCGCGGGCACTTTCCCCTTGCACCTACTTGAGTCAGTTTTCTTCTGGATTGGCTCTGCAACAGTCTTGCCTTTGTGATCAACAAAGGCAGGTTCAGACCTCCCATGCTGACATGGGGCAGAAGCTCCAGGGATGACAATCCCTCCAGGCAGGTTACTCCTCTATAGCACCGCAAGACCAGGGTCGTCGAGGATTGGGATCTCCTTCTATAGCTCCCTTCTGATTTCTTGGACTAAAAATAGCGGCAGGAATTCTAATAGTGGCACGAGGTTGTCTCTTGATACAGAAACACTGTACAACTTCTGCAGTTGAAGTCACTGAGCCTCGTCACCCAAATTGGTTCCAAGGCCAACCTTGATCCGAAGGAAATCCATGTCTCCGTTGTAGTTCCAAGCAGGAAATTCCAGCTGCTTAAGTGGAGCCCAACGGTTGGTCAAGAAGTTGCCAAGCACCATCAGGGACATCAAGCCTCCTTCAAGCAGGTGCCGGATCCTGATGAGCACTAGGTTATACTCCTTTGATAGCTTTGGGAGCAGTTCCCAGAAGTCGTTGTCCGTCGTCAGAAGTCTGATTGGCAGCTCCAATCGGTCATGCTGGTCCGTCCGCACAATCACCCAGTTGCTCTTCCAGGTTCCCACTTCCCAGAGGTAATGGACCTAATGTACTTGAACGGATGATTTTTGTCTTACAAAGTAGTACAATCCAATCAGACTATTACCTTTCCCAGTTGTCTAGATAGTAAAGAATATCTTGAATAGCGGCACATAGGTCCGCACGCCCACCCACATCTCGTGGAAGTGGACGAAGATCGCCACCAGCAAGATTGAGCGGGGGCTGAGGTGCTGAAGTTGAAGCCCGTATACTTCCAGCAGCATCAGCTGGATGTTGGAGACCGGTGGAACAAACCAACCATGGCGTATGCTATGAAGAAGACGATATCGTCTGAGCTCTCCTTCTTGAAAGGGAGCTTCATGCGGTGAACCTCATTGTCGAAGGCGGGGCTATGCCACCCCATCAACTTCTAAACCCTCTCAATGTCCTTCGTGCTCACAAGTTTGGTACGGGGAAGTATGAGTTTCATCACCGCAAAAACAGAGCAAAAGCAGAGAGTGCGATGCAGGGGATGAAGCAGTGAGCTCTATGTGCAAGCAAACTGATCGAGGCATAGAGTTCTTGTGAGGACCCGTGTCCTGACATTCTAGGAATCGCATTGGGTGGTGTCGTACGATGCGACACCTAACAGCACAACAAATAGAACACACATTTACAATACATTGGGCCATTATTCCACAGCATTGTCAGTTTACAAACTAATGTGCATCAGTACAAGTAGTGGAAAGATAAGATACAACTCGCGCCATATAGCCTACTCTAAGCAAGAGTGAAGTCATTCAACCCTCGAAAGCTTCACAGTAGCAACACCCAACTTTCAAAGTGGCATGCAGGGTTCCATGTGAGCATCGCACCCCTCATCAGGTGTTGCCTCACTAGCCTCGCCCTCATATATAACGTTACCTGCAAAACAGTAGATCAACAAACCATGAGCTTATGCTCAGCAAGACTTACCCGTCTCACTACACATACGTGCAGAGGATTACTGTTATGAGTAAAGCTGTTCATAGCACTAGTATAGCCGTGGATCCTTATATTTACTTTTAATCATTAAGTTATGTATTAGAATCATAACTTTAGTTCACTGCTCAACTACTTCACCCAAGTTGCTTATCCGACCAGCAAGTTCCATCCAGTTCTAGTTGTTAATATGTCACAACACAGTAAACAAGCATGCTCTCTTCCGCGAGCAATAGTGATTCGAATCACGAAAATACCCGCCTTGCACGTCACCTACACCCGTCTAGAGAAGGCTTAAATTCCTTCTTCATAACGCCATAGGTGAAAACCTTTCACGAGACACTCAAACATCGAACTAGTCCTACCATCCGGAAGCAAGACTCACATGACAACATTTGCCACAGTGGCCTCTGCTCTCCTCATGACGTGTGCGGTGTCTAGGACAGTGGGGTATGCCTAAACATCCAAGTTAACAAGCTACATCAGTTTGTTGGGTCCATTAGAGCCAGTATGCATCCAGTACAAGTTTAAACTTGTCCAGCAAGGTCGCACACGGATGGTCCTCAATCGACACAGGCAGAACTATGCACACAGATCTCCACTCTACTGCTTCCTACTTTTCTGCCCGGTCTCAATTAACTATTAAGTGATTCAATGTCCATTGTCCCCATTGATTCCACTTCTATCGGTGCAGGAGCAGGAAAAGGCCATACTCGTGTTATACCAAAAAACTCATAATAGATATATCAGCATAGCATTACTAAACATCATATAAGCAGTATAGTATCAATCAATCAAAGATGTAATGCAAATACCATATAGACATAGACATAATGATAAAGGTAAACTTGTTAACTAAAATGCAAATTGGGGCTTGCCTTGATGTTGATCAAGAGAGTAACCGAACTTCAGTGGAAAATAGTTAGTGGAATCCAGCTGCTCCCCGTGAATTCCTTCTATGCGACATGAAGATAATAATGCAATTAGTGTTGTATACAATATACGGATTAATGAATATGTAGTAAGGAATGCTTAAGCCGCTTTGTTGTCTGCTATAGCGATTACATAATATAGTTTTGCGCTAGAAATCGTTCTATACTTAACTCGTTTTTGTAGGGAATGATGTGAATGGTATGGCCTTAATGTGATGTGGTGATCTGTGTGTAAATTATGCATCTTGCGTGTTGCAAATTTAACACAACCGGGTTGAGGTTGTCACATAATTGTATAACGACATGCGTGTCGACCTGTAATGCTTGATCTCTCATGTAATTTATAGCTATTAGTTGTATTAGCTTCTTTCATGATCTTGGAGATGTATTCAAGCATGGTGGAGATGGAGATCACAACAAAAAGAGGAGGCATGGCAGCTCAGATCACGATGGAACCATGGCGATGGAGACCATTATGATTTTAAGGGTCATACTATTCACAATGTGATATGATCATATACCTCTGATGTTTACGTATTACTATTCTTTTCATTCTTTTCATATGGTGGATGTTATGTCATGACAGAATAGCTTCCCTCACAAAATTTGAGCATTTGTTGCCATTTACCAATAGTTGCACCTATGTTATTTTGATCGTTGTGTGGTAGGTCTGCCGAAGCAAAGAACCATCATCTATCATAATGCATAGGGTGGATTTCTGACATTCACATGCATAGTGTTGGTTTACTCAACAAAGCTATCAAAACGGTTTTGGGCTTTATGGCATAGAGTTGGGAGCCGGGGCATTGGATGTCACCCAACAAACAAGAGTCATATAGGGATATGATTAACAATTGTTGTTTACCTATGTCACTAATTTCCTCTAATTTCCTAATAGTGAAGCCAAAGCTCACTAGGAATTAGTGAATATGGATCTTGAACCACTACATGTCGTTAGAAGGAAGAGGATGATTATATAGTGGTGATATCTTTTATTAAAATATTAATAGAAGATTGGTACATAACATAGTGGTAAACCTTGCATATTTATTTTCTATTGTAGATAATGTCTGCTAGTAACAATTCTGGTTTCAATGTGCGACCTGTGCTTGAAAAGGAAAAGCTCAATGGAGCTAACTTTATCGATTGGTACTGCAACCTGAGAATCGTTCTTAGGCAAGAGAAAACCGAGTACGTTCTTATGTAGCCTTACCCTGATGACCTCCCAGCTGATGCAACTAATGCAGCACGTAGAGCTTATACAAAGCACTGTGATGATGTTCTTAATGTAAGCTGCCTCATGTTCGCCACTATGTCCCCTGATCTGCAAAAATAGTATGAGCATACAGATGCTTATTCTATGATTGAGTGACTGCGTGGAATGTTTGAGGATCGAGCAAGGGCTGAGAGATACAACATCTCAAAGTCATTGTTCTCATGCAAGTTGGCAGAGGGTAGCCCTGTCAACCCTCATGTAATCAAGATGATTGGTTACATTGAAACTTTGGGCAAACTTGGTTCTGAACTCAACGATGATCTGGTTATTGAAGTTGTTCTCCAGTCGCTCCCACCAAGCTACGAGCCATTCATATTGAATTTTCAAATGAATGGCATGGAGAAAACTTTGGCTGAATTGCATGGGATGCTTAAAACAGCCGAAGAAAGCATTAAGAAAAACGCCACTCATGTGATGATGGTGCAAAAGGAGAATAAAAAGAGGAAGCGTGTGACGCATCCTAAAGGTAAAGGCATGGGAAAGGTTCCTGATGAGCCTTCAAGCTCAAAGTCTAAGCCAAAGGGTAAATATGGCCCTTCTCCTGATGATGAATGCTTTCACTGTCATGGTAATGGGCACTGGTCTAGGAACTACAAGAAGTACTTGGAGGATATGAAGAAGAAGAAGAAGGGAAGTAAGACTTCAACTTCAGGTATAAATGTTATAGAAATTAACATTGCATTATCTTCTAGTCAATCATGGGTATTTGATACCGGATCGATGATTCACACTTGCAAATCGTTGCTGGGTCTAAGTGTGACTAGAAGATTTGCAAAAGGCGAGTTAGATGTTCGTGTTGGCAATGGAGCAAAGGTTGCGGTCATGGCTGTCGGAACCTACCACTTGTCATTACCTTAGGATTAGTTTTGAAATTGAATAATTGTTATTGCATTCCTACTTTGAGCAAGAACATTATCTCTTTTTCATGTTTAGAAGAAGTTGATGGTTATGAGATTGTAATAAAGAACAAATGTTGTTCTATTTATTAAAATAATATTTCTATGCTCAATGTCCATTGGTGAATGGATTATATGTTCTTGATCTTGAGGATAAAACTGTATGTAACATTAATACCAAAAGGGCTCGACGAAATGATCTAAATCCCACTTTTATTTGGCATTGTCGCTTAGGTCATATAAATGAGAAACGCATTGAAAAACTCCATAAATATGGTTTACTAAGCTCATTTGATTTTGAATCACTTGAGACACGCGAATCTTGTTTGCTTGGGAAGATGACCAAAGCACCCTTCACTGGTCAAAGTGAGAGGGCGACTGACTTGTTGGGACTTATACATACAGATGTATGTAGACCAATGAGTTCAATTGCTAGAGGTGGTTTTCAGTACTTCATCACATTTATCGATGATTTTAGTAGATATGGTTATGTCTACCTAATGAGGCACAAGTCTGAATCCTTTGAAAAGTTCAAAGAATTTTAGAATGCAGTACATAATCAACTAGGCAATATAATTAAACTTCTACGATCTGATCGTGGGGGTGAGTATTTGAGCCATGAATTTTATGATCATTTAAAACAATGTGGAATTGTTCCACAGTTAACTCCACCTGGAACACCTTAATCGAATGGGGTGTCTGATCGGAGGAACCGAATCTTGTTAGACATAGTTAGGTCAATGATGAGCCAAGTAGATCTTCCACTATCCTTCTGGGGTTATGCTTTTGAAACTGCTGCGTTTACACTAAACAAGGTCTCAACTATGTCTGTTGAGAAGATACCATATGAGATGTGGACCGGGAAACGTCCCGGATTGTCTTTCCTCAAAGTTTGGGGGTATGATGCTTATGTCAAACGTTTGATGTCAGACAAACTCACTCCCAAATCAGACAAATGCTTCTTTGTGGGATATCCTTGGGAAACCAAAGGATATTATTTTTATAATAAAATAGAGGGTAAAGTGTTTACCGCTCGCAATGGTGTCTTCTTGGAGAAAGAGTTTCTCTCAAAAGGAGTTAGTGGGAGCAAGGTGCATATTGAAGAAATTCAAGAAAATATCTGAAAATATTTCGGCATCCACTGAACCTATACAGGATGTACAAGATGTTGTGCAACCAGTTGACGGAACACCAGCCCCATGAAGGTCTACGAGGGTACGTCGTGCGACAGAAAAGTGCTTCTAACCACGGAGCAACATGACATGGTATTGTTCGACAATAATGAGCCCACGACCTATACTGAAGCAATGGCGGGACCTGACTCTGAGAAGTGGCTTGGAGCCATGGAATCTGAAATTGAATCCATGCATGAAAATCAAGTTTGGAACTCAGTTGATCCAATCGAAGGTGTGAGACCTATCGATTGTAAATGTATTTTCAAGAAAAAGACTGATATGGATGGAAATGTTCACATATATAAAGCGCGATTGGTGGCGAAAGGTTTCAAACAAATTCAAGGTTTTGATTATGATGAAACTTTCTCACCCATCGCAATGCTTAAGTCTGTTCGTATTCTACTAGCAATTGCTGTATATTTTGATTATGAAATATGGTACATGGATGTCAAAACATCCTTTCTTAATGGGAGTCTGAATGAGGTTGTGTACATGACACAACCTGAGGGTTTTATCGATCCTAAAAATGCTAGTAAAATATGCAAGCTTCAAAAGTCCATCTATGGGTTGAAGCAAGCATCTCGAAGTTGGAATCTATGTTTTGATGAAGTGATCGAAGGGTTTGGTTTCATCAAGAATGTAGAAGAACCTTGTATTTACAAGAAATTTAGTGGGAGCGCACATGTATTTCTAATCCTATATGCAGATGACATATTATTGATCAGAAATGACATTCCAATGCTTGATGATGTTAAATCATCATTAAGAAAAAGTTTCTCAATGAAGGATTTAGGAGAGGCAACATACATTTTGGTCATAAAGATCTATAGAGATAGATCTAAAAGGCTAATTGGATTAAGCCAAAATACATATATTGACAAGATATTGAATAGGTTCAATATGCAAGATTCCAAGAAAGGTTTCTTGCCAATGTCACATGGCATTACTCTAAGCAAGAGTTAGTGTCCTACGACACCTGATGAGCAAAAGAGAATGAGAGTGATTCCTTATGCTTCGGCTATTGGATCTATCATGTATGCCATGCTATGTAGTGGGAGACTTGTGTCACAACTATGTTTATGAACTATTAAATAAATTGTTATATGAGTCATCATTATTTACATTGATCATCAAGTATGTGACTTGTTCATGGAACTCTTTGTTAATAGTAATGTTACTCTAAATGTTTCCTAGTCTGTATCATTATATGAGATAATGATGTCACACAGACTAGCACATGTATTAATTGATGATCATGTTTCACGGATTATAGATATGGACATATCAAATTAATAATGTGAACACATGCTAGTGAACATGGTGTTGGATTGACCCACTCCAAGACACTATTGGGATTGTTATTTCCATATGTGTCATCCGTTGGTCTTGAGTGATACACCTGCTAGATCCTTAAACCTGAGATCGCCATTGTTTCTCACTATGTGTAGTTGTGTACTTTGAGACTACCAAACGTTACTCCGTAATTGGGTAGTCATAAAAGTAGTCATCGGGTACACAATGAAACATAGAATGGGATGTGCGCGGATAAGGATGGGATTTGCCCCTCCATAACAACAGGAGAGATATCTCTGGGCCCCTCAAGATAGTTGGATTTGAAAGTGCATGGCTATTGCAGAGTGATTAAAGGTTAATCACAATGAATAAAAGTTAGTCAAGGAATGAATCCACTATTTGATTGAGTGAATGGTCGAGCTATCACAAGGATGGCACGCATCTTGCCTTGAGCTTAACTGGTATCATGAGGCAAAGGGATTAGCATGTTGAATGTATTTAGGTTTGGCCGCTACGATCTTTATGTACATTCGGAAGATAGTATGTCCTGCTAGGTACATCTACTGACTTGTGGTTGAAAACGGTTTCCATTCAAAACTGACTGCACATGAACCTAACGGGTCACACACTTAAGGGGCTAGAATATTGAAAAGATTGGCTAGATGATTGTATCTAGTGCAAGTGGGAGATTGTTGGTGATATGCCCAAGAGGCAATCATAACAATTCGGGTAAGGCCTGTTGGATATTTGATCCATAAGCAATTAGGGTACTAATGAGCCTGCGACCTAAAAGTCCATCAGTACGCCTATAAATACGAGGGGTAGGGTTAGGGGCTAATGACTCCACCACGAGACAGCCCTAGCCGCCACGTCTCGCAGGCCTCACGTCGAGACCCTTGCCGCGCACGCGGTGCTAGCACACCGGCGCACGGCGTTCCTTCCCGTACGTGTGGACTCTGTAGAGGCGTTGCTGCTACTACTGCGCTGATCGGCTACGACGATCATGATCATCTACCTGCTGCCATGACGAGGACTAGGAGGAGACGAACGAGATCGTCTGCTTCCCCTACACCAACGCGCGTCTATGTTCTGCTGTGCTACGCGTCTAGTGGTAACGATCTATGACCTCTGTACTCGCATGTTTCCTGGGTGATGCGGTAGAGTTGCTAGTGTAGCGTACCGCCGATTTCCCAACAGTCACAACTATAGAGTAAGAGATATGACTCTTCAAAGTTCACAGAATATCTGGTACAGTCTGGCCACCTTACTACAAGTGAACCATTTTGAACTCCACATTACAAAACTTTATGTGCCGGTTTTGGAAAAACTTTGAATTACAAAATTGTAGCACATCTCCTCCCCTTTCCAATAACTGTATCACAATACTCAAAAGATGACCCTACAAGGAGATATTGCAAAAATACTGAAACTGGTTCAAAAACCCATGAAACTGTAGTAGTTTTTGAAATTTGAACTTTTGACCAACATTGAGTGTGTTACTGTCCTGGAATCCTATGGAAAGGTTTTAGGTTACTCTTCAAACTTTCCAGAACTTCTTCAAACACTCTCATTGACCAAAAATTTAATGAGATACGCCCTGTGAAATTTCAGCCTTGAGACTGCCTAAAACTCGGGATCCAGCTTTGGGTTCTATACCACTTCTCTCCCTCCATACTTAACCCAATTAAGTTTTTTAAACTAAACATGACATGATTTCATGTATTTTTACAGAAAATTCAGGTCTTAGGAGAATAGAGGTGTATATGCATTATTTCTGACAATGCCGGTACAACGTGCCTCACAAATAGAAAACCCTAACCGAATTGTCTCCGGGTCATACATATCATCGGTGGTGCTAAAATCGAGCACTCGCAAACGTTTACTACTTGCAATACGTCTATCGCGGTTAGTGTACCTGCATAAGACATGCAATTTACAAACACTCATTATGGTACCGTACGGCACAGTCCGCACGGGCGATCATTTCAGGCAGTAAGAACATCCGTCCCGTATCACTCCATACAGGCCGCCCCGAGTTGAGCCACGTCTCGAGGTACATGATCGGGTTTTCTACCACCCGATGGGGGTCCCACATCTTTTCCTAAAGTTGCACCAGTAGGAGGCGCTTTCGCGGGTTTCTTAAAAAAACACTATGTGATTTTCAATCACACGATAGGTGGCCACGTCAATTATCTCTTGCGCTAGGGATCAGCGCTGCGTATGGCCTTTTGAACATTGAACGTTCAATATTTGTATAATTCGTGTTTTGACCACATTTTGGGGTATCCACGCTTTTGCCCGAAGCACGCCGCGGAGCAGCGTTTGCATATGCTCTCAGAACCATGAAAAGGTTAAGAGACTCATATTAACCCCCTTGCCAAGCCACGGGAAACAATCATCATACTACCTCTCGTACGGGGAGCTTACCGCAATTGATCCGCTTGCGGTGGCGTACCTTACCTCTTACCTGACGTCAGAGTGTCGTTATATAATATAATAACAAATAAGTTAGCTTTACCACCTTAAATAACTATGCTAATAGTAATCCTTATGTGGGCCTAGTATCGAATCCTCAGACTTAAGTTTTTCAAAATACGTGTGATTCCAGGTGTCCTATTCCCATTGCGGCTCTGATACTAGCCTGTGAGTACCCTTGTCCTAACACTCTAAGAATCGCATTGGGTGGTGTCGTAAGATGCGACACCTAACAGCACAACACACAGAACACACATTTACAATACATTGGGCCTTCATTCCATAGTATTGTTAGTTTACAAACTAATGTACATCAGTACAAGCAGCGGATAGATAAGATACAACTTGTGCCCTATAGCCTACTCTAAGCAAGAGTGAAGTCATCCGACCCTCGGAAGCTTCACAGTAACAACACCCAACTTTCAAGGCGGTGTGCAGGGTTCCCGGTGAGCTTTACACCCCTCATTGGGTGCTGCCTCACTAGGCTCGCCCTCATATATAACGTTATCTACAAAATAGTGGATCAACAAACCATGAGCTTATGCTAAGCAAGACTTACCTGTCTCACTAGACATACATGCAGGGGATTACTATTAAGAGTAAAGTTGTTCATAGCACTAGTATAGTCGTGGATCCTTATATTCACTTATAAGCTTTAAGTTAAGTATTGGAATCATAACTTTAGTTCGCTGCTCAACTACTTCCCACAAGTTTATTATCCAACCAGCAAGTTTCATCCAGTTTCAGTTGTTACTAAGTCACAGCGCAATGAAAAGCATGCTCCCTTCCGCGAGCGACGGTGATTCGAATCATGAAAACACCCAGCTCACACGTCCCCTACACCCATCTAGAGAAGGCTTACGGTCCTACTCCATAACCCCATAAGTGACAACCTTTCACGAGACACTCAAACATTGAGCCGGTCCTACCATCCCGGAAGCAAGACTAACATGATGACCTATGCCGCAGTGGCCTCTGCTCTCCTCATGACGTGTGTGGTGTGTAGGAGGGTGGGGTATGCCTCAATATCCAAGTTAACAAGCTACATCAGTTTGTTTAGTCCATTAGAGCCAGTCTGCATCTGGTACAAGTTCAAACTTGTCCAGAAGGGTTGCACACGGATGGTCCTCAATTGACAAAGGCAGGACTATGCACACAGATCTCCACTCTGTTGCTTCCTACTTTCCTGCCTGGTCTCAATTAACTATTAAGTGAGTCAATGTCCATTCTCCCCACTGATTCCACTTCTACCGGTGCACGAGCAGGAAATGGCCATACTCGCGTTATACCGGTAAACTTATAATAGATATATCAGCACAGCATTACTAAACATCATATAAGTAGTATATTAACCATAGACTCCAGGGATTTTCTGATCATGCAGGTAGAGTATCAATAAATCCAAGACGTAATGCAAATACCATATAGACGTAGATATAATGATAAAGATAAACTTGTTAACTTAAATGCAAACCGGGGCTTGCCTTGATGTTGATCAAAAGAGTAATCGAACTCCGGTGGAAAATAGTTAGTGGAATCCGGCTGCTGCTCGTGAATTCCTTCTATTCGACATGAAGATAATAATGCAATTAGTGTTGTATACACTATTTGGATTAATGAATATGTAGTAAGGAATGCTTAAGCAATTAATTATCACTGTTCTTGAGAGTATTTACAGAGGTTGGAACATTCCAGAGAAGATTTAAGAGAAAAGAATGCAACTGGATGTAAGAAGTGACTAGGTGGTAATAAAGTGATGATGATTCATATCAAAAACTTCTTCACAGAAATTGAATAAGGCTGGTCAGATGAATTGAGTTGACAATCAGGTAGAGAAGATCATAGATATAAGAGGAAATTTTGTTTCATAATTTTCTGATCAATATTATGTTCACAATTAAATTTTAAAGTTGGAATTAATTTTGGGGTACTTTCTACCAATTTAAGCACAACCGAGACAAACTTCTTGATTTACATGAGTAAATAAAGTTAAACAGGTGTGGGGATTTTTCTGGTGAACAACTAAGACATAATGTAATTTCTGACAAAATTTGAGAATTTATCAAGGTGCAGGCTTCCCAGAATAAATGCACAAATATTTTGAAAGAATGAATTATACAGGATCATGCAATGACTTTCATGCAATGAACCTTAACTTTCGGCAAAGTACAGACTGAGAGGATTCTAACAGAATTTGTTTGGTAATTTTTGAAGTTGTCTACAGGGAGATATAGAATTTCAAAGATTGCTCGTGTTTCTGAATTTTTTTTCAAAAGGAAAATTGATCCAGGGCTGACATTGGGGCCTACTCGAATTTGAATCCCACAAGGTAACTGACTTCGGACTGACACTGGGACACACTGTATCCTCTCTCTCTCCCTTATAAACTGACAGCTGGGCCCCACGGATTTTAGAACCTACCCTGGTGGCAGCCACACATGGGCAACACAAATGCATGATGTGGACACACAAGATCCGGATGGTACAGAGAATCCACTTTCTTCAACCTCCAGCCATGGCCATGGAGGCCAATGGACAGAGGCTGTGGCGCCCAATTTTCCCCTGCCGGATCAGTGCCTCTGACAACCAAATCTTGGGACAAAGCCAGGGAGATGGCACACACGCTGGAGGTCTCAATGGGGCTCGGCCTTGCCTGTACACGGAGCTTGACGGCCATGGACGGCGACCACCATGGCTGCTGCTATGAACATCCCGATATAAACACTAATTCGTGATGCCACAAGGCCTAGGAGCACCAGGGGAACATGGGACACAAGTAGTTGCAGTCCAATTGGAAGGAAAACCACGGAAATCGAGAATATACCAATGACCTAGGGTTTGGGGCCGGCGGCCACGAAATCTCGAATAAATCCTTGTGCTGTCCCTTGGCCGGAGATCGCCGAATCTCCGACGTGAGAGCACAAGGGGGATCCCGCCGGCATCGAGCGCGCGGTGGGACGGCGATAAGAGATTTGTTATCGGTGGAATATAGTTCCGGTTCGTTTCCTCCTTCCTCTCTGTTTTCCTTGTTCGGTTACATATTCAGCAGGGGCATACCCCCGGACCCACATACCAGGACTGGCCCACACGTCAGTTCAACTCACGCCGCATTACAACCCGCACTCACACCCGACTCCCACACGGAGCCAGCTCCTCTTCTTCATTGTCCGCCTTCTCCGCCTCAAGCCCGTTCCCCTTCATCTTCTCCACCTTCGGCTTCTCCGCCGCGTCGATCCCTGCCATAGCTGCCGTCGTCACACCTCCCCCCCCCTCCAGCATCGGCTTGTCCCCAAGCCGTGACTTCCGGAAACATCTTCACCAACACGCTCCAATCCTCCCAAGTCGCCGAATCCACCCAAAGAGAAGCCCAGTGCAGCTTGACTTGCGTGATCGGACGATTCCCCTTCTTGACCATCCGCCGGTCTAAAATCCCCACCGGCTTCAATGGCTGGACGCTTAAATCTTCAATCTTGGGCAGATATGAATAGACAGGAGAGTAGTTTGGCGTGTAGGGTTTCAGTTGAGAGACATGGAAGACCGAATGCACCTTGGCGTCGGCCGGCAGATCCAGGCGGTAAGCAACCTTCCCCACCCTTTCCAGCACTGCATAGGGTCCAAAAAATTTGTAAGCCAACTTAGGGTAAGGTCGATTCACCACTGTACTCTGAGCATAGGGCTGAAGCTTTAACAGCACGAGCTCGCCCACCCCAAACTCCAGGTCTACTCTGTTTCTATCAGCTTTTTGTTTCATGCGATTTTGAGCAAGCGCCAATTTTTGCTTGAGAAGTTCCATATGACGAACTCTTTCTGTGAGCAACTCTTTGATCTCTTTATCTTCGGTATGAGGTATTGCTGGAGCTGCCCAGAACTGAGGGTCATATCCATATAGCGCCCGGAAAGGAGTACAAGCAATGGAAGATTGGAAGGATGTATTGTACCAATATTCCGCCATTGCCAACCAATTCTTCCATTTGTGTGGAGAAGCTTGGACTGCGCATCTGAGGTAAGTCTCTAAGCATTGATTTACTCTCTCAGATTGCCCATCTGTTTGGGGGTGATAGGATGTAGATAGAAGAAGCTTTACATTCAAGCTATGAAACAGATGCTTCCATAAAGTGCTTGTAAATATTTTATCCCTGTCAGATAACATGGTTTTAGGAAGACCATGTAATTTGATCACTTGTTCCAGCAACACCTGGGCTACCTTTGGGGCAGTAAAAGGATGCTTCAAGGGTATGAAGTGAGCATATTTAGATAGTCTATCCACCACCACCAAAATGGTATCAAAGCCTTCAGATTTAGGTAGCCCTTCAATAAAATCCATAGTGATATCTTGCCACAATCCTTGAGATATAGGTAGGGGTTGTAGCAACCCAGCAGGATGAATATGTTCACCTTTGGCCTGTTGACACACTTGGCACTGTTTCACAAACTCCTCTACTGCCAGTCTTAACCCAGACCACCAGAACATCTTTTTGATTCTTTGATAAGTAGCTTGGATACCTGAATGTCCTCCAATAGCACTGTCATGAAATGCCCCAATTAGTTTTGTCCTCAGTGCAGAATTTGCCCCAACCCAAATAAGACCATTTCTCCTGATAATCCCTTGATGTAATGAGAAACCCAGATTATCAGGGCTATGAATAGCTAATCTAGCTAACAATTGTTGAGCCTCAGCATCTGTCATATAAGAATTAAGGACCTCCTGAATCCAAACTGGTTGTGCTTCTTGTATGACATTCAGATCCATCATCTGTCCTCTTCTAGATAGAGCATCAGCAGCCACATTGTCCTTGCCCTTGCGGTAGACAATCTTAAAGTTGAGGCCCATCAGCTTGGTCATAGCCTTCCTCTGAATGTCAGAGTGCAACTGCTGATCCTCTAAAAAACATAGACTCTTGTGGTCAGTCTAAATAATAAACTCTCCACGCTGAAGATATGGACGCCATTTATCCACAGCCATAATCAAGGCCAAGAATTCTTTCTCATAAATAGACCACCCTTTGCTCTTCACCCCCAAAGCCTTGCTAAGATAAGCCAAAGGTCTATTGTTTTGCATCAGAACCGCCCCCAGTCCCTAGTCACTAGCATCCGTTTCTACTACAAAAGGCTCCTGAAAGTTAGGTAAAGCTAGCACTGGAGTAGACATCATGGCCTCCTTAAGCTGTTGAAAGGCTACAGTTGCCTCCTCTGACCACTGAAAATGTTTCAGTTTCAGAATAGAAGTAAGAGGTTTGGCAATCACCCCATAACCTTGAACAAATCTTCTGTAATATCCAGTTAACCCTAAGAAAGCTCTCAATTCTGTGAAAGTTGTGGGAGTAGGCCAATCCCTCATAGCCTCTGTTTTGACAGGATCAGTCTGCACTCCTTGCGCTGAAATGATATGCCCCAGATATCTCAACTTTTTCTGAGCAAAGTGGCACTTAGACTCTTTGAGGTAAAACTGATGGGTATGTAGAGTAGAGAAAACCAGCCTCAAGTGCTCCAGATGGCTATCCAAAGAAGGGCTATAGACTAGTATATCATCAATAAAGACCAAAACAAATTTTCTAAGAAATGGTGTTAGTATAGAATTCATAGCACACTGAAAAGAAGCAGGGGCATTAGTGAGGCCAAAAGGCATAACCTTAAACTGATAGTGGCCACAATGAGTCTTGAATGCAGTTTTAAACTCCTCTCCTTGCTTCATGCGAATCTGGTGGTACCCAGATGTCATATCCAAGCTAGAAAATATGACAGCACCTCCCAACTCATCAATGATCTCCTCCACCAAAGGCATAGGGAATCTGTTCTTGATTGTTAAATCATTAAGCTTCCTGTAGTCAATGCAGAATCTCCAGGACCCATCTTTCTTTTGCACTAATAGGACAGGTGATGCAAAAGGACTAACACTATGCTGAATTAATCCAGATTTCAATAACTCTGCCACCTGTCTTTCAATTTCAGTCTTATGTAATGGAGAGTATTTGTAAGGTCTAGCATTGACTGGAACAGCCCCTGGTATCAGAGGTATAGCATGGTCAAAAGGCCTGCCTGGTGGTAAGGTCTTAGGATCTTCAAACAAACTTCTGAATTCACTCAACAACTTCTGCACCTGAGGATGATAAGTAACACCCTGGTCCATCTCCTCATCCCCTTCCCCCTTCTTCATCACCACCATAGCCCAAACCTCATTTTCCACCAGCAACTGGTTTAACTGACCCGAGGACAAGGGTAATATTTCCAGTTGCTCGCTCTGCTGATCGCCCTGCAATTGTACCATTTTCCCTTCCACACTCACATCCAACCGTTTGTGTTTCCAGTCACATTTCATGGGACTGACTGAGGCCAACCAGTCATAGCCCAGAATAGCATCATACGCACCTAGAGGCAATACCCTCATATCAGTGGTGAAGGTTACTCCACAACACCCCCATTTCATTTGAGGCACTACCTGAGAGCACACAATCTTCTCCCCACTTGCAGTGGACACTTGGATAGGGTCACATTCCTGAGTACTCAACCCCATTCTGTCCACAAAGGTCTGGTTGATAAAGGTCAGAGAACTTCCAGAATCGACCAACAGCAGCATCATCTTGTTGTGGACCAATGCTCGCAGCCTCATACACGACTCTCCTTGAGTTCCAGACAGGGCATGGTTGGACAAGCAGCAACACCCTTCGTCCTGCAGATCTTCTTGTTCCAGCTGCAGTAACACTTCATCTGATAAACTCAACTCATGATCAGCCGCAGAGAGCATATTCAACTGTGGTGGATTCCTTTTAGGACATGTTTGCGCATGACCTGGACTATACTGCTCACCACACGCATAGCATAATCCATTAAGTCTCCTATAGTCACGCACTTGCCTTTCTTTACTCAGATCCAACCCCACTGAGCCGCCTTTTCCTTCCACACGAATTGTGTGACGTGCTGCAATTGAAGCCCGAGTGGTTGAGAACTTCCCTTTGTCAACCATATCTCTCTAAATCTTTGCAAGCATCGAAGCTCTTGTCACAGACTGAGGCAACTGCGACTGCACTGGCCCTTGAAGTTCTGGGCGAAGACCTTTTATGAACTGTTGCACAAAGAAAACTTCATCCATCTCCGGGTTGTGCATCGCTGTGGCGTAGCGGGCCTCCTCAAAACTAGCCACATACTCTTCCAGCTTCCCGGTCTGACGCAGATGTAGGAGATCGTACATCGCTTGAGAGTATTCAAAGGACCCGAACTTCTCCTTCACTGCCTCTGAGAACCTGGCCCAAGTACTGAATCCCTCATTGCGTTTAAAAATTTGCAGCCATTTTGCTGCCTTCCCTTCCATGTGCAGCGATGCAGCTCGAACCCAAAACTCTTCAGTCACCTTGTACAAGGAGAAATAGTCTTCACACTTATCAAGCCAGATGGTTGGATTATCTCCTGAAAATTTTGGGAACGACAGCTTCATCCACGTTTTGTCCTCAGATGGCCTGTCGGCAGCCTCCCTCCATGCCTGTCGACCCCCATCGTTCATCTGTCTCCTGCGCCGTGGTGGACGTAGCTCCTCTCTCAGGTCGCTCCCCTGGTCGTCCCCGCCTCCATGGAACCCTCCAGGACCAACAGGTCGACGTCGACCCCATGGTTCCGCAGCTTCCGAATCCGATCTGCGTGACCCTCGATCAGATTCGTTCCGACGAGCACGAACCCCAATTTCCAACTCTTCCAATCGACGTCCGAAATCCTCCATGTGCTTGAACAACTCGTCCCTCTCCTTTGCCGCTTGCTCCACCACAGACGCAGCGAGGGCCTGTTGACCCTGCAACCCCCGCTGGCTGTTCGTCAGCCCCTCCAGGAGCCCGAACACACGCTCCCACCGCTCACCTTCCTTCGTCTGCACCTCCTCCATCGCGTGTAGAATGAATCGCGTCTGTACTAACGGTTTTGGTGTTGGCGCCGTCTCGAGATGCTGTCGCGCCGCCGATCTCAGAGATCAGCAGCGACGATGACCCGCTCCTGAGGACAACTCGCGTCGGAAGGACGGAATTGGTTGCGTCGTCGGCGCTGTGGTGACCGACCGCACCCTGAACCAACCGAGGAGGTGACCGGCGGCAAGGGTTGCCGCGCGATCTCACCGCCTCCCTCCTCCCCGGGATTTTACGGCTCAGAGATGCGACACCACCGAGTGTGCGCCGCCGCCGCCAATCGCAAGGCCGAGGACCAGGATCTGATACCAGTTGTGCTGTCCCTTGGCCGGAGATCGCCGAATCTCCGACGTGAGAGCACAAGGGGGATCCCGCCGGCGTCGAGCGCGCGGTGGGACGGCGATAAGAGATTTGTTATCGGTGGAATATAGTTCCGGTTCGTTTCCTCCTTCCTCTCTGTTTTCCTTGTTCGGTTACATATTCAGCAGGGGCATACCCCCGGACCCACATACCAGGACTGGCCCACACGTCAGTTCAACTCATGCCGCATTACAACCCGCACTCACACCCGACTCCCACACGGAGCCAGCTCCTCTTCTTCATTGTCCGCCTTCTCCGCCTCAAGCTCGTTCCCCTTCATCTTCTCCACCTTCGGCTTCTCCGCCGCGTCGATCCCTGCCATAGCCGCCGTCGTCACAATCCTTAACCAGTCAACGGTTGTCCTTGTATAATGCCTCAATGGATGCGCACAGAGTAGGGATTTCTGAGATCTCATTGAATCGAAGCACGAACCAACGTAGAAACCGAATTTCTCAACTCATTTCTCGCTGTTTTGCAACCCGGCGCAATGAACTCGACGGCGTCCGGCCAAACCAAGGTGAAAAACGACCAAAAAAGATGTCAAACATGATCAGCGAGTGATGGAGAACCTTGTGGAGTGATCGGAGATGAATGGAAGAGCTCAGGTCGCCGGAAACGTGAGGTCGTCCACGGAAGCACCGGGAACGGCCGGCGGCCAAACTGCAGAACAAGCCATGTTCAGACCACAACTCGACAAGCCGAGTGGAGGAAACGAAAGAGGAGAATCATGGGACGAAATTTGCTCTTTGTGTCGAGGTGAAACGAGGAGCGAATCGCTGGGAACGGAAGAAGAACAGAGGTGAGGAGCTGGTCCTGAGAGCCACGAACAGAGAAGCGAAATGAACCTTCGTTTCACTGGACGGTAGAACGAGCTGAGTAGAAAGATTAGGACATCTTCAATGCGTTACATGCGGAAGAACTCGGCTCCAAAGCGGTAAGCAGCTGCTGGCAGCAGCAGCTAAGCATTCGTGGGGCTACCAGAGAGAAGGAAAACACCTGGGCACGTGCTGTGGAGCCCCTGACTGGTGGGGCCCACATGTCATAACCCTTTTCTCACATGAACTTGAAAAATCAGTTTGAAAATGGAAAACAGCTCTAAAATTCCTCAAACTTGGTAGTCCTCCTATCTTGGACATGAGGAATCTGATGGTGCCCTCAGATTTTATGTTTGAACCTTGCAAAATATTTGAATTCATGAACAGTAGCTTACTCACTTTAAATTGCTTCAATTCAAAACTTGAATTTGAATATTTTCCTTAAATCCTTGTTCTATAATCCATTTCCTTATCTTGGCACTATAATGTATTTCTTGCAAACCTTTATGCCTCATGTGAATTTGGAATGGTAAAGTTAATATTGAAAACCCGAGACGTGGGTTTTCACAGTTCTCTTCCCTGCAAAGCGTCTTCTTTTATTAGTCCCTGCAATGCTTGGATGGCAACTGCACGCGGAGCACAGTTACACACCGTGAAGTACCTCGTCAATGACAAGCGGATTTGGGTCCACTTTGCAAAAAACGTAGCACCTGGTGAACCATTGTCATAATGATACGTTGGAAGCCCGAGGGCGGCGTCCTGACTGAGCTACAAAGATTGCGCTAAGAACCCATACAAAAATTATATTAGGAACCAGCGACCTTCAATTACGTGAGGTTCGCACTTCATGTATCTGTAACACCCTTATTTTCATCCATCATGCATTGCATTCATTCTTATAACTGTCTAACAAAATGCAACACAAAAAGGAACAAGATTAAAATGAATTAGAACCAAAACAACAATTAAAAACTGGCTTAGTACGAACTTGTCCGGATTGGACCCCATACTAGTCCGATTTAGCTACTGATTGTCCCCTGAACTTTTCTGCTAATTGCTATGGATTAGTCCGGAAATCATTTTTGATGTTCTCTGCACTTGTCTGTTCAATTTCCGGTTCTTTATGTTCCTGTCCAGACTTGTCCATTTCTTATACGGACTAGTCTGATGATCGCTACTGGAAACTCCCAAACGCTTGGTCCATATTTGAAACTTGACACACCCTGGACTTTTCGTCCTGACACCGGATTTGTCCGATTGACTTTCTGATCTTGAACGAACTTAGCACCAGACTTATCCGTTGAACTTTTTGTACCCGATCGGACTTGTCCGGCCTCACTACAGACTAGTCTGGTATTTAGAGTTCAGAGTCGAATTCTATTTTTCCTCCGCGATGAGTGATTAGGTAATTGCCTTAATTGGGCCCAAGGAAATCGTGCCTCACCCCTAATGATCCCAAGTGGGACCCCACCAAAGGCCCTACTTGTCCCCACCGACTATTACATGGAATCCGCGCCAATCTCACCCCTTCTCTCCTATATAAACACCCCACCACCCACCCTTTACCCCTTTGCCACATTAGACAAATCCCAGCGTCTGCTCTCTTCATAGCTATCACTCTTGAAGGGAGAAGAAGGAAGGGAAGGGAAGGTAGAAGAAGGAGAGGAAGGAATCAAGCGAGATCGTCGTCGCTGCTGCGATCTTCACAAATTATTCGACGTCAACTTTCTTCTTCGTCAATTCTTTGTCTTCATCGGATCTAGACGTAAATTACTCGAGTTTCATCGAATCCTCGACCTTTGAACCCTAGGATTTGCGGTAAATACCCTAGATCCATATTTCCTACATCAATTGTCGTTCCATATTTAACTCAAACTATGCTCTAGTTGGAAATTCGCTAAAACTCTAGTCGTGACGGACTTGTCCGGTCTACCGCGGACTAGTCTGTTGAAGTTTCTTGTCCAGAGTAGACATGTCCGGCCCATGGTGCAGACTAGTCCGGTCCTTCAATTTTGCGATACCTGGAACAACTTTAGTTTTCTCCGTAATGACTCAAAAATTTCTCTAACATGTTAAAATTAATTGTAACTAGTAGGTAAGAAACAATAGCAACCTAGTAACATGTATTACATCATAATTGCATCATTCGTGCATGTCATGACATATTGAGTACTATGTGAGCATTTATTGATTGTAATGTTTGTTTCACATGTTTATCGCGAAGAATAGAAGGTAACGCTCTAGAGGGTGCTTACGAGGACCTTTAGCACCCGAACTTCGAAGATATTGATCCAAATGAGCCGCAAGAGCATGGCAAGTGTCCTTGATCATTTTGATCATGTTTTGAAATGTTTTGTTTGCAAACCTGCATGCATGGGTCAAATTGATGGGAAACCCATGATAGAAGTTTACTAGACTTGTATGACCACCCTTGTCACTTGCGACATATTGTAGAGAGTCGACAAGGGTATTTTACAGTTTTGCTTCGCTTAACTTAATTGGGATTGAAAATACATAAATGACTCATTGTGAACTAATGGACTATGTGAATTGATGATGATGATGATTAATGTAACATAGGACTTGGGAGACTTAAGCAAGCATGGGTTGTCGACTTGGTTGGATGGTATGGTTGTTTCGCTTGCCTTAGATCAAAGGACCGGTTCATGCGAGAATAAGCCAGAGCAATAGTGCCACCACAAGGCCAGGTATGGGTGCGGCGTAGTTGAATATTTAGGTGTGCTGCTGGTATTGTATGGACCATTGGATGGTGCGGGGAATGCTAGTCGAAGAGGGCTACCCTGGGATCTGCATGGCACATGAGGGGGCCCGTGGGTGGGAGAATGGAGATTCAAACCTGCCGGTGAAACCTTAGTGGGTCCGTACATACTAATAGTTCCTTTTGAAAGACTAATAGTCCCTTTTGAAAGGCTACAGACCAACGGAAGTGTGATAAGGCATAGTGGAGGTTCTTAGTCACCGAAAGGTGATAGAACCCACATATGTGTGGCTAAAGTGGTGCAAACTCTGCAGACTGTTAAAAACTATCATGATATCTGTGCTCCCGGTTATGAGCACCTAGACAACTTCCGTGATTAGAGTTCAGACTTGGGATTTGGGATAGTTTCGGATATGGTTATGGTTTTGGTTATGATAATGGAACATGGCTGGTTACGAAGGTGATAAATTGGCATGTGGATGGTTATTGAATTGATGGATGAGGTATGATGGTAATTGAGAATGATGGATATGAATTATGACGTTTACTTGGGATATGTTGGGAATTGATCTCACCTAGAAATTTTGGGTTGCTTTTACATAATTTGTGAAATTAAACGTACTTTTATGCAATTAGCCATTTATTATCATCCTTTTATTTAGCTACATGTCATACTTTCCCCTACTTGCTGATTACAACATGTCGTCCCCCTAGCAATTCCCCCACCAATAGTTTCAGGTGATGTTTGGGAGTATCATGAGGATCGTGCGTAGTTCTAGGTTGTGTGCTATCGTCAACTACCTGTGGAGTGGAGTCACGCTGCTAAGTTTAGTTTATTTTCCGCTGCCATGATAATAATTAGAGATTTGTAATTCGTGAACCTTTGGATTATTGTAATAAGATACCTATTTACTCTTGTGACATGGTTATTTTTTGTATAACATTTGTGATGCACTCGTGTATGTGTGATTAACATCTTGGGCACACATATGCGTTCACTTGGTTCATTTTTGGGACCGGGTCTCACAGTATCTCACCTGCCAAACCAGGAAGAGCCACACAACGATGGCACAAGAGTATGCCTTTGTCTTGACTGCTCTTGTGAAAAGTTGAAGAAGCAATGCGAGAAGTGATGGTGGCCCCACCTTTGGGTTCAAAGCCCACCCCGATGTGGGCCTGGGGACCACTATCAATACCCTGCAGACAAGGTACCCCTTTGTACCAGAAAGAGAAGTGTCGAGTCCCACTTTCAAGAAAAGTGGACCTCTGGAGGCCAACACTTGTCCCGCAGTGCCAGACCTGCCCCCCTCCTATGTGAGGCTTCGGCGCTACCATGTGTCTCGCAGTGTCGGACCTGCCTCCCTCCTAAGGGTGGCTCCGGTGCTGCCACGTATCCCGTAGTGTCGGACCTGACTCCCTCCTAAGGGTGGCTCTAGTGCTGCCATGTGTGCCGTAGTGCCGGACATGACTCTCTCCTTAGGGTAGCTCCAACACTGCCACGTGTCCTGTGGCGCCAACTTGCCTCCCTCCTAAGGGAAGCTCTGGCGCTGCCACGTGTCTCATAGCACTGGACCTACCTCCCTGCTAATGGAAGCTCTGGTGCTACCATGTGTCACGTGTCCGGATCTACATGTCCAACAGGAAGAACTATGAGATCACCAACGGCGTAGACATTTTAAGGCAATCAATTAGTCGTTACAAGACATTGTTAAGGCATCATTAAATATCCATGAATGATGCACGATCAGAGGACCATCAATCCTGGTAATGCTATCATCTAGGCACATTATCACACTAATAAACTGCCATTATACACATTATCGTGTACGGTGTAGTGAATACCGCTGGGGCCACCTATCGAGCCCACGAGGCCCTATAACAGCCAGTCCTTGCCGTATTAAAGGATTGCACTGCACGGTAGAAGGCAATCCCATCTGAGGTAGGGTCATTCAGACTAGCTCACCAGCATAATCACTTAAAGCAATCCAACATAAAAACACCCCTGTGGAGTACGGATTATGCTCAGGTTGCTCGAACCACGTAAAATCACTGTGTCACCTATTCCTGAGTTCTCGAGATTACGCTGTGCCTAAATATGAACCTCCGCATACTACTTCTGAGTAGTACCAGGGGAAGTGTCAATCACACACTTGGACAATCCTGTTTTATAATTAGAGGCAGTAGAATCCTAATGCACCAGGTTTGAAAAGTAGTGGAAACCTCATCAATTTGTTCGCACACGATACGTATGTCACAATACCAAAAGAATGAAGAGCTAAACCTTTAAGTATAGAACTTAGAGCTTCTGCCTACTCTAATATTTATTAAAATGGGGATTGTTTGAAGTGTTACTCACATGTACAGCTTCTGTCAGCTCGTTTGCCCATTCCCCGTTCTTCAAATGGCTTCTCTCCCACAGTAGTATGTCGTCGGGTTCTTCACCGCTCTCTGGGTCTAACTACCCAAAATACAAGTAAAATTCAACATTTTAGGTATACAAATTGATTGCAACACAAAGTAAAAGCATGATTCATTTTCATACCTTCTTGTAACTAAGTCAGGCGTAGGATTTCGAGCCAGGCAAGTGTTTCATCTTTTGACTTCTTCGATTTTGAGAATTGATCTTGCTTAATGACTGCAATTTTAAGAATTAATTCTATGAATGAATGTAAATCAAATAATTTTTGTATGATGTGAAGCTATTAAAAAGTTAGCTGACATTGAATCCCTCAAACCCAAAATAGTCTATTAGGTGCAACCAATCGGCGTTCCCTATGTCATCAAGCTTGTTTCGTATACGTTCATCATCGGTCCAATGACTCTTATAGGTGGCATGCACTGTCGATCTCCACCCCTTGTAGCCCTCACCAGCAATCTTCAAAAAAAAAAAAATTGAGCTCTACTCTGTGTTCTCCAAATCCCAACAATCCTATGCATTGTATAACACATTGGTGTAAACATAGAAGATGTAGATTGCTAGAAAAAATACTTGTGTGGGGTGTGACGACACTAATCAGAATGTCTTTTACTATTTCTCTCTTGTGAGTATCACCAACCTCTGCCCACTTCCTTGCACCAATGAGAGATGCACGTCTTTTCGCAGTCATAACAAAATCATCGACAAACTGCCGCTGATACCAACCGCAACACTCAACCTACTAGAGAACTAAATTGGTAGCTTCCGATTCTCAATCGCTCTATTAGCATAGGTTGCATAGCATATTATGGCAACCTTAAGTCCTTTAGCCACCCCTCTTCAAAACTTCCTTCCTTCTGTTACATTGATTGAAACATTAAATGATTAAAGCAATTACCACCTGACCAAGTCTAGTATTATATACAAGGAAAAAGTCCATTTTACTACCCTCAAGTATCAACGTTGTTCATTTAACCCCTTAAAGAAAATTTTGGTTCAGTTTACCCCTCAAACTATTTACATTAGTTCAATTTATCCCCTAGTAATTTTTTTTCTTTTTTGTTTCTCTTTGTAAACATGATTTCTGAAATTAAAATTTAATGAGATTATATGTTACAACAGAATATACATAGAAATATATTTTAAAATTTTTTATTTTTTTTATTTTTAAACTAGGTAAACAAATCTTGTTTGGAAGATGAAATAATAAATGGAAAAAAGTTTACGAAAAATTATAAAATTATTTTTCTTGCATAATTTATGATATCATCTACTGCCTCACAAAATTTTAACTTCGAATATAACTCATACAAAGAGAAACAAAAAAGAGAAAATTCAATAGGGGGTGAACTGAACCAAATATAAATAGTTCCGGGGGTAAACCGAACAAAAAAATTCTTTAAGGGGTTAAGTGAACAAAGCTGATACTTGAAGGTAGTAAAATAGACTTTTTCCTATATACAAATAGTGTGAAAGAAGAAAAGTTTGATGTTCATACCATCTTAAGTGCGAGTGCGGCAAATACGAGCATTGGACGACTGCGTGCCCTCAACATTTTGTTCCATATCAGGGGCAATGCATCACATTTTGACTTCTTTGTTGCTGTTCATACTGTAAAATGAGCCATCAGGCACACATGTTAGTGGTGCTACTTCACCGGTAGTATTGCAGAAGATTTTTAGTCCAGTAGCAAAGCAGGCAAGATAAACGGGGTGGGCATGCCACTGTCGATGCTAGACAAAGAGAGGCTTCGCTGGTTCGGTCTGACAGACATCAGCCGAAGCACGTCTCGAGTAGAATTGGTGGCAGGGCGAGTAATGAATGCCATTAGTAGCAGGTGGTGAATGCAAGACAGATGAGGCGGGCAGCTTGCAACGCTTGACCAAGCGAGAGTTCGGTCTGGCCGAGATCACCCGGAGCAAGTCTCGAGGAGGATTGTTGGCAGGGAGAGTAATGGCCAGGGGTTTGAGGGCGATGGGGTCATCATGGCACACGAAGGATGGGACATGGCGATGGGCGAGGGAGACATGTCGGGGAGGAAAATGAAGTGACCAGCAGCAGGGTGTGGACACCAGTGTCGGAGTGGTTGGCAGCGAGGGAGCACAACAAGGAGGCATAAAAAAATCACGCCATCACATAGACTGATGATCCTAATGCAACAGTTTTCTGATTCGTGGCAGGGTGAGTAATGAATGCCAGCGGTAGCAGGTGGTGAATGCAAGACAAATGAGGCGGACAACTTGTGACACTTAACAAAGTGAGGGTTTGGTCTGGCCGAGATCACTCGAAGCAAGTCTCGATTGAGGAGGATTGGCGGCAGGGCGAGTAATGGCTCGCGAAGGATGGGATGTGGCGATGGGCGAGAGAGATGCGTTCGAGTGGACTTTGAAGTGACCATCAGCACAGCGTGGGCACCAGTGCTGGAGTGGTCGGTGGCGAGAGAGCGCAGCGTGGAGACATCAAAAAATCACGCCATCTCATAGACTGATGAACTGTTAACTGGTTCTTGGAAAGTAGAATCACAAGGCATGGTAAAACAATTAGTAGAGCCCAGTACATATTTATGGTTTGTATATCTATACCTGTTGTTGGTTCATGCATACTCATAGTACCAGGGAACGAAAAATATCGGGGTTCCTGAACATCTTATGCTGCATTCTCTACATACCATGCAAAGGAATAAATTTGTTCTATTTTTTTTTTAATTTTTATAGTAAACACATTTATATTTATACCATGTGCTTGTTGTCCACCACGATTACTCGTAGATGACATGACGCTTTGGTGTCTTGTTCCTAAAGTAAAGAGTATATATAGTAAATAATAGTGATAACGTCAGATTACATGACCGACGTAGATTTTGGATCGGGCGGTGTAGTTTCTATAAACTAAGAGTGTGTGTTTTTAATGGGGGAATTATAAATGAAGGAATAGGAAAAAACGTACGATCCGAGAAAAACACGAGAAAGAAAAAAGTGTAAAAACCATGAGAACTGAAAATCTTAGGAATACAAGTTTGGAACACAGGAATGAGAGTACAACATTTGGAGTGGTTGATTAGATAACCCTTGCGTCATTTACTTCTAAGTCCAGAGATAACATACTACCTCTGGTTTTTAATATTTGTCGTTCTCGACAAGGAATTGAACTAGAAATAGACTACCGTAAGCTGTCAGAGCAACATTTATTTCAGGACAGAGGTAGTACATGGTATATATATCTATAACTAAATTTGTAAAACATAAGAGCACATTTATTCTTTGTTAATTAGCTGTTTAACTACCTTGTTTCAAATCTCTACAGCTAATTTTAGCACCTAACAATTATCTCTAGAGGTTCCTAACAAGCCATAATGTGTACCGTTACACAGGCCAATATAGCTCTATAAAAAGATGGCATGGATCGTGTAGAACTTACCAAGCACAAAACTGGAGTTCGAGATGTCGTAGGGAGGTGTCGGTGATGAAGAGGTTCGGTAGAGCCTGTCAAACTTGGTCGCACGGTGTTGTACCCACGAGTCACTACCACCAAGAGATTCGATGTGTCACTGTGAGGTCCATGGGAAAAATATAGAAATAGTGGGAATTGAAAAACACGAGAATTTCTTAGGAATACAAGTCCGGAACAAAGGACTTAGAATACAACATTTGGACTATTGCGAGATCTCACCGGAAGTGCGGGGCAGCGATGTTACGAGAAGAGGAGGCCAGGGTACTGCGAGATAAGAAGACAGTGTTTCCATTTATACTCATTGTGGCTAAAATAGGATTACAATGGGTGGGACTGAAATTTGAGGAGTAGGGAGTGAAATTCGAATTGTAAAATTCTCAATTGTGGTGCACCATGAAGAACAAATTTTTTTGCGGAAGTGGAGAATTTGGTGCTAGTCGTGCCCTTGTGCACGCATGCAGTGATGATTAAATTCATATTATGTTGCATCAATTCCTGCACATGGTTTTACTCTTCACCGGTGCGTGTAGCTCCGGAGCGGTAGACTTCTTTGGACAACTAGCTCGCTTCTTAATTACAGTACGGCCTAGCTGCTTGTTCGTAGTGCGATCGCTAGCTCCCCTTCATTTTTGTTGCCATGAAAATCAAAATCTAAAAGCAGTCATGTGCTAGTGGGACATTCCAAAGTGGCATGTATGGTACTTTAACCGCTGGAGGTGCAGGAGATCGCCCGCAGCTGGGCCTGCAAAACGGTATGTAAAATAACTGGAAAATGCAACAGGTAGCGACAACTGGAAAGAAAAGTGGAGACAATGAACAGGGAGAAAATAAAAGAAGGGATGAGAAAAATGTTATAAAAAGATAGGTAGTACGTACGATTTAAGATGAAAGAGCGTGGTGAACCAAACTATAAAACAGGAAATCGTTTGACACAGATTAATCTAGTCGTGATGTTGTTTTTTTCTTCTTGTTTTGTGATGTTTTTCTTTTCTTGTTTTGTGATGTTGTTTTCCTGCCAAAATCTAAAGGGTCATGATGTTATTATTGCGACGGCTAGAACCTGCCGGAAGTTATTACCACTGGCCCTATGTCCCTATACATGGTGGTTTGATACGGTGTCATTACTACCACTACTCTTGTTGTGTTGCTTTGTAGTCTCACAGTTATAATATAATACTTCACGGTTATAATATAATACTTCTGAGTCTCCCAAGAAAACGCAACCCCCAAATACTAATACACCCTTGTTTCTCTCAAGCAGTTTTGTTTCTTCGCCGCTCGTCGCTTGATCATGGCAAACTCTCCATCGACCACTATTGGTCTGTCTGCAGCTGATGATCCCATAAGATGGTGGTCTGCTGAGAAGGAACAGGAGCGCGTGCCACATATTTTGCAAAGTCACGAAGAAAAATGAGGAATATGTGGTTGCGGTCACAAATGAGGTACTAACTCCTGCCAACGTAATGAATTAATGGACCTGATAACAGTGTACGTGCAAGATCAGGCAAGAAAGCATGTAGTTACTTATAGTGCACATCCCCATGGGATTGGCATGTACAAGTTAAGAAATAAACTTGAGAGAGATGCTTTGGTCCTAGCAAATCCCCACATGCTCAGGAATCGGGAGTTCCGATTTGAAAAGCATGATGAGGCAAGTTTTAATATGCGTCATCCTCAGTTTACTAGAAAGTGTTTGATTTTGCTACTTGGTTATCCTCCAGATCTAATGGAGCGAAGGTTTATTGAACAATCCTGCTCCAGTTTTGGGCAATTGCTTCATTGGGATAAAAATGATCCCAACCTGACTAGGGTCATTTTGCTGGTGATTGTAGATAATTCACTTGACATCCCTCGAAGCCTTGTTCTCAGGAGAGGCAACGAAGTCAGCGGAGAAGGACATCCATGGACTGTACCAACTTATGTCCTAGGTCTTGGTTTTGTGGACCACCTTCCGGTTGATTAGGAAGACCCTCCGGCTTTCAATGGCAAACCCACCCCTACCACAGACTAGTGTTGCCTGGTCCTCATCCTGATGACTGAGGTCATTCACCTGCAGCACTAGATGACATGGGGCAGAATGATCCTGGTGACCAGGATGAAGTATCGGATCTGGTGTCCATGGTGCAAGGTTAACAAAATCACAAGGTAACATATCCTCCTCTTTCTCCTCATAGCGTGTTAACTAGATTTTCGGCCCCAAATGATTTAGAAAATAACTCCAGATCGGATGATGCCTTCTCTAGCGAATTGCTCAAAACAACGACGATGGTCCAAGCAAGGAGGTGGTGGAGGATGGAGCTAGCTAACGGACTGATGGTGCTGCTTGAAGAAAAGTGTTGTGGACTAGATGTGCCGATTAGTTTATTTTGTGTTTATTGGGGATTATGTAAAAGCTAGTTCTATCAAGTTTAGTTTGTTGCCTGAAATGTACGTTGAACACTATAGTTTGGTTCCGGCGATGTTTATATATAGTATTCAATCCTTGTTTATATCACTGTGTTTCTGCGGTTCAAGAGATTTTATGCGTATACATTATTTTGATCAGAATACCGGCACATTGCAACATTATCTTATTTAGATAAAAAATTGCCAGACCCAGACGCGTGCCCATAGATGGGCCTCGCACGTCATAGGGACGACCACCAAGAGTCCCAACGCAGTTTCGGCCTACGAATACAAAGTTACTCAGCGTAGTTTCAGCGCACGAATAACAAGCAGCCTAGCGCAGTGTTGGGCCTCCTATGATAGCTTCACGTGCAGTTTGTCCTGGCAGCTTGCCCGCGGTAGTCAATTTATTTCACGCCGAATAAAGAAGAAAAATAAGAAACAAAAAGGATTTTTTATTACGATACCCTTCGATCCTCAACGCCCCCACTCCTGACTGTACGAAATACGTTTGGAGGAGCATCCGCCGGCCACCGCGCATGGAGGAGCATTCGCCGGTTGCCATTCTTGGAGGAGTATCCGCCGGCCACCGCGCGCGGAGGAGCATCCGCCGACCACCGCGCATGGAGGAGCAACAACGCTAGGTGTAGTTGCTCACATAATGTTCTTGTACATCTATCCTCTTACGGATATGCTGATTTATTTGTAGGAAGCGATGTCAGAAGATAAGACATGGATGGTGAAAGACAGGGGTATGAAAGAGTTGCAGAATGGAATGAAATCATTTTTAAATTTTGCATTTCGGGGCACTCGTGAAGGAGCAACTATGCCTTGTCTTTGCACAAGATGTCGTAATATTTGCCACAAGACACGCAAGGATGTTCATTTCAACATGCTTTGTAATGGGATGTTATTGGATTATACTTGTTGGATACACCATGGAGAAAACCAGTTCAGAAAAATATTGCTGAGCAATCAGCAATTAATGAGGAAATAATTTTTGATGATGCTGCTATGGACAATATGTTGTCCACTCTACTTAGAGGCATTGATTATGATGGTACTTGAGCAAATGTTGATAATCAAGAAAATGCTATAAACCAGCAGGACCCAACTGGTTGTGCAAAGGCATTCTATGACTTATTAAATGATGCCAAAAATGGCTTGTGTCCAGGTTGTGAGAAGGTGACCCAATTATCCTTCATTGTCAGGTTGTACCAGATAAAGTGTTTAAATGGTTTGATCAAAAAAGTGTGTGAGTCGATCCTTGAACTATTCTCATATGTACTTCAAAAGGGCCACTGCATTCCTAATACACTTGATGAAGTTCAGAAGGTTGTTCATGACCTCGGACTGGACTACCAAAAGATCGATGCATGTGTCAATGACTCTGTGTTGTTCTTGAAGGACTATTCTCTGCTGTATACATGCCAAAATATGGTGAATTAAGATGGAAAAATAGTACTAGTGAGGATGCAAAAGAGGCTTTACCTTGTGGAAAACCCAAGAAGCCTGTAGCATGCAAGATTCTACGATAGTTCCCTCTTATTCCCTATCTACAAAGGTTTTATATGGCAGAATCAACGGCATCAAACATGCACTGACACAAAAAAACCGTATTGATGATGGAATATTATGCCATCCTGCATATTCAAAAGCATGGAAGCATTTTGATAGCATTCATCCAAATTTCTCATATGATCCTCGCAACATAAGACTTGAGGAAGCATCTGATGGTTTCAACATTTTAGAATAATGATTGTTTCTTACAGTACATAACCTGTGATTCTAATCCCTTATAATCTATCACCTTGATTGTGTATGAAGCAACCTTATTGGTTGATGTCAATGATAATTCCTGGGCCAAAGTCACCTCGAAACAACATTGATGTGTATCTGCAACCTTTGATTGATGAGCTCTAAAATTATGGTCTGATGGTGTTGAAACATGTGACAGTTCAAAGAAAGAGACATTTCTCATGCGAGCTTCTATATTGTGGACAATAAATGATTTTCCAGCATATGCAATGCTATGTGGATGGAACACAAAAGGTAATCTTGCATTTCCATACTGCCATATAAACACTGATGCCTTGTGGTTGAAATATGGACTGAAGCATTGCTACATTGGTCATCATCGTTTCCTACCTAATAATCAAAGGTGGCGTCGAAACAAAGCTTCTTTCAACAACAAGATAGAGAATAGAGAGGCTCCAATATCACTCTCTGGTGACAAAGTACTCCAACAATATGAGAGTTTTGATCAAGTGAGTTTTGGATAGATGAATAATAAGAGAAAGCGCACTGAGGAAAATAGGTGGCATAATTGGAAGAAGAAAAGTATATTTTTCCTGCTCCTGTATCGAAAGACATTGCTAATAGGCATAACTTGGATGTCATGCACATTGAGAAAAACATTTGTGATAGCATATTGGGAAAATTGGTTAATATGGATGGCAAGACAAAAGATAGTCTACAAGCTCGTCTTGATATGCAGGATATGGGTGTACAGGCAAATCAACATCCACTGTTTAGAAATGACAAGTATATATTGCCATCAACATTATATACTTTGAGTAAAGATGAGGAGACCGCCTTGTGCAGGTTTTTGGGGGATGTGAAGATGCCCGATGTTTATGACTCAGACATCAAGAGATGTGTGGACAAGAAAAGCATGTAAGGTACTGGGTCTCAAACTCATGATTGCCATATTATATTTCAGAAACTCCTTCCTATTGAAATACGTAACATATTGCTTGAAAAGGTTGTTGTACCTTTAATTGAGTTTAGCACATTCCTTTCTGGAATTTGTTCTAAAGAATTGGCGCAACCAGATTTGGATAAGATGAGCAAGCAAATTTCTGAAACAATTTGTAAGCTTGAGATGATGCCCCCCCCTCGCTTTCTTTGATATCATGGTACATCTTCCAACCCATCTTGCTGAAGAAGCTCGCTTAGGTGGACCTTTTCTTATAGATGGATGTATCCAATTGAGCGGTACCTTGGTACATTGAAGAGGTATTACATAACAAAGCTCATCCGGAGGGTTCTATAGCTGAGGGATTTATTATGGAAGAGTGTATGACCTTTTGTAGTCAGTTTTTTTGATAATATCAGCACCAAGCTTAATAGGCCAGAATGTCATGAAGCTGTAGCTAGGAATGAAACTTCTCTTGAGTCTAATAATATTTATAAAAGTTGATAATTCTAAAATAGGGTATAAATGTGACCCAAGTTACTATGGTGGAACTACATAACATCAGGCATTATCTTATTTCTAACGTTGAAGAGGCCGCTCCATGGATCAAGTACGTATAACTCAAACGTTATATACTATGTTAGATCATGCTTATTGTAAATGGTTAATTTAATTTTGTACTCTTTTCAGTGAACATATTGAAGAACTGAAAAAGATTCATTCTTGTGATGTTGATAAATGCCATAGAGATGAGTTTTGTTAATGGTTTCAGAAACAAGTAAGTACATGCATGTTTTTACTGTGATGAAATATTAAACAAATATGTGTTCTGAAATTGGTTTGTCGATGACCCTTTTATACTAATGTGTACATATTACGACATTACACAAGGAAGGCAAAGTAACCAATTATATGTATGCATTATCTAGAGGACCTAATCGTCGGGCATGTTTTTTTAGTCAATCATTCATCAATGGCTTCTTCTTTCAAACTGGAGATGTGGAAAATGATTTACGGACCCAAAACAGTGGTGTTGTTTTTCGGGGTCGTGATCATGATTTGTTTGGAGTAATCAAGAAAATAATTTCTGTTGATTTTGTAAAAAATCAAGAGGTTCTATTATTTGAATGTGACTAATTTGATCGGCCTTTTCAAGTCAGAACCAAAGCAGAGGCTACAAAAAGGATCATTCAGAATGATAGACATTGACACTATTCTTTCTTGATTTAAGTGTAAGCCTTACAATCTAGCCACCTCAGCAGAACAAGTTTTTACGTTCCAAGTGCGAAGCGACCTAATTGGGCTACAGTTGTTAAAACGAAGGCACAAAACATTTTTGCCATGTCCCCTGGAGGCAGTGAAAAAATATGACCGAGACGATGGAGGCTAAGATATTTGATGATCAGCTTACTAATAACAATATGCCACACATAAATGAGGATACAACCGCATAGGCTAGGAATGACATTGAGGGAGCAAGCGGTGATGCGGATGAAGTTCTATCAAAAAATGAAAACAATGACGACGACGATGATACATATATCAATGATTTTCATGTAGCTCCATTGGGGGGGGCGACATTGAAGATGATGATTTTTTTATATAAGTACTATGTGAGCTGTGAGCTGTGAACTGTTTGTGATGATAGATCCTAATGCAATGTTTTTATATAAGCACTATCTGAGCTGTGAACTATTTCTGATTCATGGAAACATATCCTAATGGAATGCTCATGATATGCAGCTATAGATCCTAATGCAACGATTGTGTTCCTATAAGCACTATCAATGAAGTGGAAAAGGGGCCACACGCAGAAAACAAAAATCAAACAAACTCATGGAATTTGTGGGTGGTTCTCTCGATCAATTTCACTGACAAGTGGGCCTGCTAGTGTCAGCACCCTCGCCCGCCTTGGATCCCTTTGGTGCACAAACAAGTGAATCATGGCAAAAAATTCTAATGCAACGATTGTGTTCCTTGGTGATAGATTGTAATGTCATGAACTAGTGAATCGTGGCAACAAATCCTAATGCAACGATTGTGTTCCATGCCGATAGATACTAAGGCCACAAACTAGTACAATCATGGCAACAAATTCTAATGCAACGATTGTTGTCCGTGGCGAAAAATCCTAATGCAATGAACTAGTGATTCATGGCAACAAATCATAGAGCAACAATTGTGTTCCATGACAATAGATCCTAACGTCACGAACTAGTGAATCGTGGCAACACTTCCTAATGCAACGATTGTGTTCTATGGCGGTAGATCATAATGCCACGAACTAATGATTTGTGGCTACAGATCCTAATGCAACGATTGCGTCCCGTTGCATTAGGATCCAAATGCAAAAGTTTTCTGATTTGTGGGAACAGATTCTAATGTGAAGATTGTGTTCCATGGCGTAGATCCTAACTCCACGAACTAGTGATTCATGGCTACATATCCTAATGCATCGATTGTGTTCTATTTCATTAGGATCCTAATGCAACAATTTTTGATTTGTGGCAACAAATCCTAATGCAATGATTGTGTTCCATGCCCATAGATCCTAATGCCATGAGCTAGTTGGAGCTACATGTCCTATTGCAACGATTGTGTTCCATTGCATTAGGATCCTAATACAACAGTTTTCTGATTCATGGCAACATATCCTAATGCAACGATTGTGTTCCGTGGTGATAGATCCCAACGCCCACAAACTAGTGAATCATGACAATAGATACTAATGCAATGATTATGTTCTGTGGCAATATATCCTAATGCCATGAACTAGTGATTGGTGGCTACAGATCCTAATGCAACATGTGTTTCATTGCATTAGGATCCTAATGAAACAATTTTCTGATTCGTGGCACATATCCTAATGCAATGATTTTGTTCCGTGGTGATAGACCCTAAAGCCACAAAGTAGTGAATCGTGTCAACAGATCCTAATACAACAATTGTGTTCCATGGCGATAGATCCTAATACCACGAACTAGTGAATCCTGGCAAAGGACCAAGCTTAATGCAATGATTTAGTATTCGTTGTAGTACAATTGTTGCAACAGGACGGAATCCTTGTAGGGCTCTAATCTTACATAGAATGGTGGCTAAGGGTGAGGTCATCCGAAGGATATCGGGTGAGTTCTCAACCTCTCCCATCCATTCTGAACTTAAAATAGAGGTCAACTCCTTAATCGTATCTTGGAGGAATACTCCATCAGGCGGGTCAGGTTGAGTTAGAGGCAACAATGGCTTCCTGCTTCCTTTGGTAACAGTACTTCCAGGTATTTCCATAATATGCAAAATCTCTTCCTTGAAGTCGAATGGGAATTCCGAAGATTGAATTTCTTCATCCTTTGGTGGTTTAGGTTCGGGAGAGGATTCTACCAGCAAGGCAGGTGATGGACATGGCTCTGGCTCTTCCCTGGCTATATGAGTTTCTTCGATACTCGATGGGGCTTCCTCTTGGGGAGGTTCATTAAAACGCGTAATGAAAGAGGCATTTTCTAGAATTCGATTTTGAAGTTCCTTCCCTTCTTCCGGCGTCTTATGGAGGAAAGACCCTCCAACCGTAATGTCGAGATATAGGGCAGACTCTTTGTTAAGTCCCATGAAGAAATGTTGCAAAAACAACGGATCAGGGATTAACAAATTTGTGCTGGAATTTCACAAAAGCAAAAACCAATCCCGAGCTGCACCTATCATTCCTTCTCCATATGTTGGAAGCCTAGTACTTCCATTTATTGAGAAATAATTTGGGATATTGTAAAGAAAGCAAGACAAAGTTTGTCTCGTAATTCTCTCCAATCACCTCTTGTTTTCCCAACATTTCGGTTGTACCATTGTTTCACTTTTCATTTGAGAAAAAGGAAACACCTTCCATTTAAGAGTTTCTTGTATCATGACTTTAATTAAAAGGAAACAACACAATTGTTCAAACTCTTATAGATGGTGGTAAGGATTTTCACAATCCGTTGCTAAGAAGGATTGTTCCCGAACCATGGCTATAAAGCCAGAGCAAAGTTCAATCCGTCTACTAACCGGAATACTACAGCAGAGGGCAAAACTAGGGACTTCAAAAATCAGGATAGTTTGCAGGAGGGTCTGTTTGATGCACTAATTCACCCGCGAGGCATATTTCTTAGTTGAGGAACATCTGTTTGTGTGTGTTCAGCTTTACATTTAGGCTGTGAAAATTCATTCTTGCTCGAGCCGGATGATGAAAAATTATCATGTCCACTTCCTTTGGGGATGGATCCTAAAGAATTCACCTATCCCAATATCAAAGAAACCTGACTTAAATGCACATTAATTAGTACAAGAAAGAGGCATTCGAGAAGCGACTAGTCGCTTCTGGCGAAGCTTAATTCGACTCGACAGTTCGGTGCTAATAGAAGTCGCTTACTCTCCGATCTTAAACCTCTGGGGCGACAAGGAGATTCCTGAATATGATTTTTATCGATTTTGGATCGGATTTGGCGGCATGACCAAGAAACAGGATCAAACTATTTCACTTATGATCTGGCCTGGTTGACCCAATTATGATATTGAAGGATGGGGCCTTTTCTCAAGAAACTTCGGATCCCGAGAAGTTTTGAAGATGATGCTCTCCTTTTGTCGAAGTGGAATCGTAGAACAGAATGTGATACGATGAGAAGGCTTATTTGGAAGATTATTGTCAGTTTTTCATAGGGTTCTTTTCGTTCAAACTTGACGTGTAGTGTATGGAATCAGCGGTACACTACTCTAACAACTCTACCGCATCACCGAGGAAACATGCGAGTATAGAGGTCATGGATCGTTACCACTCGACGCGCAGCGCAGCGGAACGTAGATGCGTGTTGGGGTAGGGGAAGTAGACAATCTTGTTCATCTCCTCCTCATCCTCGTCACAGCAGTAGGTAGACGATCATGATCATCGTAGCTGATCAGCGCAGCAGTAGCAGCAGCGCTTCCACGGTGTCCACACGTACTGAAAGCAACGCCGTGCGCTGGTGTGCTAGCACCGCGCGCGCGGCAAGGGTTTCGGCGTGAGGCCTTCGAGGGATGGCGGCTATGGCTATCACGTGGTGGGATGATTAGCCCCTAACCCTACCCCTCATATTTATGGGCGTACTAATGGGCTTTTAGGTCGCAGGCCCATTAGTACCCTAATTACTTATGGATTAAATATCCAACAAGCCTCAACCCGAATTGTTATGATTGCCTCTTGGGCACATCACCAACAATCTCCCACTTGCACTAGAGACAATCATCTAGCCAATTTTTTTGATATTCCAACTCCTTACGTGTGTGACCCGTTAGGTCCATGTGCAGTCGGTTGTGAATGGAAACCATTTCCAACCACAAGTTAGTAGAGGTACCTAGCAAGACATACTGACTCTCGAATGTACATAAAGATCATATCGGCCGAACCTAGATACATTCAACATGCTAATCCCTTTGCCACACGATACCAGTCAAGCTCAAGGCGAGATGCGTGCCATCCTTGTGATAGCTCGACCATTCACTCGATCAAATAGTGGATTCATTTTGTGACTAACTTTTAGTCACTGTGATTAACCATTAATCACTTTGGCAAGGCCATGCACTTTCAAATCCAACTATCTCGAGGGGCCCAGAGATATCTCTCCCGTTATTAAGGAGGGGCAAATCCCATCTTGATCCGCACACATCCCATTCTATGTTTCATTATATACCGGAAGACTACTTTTATGACTACCCAGTTACGGAGTAGCATTTGGTAGTCTCAAAGTACACAATGACGCATACTGAGAAACAATGGTGGTCTTAGGTCTAAGAATCTAGCAGGTGTATCACTCAAGACCAACTGATGGCACATATGGAAATAACAATCCCAGCAGTGTCTCGGAGTGGGTCAATCCTACACCATGTTCACTAACATGTGTTCACATTATTAATTTGATATCTCCATATCTATGATCCGTGAAACGTGATCATCAATTAATACATGTGCTAGTCTGTATGCAATCATTATCTCATATAATGATATAGACTAGAGATCATCTAGAGTGACATTACTTTTAACAAATGTTTCACGAACAAGTCACATACTTGATGATCAATGTAATAATGATTACTCATATAACAATTTATTTAATAGTACATAAACATAGCTATGACACAAGTCTCCCACTATACACTATGATTGCTTATGTAAGTATCTAATACTCATAGATCTCGTGTGTGCCTCATGCTTTGATTGTGGAAGAGGCTTTGTCAATGGATCTGCAACATTCAAATCCGTGTGCACCTTACATATCTTTACATCACCTCGGTCGATGATCTCTCAAATGAGGTGATAGCGTCGTAGTATGTGTTTGGATCGTTTGTGTGATCTAGGCTCGTTTGCCTGTGCGATGGCTCCACTATTGTCACAGTAGAGATCCACAGGATTGGACGCGCTAGGAACAACACCCAATTCAAAAACAAATTTTATGATCCAAACAGCTTCCTTTGCAGCTTCAGAAGCTGAAATGTACTCCGCCTCTGTGGTTGAATCTGCTACTGTATCTTGCTTGGAACTTTTCCACCTCGCCGCCCCTCTATTGAGGCGGAACACAAATCCAAATTGCAATCTAGAATCATCCTTATTAGTTTGGAAGTTGGCATCGGTGTAACCTTTTACAATGAGATCTTCTTCACCTCCAAACACTAAGAACACATCCTTAGTTCTTCTCAAGTACTTAAGGATGTTTTTGACAATGGTCCAATGAGCCTCACCATAATCTGATTGATATCTGCTCGTGATGCTTAGAGTATATGATACATCTGGGCGTGTACATAGCATGGCATACATGATGGATCCAATAGCCCAAGCATAAGAAATCGCTCTCATCCTCTTTTGCTCATCAGGTGTCGAAGGACACTGACTCTTGCTTAGAGTAATGCCATGTGACATTGGCAAGAAACCTTTCTTGGAATCTTGCATATTGAACCGATTCAATATCTTGTCAATATATGTATCTTGGCTTAATCCAATTAGCCTTTTAGATCTATCTCTATAGATCTTTATGCCCAAAATGTACGCTGCCTCTCCTAAATCCTTCATCGAGAAACTTTTTCTTAATGAGGATTTAACATCATCAAGCATTGGAATGTCATTTCCGATCAATAATATGTCATCTATAGGACCAGAAATACATGTGCGCTCCCACTAAACTTCTTGTAAATGCAAGGTTCTTCTACGTTCTTGATGAAACCAAACCCTTTGATTACTTCATCAAAACAAAGATTCCAACTCCGAGATGCTTGCTTCAGTCCATAGATGGACTTTTGAAGCTTGCATATTTTACTAGCATTTTTAGGATCGACAAAACCCTCAGGTCGTGTCATGTACACATCCTCAGTCAGACTTCCATTAAGAAAGGCTGTTATGACATCCATTTGCCATATTTTATAAGCAAAATATGCAGCAATTGCTAGAAGAATCTGAACAGACTTAAGCATTGCAACAGGTGAGAAAGTTTCATCATAATCAACACCTTGAATTTGTTTGAAACCTTTCGCCACCAATCGCGCTTTATAGATGTGAACATTTCCATCCATATCAGTCTTTTTCTTGAAAATCCATTTACAATCGATAGTTCTCACACCTTCGATTGGATCAACCAAGTTCCAAACTTGATTTTCATGCATGGATTCAATTTCGGATTCCATGGCTCCAAGCCACTTCTCAGAGTCGGGTCCTGTCATTGCTTTGGTATAGGTCGTGGGCTCATTATTGTCCAACAATACCATGTCATGCTGCTCCGTGGTTAGAAGCGTTAACTTTCCAGTCGCACGACGTACCCTCGTAGACCTTCGTGGGGCTGGTGTTTCATCAACTGGTTGTACAACATCTTGTACATCCTGTATAGGATCAGTGGATGCCGAAACATTTTCAGGTGTTTCTTGAATTTCTTCAAGATGCACCTTGCTCCCACTAACTCCTTTTGAGAGAAACTCTTTCTCCATGAAGACACCATTGCGATCGGTAAACACTTTACCCTCTGTTTATTATAAAAATAATATCCTTTGGTTTCCCTAGGATATCCCACACAGAAGCATTTGTCTGATTTTGGAGTGAGTTTGTCTGACGTCAAATGTTTGACATAAATATCACATCCCCAAACTTCGAGGAAAGACAATCCGAGACGTTTCCCGATCCACATCTCATATGGTGTCTTCTCAACAGACTTAGTTGGGACTCTGTTTAGTGTAAACGCAACAGTTTTAAGAGCATAACCCCAAAAGGATAGTGGAAGATCTGCTTGGCTCATCATCGACCTAACCATGTCCAACAAGGTTCGGTTCCTCCACTCGGACACCCCATTCCATTGAGGCGTTCCAGATGAAGTCAACTGTGGAACTATTCCACATTGTTTTAAATGATCATAAAATTCATGGCTCAAATATTCACCCCCACGATCATATCGTAGAAGTTTAATTGTCTTACCCAATTGATTTTGTACTTCATTTTGAAATTCTTTGAACTTTTCAAAGGATTCAGACTTGTGCCTCATGAGGTAGACATAACCATATCTACTAAAGTCATCGGTAAATGTGATGAAGTACTGAAAACCATCTCTGGCAATTGAACTCATTGGTCCACATACATATGTATGTATAAGTCCCAATAAGTCAGTCGCCCTCTCACTTTGACCAGTGAAGGGTGGTTTGGTCATCTTCCCAAGCAAACAAGATTCGCATCAAGTGATTCAAAATCAAATGAGCTTAGTAAACCATCTTTATGGAGTTTTTCAATGCGTTTCTCATTTATATGACCTAAGCGACAATGCCAAATAAAAGTGGGATTTAGATCATTACGTCGATCCCTTTTGGTATTAATATTACAGACAATTTTATCCTCAAGATCAAGAACATATAATCCATTCACCAATGGACATTGAGCATAGAAAATATTATTGTAATAAATATAACAACATTTGTTCTTTATTACAATCTCATAACCATCAACTTCTTCTAAACACGAAGAAGAGATAATGTTCTTGCTCAAAGTAGGAATGCAATAACAATTATTCAATTCCAAAACTAATCCTGAGGGTAATGACAAGTGGTAGGTTCCGACAGTTATGACCGCAATCTTTGCTCCATTGCCAACACGAACATCCGACTCGCCTTTTGCAAATCTTCTAGTCTCACTTAGACCTTGCAACGATTTGCAAGTGTGAATCATCGATCCGGTATCAAATACCCATGATTCACTAGAATATAATGCAATGTTATTTTCTATAACATTTATACCTGAAGTGGAAGTCTCACTTCCCTTCTTCTTCTTATCCTCCAAGTACTTCTTGCAGTTCCTAGGCCAGTGCCCCTTACCATGATAGTGAAAGCATTCATCATCAGGAGAAGGGCCAGATTTGCCCTTTGGTTTAGAATTTGAGCTTGAAGGCTCATCGAGAACCTTTCCATGCCTTTACCTTTAGGATGCGTCACACGCTTCCTCTTTTTATTCTCCTTTTGCACCATCATCACATGAGTGGCATTTTTCTTAATGCTTTCTTCGGCTGTTTTAAGCATCCCATGCAATTCAGCCAAAGTTTTCTCCATGCCATTCATTTGAAAATTCAATATGAATGGCTCGTAGCTCGGTGGGAGCGACGAGAGAACAACGTCAATAGCCAGATCATCCTTGAGTTCAGAACCAAGTTTGCCCAAAGTTTCAATGTAACCAATAATCTTGATTACATGAGAGCTGACCGGGCTACCCTCCGCCAGCTTGCATGAGAACAAGGACTTTGAGATAGTTTATCTCTCAGCCATTGCTTGATTCTCAAACATTCCACACAGTCCCTCAATCATAGAATAAGCATCTATATGCTCATACTATTTTTGCAGATCAGGAGACATAGTGGCGAGCATGAGGCAGCTTACATCAAGCGCATCATCGCAGTGCTTCATATAAGCTCTACGTGCTGCATTAGTTGCATCAGCTGGGAGGTCATCAGGGTAAGGCTGCAGAAGAACGTACTTGGTTTTCTCTTGCCTAAGAACGATTCTCAGGTTGCGGTACCAATCAATAAAGTTAGCTCCATTGAGTTTTTCCTTCTCAAGCACAGATCACAAATTGAAACCGAAATTGTTACTAGCAGACATTATCTACAATAGAAAATAAATATGCAAGGTTTAGCACTATGTTATGTACCAATCTTCTATTAACAGTTTAATAAAAGATATCACCACTATATGATCATCGTCTTCCTCTAACGACATATAGTGGTTCAAGATCCATATTCACTAATTCCTAGTGAGCTTTGGCTTCACTACTAGGAAATTAGTGACATAGGTAAACAACCATTGTTAATCATATATCTATATGACTCTTGTTTGTTGGGTGACATCCAATGCCCCGGCTCCCAACTCTATGCCATAAATCCCAAAACCGTTTTGATAGCTTTGTTGAGTAAACCAACACTATGCATGTGAATGTCCAACATTCACCCTATGAATTATGATAGATGATGGTACTTTGCTTTGGCAAACCTACCACACAACAATCAAAATATCATAGGTGCAGCTATTGGTAAATGACATCAAATGCTCAACTTTTTTGAGGGAAGCTATTTTATCATGACAAAACATCCACCATATGAAAAGCATGAAAAGAATAGTAATAAGCATCACAGGCATATGATCATATCACATTGTGAATAGTATGGCCTTTAGAATCATAATGGTCTCCATCGCCATGGTTCCATCAAGATCTGAGCTGCCATGCCTCCCTTTTTGTGGTGATCTCCATCTCCACCATGCTTGAAGACATCTCCATGATAATAAAAGAAGCTAATACAACTAATAGCTACCAAATAAATAACATGAGAGATCAAGCATCACAGGTTGACAAGCAGGTCGTTATACATTTATGTGACAACCTCAACCCGTGTTAAATTTGCAACATGCAGGCTGCACGAATTTACACACAGATCATCACATCACATTAAGGCCATACCATTCACATCATTCCCTGCAAAAACGAGTTACGTAGAACGATTTCTAGCGCGAAACTATATTATGTAATCGCTATAGCATACAGCAAAACAGCAGCGCCCTGAACACCAAACGGAATTAAATAGATCGCATCTATGAAATCACTATGAAAATCTCACCGGATTGATCAAATCAACCCGAATCCGAGCCATTTAGAATGCCTCAATTGTCAATGTAGATCGCGACTCATGACCGTGGTCTATTGGCTCATTCTGTTAGCTATGTACGCAATTAGTCCTGATGGTGATTCCAGCCGGTAGGGACAGGTTGCGCACACAGCAGAGAAGGAGCACAAACTGACCCTTTAGTCATATACGATCACAATCTACTCTAATTAATTCCAAACCCCAAAAACCGTGCGATAAAATTCATCGTATGAATTTTCTGCAGTAGATCCCATCTACTAACAAGATCCAGACCAGAAACTACGCAAGTCGGCTCTGATGCCACTATAAGGAATTAGCGGTACACTACTCTAACAACTCTACCGCATCACCCAGGAAACATGCGAGTATAGAGGTCATGGATCGTTACCACTCGACGCGCAGCGCAGCGGAACGTAGATGCGCGTTGGGGTAGGGGAAGTAGACGATCTCGTTCGACTCCTCCTCATCCTCGTCACAGCAGCAGGTAGACGATCACGATCGTCGTAGCCAATCAGCGCAGCAGTAGCAGCAGCGCCTCCACGGTGTCCACACGTACGGAGAGGAACGCCGTGTGCCGGCGTGCTAGCACCACGCGCACGGCAAGGGTCTCGGTGTGAGGCCTTCGAGGGGTGGAAGCTATGGCTATCACGTGGTGGGATGATTAGCCCCTAACCCTACCCCTCATATTTATAGGCGTACTAATGGGCTTTTGGGTCGCAGGCCCATTAGTACCCTAATTGCTTATGGATCAAATATCCAATAGGCCTCAACCTGAATTGTTATGATTGCCTCTTGGGCACATCACCAACATGTAGGTCTGCCCACATGTTCAGTAGCAGCATACTTTGATAATCTAAAGAAAGAAGCTAACAATGGGGCGGACATGTATTTTTCTCTAAAGGCGAAGACTCTGAAGTGGGCGAACACTCGGCCCAGCGGGTGAACATGCCTCAAAAGCGTCCAGCCGATTCAACCCCTCTTTCACCTCCCAAAAAGCAAAGTTAGCTTACAGCTTGCATTTAAAGTACTTAATTTAGAGAATAACGCCACCTTCCTCTAGAAGTGAAGTTACTTTCATTGGGTCAGATGTGGCACTGGTTTCAAGATGGGGGGGGGGGGGGGGGGGGAGGGATTTAGAAATGGGGGATGGCTATTCCATTTCCAAAAGCCGAATCTCCAGAGGATTCAAAATTTTTTTGCTTAGAGTATAAATGAAAGGAGTGAAACAAAGTGTACGTGGCTATGAACCATGGTGTCGGGGGTTCGAATCCCTCCTCTCCCACAGCCTTCCAAATGGGGAAGGGCCTTTACTTTCTCCCTGAGGGTAGGAAATGTCCCAAATAGGAATCAAGTGCCTCTTCCAAAATGTAGGTCTTGAGCAAAGGCTGCATCAGGCTCCTACTATTGATTCAATTCCTTCTACACCTTCCACCAGCATGGCATCCTAAGCCGTAAGTTTTTGTTACAGCTGGCACACCTGCTTGCAAACTAGAAAAATCTTATCATTTAAGGAACAAGAAGAGATTGTCTACTCTCGGCAATGTAAGAAGGTTCGTGAAATAGCACCCTGTCTGTTGGTCATCCATAACGAATATGGGCTGTGTTCTTAATTTTTCTTATGGCACTAGAACTTCGGAGTTCGGGATTCCCTTCTTCTAGAACATTAAAGAAAGAAGGTCAAAGGACTCAGCCTTTAATGCCAAATTACTGGGCCGAGCGCACGAAATGATTCAGAACTACGACGGGGTCGAAATGCATGATACAAACTATCACACAACTAAAGCCTCCTGGCTGAAATGCAGGGAATGTGTATCGTTCTAGTCTCTTTGAATCAATCAATATGACTATCGGAAGAAGAAAAACTACCGCCCACATCAGAGTCTTCGCTTTTAGAGAAAAATCCATGGCGCACAATTATAAATGGTTCTTTGGATGCGAAGAGGTTGTCGTTGAAAAGAATTTGATACAAACCTAACTGTGAAAGAACTTCTGTTGCTATAGGGCTGCTGTTTTCCAAGGCTTCGGCGGCGCTTTTGCCTTCTCTTCGCGCTGGACAGGAGCGCTAATGGACACAGGGAGGGAGCAGGCGAAGCGTGTCGTTCCATTTTTCTTTTTTCAAAAGAAAATAAAAGATGTTGAAGACACGATCATTAACATCAATTTCTGGAGGCAGGAAGGGCGCGGAAGCTAACCGTTTAATGAATGCAATGCAAGCAAGGTCGGATAGCACATCTTGCTTTCTCAATAATATCGTACTTCCTTATTTATCTGACATTATAGTCAAGTCGTCCGCTTATCTTTCTGATTTAAATAAATCTAAGAAAAGGGCTGCGCTAATGGCAAGGAGCAAGAAAAGGGCAGCTAGCTCAGAATCCGATAAATCGAATACCTACCTTTCAGTTTTGAGAGAGAACTCCAAGGCCCTTTTTCATCGGTTCCGGGGGAAGACCAAATATCTTGTGCGACCGGTCTGCCAGAAAAACTCAAAAGAGAAAGAAGTCTCGTTAATCTCCTCATGCTCGTTCCAACCCGAAAAGAGAAAGGAGGCTGAAATAGGGGTTGTCCTTGGGCTTTGCTTAAACTTCTCCTTGCAACCAGAAACCTATCGCCCCTCTCTTTTCAAAACATTCAACGCGGAGCGCCTTGTGAAGTGAAAAGATGAGCTATGATGACTTGGCTTCCTTTCTTCTTTTCCTTGTGCAAGTATTCGAGATATCAGCATTTTAAAGTAGTAAATGTCAAGCTGCAGCATTTTGGTCAACCCGCCGTGGAAGCCTTTACTCGAGGAGGTGCTGCCGGTCCAGTGAATATCACCTATTCTGGGGTTTATCAGTGGTGGTATACAATTGGATCCCCTCCTACGAAAAAGAATTTTTAAATAAATGTGGATGTATAAGATTTTTATCGATTTTGGATCGGATTTGGCCGCATGGCCAAGCGGTAAGGCAGGGGACTGCAAATCCTTTATCCCCAGTTCAAATCTGGGTTGAGATGACCCAAGAATTTTGCTATTTCGATTTAGCTAGTCCTTGGGAACTGCGTAGCGATGGATAATTCCGAATCTACATAGGTCTAGTCTAGGGGACAAATCAATAGGAAATGCTGTTTGCTTATTAAGAAGAAGAACTTTTTTGACCCCATTGTCCTTCTTTTTCTTTGAAACCTGCTTGTATTACTAGCAATTTGGGGTATATTTTGTGAAAAAAAGGGATTTTAGGCTAGCTGGCTTTCAATGCAAAGGAAAGATGTATTGATAATCTATAGCTACCGCTCGCTTAACGGCGTAACAGGTCTGTCTATCCTATATTTGATCTCATATACTACGGTAAACCAACGCACTACTAATCGTAATACCTTTTTATGCCCTTTTTCATGTAGGGAAATATCTCCATCTATGAAATTGCTTATGGACATACATATGGCGCAAGACGATTCCACATATATATCGAGGTCGGAATGGGATCGGGCGTTTTCACATCTCACCGTAGTGCCCGGTTTGTCCAACCTCCTGGAAAGAGCGATGTGCATAGACCGGGTGAGTAGGGATCCATTTATTTTCTGACAAGGGAGGGATGCATAGGATTTCTTACAAGCCGAGGCCGTTGGGGATCTGCACGCACGTACACACAGCTCGTAGACGCTTGACTCTCGCAAGAATTGTATGGGAGTCGTCCTCGGGGGGACTTCCCGAATGGCTTCTTCAATAAACGCTGGTTCTTCGATCAAGTTTTGAATGACTTTCTAGTCAGATCATTCCTGAGGTAACCAGCCATGAATCTCAACAAGGGAGACAAAGGATCGACTTGCCCCCGTATCAATCAGTGTGTAAGTAGGACACCTAAGAAGATTTGGGACTTCCAAGAAGTTATGGAATTGGTTCACCTCTTTGACAGTAATAAGAATTGGCTTATGGGCTAGAACCTTCAGTCGCCGAAGTCAAGACTGATCGGATAAGAAAAACGGTAAGCACGTCATCCTTTGGGAAACTTCTGCCCTTTTCTAATTTTGTTTGATTCGATCCACCTATGCCAGTTCGAGTCTGGCGAGTCACTCCTTTATTCGGGGGAGTTCCACAGATCAATTATACATTATTTCTCTTCTTTTGCAGAGAATTCTTGGTATACGCTCATTTCAATCCTCAATTCTCCTTATGAGATTCGGCGATAGTGAATCAATTGAACACGCTTTGAATATTTGTTCTACTTTTAGAGAAATCAATGACAAGGAGTAGAGCCTAGAGAAAAAGGGCCCGGTGTTAGGTTAGTTAAATAATCTATCTCCACCGCAAAAAAAGGGATCGGTCACTTTCCAAAATGGCCTATCCTCCACTACGTAGGGGACTGGCGTGTTGGTGACTCTACTTTTTGGAGTGACGATTGGGAAGGAACTGGCACATTGGAAAACATCCTGCCTTCGCTGAAACGAAGGAAACATCGACTCTTCCGGGATCTTATGTAAGGTATACTAGAAAAAGTAGAGCTAAAATATCTAAAAAACTCAACAAGAAATGTCTTTCCCGCGGAAGACTCTATCTTCTCAGAGCATTACACTAATCCATTAATTTAGTAAAGTTTCTCTTTGACGTATCCACGGTTTCCGCTTTTTCCAGGTGAAGAGTGCACAATTGAGGGAGCTCTGACTTTCTTTACTTTCCCAATGAAAGATTCTACGAGAAAGCACCTTCTGGCGCCTCGCTCACACCAATGCGCGACTAAGGCTGTACTTTTATAGATATTAAAAAATCTGGAAGGGTTTTATCTCCCGTGAACTAATAGGAAGTACAATCAAGAAGGCAAGACATTCAATGGTATCCTCTAGAAAAAGCTATGCCACCCACTGCTCACAGTAAGGAGTAGAAATCTTCAACTTAGAAGGACATGCAGGAGGTATCTGGCGGCTATGGAAGCCCCAGTCACTACACTAGAATATTCAATGCCAATGCAAGAAAGAAATCACTAACGGATGAATGGGAGATTTTCTCCGCTATATCCTGAAGAATCAATGGGATGCCTGCTTGCCAAAGAGTCCGAGGGAGCAGAAAGGCCCTAAAGTCAACTGATTCTTTCATTCCAGTTGTTAGCCCGCCCTATGTTCCCTATTCTGCACCATTCCCACTTTTGATGTCCCGTTTGACGATTCTGCTGCGTCTTTAGAAAAGAAAACAGAGAAGGACAGTGTCGCTAGTCAGAAAAGCTATAACTATCAATTTGAATTCTGAATGATCTCCCCAAGTAGGATTCGAACGTACGACCAGTCAGTTATAGCCGACCGCTATACCACTGAGCTACTGTGGAAGAACGGACTTAAGGAAGCTGATCCATTTTTCTTACTTCTTATCAACTAGACCTTTTGGGGACGCCTGTGCCTTTTTCAAAATCTGATTCAGCGGTTTCAAGTTCGGAAGGTGGATCTGACAAAATAACTTTCATCCCCTGATCTTTCTTAACCTCTTCCAACCGGACTCCCCTTGCTTGCATGGCCAGGATAGAACTAGTGCTTAGGTTGCGGATAGGCGCGGAGGTTGAAAAGAGAGAATTTCATAGCCTTCTCACATGGGACTTTCATTATAAGAATTCGAGCAGTCCAACTTTGAAACTGAAAAATCTCTAGGAATGGAAACCCTAGGCCCAGCCTCGAGCCATTCTGCCTGAAGGTACGGGAGGGGAGGCCGTCGACCAAATAGTCGATGAATTCCTAGGCAGAATGATTGGTCGGCGGACCCATTCCTTCTGCCGCCAAATCAGTATCAAGCCAGGAAGTAAGGTCCCTTCGCTTTTGGCGTTCCTTCGTAGATCTACATATTTCACCCCTACACACGAAATTCCACTCTCCTCTGTCTCAATCAAGTGAATTGGTTTCGTGCACTTACCAATAACTCCCTGACTCTCTCTAACCACTGTCCTCAGCCTGCAGTACTGTAGTTCCCGATTTTTTTCTCTTTTGATTCCTGGCTCAAGTCATCTTCTTTTCTTTTTTTTTTATCTCAACAAAGTTTATCCCATAGGCCCCAAGACTCTCAATAATGTACTACCTATAGCTAGCTCGTTGCCAACTTTGCATTGTGTTTGTAGTATTTTTTGGACTAATTACCAGGAAACATACGTACGAGATATTTAGAGCGAATTACACCTTCTTCGGCAAGGGTATCCGGTAAAGCTGGTTGAGCAAATAGGTTCCGTTAACGACGGTGGCTCGTAGAACACGCCCTTTGGGGCAGAATAAGAAATATTGGTGGGTTGCTCCATAGTAATGGTGGAAAGGTAAGTTGTAAAGAAAATAAATATATGCGAGGGTGAACAAGGTTCCAAGATCAACAACAACTGGTCCCTGGCAACAGTGCCATAAATGCTTGTTGATATTTTTTACAAAAACAGAATAATCCGTAGGCGCACAAAAATACCGATGTAGCACTTCCCCTTAAAGAGTATTCATAAGGGTATCGAATTCAAGGAACATGTGTGAGATCTTCTAACTTGTTCTCCCAAGGACACACAGTATGTTTGGTAGGCAAGGATTTGAGAGGAATTCAATGGTTTGAGATCTAGGCCACAATAGTCTATACAAGCTGCTTGCTTCGGACATGGGTTTACTCTTGGCAACACCAAGATGATTCCCTCTACGAGCCAATGGAATAGCCAAACATCTAGGATTACTTCGGACATATATGGATGTCACCACCTTCTGTCTACCTCTTCAATTAGTGGATCAATGAGATATCACCTGATGAATTCTAACCTAAGAACCACACTTAAGTTCTAATTCATAACTCTATTTGTTTCGAATGCACAGCTACGACTAGAGCCTCTAATAAATTAAAGCAGTCAACCCAGAAGCAGTTACGAAAGAAAACTACTATGAAATAGAAATCAAACTAGTACTGAATTGACAAAAATTTCTTACTCGACTCCGGCAAAACTTCCGTAGAGGTACAAGTGTGGAAGAGGGACTTGACAAGCCCAAGCCTCCTCCTCCTAGCTCCTCCTCACTCTCCTTCTACTTGGCTGTCCACTTGGGCAGCTCTAAACCTTATGAGTGGAGTACTATTCTCAAACTTGTTGTGTGTGGAGAAGTGATGGAGTGAGGGGTATTTATACATGAGTTCATTCGGTTTCACGACAGAATTAACGCGCGAATCAGTCGTTACTGCCATCGGGGTGCCACAGGAAGCCAACGCATGGAAGTTGACCGACATTGGCGCCAGGGCCAAGTCGGCCGACTAGGGGGGGGGGGGGGGTCGGCCGACCTGCTCCTGGCTCCCCTTGGCTATGCTTTCTCGGGGTGACTTTCAAGTGGGCCATGACGCCCTTCTCAAGTGAAACTCCATTGGATCTCCTCGGATACGCCTAGGAATGAGTCAAGGATCCATGTGATGCCACGTGTCATAGCCTGATTCGTTGAATGTCAACTTTTTGGATTGCTCCCTGCATCCTTGGGTATATTGGGGCCTAATTCACATGCATACAAATGGACACTAACACTTGTGGAATTTGTTAGTTTTAACTCTTTGACGCCCGGTTCCGAAAATGAACCAAGCTAACGCATATGTGTGCCCAGGATGTTCATCACACATACACGAGTGCAATCACAAAAGAGTATACAGAAAATTACCACAAGACAAGATTAATTAACCAAATTTTATTACACAAACCAGATTATCCTCGAATACAAGCTCTAATGAATATTAATGACAAGTTCAACTAATGCAGCGGAAATAAACTAATTAAACAAACTAAACAGCTAGGCAGCATAAGCAATAGGGTATAACACAGCTCCAATCAACACCACAGACAAAGCTGACGGTAGACACGGCCTAGAACTCCGCATTATCGCCATTAAACTCATAATTCTGACCTGCAACTGTTGGGAGGAATTGCAAGCGTGAGTACATGTCGTACTCAGCAAGTGTGGAAAGTATGACATGTGGCTGATTCAAATGACGACAATAATAATGGCTAAGTGCTTAAAAGTACAGTAAAACATTTGAAAAGCAATATATCATATTATGTGAAGTAAACCCATCATAAACCATGTAACCATAATAATACCAGTCCATAAATCACCATTACCAATAACCATAATCAATGTCATAACCATAATTCCATCTCATAACCATAACCATAATCACAATATCAACCATAATCATTACCAAACCATAACCATTCCAAATCCCTATTTCCCCCTAATCATGGAAGTTGTCCAGGTCCTCATAACCGGGAGCACGGCTATCATGATAGTTTTGATTAACTCTCCAGAGTTTGTACCTCTTTACCCACGTGTTTGTGATTTCATCACCCGTCGTCGACTAAAGAACCTCCCTTATGCCAATTACACTTCCTTTGGTGTATGGCCAAGAGATCACAAAATAGCCTTTACAAAGGGATTACTAACCTATTCAGACCCCATTGAGGTTTCACCGATGGCGATGCCTCCAACTGAGCACATCTTCAACCAAGGGCCCCCTCTTGAGCCATTCGGATCCCAGGGTAGTCCCACCAATAATCAACAAACCCAATCCGACTACCCCTTCCCCGAGCATCCACAATGGTCCAAACAGCACTAGCAAAGCCCTAATTAATCAGCTATGCCGCACCCATACTTGGCCTCGTGGTGGCACTATAGTCGCATGAACCGGTCCTTAGATCTAAAGCAAGCAAACCACCATAACATCCAACCCATCCACATACCAGGCTTGCTTAGATCACCCGTCGTATTGACCATTTCACATTAACCAGAATATCATTGATGCATAATTAAATGTGTAGTGTTGTTTGCCATCCCAATTAATTAAGCGAAGCAAAAAGGTAAAAACCCTTCCCGACTCTCTACCATATATTCCAGGTGACAAGGGTGGTTAAACAAATATAGTAAACTTCCTACCATAGGATTCCCATCAAATTGACACAGCAGGCAGTTTTACAAACAAAACATTTATTTTAAAACAGGATCAATATGCTTCAAGGACACTTGCCTTGCTCTGGCGGATAGGGTTGCTCAAGCGCTTCGAAGTCTTGGTTCTGAAAATCCTCGTACACGATCTCTTGAGCACTTCCCTCTACTCGTGATCACACATACAAGAATATACATACAAATCAACATGATGCACACCCATTAATCAACATGCGATGATATGCATGCATGCAAAGTACAATAATTAATTAACTACGGTTGTTTATTAATTAGATGCAACTAGTTCATACGTGTTCATACGAGTTTACAGGGGTTTTAACGAGTATTAATGCTGCTGAAAATAAATTTATAGTGCAACTAAAATCAATTTACATCTATTAGATCTAATACATCACTAAAATTCGCATCGGGAACGAATCCTACCGTAGATGCAATGGCTTCGGAGATCGAGGGACGAGGGTGACGCGTAGACGAAGTGGATGGCGCAGGGTCCTCCGGCGGCACGACGACGGCGACGATCTCCGGTAGACGACGGTAACCTCCTCTTTTTCTTCCTCTTCTTCCCCTTTTTTTTCTTCCTTTTCTTCCCCTGGCGGCGGCTCTGGTGCCTTTTTTTTCCCTCTGTACCGGCGGCGTTTCTGGCGGCTGTATTTTCCTGGCGTCGGGAACCACGAAAAGCTACGGCTTTTATAGTCGCCAGGCTAGGGCGAGCAGGATCGCGGCGCGCGCGGGAATCGCGCTGGTTCGGCGCGGAGCGGGAGTCCAGGCGGGGTGGGAGTGCGGGAATCGGGGCGCGTCGGTGCGGTGTCGGCGGGAGTTGGCGGGAAAATCGGGCGGCGGGGGGGGGGGGGGGGGGGGCACGCGGGTGCGGGAGCGGGAGGCGGGGAAATCGGGCGGCAGGGGTCCAGCGGGCGGCGTGGCGGTGTGAGCCGCGTCGGGCGTGGGGGCCGAGGCAGGCCGCGGTCGGCGCTGGCGGGGTGGGGCCCGTGCCGGGCGGCGGGGTGCTGCGGCGCGCAGGCGCGCTGGGGCGCGTGCGGGGCCAGGCGGCGGGGCCAGCGGGGTGCATGGGCGAACGGCGGGGCGGGGCTGGCGGCTCGGCCGCTGGCCAGCAGCTCTTTTCCTTTTTTTTTTCTTTTTCTTTTTTTTCTTTATATTATTAATATTATTATTATATTTTATTATTTATATTTTATTTATTTTATTTATCTTATTCATTTTATTTATTTATTATTATATATATATATATATATATATATTTATTATTATATAATTTATTTATATATATTTCTTTTTATATATTATTATTACTATTTTAGATTTATTCCCTAATACATGTTTTAGGATATAAATATTATTTTTTTTTTCTTTTACTATACCATATATGTATATATATACTCAACCTTTTATGTTTTATTATTTTTCTTTTATCCTACTAATGTTTAATGCATGATCATGTATGCATGATGCGAAAATTTAGGGTGTTACAAACCTACCCCCCTTAAAGTGAATCTCGCCCTCGAGATTCGATAGCGTGGAGAAAAGATACGGGAATTCTGCCTTCAGGTCTTCTTCACGTTCCCACGTAGCTTCGTTTTCTGTATGGTGTTTCCATTGCACTTTACACCAACGGATCCTCTTATTTCTCGTGACCCTTTCCTTCACGTCCAAGATCTTGATAGGTTGCTCGACATAAGACAAATCCTTCTGAAGTTCTAACTCGTCCATCGGCACTTGTTCTTCCGGCACCCTGAGACACTTCTTGAGTTGAGACACGTGAAACACATCATGTACGTCTGAAAGATGAGCTGGCATCTCCAACTTATATGCTACTTCTGCTCTTTTGTCCAAAATCTTGAATGGTCCAATATAACGAGGTGCGAGCTTGCCTCTTATGTTAAACCTCTTATGACCTCTCATAGGTGACACCTTGAGGTAAACAAAATCTCCCAATTCAAAGGTTAACTTCCTTCTCCTATTGTCCGCATAGCCTTTTTGTCTTGATTGGGCAGCCCTCAAGTTTTCACGAATTATTTGGACTTGCTTTTCGGCTTCTTGCAACACGTCTGGACCAAATACTTGAGTTTCTCCTGCCTCGTTCCAGAATAAAGGTGTCCTAAACTTCCTTCCATAAAGCGCTTCGTATGGCGACATTTTCAAACATGCTTGATAACTATTGTTGTACGAAAACTCCGCGCATGGCAAGCTTTTGTCCCAACTTTTCCCATGCTTTAAAGCACAAGCTCTTAACATGTCCTCCAAAATTTGATTGGTCCTCTCGGTTTGTCCATCCGTTTGAGGATGATATGCTGAACTAAAATTCAACCTCGTTCCCAAGGCTTCATGCAATTTTTGCCAAAATCTGTAGGTAAATTGAGAACCTCTATCCGAGACTATCTTCTTAGGGACTCCGTGTCGACACACAATATGCTCCATGTATATTTCGGCCAATCGTGCAGCTGTATATTTGGTCTTTACAGGGACAAAATGAGCTGACTTGGTTAAGCAATCCACAATTACCCAAATTGAGTCATACCCGGACTGAGTACGCGGTAACCCAACTATGAAGTCCATACCAATTTCTTCCCACTTCCATTCCGGAATCTTCAACGGTTGCAATAATCTGGCTGGCCTTTGATGTTCCGCCTTGACTCGTTGGCACACATCACACAGTGCTACGTATTCAGCTATGTCCTTCTTCATGCTATCCCACCAATAGCAAGTCTTTAAGTCTTTGTACATCTTTGTACAACCAGGGTGAATTGAGTAAGGCGAGTCATGTGCCTCCTTTAATATTGTCTCCCGAATATGCTTTACATTAGGCACAACGATCCTCTTTCCAAGCCATAAGGTACCATGTTCATCCTCGTCAAATCTGAATTCTCTTCCTTCTTCGGTTCTTTCCTTGATTTCCTTGATCTCCTCATCTGTGGTTTGTGCCTCTCGAATTTCTTGCTCCAAGGTTGGGTTTAACTCCATCATCTCCATCTCGTTTGCAAACCCAAGGTTCAACCGTTCAAACTCCTTTCATAGCTCGGATGGTATCTCTCGAACTGTAAGTTGATGGCTTACTCCCTTTCTACTCAAAGCATCGGCCACTACATTGGCTTTTCCCGGATGATAGTTGATCCCCAAATCATAATCTTTGATGAGCTCCAACCATCTTCATTGCCTCAAGTTCAGATCCGTTTTTGTGAAAATATACTTCAAACTCTTATGAGCCGTGTAAATTTCACACCTATGTCCAAGAATATAGTGTCTCCAAATCTTCAATGCATGTACCATGGCTGCAAGTTCTAAATCGCGTGTCGGGTAATTCTGCTCATGTTTCTTCAATTGTCTTGATGCATAGGCGACCACCTGACCTTCTTGCATAAGCACGCATCCGAGTCCTTGTCTTGATGCGTCACAATAAATATCGAAGCTCTTGCTCACATCCGGCAGTACCAAAACTGGGGCTGTTGTCAGCCTCTTCTTCAACTCCTCAAAACTGTTTTGACAAGCTTCAGTCCATCCAAAAGCCTTTCCCTTCATTAGGAATTCCGTCATTGGCTTGGCTATCTTGGAAAAATCCTTGATAAACCTACGGTAATATCCAACCATCCCAAGAAAACTCCTTATTTCCTTGACATTTTGCGGTGGCTCCCACTTCAACACGTCTCTCACTTTTCCGGGGTCAACCGATACTCCACCCCCTGAGATTATATGACCCAAAAATGGCACCTCTTTCAACCAAAACTGGCACTTGTTGAACTTGGCATACAATTGATGCTCCCTCAATTTCTGCAGCGTAAGCCTCAAGTGTTCCTTATGTTCCTTCTCATCCTTCGAGTAGATCATAATATCATCAATAAACACCACAACGAACTTATCCAAGTACTCCATGAAGACCTTATTCATGAGGTACATAAAGTAGGCAGGCGCATTTGTTAATCCCAAAGACATCACGGTGTACTCATACGATCCATACCGTGTCCTAAAAGATGTCTTGGGTATGTCCGATGGTCTAATCTTCATTTGAAAGTATCCCGACCTCAAATCAATCTTGGAAAATACACAGGCAGCTTTCATCTGATCAAACAAATCCTCTATACGCGGCAAGGTGTACTTGTTCTTGATTGTTACCTTGTTGAGAGCTCGGTAATCCACGCACATCCTTTGGGATCCATCCTTCTTGTCCACAAATAGAACGGGCGCTCCGCAAGGCGAAGAGCTAGGGCGAATAAAACCCTTCTCTAATTGCTCTTGAATTTGCTTCTTGAGCTCTGCTAATTCCATAGGAGGCATCCTATACGGCCTCTTAGCTATAGGTGCAGTTCCAGGTATTAAATCAATAACAAACTCAATGTCTCGATCAGGCGGCATACCTGGCAACTCATCCGGAAACACATCAAAAAATTCACACACTACCGGAATCTCCTCAATTGCGGCACCGTCCACATGATTCAGCTCCAATTGCTTCAGTGCGGTTTGAGATGCTTCAAATTCTACGGTGATCCCTTCCTCATTGGTCAACTTCACTGTCTTTGTGGCACACTCAATAACTCCATTGTGCTTCCTTAACTAGTCCATACCAAGTATAATGTCCAACCCTTGAGAATCCAAAACAATGAGGTTGGCGGAGAAGTCTACCCCCCTTATTCTAAGGATTACTTTTGGACATACTATATTTGTCCTCATCTCTCCTCCAGGAGACTTAACCAATAGAGTAATCTTCATATGAGAGATAGGCAAACTATACTTGGCAACATACTTCAATGCAATGAATGAATGCGATGCTCCAGAATCAAATAACATAGTCGCGGGGTTGGAGTTGGCGAGAAACATACCAATGACCACGTCATCCGCTTGTTGAGCATCCTCCGTAGAGACATGGTTCATGTTGCCACGAGCAAAATTCTGCTGTCCACGGCTTCCTTGTGGTTGTCCTCCATTGGGTCTTGGGTTTTGCCTCGACGCGTTGCTTCCTTGACCAAGGCCTGACTTAGGACATTGATGCGCAAAGTGTCCAGCTTCTCCACAAGTATAACACTTCTTAACTCCACCAAAATTATTGGGACGAGCTTGGTTTTGAACATTGGCTCCAGGAAAATCAGCACGAGGCGCATAAGGCATTGGAGGCCTAGGTGCTTGCATAACAGGGCGCTGCTGCACAAACTGAGTTGGGCGTGGTGCATAACCAGGGCGCTGAGCAGGAATAGAGGAGCTGTAATGAGGCGAATTGGGTGGTGCAAGGCGAGGGCGCACATTACTTCCTTGTTGCTGTCCTTGATACGGCGCCTTCCTCTTGATTTCTTGCTCCATCTCACGGATCTTGTTCTCAACCACAATTGCTTTGTCCACAAGCTTCTGGAAATTTGCATAGTCACAATTGAGCAATTGTACTTGGATCTCATTGTTCAAGCCCCTCATGAACAAGTATTGCTTTCGGTTGTCCCGACTAACATCCTCAGGCGCGTACCTTGAGAGTTGAGTGAATTTATTGAGATATTCACTCACGCTTGATCTTCCTTGCCTTAAATTCTCAAATTCTTGCCTCTTCAATATCATAACTCCCTCGGGGACATAATGAGAACAAAAATTTTCCTTGAATTCGGCCCAAGTAATTCTCTCTTGATTCCCATGAGCATTGCAATAAGAATCCCACCAATCCGCAGCTGCTCCAACTAGTTGATGAGAAGCAAATAGCACCTTCTCCCGGTCACTACATTGGACAATAGCTAGCTTCTTCTCCACGGACTTGAGCCAATCATCCGCATCCATAGGGTCAGCGGCTTGAGCAAAGGTTGGCGGCCTAGTCCTCATAAACTCTCCCAACCGGTTATGAGGAGGCGGGGGTGGCGGTGGAGGCATGTGGGGTTGATCATTGATATTGCCAGCCTGCAGCTGTCCCATAGTCTGTATCATGGTCTGCATGAGCTGGTTTTGCATGGCCAATAGCTGCTCGATGTTGATACCTCCCTGAGTAGATCCTGGACCATTGTTGTTCTGAGGCACTCCATTGTTCTCCTCTTCATCTTTGCCATCCCTCTGGTTGCGAGTCCTCACCATCTAGAGAAAAGCAATAGGTAAGAATTTAGAAACGTCCCCAACTATATGAATCAAGGGATATGAAGCTAACCAACTAGCTATACTAGCCTAGGTGGACATGGCAATGCTAAAGCATCCCAAAATCCTCTATTAAGTACACAAGCAACAATATATATAGCATACAGCACTACAAGCAAAACACATCGATTCCTGAGTGCTCCTATGTGCTCTAAAGTGTCCATTCTATCTAGGCTGCATCCTACGGTCAACCTGTGGCTCTGATACCAATCTGTGACGCCCGGTTCCGAAAATGAACCAAGCTAACGCATATGTATGCCCAGGATGTTCATCACACATACACGAGTGCAATCACAAAAGAGTATACAGAAAATTACCACAAGACAAGATTAATTAACCAAATTTTATTACACAAACCAGATTATCCTCGAATACAAGCTCTAATGAATATTAATGACAAGTTCAACTAATGCAGCGGAAATAAACTAATTAAACAAACTAAACAGCTAGGCAGCATAAGCAATAGGGTATAATGCAGCTCCAATCAACACCACAGGCAAAGCTGACGGTAGACACGGCCTAGAACTCCGAATTATCGCCATTAAACTCATAATTCTGACCTGCAACTGTTGGGGGGAATTGCAAGAGTGAGTACATGTCGTACTCAGCAAGTGTGGAAAGTATGACATGTGGCTGATTCAAATGACGACAATAATAATGGCTAAGTGCTTAAAAGTACAGTAAAACATTTGAAAGGCAATATATCATATTATGTGAAGTAAACCCATCATAAACCATGTAACCATAATAATACCAGTCCATAAATCACCATTACCAATAACCATAATCAATGTCATAAACCATAATTCCATCTCATAACCATAACCATAATCATAATATCAACCATAATCATTACCAAACCATAACCATTCCAAATCCCAATTCCCCCTAATCATGGAAGTTGTCCAGGTGCTCATAACCGGGAGCACGGCTATCATGATAGTTTTAATTAACTCTGCAGAGTTTGTACCTCTTTACCCACGTGTTTGTGATTTCATCACCCGTCGGCGACTAAAGAACCTCCCTTATGCCAATTACACTTCCTTTGGTGTATGGCCAAGAGATCACAAAATAGCCTTTACAAAGGGATTACTAGCCTATTCAGACCCCACTGAGGTTTCACCGGTGGCGATGCCTCTAACCGAGCACATCTTCAACCAAGGGCCCCTCTTGAGCCATTCGGATCCCAGGGTAGTCCCACCAATCATCAACAAACCCAATCCGACTACCCCTTCCCCGAGCATCCACAATGGTCCAAACAGCACTAGCAAAGCACTAATTAATCAGCTACACCACACCCATACTTGGCCTCGTGGTGGCACTGCAGTCCTGGCTTATTCTCGCATGAACCGGTCCTTAGATCTAAAGCAAGCAAACCACCATAACATCCAACCCATCCACATACCAGGCTTGCTTAGATCACCCATCGTATTGACCATTTCACATTAACGAGAATATCATTGATGCATAATTAAATGTGTAGTGTTGTTTGCCATCCCAATTAATTAAGCGAAGCAAAAAGGTAAAAACCCTTCCCGACTCTCTACCATATATTCCAGGTGACAAGGGTGGTTAAACAAATCTAGTAAACTTTCTACCATAGGATTCCCATCAAATTGACACAGCATGCAGTTTTACAAACAAAACATTTATTTTAAAACAGGATCAATATGCTTCAAGGACACTTGCCTTGCTGTGGCGGATATGTTTGCTCAAGCGCTTCAAAGTCTTGGTTCTGAAAATCCTCATACACGATCTCTTGAGCACTTCCCTCTACTCGTGATCACACATACAAGAATATACATACAAATCAACATGATGCACACCCATTAATCAACATGCGATGATATGCATGCATGCAAAGTACAATAATTAATTAACTACGGTTGTTTATTAATTAGATGCAACTAGTTCATACGTGTTCATACGAGTTTACAGGGGTTTTAACGAGTATTAATGCTGCTGAAAATAAATTTATAGTGCAACTAAAATCAATTTACGTCTATTAGATCTAATACGTCGCTAAAATTCGCATCGGGAACGAATCCTACCGTAGATGCGATGGCTTCGGAGATCGAGGGACGAGGGTGACGCGTAGACGAAGTGGATGGCGCGGGGTCCTCCGGCGGCACGACGATGGCGACGATCTCCGGTGGACGATGGTACCCTCCTCTTTTTCTTCCTCTTCTTCCCCTCTTTTTTTTCTTCCTTTTATTCCCCTGGCGGCGGCTCTGGTGCCTCTTTTTCCCTCTGTACCGGCGGCGTTTCTGGCGGCTGTATTTTTCTGGCGTCGGGAACCACGAAAAGCTACGGCTTTTATAGTCGCCAGGCTAGGGCGAGCGGGATCGCGGCGCGCGCGGGAATCGCGCTGGTTCGGCGCGGAGCGGGAGTCCAGGCGGGGTGGGAGCGCGGGAATCGGGGCGCGTCGGTGCGGTGTCGGCGGGAGTTGGCGGGAAAATCGGGCGGGGGGGGGGGGGGGGCACGCGGGTGCGGGAGCGGGAGGAGGGGAAATCGGGCGGCGGGGGCCCAGCGGGCGGCGTGGCGGCGTGAGCCGCGTCGGGCGTGGGGGCCGAGGCAGGCTGCGGTCGGCGCTGGCGGGGTGGGGCCCGTGCCGGGCGGCGGGGTGCTGCGGCGCGCAGGCGCGCTGGGGCGCGTGCTCGGCCAGCGGGGTGCGTGGGCGAACGGCGGGGCGGGGCTGGCGGCTCGGCCGCTGGCCAGCAGACCTTTTCCTTTTTTTTCTTTTTCTTTATATTATTATTATTATTATTATATTTTATTATTTATATTTTATTTATTTTATTTATCTTATTCATATTATTTATTTATTATTATATATATATTTATTATTATATAATTTATTTATATATATTTCTTTTTATATATTATTATTATTATTTTAGATTTTTCCCTAATACATGTTTTAGGATATAATTATTTTTTTTTCTTTTGCTACACCATATATGTATATATATACTCCATCTTTTATGTTTTATTATTTTTCTTTTATCCTACTAATGTTTAATGCATGATCATGTATGCATGATGCGAAAATTTAGGGTGTTACAAACTCCTACCACTATGTTGTGTTCTCTATTTTATAATCATTATGCAGTAAATTGACGATCATGATTAGTATTTTAGGACCGTCAACAATGGCCTCAGGAGTAACAAGTGTGGACAATGAGGAAGCAGCAGGCTCAACCTCTCAGGCGATCTCGGCGAGCTCCCCGACGGTTCTCTCTACAGCAGACCCCTCTCTCACAGCCCGGAGGTCCACGCCATCGTAATGGGACGTCACAAAGGCAAGGGTGATGCGAGCCCCTACAAGGGCCCCAGATCTTCCGAATCCCGTGCACCAAGCCATCACTCAGTCTGGAATCTTGCAAAATCGGGCTGCCAAAGAGCCCCGCTCGCAACCCCAGGCTTTGACGCCCTGAGCATGGACTCGCAGACCGCTACCGCGACAGAGAGAACTTCTGCAACTTCCTTCTAGATGACGGAACACCAGGCACAATTACCCCCAGGCAAGTCTCCAGACATGTTTCTACATCTAACGGCCTTAGCACCGCGACAAAAACGCAGGTGCAACCCTCTAAAGGGCGTCTAGCTCGTCCCTCCAGACCTGGGTGGTATGCTCCGACGACCGAAGGGTCATCTATAGGGTTGCAGAGGACACAATGAATTAACACAGTCAACCTGTAGGATCGAAGAGCACGTGAGAAGCTACCAGAGGGGGGGGTGAATGGTGGATTTAAACTTTTTCAGCGGAAGCAATGAAAATCCCTCAGTAGAAAATCGATTTGTTAAAGAAACAATGTAGGTGACTGATCTAAACGTGATCAATCGTGACAAAACCAGTATAGATCATGAAGATTCAAATCATCATGATTTCAGAACAAGAATCATGAAAAATCATCAAGAAAAACTCAAGTTATGATCGAAAGATAGAACAAGGGTCAAACTGGTGTACTCGAGTAAAAAACCAAATCTGCAATGCTGCAAAAAAACTCATGTAGATCATAAAACACAAATCCAATGACCATGAAATCTTCACAGGTGATTGATAATCAAGTTTTGAATACAACACAAAAAGAATCACATGAATTGGATCTGTAAAACTCGAGTTATGATAAAAACACCGATGCAATATAGTGATGTGCAGAAACTCGACGAGAAAAATTTGTCTGAAACAAGTCGGACGAACAAGGAACAAAAGCTCCTTTAAACTACGAGTTTTATTGATAAAAACACAAGAAAAACAGCCCAAAGTCGTCTCACCATGAGCTCTAGCCTCTCTTGCTTATATAACCAGCCCTAAGGCCAACTCAATCCAAACTAAGACTCTAATCATACTCTGTTTCAACCGAAACTTTCTGTAACTGCTCAAGACTCTTCCATACGCAGATAGAAGCAATCTTAAGACTTCCAAACACCATAGGAATGTACCAAACTTTCCTAAAACAACTTACTTCATGCTCACCATGAAATATAACCAAGACAAACTCTACACCTTCCATAAACGAACCATAACCACCTCAGCCTTAGCCTGAGGAATAATTCAGCACGGTTGGACCTTTACAACCAAATATTTACTTCCATATCTATTCATCATGCCTTGGAACAATGTTTCCACGCCCATGCACCCCTCGCACATGTGCAAACACTTTCAACTGATGTACACGATACCTTCACATGTGTTGTTCTTGACCCAAACATGCTATGTGGCCTCCCGATCAATTCAACCACAATTCCTCTCCAACTTGGTTGTTCAACCTCATCTTCTCCGTAAGACTAGTTCAATGGATCCTGTCACCGACCTTGTGTTGACCTCAAGCAACACCTGCACATGAACAAAGAAGCAATTCATCCGAGCACAAGTCCTCGACTTAACTCCCGTTAGTTCGAAAACCACGACACCTTACGTGAGCACCTCACATAAGCATGTTGCAAACCAAGCAAGATAATGTCCACCATGATCAGCCAAAACACATCAAAAACTTAGTCCAAAAGTACTAAGCAAACCTTTCTATAAGTGGAAAAAAGTTTGAAACATTGCAAATAAAAAACATAGCAGCCAAACGATTATTATAGCACATAGAAACTCCGAACAGTCCAAAATAGCCGCTATGCAGTATACAAGAAAAGTTAGGACATTTCGGAACGCAAAACACGTGCAACTCACGTGCAGCAAAAGTCCGGACAATGCGAAGTGTGTTTCTCAAGTATATTCATAATTTTGCATGTAAACCTACACGTTTAACATAATTGCCAATATATTCAACACATAGGTCTCACAATCTCCCCCTTGATGAATGCATTGGCAACACCACTTAAAATAAAAAAATAGGCCTATTCACATAAAAAGTTTTGAAAACAATTTTCTCCCCCTTCAGAAAATCAAATGAGAATGAAATTTAAAAAACGGATATTTCACCCCTATACATATTTCTCCCCCTTTGACAATGTATTCAACAAGGTTCAAAAGAGAAATTTCTATAGTTATGAGCATATTATAACATATACATATAAAACAAAGTTCATCCAAGTCATACTATCAAGTAACTTACACTATCACATCAATGAGATACATAAAGTAGTGTAAGTCATGCTAGGGATCAAGTGAATTTTCAATTTAAGCAAGTCATGATGTCACAAACTCAACTATTTCAAGACCTCAAAGCATGACATTTGTTGCTGCATTTTTATTTTCTTTTAAGGAACAAAATTTATCTTATCACATTTGCAAGAGATTATATGCCACATTAGCCTTATTCTAACCAACCAAGCAATCCTATATCATTTGACAATCAGAAGCTTAAGGACATAGTTTTAGTCATACATAACTTCTTCCAAGTTCATATCTAAGTGCAATGATAATCCATCTCAAAAGAAGAAGTGCGATGCATGCATATTCTCTTGATCTTTTCTAATTTTTTATTTGATCATAAATGCTCATCCACTGGATAGTTGATCAATTAATTTTTCATTATTAAAAGCACTTGTTAGCACGTAACAAGTTCAAAACAGCAAGTAAGTCGATCATGACCAGATTTAGTGTAAGTAATTATTCCACTTACTCCTCGTGGCAAAAACTACAAAATGTATAACATGAGTAATGTAGCAAGAACTTTCAGCATGTAAAAGGAATCACAAAGTCATATATGTATGAAATACTTATGCTCATATTATTTTAAATTCAGATTCACACATAGACCTCCCAAGTTTCAAAAAACTCCCCCTCAATTTAATCCGTGAGGATGCATAACCCATATTTCACTACGAATGAAACAAAAACGAGTGAAATCCAAAGGTTTTGTAAAAATGTCAGCCAATTGTTGTTCAGTATCTACATGGTGAAGCAGAATGTTTCCTTTTTCAACATTATCATAGAGAAAGTGATACCTAATGTCAATGTGCTTTGTTCTCGAATGTTGCACGGGGTTTTTAGAAATGCAAATGGCACTAGTGTTATTACAAAATAGTGGAACACTATCTAGATCAACTGCATAGTCCTTAACTGTTTGAACAATCCAAAGAATTTATGAACAAACGCTAGCAGCATCTACATATTCAAATTCAGTAGTGGGTTGTGCAACTGAATTTTGTTTTCTAGAGAACCAAGCAACAAATGAATTACCAAGAAAATGACAAGCACCCAAAGTACTTTTCCTATCAATCCTACAACCCCCAAAACTAGCATTCGAAAAAAGCTTTCAAAGTAATGGTTGAGGAAGAAGGAAGAAAAATGCTGAATTCTTGAGTTCCATGTAAGTACTTGAGAATTCTTTTGACGGCTTGATGATGTGAAGCATATGGAGAAGCTTGAAATCGTGCACAAAGACATACGCTGAATTGTATGTCCGGTCTTGATGCTGTGAGGTGCAAAAGTGACCCGAGCATGCTTCTATATTCTTTATGATCCATGGTTTCACCATCTTCATCAAGTTCAAGTGTCATTGCTGTACCCATTGGTGTCCGAAGAGGCTTGCTTTTGTCTATGTTGAAGCGCTTAAGAATGTCTCTTGTATATTCCGTTTGACACACAAAAGTACCCTCCTTGGTTTGCTTGATTTGCAGCCCCAAAAAGTACGTGAGTTCTCCCGTCATACTCATCTCAAATTCTTAACTCATCATAGCTGAAAACTTGGACACAAGATCATGAGAAGCACAACAAAAGATAATATCATCCACATGCACTTGAACGAATAATGAGTCATTGCCATGCTTATGTACAATAAGAGTTTTATCAACCTTGCCCATGGTAAACCCCTTTTCATGTAAGAATGTTTTTAACCTATCATACCATGCTCTAGGGGCTTGTTTGAGACCGTACAAGGCTTGGACAGTTTGAGAACATCACTTGGAAAATTTGGATTTTCAAAACCCAGAGGTTGCTTGACATAAACCTCCTCATCTCTGTAGCCATTAAGGAAATCAATTTTAACATCCATTTGATATAACTTGAAACCTTTAGATGCAGCAATAGCTAACAAAATTCTTATGGCTTCTAATCTATCAACAGGAGCAAAAGTTTCATCAAAATCTAGACCTTCCACTTGTGTGAAACCTTGAGCAACAAACCTAGCCTTCTTCCTAACCACAACCCCATCTTCACTTGTTTTATTTTTTAACACCCATTTAGTTCCAATTAAAGTGTGACCTTGAAGTGGAGGTACATGTTTCCAAACATTATTTCTTTCAAAATTTTCTAACTCTTCTTGCATGGCAATAATCCAAGATTCATTAGTAAGTGCGTGTGATATATATTTGGGTTCAGAAGATGCAACAAATGCAAAATGAGAATGAGAGTTTGGATCACGAGACATGGATCCTGTAATTCGTCCGTGCAAGCTTCCAATGATTTGTGGTGGAGGATGACTTTTAAGGACGTGGAGGGGAGTAGACACTTGAGAAGCTCCTTCATCTTCATGTTCATCACATATTGAAGAACTTGTGGCTTGAGGATGATTTGCACCAGCTGCAATAGTTGTTGGTGCTGGTATTGGTGCAAAATCAGCAGCGTTTTCAACGTCATTTGCTTCTGAATTTTTGAGCAGCAGCACCACTTCTTTGTTTTCTTTGATGAAAATACTCTCCCTCTGCGGATATGGATCTGTACCTGCAATATTGGAGCTAGTACCTGAAATAGCTTCGTCAAAAGAAACCTCACAAGTCTCCACAATTTTGTTAGTGTCAAGTAAAAGCACACGGTAGCCTCTAGTATGAGATGGATAATTGAGAATCATGCCATCAACAGATGTAGGTTCAGATTTATCAAGGTTACCATGTTTCTTCACAAAACATTTGCAACCAAAGACCTGAAAGTGTGTGACACTAGGCGTATGTCCAAAACGAAGTTCATATGGTGTTTTTTTTAGCTTAGCACACAAGAAAACACGATTTGAGACATAAGAAGCGGTTGCAATTGCATCATCCCAAATTTTCCTAGGAGTTTGATATTCATCAAACATAGTCCTAGCCATCTCAACTAAGGTTCTATTCTTTCTCTCTACGACACCATTTTGTTGAGGTATTCCATTTTCAACTAAGGTGAATAAAATTGATGATCTATTCCATTTTCAGCACAAAAGTGATCAAATGATTGATTTATAAATTCGGTTCCCTTATCACTTCTAATTTTTTTTAAAGATCCTAGGTGATCAATTGATAATCTAAGAAATAATGATCTAAAGTAACTAAAAGCTTCATTCTTAGATGTCATAAAGTAAACCCAAGAGTATCTAGAATAATCATCAACAATTATAAGAACATACCATTTACCTCCAAAAGATTGAACACGTAAAGGACCTATGGTGTCAAGGTGCAAAAGTTTTCCCGGTTCAATTGTCATGGTCATTGTGAGAGGAGCATGCGAACCTACAACCATCTTAGCATGCCTACAAGAAGAGCACACAATTTCTTCGTCCCCTTTAAGCTTAGCCAGCCCATGTATGCGATCAAGAGCACTAACACGCGTGAGATGATCAAAGCCTACATGACCAAGTCTACAATGCCAAAAATATTAGTTTCAAATCATTAGCAACTAGACACCTATGCTTAGAGGATGACATATCAAAATCAGCTTTAAAAACCCTTCCAAACCAGGTCATGTTAAAATGAGCTCACTATTTGAATTTACAACTTTGCAGCAAAGTTTAGTGAAAATAATTTCCAGATTTTCATCTAGCAATTGTGAAACAGAAAGCAAGTTGCATTTCAAATTTTTAACAAGTGCCACATCCTTCAAATTGTAGTGATTATTTACTCTAATCGAACCCTTATAAATTATAGGAGTTGAAGAATTATCAGCAAAAGTAACATTCTATACACGTGACACAAAAGGGAGGGAGGAGAACCAATCTTTATTACTGGTCATGTGCCGTGAGCAACCTGAATCCACAATACAAATGTTCTCCTTCCTGAAGCATGTAACCTACATAGAAGCACAACACATCGATGACCCAATACAGGGGTTAGTCAAAAGGCATTTAGGAATCCAGTACTGAGTCACACGACGTCCAACAGAAATAACACGCAAAAGCTGAGATAAAACAACAAGTTTATGAGCCAAAGTTTGAAAATTCCTATTACCAACTACTGATTTATGAAGTGTGTTATGTGTAGCACGAAAAATAGTAGGTTTGGGAGCAAACTTTGCATTTTTTTATCTCATCACAGCAGGTTGCATGTTTCTAACATTCGGTTCACCATGTGCAACTAATTTTGCAAAAAAAGTTATGAGATATAGCTTGAATTATTTCCTTTTTCTGTTGTTTAGCTAGTGTATAACAAAGATCTATGAGATGTCCATCTCTACCACAGTAAGTACAATGAAATTTAACTCTGTGTTCATGTCTTGATGAGCAAGCAACATGTTTATTTGAAACTGAATGAGACAACACTCCTGCAAATTTGGAAACCAATTCTTTTTTTAGGAGCTTTTTGAATCAAACCACTTCCTAATGACTTTACAATTTTAGGTGGATGTGCCTTAGCGTGAGCATGGGAATCAAAACCTAAACCAGTTTTATCATGACATGATTTATAGGAATTCAGCAGCAAGTTCATATTCTTAGTCCCATTACAAAACCACTCTAGTGTTCTATTCATGTCATCAAGTTTCTTAGACAAGTCTAGACAATTTTCACATGAAGTTTTTCCTTTTAGTTTGCAATTAGAACAATATTTAACTTCATGAGAACGTAAAGCATTGTTCAATATTGAAATCTCATTCATAGCACTGTGTAGTTTCTTATCAAGATCATCACAAGTATAACAATGCAAATCAATTGTGGAACAGCAAACATCTTTCAAGTTTTTGTCATTAAGTGCAACAAGCTTTCTGTTCTTTTCAATTTCAAGTTCAAGTTTATCAAGAGTGGAGGTGTGCGCACTTCTTAATGAGGACAATTGTTCATATATTAATTCACATGAGGAACAAGAATCATCAGTAGGAATCAAGATTTCAAACAGATAATTTCAGATTCTAGTGATTCAATTTTGACAGCATTGTACCTAAGTTTTTTGTCCTTTTTCCTAAGTATAACAGTGGCACAAGAAATAGCATCACACATTTCTTTGCAAGTGGGCATACCTCTTCATCATCGCTGTTGTGTTCTATCTCCTCCATACTTGATCTTGAGTTACCTGCCATGAAGCACAAATTTGCCAAATTCTCTTCATCTTCGTCACTTCCGATGTCCACATCGCTCTAGCCAAGGTCTTGAAGTGCAGAGATAAAACTAATTACCAATTGGCGACCTGTAAAACCGTTCTTCTTATTCCTATTGTTTGCAAAGAAGTGCTTCGTCCTTGTTTTCTTTTCTTCATGAGAAGTAGGACCTATAAGGTTAGGGCAATCCGTATGAAAATGTCATGTCTTACCACATTCGAAGCATCATTGAGAACCGCCACGCCCTCTCCTTCTAGTTCTCACATTTCGCAATGCTTTTGAGAACAGAGTAGAGATGAGTGCAAGTTCCTCCTCTGGAAACTCTTCATACTGTTCAAGGGCTCGAGAGGATAGCATAGCAAGTGTACCACCTGATGAAGATTGACTAGAGCTAGTCATGTCACGTTGTGAAACCAATGCAAGAGACTTGCTGGGGTTCTTACGTGAGATGATGTCAATTTCACGAGTTTTTAACTTCGAACATAGCACATCTAATGTAAGTGTACTTATGACTGTGGATTCACGAACAGATGTAACTTTCTTCTCCCAAATTGACATGTCTAAAGCACTTAGTAATTGCCTAGCACTTTCAGCATCTAAAAAATTAACATGGACGCTACGCAAGTTGCTGAGAATTTTATTAAAGCGAGCAAATAAATCGTCGATGGACTCACCTGATTGCATCTCAAAGCGCATATATTCTTTCTTGAACCTATCTTGCCTTGCCTCCTTGATCGTGTTGGATCCTTTGTGGTAGTCTCAAAGTGCCTTCCACACATCATACGCTAATTGGAGGTGTGCATCTCGATCGAAGTTGGTTTTAGTCAATCCTTGTATGATCAAGTTCCTCGCCTTGTTGTTGTCGACATCTATCATGTTTGTAGCCATGACTTGATTGTTTGGCGGCACGTCGTAAGGCTTGTAAACCTTTTCCCATATTGTGAAGCCTTGCACCTGAATGAAAGCCTTCATACGTGCCTTCCAAACCTGAAAATCAATGCCACTAAACACACAAGGTTTTGCAGAGTATTTCTCCATGATGATTAGTCAAAACACGTGCAAAGCACAAAGATTAGAGCACCATTTCTCTGATACCAATTGTAGGATCTAAGAGCACGTGAAAAGCTACCAGAGGGGGGTGAATGGTAGATTTAAACTTTTTCAGCAGAAGCAACAAAAACCCCTTGACAGAAAATCGATTTGTTAAAGAAACAATTGTGTGACTAATATAAACATGATCAATCATGAAAAAACCAGTATATATTGTGAAGAATCAAATCATGAAGATGTCAGAATAGAATCATGAAAAACCATCGAGAAAAACTCAAGTTATGATCGAAAGATCGAACAAGGGTCAAACTGTTCTGCCCGAGTAAAAAACCATATCTGTAATGCTGCTGAAAGCATCTAGGCCCCATGAGGTACGGTTTCGGTGATTAATGACAACCATTCGATATTACTAATGAATTTGTGAATGCAAGGTCTCAATGACACTCAATCAAATGAAATCAAAATTACATTGGAGACCCATATAAAATCAACGAATGAGATCAAATCAAATCATATGAAGACAAGAAGTGAAAGCTCTAATTTGACATCACTCAATGCTTGAAGACAATCAAAACAACATTTCCAACAAGTGTCAAAGAGGTCACAAGTTCAAAATTCCAAAAGAACAACTCAAAACAACTCGAAGTCAACAAGTTGAACACACCGGATCAACCGACGTTCTATGAGTTGACTACATCGGTCGAGTTGGTTCAACTGAAGAAGAAGACCTCAGACAAATGCACTCACCGGATCATCCGATGTGAGTGGCTCAGTGACATCGGTCCATCATCACAGATTGCAACACCATTGGACCAAGTGAAGCACCGGATCATCCGATGTACAGACTTACATACATCGATCGGTCACTCCAGTGAGCCTCAAGATCAAGCAAAATTCTGGAGGAAGAGCCACCGGATCATCCGATGAGAAGACATATCAACATCGGTCTAACAACGGTCATATCTGACACAGTGACATCAGCTAATTTGGCTTTGACCGATGTTAACTGAAGGGGAGATATCGGATCATCCGGTGTTCGCAGAGAAGTGATGTCAGCCTACTTTTCCAACGGCTATCTCGTGGAGGCTGGCTATTTATACCCCTTCAACCTGTCAAATCGATAAGACTTGAAGCCCAGACATACTCTACACATCCTAGAGCATTCAAGCAATAGAGCAACCACTTTCACATCATTTGCTCATCATTTGTACACCAAGAGATAGGCTAGAACTAGCTAGAGATAGTGCTTGGGTGCCTCCATTCTTGGTGATTGGAGTCTCTAGTGTAGTGAGAGCCATAAGGGAGTGTCCCTTGGTGTGTGCAACTTCCGGAGCTTTCCAAGAAGATTGTGGAAGCCCGGTGGATCCCAAAGTGTACAAGGCTTGAGCTCCACCTTGCCGAGGTTGGCGAACGGAGAAGAATAGTGAAGAAGCCCCTTGTCTCGGTGACTTGGGAGTGGCAAAACCCTTCGGTGGGTGTCACAACGTGGATGTAGGAAGATCCTTGTGATCTTACCGAACCACGGGATAAACTCCGTGTCCTTTGAGCGTTTGCATCCCTCTCCCTTTTACTCTTATGCAATCTTCATTCCGCAACTTTAATTTACATTGATTGCATAGTTTAATTGCATAGGGAATTGAGCTTTAAGTTGTTAGTGTTTAATTGTCTTAAAATTTGAAAGAAAGCCCAATTCACCCCCCCTCTTGGGCGTTTCGATCCTTACAATTGGTATCAGAGCCTTGTTGCTCATTGGATCATTCTAGCTTCACCGCTAGAGAGCTTAAATGGCCAAGAATGGGGGTTCGGTTCCTATCTTCGAGGGCAAGAACTTTGCCTATTGGAAAGCACGCATGCGTGCCTACCTAGAGGCCATTGCTCCCGAAGTTTGGGAAGCGACCCATGCGGGAGTTGGAGATCTTAATTATGTTGGTGATCAACTAAAATGGGATACTAAGGCTAGAAATGCCATCTATGAATGCATAAGTCAAGATGTTTTTGCTAGAATTGCTAGTAAGGAGAAAGCTTGTGAAATTTGGGCATGTCTAATTGAAATTCATGAGGGCTCATCTCGTGTTAAAGAACTCAAATATCACTTGCTAAAATCCAAGTATGATGAATTCAAAATGCTTCCTCATGAGAATGTTAACCAAATGTTTTCTCGCTTAAATGTGCTCATTGAGGAGATTAACGCACTTGACACTGCTTCTCTTGGTAAGGGACTTATCAACCGCAAGATCCTCATGCTTCTACCTAAGCCCAAGTACAACATTATCAACTCAATGCTCCAAAAGGAATCATTTGACAACATTGAAGTCTCGGAGCTCATTGGATAAATTCATGCTCATGAGATGAGCGTACTTGGAATGATGGAGGAGTCATCGTCAAAAACTATTGCTCTCAAGGCCTCAACCAAGAAGACAACTCCCAAGAAAAAGAAAGTGGTTGAGCCTAGCTCAAGAGAAGAAGAGCAAGCAACAAGCGAAGATGACGATGATGAGCTTGCATTGATGATGAGAAAATTCTCACGTCTAAACTCCAAAATCGCAAAGAAGGGATACTCCTTTGATCCAAAGAAGAAAGCCTTCCTCCCAAGAAAAGATGAAAACAAAACATGCTACAATTGTGGTGATCAAGGCCACATATCATATGATTGTCCAAGACCCGACAAGAGGAAGGACAACCACAAAGGAAAGTATAGAAAGCTAGAAGAAAGTGATGAAGATGAAGAAGAGGTCAAACCCAAGCGCGCCTTTGGAAAGAAGAAATTTGACAAGGGCAAGAAAACCAAGCTCTTTCCAAAGAAGAGAAGAGGGCCTCAAAAAGTCTTCATGTGCGAGGCAAATGAGTGGATCACGGATGAAGAGTCAAGCAATGAAGAGAGTGAAGATGAAGAAAACTTGGCGGGCCTTGCCGTCGTCGACAAAGACAATTCACCTCTTCGTCCACCTCCTATGTGCCTCATGGCTAAAGGTAACTCTAAGGTATGTGACGATTCTAGCGATGATGATGAGCTCTCCCCCGATGAACTAGCATCTATGATTAATGAATACCATGTCATCATAAAAAGGGAAAAGAGCAAGGTTAAAGCACTTGAACAAGCTTGTGCTAAACTTGAGAGTGCGAAGCTCGATTTGCATGACAAGTATGTAACCATACTTAAAGAGCATGACACGCTCAAAACACATGTCAAGCAAATCGAGGAGGAAAATGCTCAAATCAAGCTTGATCATCATGAGCTTGACTTAGCAAACCAAGCACTCGTGGGAAAGCACAATGACTTGGTTCAAAAACATGAAATGCTTAACCTTGCTTATGAGGCAATTGAACTAAAAATGAAAAACATGAAAAAGGAAACCATTGATGGCAAAGTATCTACTATTTCACATGCCACTAATACTTTGGATAAGTCTTTGCCTTTGAAAGCAAGCCTTAGGGAGAAGGAATTGATGGACGAAATTGAAAGTCTCCGCACTAGTGTGGTGAGACATTCCAAGGGGGAGGACAAGCACAAGGAAATCCTCTACCAACAAGCCAAAGGCTTCAACAAGAGAGGACTTGGATCCTTCCCGGTGCTCAACAAAGGGAAGGTGCCCTCACCGGAGCTTAGGACGAGCTTCATCAAAGAAGTTGGATCCTATTGCCAACATTGTGAGGTCACCGGACACCACACGAGGGAGTGTCCTCTTCCCAACCGTCCTTCTCCCAAATTGCCTCCTAACTACAAATCCACTTTCCATGATTATCACTATCTCTTAAGCAAAGTAGGTGGCAAGGTGAAGGCAAGGTTCATCGGCAAAGATATTAAGGGCATGAAGGGGAAGCTCCCCAAGCAACTTTGGGTCCCAAAATCACTTGTATCACACATACAAGGACCTAAGTTAGCTTGGGTGCCTAAACTCAAAAACTAACTTCATGTGTGTAGGTGAACTACAAAGCCGGAGGAAAACATTGGGTACTCGATAGCGGGTGCACTCAACATATGACCGGTAATGATGGTATGTTCACCACCATAGAGAACCCCGATAATCATGAACAAGTCACCTTTGGTGACAACTCAAAGGGGAAGGTAATTGGTTTAGGTAAAATTGCTATTTCGCATGATTTGTCCATTTCTAATGTACTATATGTTAAGTCACTTAGTTTCAATCTACTTTCTATTGCACAACTATGTGATCTTGGACTAACGTGCACCTTTGACAAGAATGGTGTTGTAGTAACTAGTGAATCAAGCAAAGAACTAATATTCAAAGGATTTCGGCATGGACATCTTTACTTGGTAGACTTCTCCAACAAGGATGCTAGCTCGACCACTTGTCTTTTCACTAAGACAAGCTTGGGTTGGTTATGGCATCGTCGCATTGCTCACATTGGGATGAGCAAGCTTAAGAAGTCGTTCAAGCTTGGGATGGTAACCGGCGTAAAGGATGTCACGTTTGAGAAAAACAAGCTTTGTAGTGCTTGTCAAGCCGGGAAGCAAGTTGCTTCACACCACCCAATGAAGACAATGGTGTCAACCTCCAAGCCGCTTGAACTACTCCACATGGACCTCCTCGGACCATCCACATATCAAAGTCTTGGTGGTAACTTCTATTGTCTTGTTATCGTTGACGATTATTCTCGATATGCTTGGACTTTGTTTTTAGGTGACAAGGGTGAAACTCCGGAAGTTTTCAAGACCTTTGCCAAACGTGCTCAAAGGGAATTTCAACTTCCCATCATCAAAGTCCGGAGTGACAACGGCACCGAGTTCAAGAACTACAACATTGGGGAGTGGTGTGATCGTGAAGGAGTGAAGCATGAGTTTTTGGCCACATACACCCCCCAACAAAACGGTGTCGTTGAAAGGAAGAACAAGACCCTTATCACCCTTGCAAGAGCAATGCTTGATGACTATGGCATGTCGGAGAAGTTTTGGGCCGAAGCAATCAACACGGCGTGCCATGCCGCAAATAGGGTCTATCTTCACCGACTACTCCAAAAGACCCCATATGAGCTCCTCATTGGGAGAAAGCCCAACATCTCCTACTTTAGAGTCTTTGGGTGCAAATGCTACATCTACCGCAAGAAAAGGCTCGGTAAGTTTGAAAGAAGATGTGATGTTGGTATTTTTCTTGGTTATGCATCAAACTCAAAAGCATATCGAGTATTCAACCAAACCTCCGGTCTAGTTGAAGAAAGTTGTGATGTTGAGTTTGATGAGACTAATGGCTCCCAAGAGGAGAGTTTTGGTCATGATGAAATAGATGATGAGCCTCTACGAGAAGCCATGAAAAACATGACCATTGGAGACATCAAGCCAGAAGTTGAAGAGGGCCATGATCAAGGGGGAGCATCAAGTTCCAACATCAACACCTCCATGATGCCTCAAGTTGATGAAGAAGAAGAAGAAAAAGATGATCCATTGCCAATGCAAGATTCACAAGTCACACAACACCAACAACAAGAAGAAGTCCATGATCAAGTCCAACCACAAGAGGAACAACAAGCTTCACCACCGCCAAGTGCCTCACAACCACTTATGAGGCATGGACGCATCTCCAAGGCGCATCCAATGGACCAAATCATTGGAAGTCCTTCAAGGGGCGTAAGTACTCGTTCCCGCCATGTCGCCTCATTTTGTGAGCACTACTCTTTTGTTTCGTGTGTAGAACCCACTCATATAGAGGAAGCACTCCAAGATCCAAATTGGGTGATGGCCATGCAAGAAGAACTCAACAACTTCACCCGCAATGAAGTTTGGGTATTGGAGGAGCGACCCAAGGACAAGAACGTCATCGGTACGAAGTGGGTATACCGGAACAAGCAAGACGAGAATGGCGTCGTGGTCCGCAACAAGGCAAGACTTGTGGCCAAGGGTTTTTCACAAGTTGAAGGACTAGACTTTGGAGAAACATTCGCCCCGGTCGCTCGGTTAGAGGCTATTCGCATACTCCTTGCTTTTGCTTCACATCACAATATAATGCTTTATCAAATGGATGTTAAAAGTGCTTTTCTCAATGGCTATATTAACGAACTTGTTTATGTTGAGCAACCTCCCGGGTTTGAAGATCCGAGGAATCCTAACCATGTGTATAGGTTACACAAGGCGCTCTACGGGCTCAAGCAAGCACCTAGGGCGTGGTATGAACGACTAAGGGATTTCCTAGTCATGCAAGGATTCAAGATCGGGAGGGTGGACACTACACTCTTCACCAAGCACATCGACGGGGATCTATTCATTTGTCAAATTTATGTCGATGATATCATTTTTGGCTCAACTAACAAATCTCTTAGCCATGAGTTTGGCAAAATGATGTCTAGGGAATTCGAGATGTCAATGATTGGAGAGCTCAACTTCTTCCTTGGATTCCAAATCAAGCAACTTCAAGAGGGGACCTTCGTCTATCAAGAGAAGTACACAAAGGACCTCTTGAAGAAATTTGAGATGGGAGATTGTAGCTCAAGAAGCACTCCAATGGCGACAAATTGCCATCTCGACGCGGACATGGACGGTAAACCTATTGATCAATCTCATTACCGTTCTATGATTGGCTCATTGTTATACCTTACCGCATCTAGGCCCGATATTATGTTTAGTGTGTGCTTGTGTGCTCGCTTTCAAGCGGCACCTAAAGAATCGCACAAGAAGGCGGTCTTTAGGATACTTCGGTATCTCAAGCATACCTCAAGTGTAGGTTTGTGGTCCCCCAAAAATGCTAGTTTCCATCTCTTGGGATACTCAGATTCGGACTTTGCCGGATGTCGTGTGGATCGCAAGAGTACCTCCGGTGGGTGCCACTTACTTGGGCGTTCCCTAGTATCTTGGTCGAGCAAAAAGCAAAATTCCGTGGCTTTGTCCACCGTGGAAGCGGAGTATATAGCGGCCGGTGCATGTTGTGCCCAAATTCTATATATGAAGCAAACCCTTTTGGACTTTGGAATTAAAATTGTTTGTGTGCCTCTCCTTTGTGACAATGAAAGTGCGGTTAAGATAGCTAGAAACCCCGTTCAACACTCCCGCACTAAGCACATCGATATTCGCCATCACTTCTTGCGTGATCATGAGGCTAAAGGAGACATCTCTTTGCAAGGTGTTAGATCCGAAGAACAATTGGCGGATATCTTCACAAAACCACTTGATGAGAAAACCTTTTCTAGACTTAGAAGTGAATTAAATGTGCTAGATGCATCTAACGTCATGTAAGTTGCCATGTTCATGTAAGGGTGCATATCATATAGGTCTTGTCTAACTCCCAAAGGATAGGGGCAAGCTAAAAGTAGTTTTCCCTAAGGAAGCCTTTGGAAGGTTCAAACTTGGCAAGATAGATTTATTTTATGCCTTGCATGATCCCTGCCATATAAATTTGCACTCATTTAATCTCTTGCACTATAATTTGTTTGGCATTGCATACGGTAGATTGTCACAAAGGGGAACCCACCTCATGAGAAGGAGACTTGTTTGAAATGCAATATCTCAACTCATATAAGGTGGAAAGAACAAAATGTTAGGTACGTTAATAGCTAGAGGATCATGCTTCAAAGAGATAGAAGTCTTCATACTCTACCTCACAAAGCACGGGCCTTACATTTTATTTGGATATTTTCCTCCATTTTTTTCCTCGGTGTTCCATTTGTGTTAAGGTCTAGCCAAGCTATTGGCATATTAGCTTCTTGAGGGGTAAAGGGTTGCCCAAAATGTCCTAAGACATGTGTTTCTCGTCGATTGTGTGTTTGGTCAAAGGACATATATGGGATGTTTTCGTTCTGTTGTCATCGGATTATCCGATGCCTATGTCAATCCCTCATCGGTCAAATAGGTGTTCAATCCTCAAAACCCAACTCTGTCAGAACCTCAAATGATCCGACGCGTTCATCCTGGAAAACATCGGTCCATCCGATGTTCAATCTTCTGGAGCTGTGATCTAATCAACCGATGTCTACCTCCCTCCAACGTCGGATCATCCGGTGTCAACATCACTCGGTTGAGCACCCTTACTGTGATATTCGACCGATGTTAAAAACCCTAAACGTCGGTCAATCCGATGTCAACAGCATTTCTTGAATATCCTTTCTGTGGCAATTGACCGATGCTCACTTCACCTATCATCGGTCCATCCGGTGTTGAGTTTTCGGCTAGGGTTTGGGACCCACTATTTAAACTCGTGCGCCACCGCCTCTTTCTCTCTCCCCGACGCCTCGCTCCCCCCGTGCTCGCGCCGCCGCCTCTCCCTCGCGCCGCCGCCTCTCCCTCGCCTGCAGCGCCGCCGCCGGCCGCCGCCGCCGTCCCTCTGCTCGCGCCGCCGCCGCCGGCGACTCCCGCACCACCACTGCCCGCGCACCACGCCACCTCCGCCGGCAGCCGTCGCCGCCGCCGCCCTAGACGCCGTCGCCGCCACTCACCACCGCGCCCAAGCATCGCCGCCGCCTCTCTCCACCGCCAAAGCTGCTCCACGCTCACACCACCAACGCGCGCCATCTCCGATCATCTCCACCTCGCTAGGGTTTCCCGGTCCGTTGCGCTTCACGCCCCGTCGTCGACTCCGTGCAATCTCGTGATCGCGATGGCTCGTGACCGGAAGAACAAGGGCAAGGCCGTCGCGGAGCCCGCCGCGAAGAAGCAGAAACTATCCAAGGAGGAGAAGAAGGCTCTAATGGCCGCTCGCGCCGCCGAGGAGCGTGAGCGCGGCCGTGGGGGCTCCCTGAGGATTCGCGAGGCCCGTCCAAGGCCGCCTCCCGTGGTCGACGACTCCGACGCCGAAGAGGAGCCGGTTGAGCCTCTCGTCCGCCGGCGCTCAGCCCGGACTCGAGGAGGTCACACCGAGGCTGCTCCTCGTCCGAGACCGACGGCTGCCGACCGTCGTGAGGACAGGGAGGCTGAGAGGGACATCCATGAGATGGACACGGCCGTCCGGGTCGGTGAAGGAGTCCGTCTTGTGGACTACTGGAAGATGAAGGCTAAGCAACTCCGGAAGCTCAGATGGAGTGTTCTGCTAGAGGAGTGGTTCCCACAGCCCCGAGAGCTTCTTGTGGACAGTCGCTTCTGGACTGTCACCCAGGCGTCTCTCTATGAGACCTACAAGCGCCAAGGGCACAAGCTTTTTCAGCACAACCACTTGGACTGGAGGCAGCTTGCAGTGGCAGCGGAGACCGAGGTCCGCCCTTTCTTTGAGAGATACAGAGGCTTGGTGGAGCTACTGGATTATGAGAGAAGTGCCTATGTGGAAGAGTGGGTCCGTGTCTTTTACGCGACCCTGTACATCTCAGAGGGCAGGAGGTCAATTGCCTTCATGTTCAATGGTCAGCACTACCATCTCTCGAGGCAGACATTGGGGCATATTCTTGGCTTGGACCTGCACGACACCAGCATTCACGAGAAAGTCTATGGGCAGGCAGATCCACCAAGGAGGCCACTTACTGGAGGGGTAGCACCACAGCTGGACGAGATCCGCTCCTTGTTTGGCCCCTCGTTCTCTCCAGACCAGCCGAGAGTCCCAGCTCTCCTGACCCCAGCTGCGCGCATTGTGCACCTCGCCTTGCGCCGCACGCTCCTGCCGAGGTCAGGATACTTGGAGGGGTTCACGAGTCTCCAGCAGACCCTCCTGTTCTACATAATGAACAGGATGGATTTCGATATCGTGGACATACTTCTCTGCGAGATGGAGGACGTAATCACGGATGGAATCGGCATGATGAGGCAGATGGTCTATGGGCACTGGATCAGTTTCATTTGCTCTATGGTGGTGCCTGAGGGACATTCAGCACAAGCCCGGCTAGCTGACGAGAGTGTGACTCGCTTCAGTCACTATCGTGCCTCTGCTCCTGGAGACCGTCGCCTTGGTCGTCCAGTTGAGCGCCAGGTCCGGGCCCGTCTGTCAGAGGAAGACTGGTCCGACCTAGAGCGGGAGGACGAGAGACTTGCTGAGGCCGAGGCTCAGGGGGAGGACTTGCAGCACGTCTGGTCCGAGAGCGACACAGACGAGAGTGTCGAGGAGTACTTCCCTCCGCCTCCACCCTCACCGAGGCAGCACGACGCCGAGGCAGGAGGATCAGCTGCTCCGCCACCGACACCACCTCCTGTGTCCGAGGCGCAGGTGTCACAGCCGTCAGAGCTGTCGGCACTTCTCCAGCAGATGATCGAGCAGCAGCGCCAGGACAGGCTCGCAGCTGAGCAGGCCAGGGCGGAGCAGGCTGCTCACCTGGCACAGCTGCAGCGGCAGCAGCAGGAGCTCCAGCTAGAGATCGCCCGTCAGAGGCGAGAGGATACGGACCGGTTCACCAACCTGGTAGATCAGATGCACCGCCGTACCCTCGACCAGCAGCAGCAGACCCAGCAGGCCATGATGGGGATCCTAGGGTTGATCACCAACCTTTACACTCAGACCGGGATCGCCCTTCCTCCACAGCAGCCTGGACTGGGACTGGCTCCAGGTGTTGCTCAGGTGCCCACTACTCCCATCCCTTCCATCAGTATGTCACCACTTCTGGCATCCAGCGCACCGATTCACTCACTACTGCCGGCGACGATCTTGTTCCAGCAGACACCGGCGTCCGTGGTGAGCGCTCCACTTCCTCCAGCCCCACCGGCACCTGCTTCCTCTCCTCCAGCACCGGCAGCGGACCCTCCAGCTCCCGCCGCCCCGGCAGCTCCTACGTCCGGCGACTCCAGCTCCGACGACGGCGACGGTGCCCAGTTCGTCCTCGCGCCCAGCTCTCAGGGTCTGTAGGCGTTCTGATCCCTTTTTGGTGTCTTGATGCCAAAGGGGGAGAAGATGTAGAAGAGTCAGGGGGAGTGGTAGTCTCAGGAGGAGTGTGGGGAGTGTGTGCTTATCCTTTGTATTCATGCTTGAGTACTCTTTTGTAATTTTAATTAAGCACTCTTTCACTTGTCTCATTTGTTTATGATTTTAATCAACTCTTTCACTTGTCTCATTTGTTTATGATTTTAATCAATTGAGCTTTTCGCACCACAAATTTCTTTTGCAAACTTAATGTATCCTATGTTGTATTCATTGCATATATTCTTGAGTATTATCATCAAATTCATTGCGCTTTAAAATATTGTGTTGTCATCAATCACCAAAAAGGGGGAGATTGAAAGCATCTAGGCCCCATGAGGTACGGTTTCGGTGATTAATGACAACCATTCGATATTACTAATGAATTTGTGAATGCAAGGTCTCAATGACACTCAATCAAATGAAATCAAAATTACATTGGAGACCCATATAAAATCAACGAATGAGATCAAATCAAATCATATGAAGACAAGAAGTGAAAGCTCTAATTTGACATCACTCAATGCTTGAAGACAATCAAAACAACATTTCCAACAAGTGTCAAAGAGGTCACAAGTTCAAAATTCCAAAAGAACAACTCAAAACAACTCGAAGTCAACAAGTTGAACACACCGGATCAACCGACGTTCTATGAGTTGACTACATCGGTCGAGTTGGTTCAACTGAAGAAGAATACCTCAGACAAATGCACTCACCGGATCATCCGATGTGAGTGGCTCAGTGACATCAGTCCATCATCACAGATTGCAACACCATTGGACCAAGTGAAGCACCGGATCATCCGATGTACAGACTTACATACATCGGTCGATCACTCCAGTGAGCCTCAAGATCAAGCAAAATTCTGGAGGAAGAGCCACCGGATCATCCGATGAGAAGACATATCAACATCGGTCTAACAACGGTCATATCTGACACAGTGACATCAGCTAATTTGGCTTTGACCGATGTTAACTGAAGGGGAGATATCGAATCATCCGGTGTTCGCAGAGAAGTGATGTCAGCCTACTTTTCCAACGGCTATCTCGTGGAGGCTGGCTATTTATACCCCTTCAACCTGTCAAATCGATAAGACTTGAAGCCCAGACATACTCTACACATCCTAGAGCATTCAAGCAATAGAGCAACCACTTTCACATCATTTGCTCATCATTTGTACACCAAGAGATAGGCTAGAACTAGCTAGAGATAGTGCTTGGGTGCCTCCATTCTTGGTGATTGGAGTCTCTAGTGTAGTGAGAGCCATAAGGGAGTGTCCCTTGGTGTGTGCAACTTCCGGAGCTTGCCAAGAAGATTGTGAAAGCCCGGTGGATCCCAAAGTGTACAAGGCTTGAGCTCCACCTTGCCGAGGTTGGCGAACGGAGAAGAATAGTGAAGAAGCCCCTTGTCTCGGTGACTTGGGAGTGGCAAAACCCTTCGGTGGGTGTCACAACGTGGATGTAGGAAGATCCTTGTGATCTTACCGAACCACGGGATAAACTCCGTGTCCTTTGAGCGTTTGCATCCCTCTCCCTTTTACTCTTATGCAATCTTCATTCCGCAACTTTAATTTACATTGATTGCATAGTTTAATTGCATAGGGAATTGAGCTTTAAGTTGTTAGTGTTTAATTGTCTTAAAATTTGAAAGAAAGCCCAATTCACCCCCCCTCTTGGGCGTTTCGATCCTTACAGCTGCATTGAAACTCGTGTAGATCATAAACCACAAATACAATGACCGTGAGTTTTTCACGGATGATAGATAATCAAGTTGTGAAGACAACACAAAAAGACACGTCAATTGGATCTATAAAACTTGAGTTATGATAAAAATGCCGACGCAACATAGTGCTGTGCAGAAACTCGATGAGAAAACTTGTCTGAAACAATTGAGACGAACAAGGCACAAAATCTACTTTAAACTACGAATTTTATTGATAAAAATACAAGAGGAACAGCCTAAAGTCATCTACCCATGATCTTTGGCCTCCCTTGCTTAGATAACTAGCCCTAAGGCCAACTCAATCAAAACTAGGACTCTGATCCTACTCAGTTTCAACCGAACCCATCCATCACTGCTCAAGACTCTTCCATATGCAGAGACTTTAAAATACCTTAGGAACCTACCAAACATTCCAAAAACAACTCAACTTCATGCTCACCATGAAAGCTAACAAAAAAAACTCGAAACCTTCCATAAACGAACCATAACCACCTTAGCAGCAGCCTGAGGCATAATCCAGCCCGGTTGGACCTTTCCAACCATATATTTACTTCCATATCTCTTCATCATGCCTTGGAACAATGATGCCACGTCCATGCACCTCTTGTACACATTCTAGCATTTTCCAATGACATACACGATACCTTCATATGCATTGTTCTTGACCCAAACATGCTGCATGACCTCCCGACCAACTCAACTATAATTCCTCCTGAACTTGGTTGTTGAACCTCATCTTCTCTCTAAGACTAGTTAAATGGATCGTGTCACTAGCCATGTCATGACCTCAAGCAACACCTGCACATTAACAAACAACAAATTCTTCCGAGCACAAGTTCTTGACTTGACTCCCGTTAGTTCGAAAACCACAACACCTTACGTGAGCACCTCACATAAGCATGCTGCAAACATAGAGATAATTTCCACCATGATCAGCCAAAACACATAAAAAACTTAGTCCAAAAGTACTAAGAAAATCTTCCCATAAGTTCAAAAATAGTTTGAAACATTGCCAATGAAAAACATAGCAACCACACGATTATTTTAGCACATAGAAAGTTCAGACAGTCCAAAAACAGCTGCTACGCATTATACAAAACAAGTTCGGACATTCCGGAACACAGAACATGTGCAGCTCATGTGCAGAAAAAGTTCGGACAGTGCAAAGTGTGTTTCTCAAGTATATTCAAAATTTTGCATGTAAACCTACACGTTTAACATAATTGTCAATGTATTCTGCACATAGGTCTCACAAAACCGAAAGAAAATAGTTCAAACATGAGACAACGAAGGGAAAGGCTACCCGTCTATTTCCCTTAGAGCCTGCTCCAGACTTTCTCGAGCCTCTTGCGCATCGATGCGCTCCCAGACCAGCTTGCCGTCTGACATCTCGTGGGTAGCCGTCTTTTGCGCCTTATCCTTGGTCACCTGGTCCAGGCTTGACTAGGGCTTGGCTCATGCCCAAGAGAGGCGGGTAGTTGGGGGCATTTATGAAGAATGTTGGGTGCATTAACTTTGGCAGAGGGATGAACCTGTGATGTGACTTGTTGTAGGATAAGTCCACCACCTGTCCCAGCCATCGTCAGAAGGATGATTACCTCACACACAAGACAGTCATTGGAGACCAAGAAGAAGTCAAGAATGAAGCTTCCACACCCCGGAGAGACGGGATGCTTAGAACGAACGCTGTAAATCTAGCCTCACTATGAGGAATGTCGTTAAGATAGGACCACCTCGCCCCCCCCCTATAAGAAGACCCCAAGGCCTTCCGCAAGGGACGTGAATTCACTCTGTATTCTCGTTACTTTGCGCATTTTACCCTACGCACTTACCTTACACATTTCCTTTACGCACTTTGCCTTTGACGCACTTGGATTCATGCCTTACGTTCATACACTCATGTGCATTTTCTCTTATGCATTACTTTCATAGAACTTCTTACTTTCTTAGAGTTCATATACTCAAGCAAGACATGCTTGTAATATGTTCTCTCGCCTAACAAAGACCACCGATAGACTCCCTCTGAACATAGGGCCTTTTTGCCCAAACTAGGGTATATCTCTTGTATTTGTAGCTAGCCATATGAAGGCGAATGTGATTTAATAAAAATTTACTAGTCGGTTTCTGAGACGCCAACACCATGCTCTAGGGGCTTGTTTGAGATCATACAATGCTTTGGATAGTTTATGAACATGGTTAGGAAAATAAGGATTTTCAAAACCTGATTTTTGCTTAACATAAACCTCCTCATCTATGTAACCATTAAGAAAATCACTTTTCACATCTATTGATATAACATGTAACCTTTAGATGCAGCAATTGCTAATAAAATTGGTATGGCTTCTAATATAGCAACAGGATCAAAAGTTTCATCAAATTCTAGAGCTTCAACTTGTTTAAAACCTTGAACAACCATCCTTGCTTTATTCCAAAACAACCCCATCCTAACTTTGTTTATTTTTAAACATCCATTTAATTCCTAGCAATGTGTGACCATGATGTGGAGGAACATGTTTCCAAATATTATTTCTATCAAAATTTTCTAACTCATCTTGCATGGCAATAATCCAAGATTTATTAGTTAGTGCATGTGATACATCTTTTGAGTTCAAAAGAAGCAACAAAAGCAAAATGAGCGTGAGAGTTTTGATCATAAAAACCTAGGCTGTGTGACTCTTTCATGTAAGCTTCTGATAATTTGCTGTGATGGATAAATTTTTAGGATGCGGGGTAGAGTAGACAGTTCACAAGCACTTTATTATTCGTGTTCACCATCAACCAAAGAGCTTGTAGCTTGAGGATGATTAGGACCACCTGTAGTAGTCGTTGGTTCCGGTTGTGGCTCAAAATCAAGTGCAGGAATGATGTCATTAGCTTCTGAATTTTCGGTCAGCAGTACCACTTCTTCCTCGTCTTCAACAAAAATGCTCTCCCTCTTCGGATATGCATCATGACCTACAATTTTTGAGCTAGTACCTCGGCTAGCTTCATCAAAAGACACTTCACAAGTCTCCACAATTTTGGTAGCACCAAGAAAAAGCACACGGTAGCCTCCAATGTGAGACGGATAACCAAAAAACATGCCATTAACATATCTAGATTCAAATTTATCAAAATTACCATGTTTCTCAACAAAGCATTCACAATAAAAGATCCTAAAATGTGTGACACCAAACCTATATCCAAATTAAAGCTCATATGATGGTTTTCCTAGCATAAGAACTTAAGAAAACACGGTTTGAAACATAACAAGCTGTTGCAATTGCATCTGCCCAAATTTTCTAAGAGCGTGATATTCATCAAGAATAGTCCTAGCTATCTATTCCTTTTTAAGAACAAAAGTGACCAAATGATTGGTTTTTAAGTTCAGTTCCATTATCTTACTCATTTTAAATATCTTGGGCAGTCAAGTGAAATTTTAAGAACTAAACTTCCAAAGTGAAAAAAGCTTCACACTTAGATGACATAAAGTAACCCACGAATATCTAGAATAATCATCAGCAATCAAAAGCACATATCATTTACCTCCAAAAGATTGAACACGTGAGGGACCTAGGGTGTCAAGGTGTAAAAATTGTACTGGTTCTATTGTCATGGTCATTGTGAGTGGAGAAAGTGAACCTACAAACATTTTAGCCTATCCACAACAAGACCACACAATATTTTTATCCCCTTTTAGCTTAGGTAACCGACATATGCGATCAATAGCACTAACACGTGTGAGGTGATCAAATCCTATGTGACCAAGTCTACAATGCCAAACATATAAGTCTCTTTAATCATTAGCAACTAGACACCTATGCTTATAGGATGACACGTCAAAATCAGCTTTAAAAACTCTTCCATAACCGCTCAAGAGTCTTCCATACGCAGATAGAAGAAATCTTATGACTTTTGAACACCTTAGGAATGTCCCAAATATTCCTAAAACAACTCAACTTTGTGAACCACACGAAATATAACCAAAACCCACTCTGAACCTTCCATAAATGAATGATAACCACCTCAGCCACAGCCTGAGGCATACTCCAGCGGGTTGGACCTTTCCGCCCATATCTTCACATCCATATCTCTTCACCACGCTTTGGAACAATGTTGACACATCCATGCACCTCTTGCACACATGCATACACTTTCCAACAACGTCCACAATACCTTCATATTCATTATTCTTGACCCAAACATGTTGCGTGCCCTTCCAATCAACTCAACCACGATTCCTCCCGAAATTAGTTGTTGAAACTCATCTTCTCCCTAAGACTAGTACAATGGATCACCGTCACCAACCATGTCTTGACCTCAAGCAACACCTGCACATGAACAAACAAGCAACTTTTCCAAGCACAAGTCCTCGACTTGAATCACATTAGTACAAAAACCACAACACCTTATATGAACACCTCGATTAAGCATGTTGCAAACATAGCAAGACAATGTCCACCATGATCAGTGTTGGTACTTCTTAACACCACAGATCATCTCCGCTAGGAGATGAGATCCGCAAGCACACGGAAGTTGTAGCATTTCACCGAATAGTATTCCCAGGGGTATCATATTTGTCCCAACAGAAGACGGTGAAGTAAAGTAAACACTATTATTATGATCAAGGTATAGGGTACTAAGTGTTTATCAGAATAGAGTTAAGATGATAATATGGGTAGTGTGACACACACCTAAGCAATCTACTCTAAGGGTAAGGTTGTCCTAGCGAGGGTTAGACTACGAGACGAAGCTACTCCTACTGAGCTCTAATTACTCATATACATAGCCTAATAAAGTACACATGAATATGCTAATGGTGAATACTAGGTCTTAGTAGTCCAACATAACAGGCACATGCTTACCCTGGTTTGCCAGGTGACTCCCTCCAAGAGCGTACATCATAGCCGAACGTAGAGGATTACAACAGATAGATAGGGCTGTCACCACCTATCGGCTACCTCTACAACCCGTGGACTACGATGCATCCAACACTACTTAACTATCCAAGCACCACAAGTGCACGCTAAGTAAATACCTTAAGAGTTGCAATATAATATTCATCCTAAGGCTATGACTGACCTAAACATTGTTGAACCAATATTGGATCCAAACACTAACATATTCATATTAACATAATCATATTATTACCTATTTAGACTATAGTAGTGGTGTATGATGTTTATGATAACATGATAATGGCAGTATGTCTATGTTATAACAACATCTACACCTAGCACATACATGGACTCCACAACCAAAGAAGGAATGCTTTACCCAAGTATATGAATTTAAAGACTAATAATATTAATATAAAGTATAATGTCAAAATACAAAAAAAGGTACATGAGCCATACCTTTCCCAATTTGGACTTGGGACTAGAGGCTCATCTCTACAGCCTAACGTCCACTAAGGACTAAGAAAAGTAGTGTATACAACAAAATGATGCTCAAGTGGTGTGTGTTGAAGTGAGGGGTAGGGGTCCTATTTATAGGTGGAGAGGGGTCGGTCCCCACCACGAAAAGCGTGTGAATCAGTCTTCATCATTATCAGGACACCACAAGGATCGACACGTGGAAGTTGACCGCGTTTGGTGCCAGGAACTAGTCGGTCGAATAGGGTGTTCAGCCGACCTGGTCGTGGCTCCATTTCACGTGTTCTTTTTCCAAGTCACTTCCAAGTGGGACCTATTGACTGATATGGGTCATACACCATTGGAACTCCTCGGATACGTCTGTTTGTGGGCCATTTGATCCATGCGATGCCATGTGTTGGTGCTTGATTGGCTGAGATGATAGTTTTTTGGATTGCTCCCCCTCGTTTGCCTTAATTCCTGTATAGAAAGTCTGCATGCACTACTTTTCCAAGGACAAGTGAAAATAGGTTAAGTAGAAATGTGATGTGTGCAAGAAATGATCTTTCCTTCAAATGATTGAGTTATATTGACGGGTGAAATTGGTATATTACGCCCATCAACAAACTCCCCCAAGCTCATCCTTTGCTCGTCCCGAGCAAAAGTCAAGACTTTAGGTTCATGATCAGGAGTTGCTACAATGTTCTATCCTTCAAAAGTACCAAGTGCACAACAAAATACTCTACCTAGTATTGCAAAAATTGGCTATGGTACTCTACCCTTCTTAAGTCATTATGGGGCTTATGATTTTTATATTCATGGGTAGTTGAAAGATAGAACAATAAATGGAGCAATCATAGCCTAGATATCAAGTTCCACTTAAATTTCGGAGAGCTTCACTATAGATTCTAAGTACCTCAATTGATTCTCTCAATCGCTCTTTTATGTGTAGTGGAAATATGTCCTCACCAAGGAATGTGCCTATACTAAACCTACCACTAAATATGGATTATATGTGGAGCTTGGTATGGAATGTAATAAGGCATATTTGCAACACATAATTTTGCTAAGTCAAAAGAGTAAGCCTTAGGAGAAATTAATTCAAACTTTTGAATCAAGACTTGTGCATGTGTGATGTAAGTGGAAGTGGACGTGGAAATGTTTAGATAACTCCTTCTGATGTGGAATCTCTTTATTGCAAGGATGGAACAAGACTACTTTCTCTTTATTTTTTCTCATGCTTATGGAGTAATCATGCATTTTCTCTCTTTTCTCTTATTTTCTCATGCTTATGATGTAATCATGCATTTTCTTTTTGTTGTAGTGATGTCTTCCACTCCCTTTGTACGTAATAAATTTGAAGAGAGTATGAAGCATGAAAGGCATGGAGCTTCTCTTTTTATTGTGGAATGTTGATATGATGGAATTTTGCTAACTTCTAGTGTAGACGTATCGCATGTGCAAGTGAAATCTTATAATAAAAAAGAATTGAATAAATTCTCACATAGGACTATACTAGTTTTACTAGGCTCAATGTGAAAGCAAATAGCATATGCATAAGGTTTATCAGTGTAAAACATCATATAGCTTTGTTAGATATTTCCAATCAAAGGGGGGTAACTGAAATCTTTTTAGAATTTCTCCATAAATCTAAGTTTCACTTTCAAACTAGGAGTAGCCGCCCTATCACTATTTCAAATTTCACAATAACCTAGAATTAGATTAAGCTTTTGCTATCCACAATTTCTAAATAAAGGCAAAGATAATTTTTGCCAATGAAAGCCATAATTGGAGAGTAGCAAGTTGTAAACTAGAGACCTAGGAAAAATAAAACAGAGCAACTATTCATCATTTCATCTATGTGAATTCTACACCATTCATACCACACCTCTTTATTTGACGAAAAGCAAATCTACATTACTTATTTTTATATTTTAAACTTTTTTAGATGCAAGGTGGATGAATGGATGGAAATTAGAGTGCAATGGGTGTGACACAAGTTACCTCAAGTGGGGGTCCTCCCCAAGCTTATTCTTGATCAAGGTTCGAGATAGGGGTTGAATCGCTAACGATGGAGGTGGGCTATGAGGTTGGCCTATCCTTGTTGCAGCGTGGCTTTGACAATGGAGGGTTAAGGGTCTATGTTGTGTTGCCTCCCTCGGATACAATGAGTGTGGTTGAAGAAAGTGTTGTTGATTTCGCTTATTAGCACCCCAAGGTCTCCCATGCGTTGAGGTGTACTTTGTTATGCCATGGATAATGTAACAATAATCTTTATCTACAAAGGAATGATGTGCATTCAACATGTGTCGAGTTTGTTTCATAATTCTTTGGCTAAGGTGTATCATACCTTCTTGCCATAAAGGAATAACTTGTACCTCTCATGCATTCGGTGTGATCTGTCATTCCTTGGCTAAGGTAATGATAACCTTTAGCCACAAAGGAGTGACATGTACCTAACATGTGTTGGGTATGATCTGTTGTTTCATGTCTAAGGTACAACATACCTTTAACCACAAAGGGATGACGTGCACTCAACATGGGTTGAGTGTGATCCGTTGTTCCTTGGCTAAAGTATAACATACCTTCTAGCAACATAGGAACAACTTGCACCCCCAATATACATTGGTTGTGATCTTGTCATTCCTTGGTTAAGGCACAACATAACTTTTAGCCACAAAGGAATAACTTACACCCAATGATGGTGGCAATTCCCTTGAGCTTGAATGAGTGCTTAGAATAGTTGAGAGCATAATGCTCTCAACTAGTCGTAGCAGCCCATTGGTTGCTTATGGAGGGTTACCATTTCAAATATTCGGCCTCATATAGTTATGATTGACATTCGGTCTTAGATTCCGATAGGTAGCAACCATCCCCATTTACTCCTTGGCCAAGAGATGTTGAAATGGAATCCTGTAGGGATTCGAACAATGGACTCCTTGAATTCCTACATAGTAATATTACTCCTACAAACTTCCTCTCTTTGATAGAGAGGGATGGTTAGCTCCCGATACTTGTACAAAAAAAATTTCGGATTAGGTAACCGAATTTTCATTTGTACATACGGGGTTGAACAAAATCAAGGATGCATTGGGTCCAATTTCAAGTGTATCTATGAGCAATGTATTATTCATTTATAAGAGTGGTGCTTTACGGATAATTCAAGTTGAACATTTTCTAAAGCTCCTACTCATAGCAATGCAAGTGATATAAATACACTATATGAATCCTTTCATCTTGTAAAGTTTTGAACCATCATAGCTTTTAACATAAGAACAAACTATTATTTAGATCATAGCAAACAAGATTGTCAATTTTATCCTCCTAAACTTTTTTAGGACTTTGAAATTTAGTGATTCCACATAAATATATATTTCAAATTAAGATCAAGGATATCACTTATTCCTAGGAGTTTGAAATCTAGTGACACCATATACGTATGAAGCTCAAATCAAAATCATGGTCATCACTATGCCTAAGTTGCTACATGCCAATTCACCCATTATGTTATGCCCAAAAGTTTTGTTTTCTAAACTTAGGAAAAAATGACTAAGTCTATAAAAAATGCTTAAGGATTCTATGTACTTGTTTAAAATTTTTCCAAGTAAGGTGGTATTTACTTTTGGAGATCCAAAAGACAATACTGACACTTATTCTTGTGAGGATGAATGAGAATTGAACGATGAAGAAGTGGCAATCTTCTTCATAATTGCAAGCAATGCATCAATTCTAAGGAACACAAAGCAACGAAAAATGCTGGACTCATACCTCATTTGAAGGGCAGTTGGTGATGAAGGCCTTTGATGAGTAAGGTCCCGATCTTCTGAAAGGTAATGGATAAGTCAATTGATGTGGAGATCTTGATGTTGATGATCCAAGGCTCTCGAGTAGAACACGATCAGCCCCTGCAATCACTACACCACCGCTACGTTGGTTATCAACCGTGCTTCACACGATTGACCTCGCAAAGAAGGCTAATCCCTGCAAGTGCAACCGAGAACACAAGCAAGAACGTAGAAGACACGATCTGAAATCGCGAAGTTGGGGTTTCACAAACCGTAGAACGACGATATCATTGATCTACGCAAAACCTAATTGTTTATGGCGGTTACTATGGAGTATATATAGGTGGGAGGACGTCCAAGGGGGTGTTGGGGTTGTGACCCAATGGCCCAATACGGTGGCGCACCGCCCTGACAGATTCCGTACTCGATATTGTTTTGATGGTTCCATTCGACTCCTAAGGAATTTTTACATGGGACTAGTGCCATTGGAAAGGTTATCCTCTCCCCTTTGCTTACATATGTAGAACGTCCAAAACGGAGTTTGTATGCGTCTTGGGCGTCCGTTTTAATGTGTACTGCTCCTGGACTCTGAGTCGGACACGATTTTGAGTTGGGGTCAGTTTCCATCTTCTTTGAACGTATTCTCTGGTCCTCCATGCCCCTAAGACTTCCTCCAAGTACTACTTGAACCTCTCCATGGATCCTAATCACAATTAAATCATTATGCAGCAATCTATTCTAAAAAACATATAAGATTAAGCTCACCTCTGAAATTAATTGTTGTGTGTGAACTCTATTAATTGCATCTTTTATGTTGAATGGAGTGTTGTTTGTATCCATAGAAGTGATGTCCTCATCATCCTCCCCTTCTTAGATTGGAGTCGTCCTCAACTCAAGTTCATCTTCTCTCATGTGTTGGTCCAAATGTGGAACGCCATCAAATCTTCTTGTATGTATGAAAGGAGGAGGTCAAGGTTGTGGATGACATAGTGCACCATCTTGATCTTGTCCATCAAATAAGAGCGCACAATCACTTGAGCCAGGATCCCAAACAAATAAACTTTGTACCATGTTTGTAGGTGCAATTATTACGTGCATGACTCGTCATTCTCCCCTTCTTTATGACAAGCCATCCTCCGCTTGCTCATATGTCCAGGAAAAAGGCTTGTGGGGATAGTATGAGCGCTGTCCATATTGCACAACCGCAGTGAATATTTCTTTTGTTGTCCCTGCTGCAAGGAAAAAATACTAGAAAAACTTGAGAAGACATTATTAGCGTTAGTACATTCATTTACTTTACCATGTTGTTGCAGCACAAAAAGAGCTTTCTCATTTGAACATATGTAAACTTTATGCACCATAAACATACCACTATGTTCATATTTCCCTATAGCATGAAAACTATTTCTTGCCAACAAAGATAATTCAGTTTTAGAAAATATTCTTCTCTCTACAATATCTAGATCACAAAGAGTGTCAAATTCAATATAACGCAAAGTATTTAGAGAAGACAAAAATTTCAGCTCATCATTTTCAGCCGTAGCGGTGATCAAATTATGAATTTCAGCACAAGTAGGTGAATCCAAGACACAATCATCTAGTACAATAACTTGTTTTCGCATAGGTATCATAGAGTTATCAGCACATAACTCTTTCTTAGCACAACGATCAGCAGAAAAATCAACATGTGACAATTGTGTATAAATAAACGACTCTAATAGTTGCTCCTCGAAAATAGCATGATTGGTGAAAAAATTCAGAACATCCAAAAACTTCTCACCTTCTGTATTTGTAGAATGTTTTGCCTTACCATTTTTAGCAGTGATTTCGAGTGCATTATGAGTTGATCCATCTAAAATTTCACATGTGTTCTCGAAAGCCTCACTCTCTTTTGTATCATCTATATTATTTTCTATATTGTCCTGTAAAACGTTAGACACAAAAGGGGGTACAACAAGAAATTTCTCCTCAAATTGATGCACTTCATCTTTGCAATTAGATACATTCATACAAGTTTCTCGCATACGAATTTTCATATCTGTCGGTACCCTGGGTACCGTATACCCCTTGAGATTGCAAAGACCTCGAGGAAATGTCATCTACTTGATTTGAAGACCTTCAGAGGCCCACATGTCAGACATAACTAGACCCGCTTCCCCAACATGGTTAGTCCCAGGGTCGCCACGTGTACCATCAAACCGGAGCTACCGCCCACAAGGAGGAAGCTCCGGGCTATGTACCATAACGGCACCCCCGGACCTAACCGCAGACCGAGAGAAGCTCCAGAACTGACACGTGTCTGGTGGCACCAGACCTATCTGTTCCCCACAGTATGCTCCAGAGTTGCCACGTGTCCAACCATCGGATCTTCAGCCTCAAACCTCCGGAAGACTCCACAAAGGCTCCGGATCTTCAAAGGGGAATCAAGGACTTCAAGACCCGATTAAGTGTCATTAATACTATGTTAATGACACACGATCAGACGACCTTAATTACCAGTAACGGTGTTGTCAAAGCCCGTAACTCGGTCATTAAGGGTAATTAAGCGTATCAAATATGTATCAATATTAGTAACCGCCAATGCCACATGTCAGGCCAGGCCAACTTGTAACGGCCTGTCCTTGTACTATAAAAGGACAGGCCAAAGATACATAGGACACACGCTCATTCTACGCTCAGAGGACAGATCTGACCTGCTCTGATCTGATCGCGCACTCTCAACTCACGTTGAGTTCATACATCCAATACAACACCAACACACCCCGTGGAGTAGGGTATTACGCTCAGGCGGCCCGAACCACGTAAATCTTGGTGTCTCCTGTGTCATTTCACACTTCACCTTCTCGAATCTCTGCGTGCCCACACCGAACTTCAAACTCCACTAACACTTCAGTAGTGTCGGGAGATCTGCCGGATCAAAACCACCGACAGTATCCTTCCATGTTCGAGGTTTTTCTAAATCATTTAAATTGTTCCACCAAGTTAATGCACAACCTACTAATGCACTTGCAACATTTCTAATCTTTCTCCTCTCACACATTTGACATTGTCCAAACATTGTATCCAACTCTATTTCCCAAGCAATATATTCATCGTAACCAAAACCATCATAAGAAGGAAGAGACGGGAGAATGTAATTACTTTTTGCGGAATGAGTTGTAAAGATGGTCTGAATGTCATGTGAAACCTTTGTTGATGTTTGATTCTTAGCGAGCAACTCCATCGCCGTCTTCATCATGTCTATCATCTCAGCATATAATGCATGATTCTTGCTTTTACCTGACATAGTTAGTAGCAAACAGAAGACAACAAAAAATATGTTATCCCTATCAACTACAAAGGATAATGGCAATGTGGAAGTGGAATCACACACTCTCAAACACCCTAACACGCTCTTATAAGTGTTCTTACCGACAATGCAGGTGGCAAACGGTGGCCGGTATGAAGAAACCAATGAAGCGTTAGATGATTGCAAAGGTGTATCGATTCTGCTCAAGAGTAAAGTGTATCTTGGATGACACTTTATACGTAGCAAGGATAATCAACAATGAAATCAGATAGTAAAGTTGAATAGGTGTCCAAAGTACTTGTCAAAGTTGCTGGCCTAAATGTGTTCCTAGTAGTTCAAGCTAGCAAGACATGAGACAAAACTAGATGACACAAAGAATGCAAGCACTTATGTTTTTTTGTTGTTTTTTTCTCCTTTTTTGTGCGGCTTTTGTATCTTTTTTTTGCACTTTCCTTTTTCTTTTTTCTTCCTTTTTTTCAGAATGTGCTGCAAAAGAAGAACACAATGAAAAGCAATCAAAGATATCTCGTGGGCCTGTCACAATTTTTCTGCTCAATCGTCCATGGACAAATAGGCATACATATAGGCTCCAAATAGAAAAACTTTCAACAGCAAGATTGTAGATATATATCTCCTCTTTAATTTCAATATATGGAAGAACTATTTTGGACAAGAACAATAGGGGATATTGCCCCCAAAACACATACGATTCAGAAATTCTAGGTCGAGAACAGATTCAGATCTAATGCACTTTTGACCATGATAACTCTGTTTTCTAGAAAACCTATGAATACGAAAATTGTGGATAACATCTTAAGCTCGCAAGAAAGTACAAGAACTCCAAATTCCAAGTTCGTATGTGTGAGATATGATAAAAATACCAAACTGGACAGAGATGAATCTAATCTGGACGTGATGACGCATTCAAAAAGATGAATCGACACCATGCAAAACTCAAACTAATACCAAAAACAATTTATAAACCAGCAATATGACTCAAAAAATGACACAAACCCAACAAAACCAAACTGAAAACGAAAGTTGCAAAAGCTCAATTGTGGTTTGGACAAAGTAATGAACAGATCTACTAAACTGCAAGTTTTTTGTGGCATTTTGTGGACTCTAGGTATAAAAAACAAAACTAATATAATGGATAAATGAATTACCTAACGCAAAACCTAAAAATATGATACCTATTGATGAGAAATATTAGGCCCGATCTTCCGATAGGTAATGGATAAGTCGATTGATGTGGAGATTTCGACTTTGATGATCCGAGGCTCTTGAGTAGAACACGAACAACCCCTGCAATCACTACACCAGCGCTCCGTTGGTGGTTATCAACCGTGCTTCACACGATTGACCTCGCCAAGAAGGCTAATCCCTGCAAGTGCAACCGAGAACACAAGCAAGAGCGTAGAAGAGACGATCTGAAATCGCGAAGTTGGGGTTTAACAAACTGCCGAACGGCGATATTATTGATGTAAGAAAAATCCAATTGTTTATGGCGACTACTATGAAGTATATATAGGTGGGAGGACGTCCAAGGGGGTGTTGGGGTCGTGACCTAACCCTAAGACACGAAAATAATGGACTTAGACTTGATACAATGCCCAATGGCACAATACGGTGGCGCAACACCCTAACATATTTTGTGCTCGATATTGTTTCTATGGTTCGCTTTGACTCACCTCGGCAAAGAAGAAGGGGGTCGCCTTGAAGTCCACTTGCAATCCCTTGTCAAAAGAAGCTCGAAAGACTCAAGAAGAAGATGATAGTGATCATGAGAGCAACGACGTAGATGAAGAAGACATGATCCTTTTTATGAAGAAATTCAAGAGGACGATGAAAAGAAGACAAGGGGGTAGATCAAATGAAAGAAAATACAAAGATAAATCTAGACCAAATATGAAGCGGGCATGCTATAACTGTGGTGAATATGACAACTTTATAGTTGATTGCCCTTATGAAGAAAACAAGAAGAAGACCAAGGAAGCAAAGCCTCAACACAAGAAGACCTTCAAGAAGAAAAATCCAATTGGACAAGCGCATCTAGGAAAGTAGTGGGACTCAAATGATGAGTCCTCATTCGAAGAGGAAGAGGAGATGGCTAACATAGCTATCAAGAAGGCAACCAAGAAATCCACCCTCTTCCCAACTATCGGTGGATGGAAGGGCAACGACACACGCCTAATGGCGAAGGAAGGTAAAAGAAAGGTAACGACAAAATCTTCCTCCTCGCGTTGTTTTAATAGTGATAGTGATAACTATAGTGATAATGAAGACATGCTAGTTGGCTTAGATAAGAAAACTGCTACTAAAATGAAATTCTTGATGGACAAGCTTGTTGACAGGGAGGGGCTAATTGATCGTCAAGAGGATATGATCATCCTCAAAAAGGAAAAGTATCTCAAGATCAATGAGCTCCTTGAACTTGAAAAGGAGCGAAGCAAGTCACTAGAACATGAGTTAGCTTCAAGCAAGGAAGCTTTCTTGATGTTAAGCGACTCAAATGTTATCATCAAGGATGAACTTGCTAACTTAACCAAAGTTAACAAGATCTTTGAGGTATAAGTTGAGTCACTCAATCAAAGTGACCCTTCATCCTCTTCAAGCTCACCTTCTGAACACCTAAAATCTGAAACTACTATTACTTGTGTATGTGCTATTATTGACACTAATTTGAAGGATAAGTGGAACTTGACAAGGGACATGCATCCTTCCCGTAATGGCATATTTGACAAGGAGAAGATCAAGTATGCACGCAGTGCATACTTGGCCACAAGACCTCCTAATGTCAAATATGGTATTGGGTATTCTTTTGGTGAAAAGCAATGTGCTAGAAGCCACAAGAATAACAAGGAGCGCATTGCTTTTGTCAAGGGAAACCTCCCTCAAGCTACAAAGGCTAATAATGTTGATAAGTCCAAACATGTTAACACATATGAGCAACAACTATTGTTTAGATCCTTCGACACATCATATGCACTCATGAAAAGTAACTTAGGTAAAGTGTATGCCAAATATGTTGGGCCACACTATGAGAACACCGAGTCCCATGTGTGGGTGCCCAAATCACTTGTGACTAACCTCAAAGGACCCAAGCAAGCTTAGTTACCTAGAACCAAGGTGTAATTTGTTTTTGCAGGCCTATTCCTCCGATGGATCGAAATGGGTGCTAGATAGTGGATGCACCAACAACATGACCGGAGAAAGAAGGATGTTTGTTGAAAATGAAGAAAATGAAGATCCAAGCGCGGGCATCTATTTTGGAGACAATAGTCAAGGAAGGGTGCTCGGTACTGGTAAAATTGCAATATCATCTCAACACACGCTTTCTCATGTTTGCATGTCGACTCCTTAAATTATAACCTTCTGTCCATATCTCAATTATGTGACAAGGGTTATAATTGCTTGATCACTAATGAGGGTGTGACCGTCTCTAGAAGGAGTGGTGACTCGGTTGCATTCAAGGGTGTGTTGAAGGGAAAACTTTATCTTGTTACTTCAACAAAGATAAAGCCGAACTTGACACATGCTTGATTGAAAATACCAACATGGGTTGGCTGTGGCATAGACGGCTAGCACATGTTTGTATGAGGAATCTTCAAAAACTCCTTAAGGGCGATCACATCTGAGATTTGAAGGATGTTGTTTTTGAGAAAGACAAGCCTTGTAGCACGTGCCAAGCCGGGAAGCAAGTAGGAGCACCTCATCCCACGAAGAACGTCATGACTACTACAAGACTGCTCGAGCTACTTCACATGGACCTATTTTGTCCAATTGCTTACATAAGCATCAGCGGTAACAAATATGGTTTGGTAATTGTTGATGATTTTTTCGCGCTTCACGTGGGTTTTCTTTTTGCATGATAAGACAGAAACTCAAGGAACCCTCAAGAAGTTTTTCAAGCATGCCCAAAATGAGTTTTCATTGAAGATCAAGAACATACAAAGTGGTAATGGCACGAAGTTAAAGAACACCCAAGTTGAGGAGTACTTAGACGAAGAAGGCATAAAACATGAGTTTTCAGCACCTTACCCCCCTCAACAAAATGGAGTAGCTGAAAGGAAGAACAGAACCTTCATAGAGATGGTGAGGACAATGCTTGATGAGTACAAGACCTCATATCGATTTTGGGCTGAAGCGGTCAACACCGCCTGTCACACTATAAATCGACTCTATCTTCATGGCCTACTCAAGAAAACATCATATGAACTACTCACCAGTAACAAGCCTAATATTTCTGATTTTTTAGTTTTCGGTTCTAAATGTTATATCTTGAATAAGAAGCCTTGGACTTCAAAGTTCGCTTCGAAGTCTGATGAAGGTTTCTTGCTTGGCTATGATTCGAACTCCTACGCCTATCGTGTCTTCAACAAGGTCTCCAGACTTGTTGAAGTAGCACGTGATGTAGTGTTCAATGAAACCAACGACTCTTAAGGAGAGCAAGTTGATCCAAGTGTGCTAGATAGAGAAAAAGCTCCATGTCAAGCATTGAGAAGAATGGTGTTGGGCGATGTTCGACCACAAGCGCCACCTCCAAATGCAAATGATGAAGATGAACCACAAGTGGAGATAAATGATCAAGGGGGAGCTTCTACACAAGATCAACCTCAAGAAGACGAAGATGATCAACACACCAATGAAGGAAACCATCCAGTGGGAGAAGAAGATGGTCATGAAGATACAAGACCGCAAGTGCCACACCCAAGAGTACACCAATGTGTCCAAAGAGATCACTCAATCGACAACATAATCTGGGATATCCAAATGGGAGTAACTACTAGATCTCGAATTGCTAATTTTTGTGAACATTACTCTTTTGTATCCTTTTCGCAACCGCGCAGGATTGAGGATGCATTGAAATATCCGGAATGGGTGGTGGCAATGCAGGAAGAATTGAACAACTTCAAATGGAACGAGGTGTGGGAACATGTCGAAATGCCCATGTTCAACGTCGTCGGCACCAAATGGATCTTTCACAACAAAAAAGACGAACACGGGGTGGTGACAAGGAACAAGGCGCGACTTGTGGCCAAAGGGTATTCACAAGTCGAAGGTTTGGATTTCGATGAAACCATTGCTCCCATAACTAGGCTTGAATCAATTAGAATATTACTTGCATATGCTACTCACCATGATTTCAAGATATATCATATGGATGTGAAAAGAGCCTTTCTCAATGGACCAATCAAGGAGGAAGTGTACGTGGAGCAACCCCCCGGATTCAAAGATCAAGAGTTCCTCGACAACGTGTTCAAACTGCGTAAGGATCTCTATGGCCTCAAACAAGCTCCTAGAGCTTGGTATGAGTGCCTTAGAGATTTTTTAATTGAAAATGGTCTTAAGATTCGGAAAGCTGATTATACATTGTCACTAAGCATTTTGACAATGAGTTATTTGTCTGTCAAATCTATGTTGATGATATCATATTTGGTTCAATTAACAAATCCTTTTGTGAAAATTTAGTAAGATTATGACAGATAGATTCGAGATGTCCATGATGGGAGAATTGAAGTATTTCTTGGGATTCCAAGTGAGGCAACAAAAGGAAGGGACGCTCATAAGCCAAACAAAGTACACTCAAGACATACTCAAGAAGTTTGGAATGGACAAGGCGAAGCCTATAAAGACTCCCATGGCAACAAATGGACACGTGTATATCAATGAAGACGGACCAAGCGTGGATCAAAAGGTATATCGCTCCATGATTGGCCCCCTTCTTTACTTATGCTCATCTAGGCCTGATATTATGTTGTGTGTATGTTTGTGTGCAAGATTTCAAGCCAATCCTAAGGAGTGTCATTTAAAAGCCGTAAAAAGAATGTTGCGATATTTAGTTCATACACCCAACCTAGGACTTTGGTATCCTAAAGGTTCCAAATTCAATCGCATTGGATACACTGATGCAGATTATTCTGGATGCAAAGTAGATAGAAAAAGTACCTCTGGTACATGCCAATTTCTATGTAGATCCCGAGTTTCTTGGTCCTCCAAGAAACATAACTCCATTGCCTTATCCACAGCCGAAGCGGAGTATCTTACAGTCGGGAGTTGTTGTGCACAACTCCTTTGGATGCGACAAACTCTAAGGGATTACGGTTACAATATGAGCCGTATTGCACTCCTTTGTGATAATGAGAGTGCCATTAAAATTGCCTGTAATCCCGTTGAGCACTCTAGGACCAAACACATAGACATCCGACATCACTTTTTGAGAGACCACTCAATGAAAGGAGACATAACCATCTCCCATGTAACCACTGAAAAACAACTAGCCGATATCTTTACCAAACCACTTGATGAAAAACATTTTTGCGAGCTTTTAAATGAACAAAATATCCTAGATGCTCGGAACGTGGCTTGCAAACATGCATACCTGTATGGCTTATTCAAAATCCATTGATTGTGTCATGAAAATCATCTCTCTCTATTATCTTCGAAAAACTATTTTAATTACTTGATCTTGGTGAATTATGGTCATAGCATGATTGTTGTATGTTTACTGATCATATTCATCAACATTATTTGTGTGTTTCGCCCCTCATTTTATTTGTAAGTATCTTCGAATATATACGAATGGGATAATTGCTTTTGTTCTGGTGACCACGGACTAGTCCGCACACAGCAGACTAGTCCGCAGAGGTCCGGTAGTCTGGACTAGTCCGGCCGTCCACAGACTAGTATGAGTTTTTGACTCCATAACCCTAGGGCCACCAAACCTTAATCTCCTTCATCCTCACAACTTCCCTCATACTCTCTCCCTTCACTCGAGCGCCCCCAAAGCAATTTGACAAGTTCTCCATCGAATATTCTCGAATCTCTGCGGGAAACGATCTTTATCGCAAGGGGATCAGGAACCACGGACTTGTTCGCATCGAAAACACCTTCAACTCCAAGAATTGAAGGATTTTGGTAAATTTTCTCCAAAACCCGAGAACCTTCTATTTCTCTTGCTTTTGCTCAAATAGCTTAGCTCCTTTGGTCCATACATGATTCTTTATTGTAGTTCAACTATTCCTAGTCACTTGGGCATTGAGAAACACCATTGCCTTGCTAGTTAGGGTTCATACAGCTGAATATCGGACTAGTCCGGTCTCAGTGCAGACAAGTCCGGCACACCGGACTAGTCCGCTATTGAACACAGGACAAGTCTGATTTTTAACATAACTCAACCCTAAATTCCTCTACTCAATGCTTTCCTTTCCATCAATTCTCATCCATTGCATTGTATACTCCTATTGTCAGGACAATGTCGAGCTCCAATGATGAGAGCTCTAATTTTGAGGCCGAGTTGGACCAAGAGTCTTTGCTTCGGCCCTCGACGGGCCAAAGCAATAAGAGGGAGCACCATGCCGCTGACCCGTCGCCCACCCCACCTCAAGTGCGACAAAAGGTCGTGGCCAAGAAGCTGGCATCCAAAGGAAAGGATGCAGCTAGCCCCAGCTTGGCAGCTCATCACCAAGCTATGGGCTAAGGGAAAGGGTTCACCACCGGTCCCATTGGCCCCCTCCAGATGAGTGCTCCAAGGCAGGGGACAAGAGACCCCACTAAAGAAAAGTTCATTGGCAAAGGGAGCTATGTCGCTTCGAAGCTTAGGGCAATTGACTGCTGCAGCAGGTCCAGAAAGGCAGCGGATGCAAGGTTCTGGAGCAACTTCCATGCGGACTATTATATTTCTGTGTACCTTACGATGAAGACTTCAGTGGTACAAAGCCAGTGGATCAAATGGACAAACTTTGAGAGGAAGAGCAGCCCTTCCTTTGATGAAGTGATACAGGTTGTAGAGAGGCATGGGCTAAAAGACTTGTTTGCTTTCAGGTGTAACTGGAATGATGAAATCATACCCCAATTCTGTGCTACCTGCTATTTTGCTAGCGATGAAGAGGAGAGGGTGACTTAGATGACACATGAATCAAAGTACACCATTCCTTATGTTGATTTTGCAAGAATTAGCTAACCATCCACAACATTGGTGTCTTGGAGAAGGATAAGATGGAGTTTCTCTATGACACCCGCCTGAAGTACAACCCTCCATCGACCAAAAACATGAAGCCCTTCTTCATGGTTCTCAACAGGGTGCTGAGGAAGACCATAGCTCCAAAAGATGGAGATGCAGGAAGTGTGCAAGGCTACTTAAGGACACTGATGAAGGTGATAAGCAAGAACCAAAAGTTTGATATCTTCGACTATATTTGGAATGATATGGTGAATATCTCCTACACACCGAACCGTTCCTGTGGCTTTGCGCCCTACATCATGTTCATGATAGAAAAGGTCACGGCAACCGAGTTTGTGAAGGATGTTGAGAGCACTCCCATAAGGCCCCAGAAGCCTTGCCGAGCCACATTCCCAGCTTCTCCATCCCCTGCATCTAGTGAGGAGGCTCCCGGGAGGGCCCAAGCTGAAGCGAGACCCCCATCAAGTACAAGAGCTACTACGTCCAAGAAGGGGTCCCCTAGTGGCATTTTGAAGTACTTGGCTTCCATCTTTGGCTCCTGCAAGAAGGCTGAAGTGAAAATCCATAAGGTTAACAAGGAAAGGAAAAAAGATATGCGATACATAAAGCAAAATGTCAAGCAAATCTACCAGAAGCTGGAGCCGATTGGATCTCCTGTCATCTCTGTGGACTCTCCCTCTGACTTCTCGGAGCTTCCACCCCTTTCACCTTCTGAACTTGCCTATTTTGGCATTGGGGCACTTCAAGTGGATCCGCTCCTCCTCCTCCTCATCCTGAAGATGAAGACGATGAGAGGACCGAAAGCGAGGAATGAGTCGACGGTGCTAGATCCCTCCTCTCCTTCTTTTTGGTGCCTTGATGGCAAAGGGGGAGAGATTGAGGGGGGGGGTGTCACTAGGTCCTAGCTGTAGGTTGCGAGAGGAGAGCTCTATTTGTGTTTCGTTTTGGTTGTAAAACTTTGTCTGTGCTCTCTTATGCTATTGGACATGTGGTGTGAAACGATGACTTTGTTATGCTTATGACTTATGTGTTATGCTCTGAATTTGATATTCATGCTTGATAACCTTGATGTTGTTGATTATGCCATGTATCTTATTCATATCAAGATTATTGTTCACACACATGTAATTTTGCATCCCACCATAAAGATTGCACATATGTCTCATGTTTTCATTGCTTAATTTGTTCCAAACTCATATGTGCACACTTTATGAAAATTCTGCACTTTTAATCATATTTGTGAAATCTCAATTGGTTGTCATCACCAAAAAGGGATAGATTGAAGTGCATCTAGGCATGCGTTGTGGGTTTTGGTTGATTTATGACAAGCAAATGAGATCCTAACTAAATTGTTGAGATGAGCGCACATTTTAATGAAATTATGAAGAAAGTGCAAAAAGAAGGGAGAGTGAGGAATCGAGTTGAAAGGAGCTCAGGAAATGATTATAATACTCTTTGTGTATGGAGTGTGTTGGAGAAACACATAAAAGAGCTCAAGCAAATTTTAATCACTCTCGCTGCACAAAGTTATACAGGTCCGGACTAGTCCGATTTACCCCGAACTAGTCCCATTTTTCTGTCCAGAATCGGAGAAGTCCTCTCAGAGCAGACTTGTTTGCATAGTCCAGTTCTCACAGACCGTATTAGTCTGATATCACCATGGACTAGTATGATATCCCTCTGACTAAGATGGGACTAGTCCTCCCTAGTGCGGACTAGTCCTCAACACTTCACTGTTTGCACGAAGTCGGACAAGTCCGATATCACCACGGACTAGTCCGATATCTTTCTGACCTAAATTGGACAAGTCCAATATATGCACGGATTAGTCCGAAAACCTTCTCACTAAAATCAGAAAAGTCCTCCAAGTGCGGACTTGTCCTCAACTCACTAAGGTTTTCACCACAGCCGGACTAGTCTGATATTTGCCAGACTAGTCCGAACATCTCCAGAGACAAAAACGGACTAGTCCGCCCAGGGCCAGACAAGTATGATATTTCAGGACACTGAGGGTTTCCCACACGCCACACACCGGACTAGTCCGGAGTCCACCACGGACTAGTCCGATCTTTGTAAACCCTGACGGTAACATTTGGAAACCCTATTATAAATAGAGGTGCACGACCCAACTATGAACTCTCTCGACCCCCTGCACCGTCACACCCTCCAAGAGCCTAGAGAACACGTCTCTCCACACAATTCAACACAAGAAAGATCAAATCCTTGAGGATTAACTCTAGATCAAAGGAGAGACACTTTCTTCATGACTTGAGCTATTGGTTTGATTCTATCACACACTGTCGTGGTTTCATTGCGTACTTTTTGAGTATGTTTGGTGGTGCTTGAATTTTAAATCTTTTGGAGCCCTCAACTTGTGAGAAGGCCCTTTGAACACGGTTATTCTTACCCCTTTGTTATTAGTGGAAGAGAATCGACCTCCATGGCAATTCGACGAGGGTAGGGTTGGTGAAGACCCGATCCTTTTGCGGGCTCCTCAACGTGGATGCATATTTCCTCTGTGGAATCGAACCACAGGATAGAAATCATTGTGTCTTTTGTTCTTGTTCTTAATATTCATTGAAATCTAGGGTTTGCTCAATCTAGTTTAAATTTATGTTCAAACTTTGAATCTAAATTTAACTTGTGCCACATCTAGTTTCATTGAAGCATTACATTCAATTTACAACTCACTTTCCACTTCATAAAGTACCTAGTTCGAAATCATTGATCGAACTAGATCAACCTAGTCCGCACACACCGGACTAGTCCGCACCCTACCGGACTAGTCCGATTTCCTTATATTTGATCAAGTTGCTAAGTGTTGCAGGTTTTGACCAAAAAAATTCAAAAAACCTATTCACCACCCCCCCCCCCCCCCCCGTCTAGGCTACATTCACTTAGGGAAATAATTCCCCAAGTGTCCCATGGTTACATAGATTTTCAAAAATCATGTGAATATCCATGGCTTGGATCATCCAAACACTTCTCCATTAGCTTGATCTTCATGTTACTTCAATGGGGGGTGTAGTTCCATAACTATCATGTCCATCTTATTAAGTGGTGTGCATGCGAAGCTAAGGGAACTAGAGCATTCTTCAATCCACCACTTGAGTGGAGACCATCTTCTCATCCATAATGAATGAGAATAGGGCTTCCTCAGCTTCAGCATGAATGTAGTCATGGATTGGTGGAGCCAATCCATGACATAAGTGTTGGATGAAGAGCCAACTATCCACCTCATGATGGAGGCAAACCAAGAAGAAGTCTTCGAGCCTCCTCCAAGCTTGGGAATGGATGTCTTTGGCTCCTGCTGGAAGCTGAAATTCTTCCGCGAAGGACAATGGTGTTTCCTAGCAGACATTTGTTGAGGTACGCATTGAATCATCTTGCAGTTGAGCACTTGCGTCCTTGTTAGCCATCCCATAAAATGGGTTAGCCAAAACTACCCTGTTTTCACACAAAAGGAGAAAATAAGCAAGGGTAATCCTATCTTATAATTATTTGTACCTATAGCTTAATCACAAGTGATAACTATCCTTCACATCCTTTGCCTTCCCCAGTAACGACACTAGAAATGCTTGTTGGTATTTCCTAGCACTATAGATCATCTCCGGTAGGAGATGAGATCTGCAAGCACACATAAGATATCGTTGTAGCATTGGACCCAAGAGAATTTCCAAGGGTATCGAATTTATCCCAACTGAAGGAGGTGAAGTAAAGTAAACACTATTCTTATGATCAAGGTATAGGGTATTAAGTGTTTATCAAAACAGAGGTAAGATGATAATATTGGTAGTGTGACACACATCTAAACAATCTACTCTAAGGTTAAGGTTGCCCTAGCGAGGGTTAGACTACGAGACGTAGCTACTCCTACTGTTCCCTACTCATATACATAGCCTAATAAAAGTACACATGAATATGCTAATGCTCAAAACTAGGGCTTAGTGGTCCAACATATCGGGCACGAACTTACCCTTGTTTCTTGGTGACTCCCACCAAGAGCCTACGTCGTAGTTGAACGTGAAGGATTACATTGGACGGATAGAGCTGTCACCACCTACCGCCTAACTCTACAACACGTGGACTATGATGCATCAAACGCTACTTAACTATCCAAGCACCACGCTTACACGCTATGTAAATACCTTAAGAGTTGCAATATAATATTCATCCTAAGGCAATGACTAACGTAAACATCGTTGAACGAATGTTGAATACAAACACTAACTGTATGAATGTGGCCTAGAGTGGGGGTGAATAGGCCTTTTGAATTTCCTGCACACTTAATAGAATCATCAAAACTTGGTTGGCCGGACTAGTCCGGTCGTGTGGGCGGACTTGTCCGGTGTGCTAGAAATATGTGTGTTGATCAGGTGTTATTTGGGAAACTAAATTTCTTTAGCAGCGGAAATGAGAACAACTGATATTTTTGTTTGAGATAAATGTAATAATGCAAGTGAAAACTTATAATTGCCTTAGATTGATGTTTAGCACTCAAGTGATCTAATGAACAAAATATAAAGGAAATAAGGCGCAAGACACACAAATTTTTCCAGAGGTTCGATCTCACCATGAGATCTACGTCCTCGTTGAGGAAACTCACATAAAGACGGGTCTCCAACCCTTTCCCTCTTCAAGTCACCACGAAGGCCGACTTGATTCCACTATCATGGGTAATCACCATGTTTCTGGGGTAACCTCACACGTTGAGGGCTCCCACGAGAATTACAACGAAAGAAGTGAGGAAATACACTCAAAAGTATTACAATGCAGAGTATGAGTGTAGAAACATCAAACCCCAAGAGCTTGCAATGAAGGAACGACGATCTCCCAATCCCGAATCCAAGTGTTCAATTGATTTCACACTTTTTGCACTTTAGATGTGTGGGGAGATGTGTTTTGGGCTCTTGGGACGAAGTGGCGGCACTAGGGTTTGTGTTTGCAGCAATATATGTCATGTATGTCTTTTGGAAGGCCGTGGATTCTCTATTTATAGGGTTTCAAAAGAGTAACCGTTGAAAAAATCTAACACCGGACTAGTCCGGTGTAAGTCCGGACTTGTCCGGTCTCAGTGTACTTTGTAGTCCAAAAAGTCTGCCGGACTAGTCCGGTCTAAGCTCGGACTAGTCCGGTGCTATGTGAAGGTGAACTACAGAAAGTTCAATAGACTAGTCCGCGGACTAGTCCGATCTCCATAGAAGGGAGACTCCAGAAAGATCAACAGACTAGTCCGATTATAACATGGACTAGTCCGGTCTCTCAATATGAGAGACTACAGAAAGTTCACGGACTAGTCCGGTGGACACACGGACTAGTCCGGTCTCCCAATTTGAGAGATTCCAGAGAGTTAAACGGACTAGTCCGGTCCATGATCGGACTAGTCCGGTGCATTGTGAATCTTAAGTTAATTTAAGCCTTTACCCCAGCGCAAAGTTGTGAGCTCTTGAGTGTGTCTTTCATACACTCCCTATACATTCAAAATCTAATTTTGATCTTCCAAGCTCCATCAAAGTATCCCTCTTTGGACACCACTCCATTTTTCACCTTTTTATGTGCACCGAGCTGTTTCACTTATCTGTCCTCCAGTCATCTCAATAGTTTCATTATAATCTCATATGTTTGTCATCAATTAGCCAAAACCCACAAGGGATATCCTAGATGCACTTACAATCTCCCCCTTTTTGGTGATTGATGACAACCATTTGAGATATCACAATTGAGAATAAAAAAAACTTGATTTTCATAAGGTGTGCACATATGAGAATAACAATGAATCCACAGAAAGCTTCTCACATATGCACACACCTTATGGTGGGATGCCTAACAGTTGTGTGATCAACAAGGTGTGATGAAGTAAAGGTAATCAATAATGAGCATAGAGATAATCATTCAAGCAACAATAAGCATCAAACATAATAGAAGAAATAGTGCATTACAAGGTTTTAAAAATAAGTACATGTCCTTGATCACAAAAACATAAAGACACCAACTAGAGATGGTCTCAAACTACTAGTCTCAATCTCTCCCCCTTTGGCATCAAGGCACCAAAAGGGGAAAAAATGAGGGGAATCACTCATCGCCACTTCTTCTTCAGTCTCGGTCCGGTCCTCATCTTCACCACCATCATCATCATTCGATGGAGTAGACTCTTCTTCGGAGTCCTCAAAGGCGGGCGGGGATCCCACCGGCTCAATCTCCAGCTTGTCACAGATAGCTTCGATGTTGGCATTGACATATTGTTGATGCTTCTTCTGCCTGACTTCAATCTTGCCGTAGCAGGCAAAGATAGAGGTGAGCATTTTGAGCACACCACCGGAGGGTTCATGGGCAGGTGCAGAGCTAGGAGGAGCAGCTGAAGATCTTGTGGCATTCACATCCCGAGTTTGTTTAGTTCTCCTCTCAGCTTCAGGGGAGGGAGGTGCATCAGGAGCCGAGGGTAGAGTGTACACGGTGGGCTTTTGCGGTTTCAACCCCGTATGATGAACATCCTTGACAAACTCAAGTCCAGTCACTTTCTCAATCATGTACATGATGTACGGGGCATACCCGCAAGATCTATTTGGAGTGATTGAGATGTTCACAATGTCATTGTAGATGTATTCAAAGACATTGAACGGTCTCCTCCCACCAATGACCTTCATTAGGGTCCTCAAAGTTCCTTGAATAGTCCCCGCATCTCCATCTTTCGGGGCTATTGTCTTCCTCAAAATTCTGTTGAGTACCACATAGAAGGGCTTCAAATACTTGATAGTGGGAGGGACATATGGCATCCTTGTGTCATGGAGAAATTTGAGCTCATCCTTCTCCAAGGGTTGCATATTGTGGATGACAAGATCATGATCCAAAGTGTGCTCAAGGTGGAGGATCCATGCAAATTCATCATAAGTGACACTGTACTTGGAACCATGAGTCATCCAAGTAAGACTGTCTCCATCACCACGAGCAAAGTAGAGGGTAGAGTAGAATTGGGTGATGACCTCATTGTTCCAGTCACACTCAAAGGCAAACAGATCAGTCAAGCTGTGCCTCTCCAGGGCCTCAACCACCTCACGAAAGGCAGGATATCACTTCGACTGTAAGTATCCAACATTCACCCATTGAATCTCTACCACGAGATTCTTCATCTTCATGTACACATGCTCGTAGTAGTCGGCAAGGAAGTTGCTCCAAAATATTGGGTCTGAGCATTGTCGAGGTTGATCATACACATTAACCTGCCTGAAGCTATCGGCAAGCTCACCCCCTTTTCTGGTGAAATCCTTACTCGAGCGCTGCCTGTTGCGGTGACTTGGGTTCTTCATCTTCAGGGGTCCGATGGGACCACTAGCAAGCCCCTTTCCTTTGTTGAGAGTCCTCTATGGCCCTGAGAATCTCTCGCTAGCTTTTCCTTGGGCCTTCTTAACAATCACCTTCCTTTTCTTGGGCAAATTGTCGTTGGAGGGTGGAGGGTGCACATTGACATCATGTCTTTTCTTCATGTACCTCTCCTTGGCTCTCTTCACTTTTTCACATTCAACTTCTTCATCAACGTGGAAGGAGCTCTGATACCAAGGTTTGAAATTTGGGCCGGCCAGTTGCTTATATATGCGGCCGATCAGACTAGTCCGCTCAGAGGACGGACTAGTCCGGTGCCCCTGGAAAACCTAGGAAAGAGGGACTGTCCGGACTAGACCGGTGGCAAACCTGACTAGTCTGGTGTCACTAGAAAAACTGAGTATTTAGAGATAACTAATAGTGATCCAAGGACAAGTTTTGCAAATAATCTTGGTACTTATGACCAAAAGGCAATCAACAATGAAAAGGGGTCATAAACTCCAAGATTTATTCATTAAAATTAGTTTTCTTAGAAGAAAAAGAGGTGAGGGGCAGTTTTAGCAATAAAAAGTAACATTTGAAGTATCAACCAGATGTGCAACGTTTTCAAGCCACATTCCGAGAGTCAAGAATATTAAGTTCGTTTCTAAGCTCACAAAACCTTTTCTCATCCAATGGTTTGGTAAAAATATCAGCAAGTTGTTTTCCAGTCCTAACATGTGAAATAGCAATGTCACCTTTTAATGAATGATCTCTAAGAAAATGATGACGGATATCTATGTGCTTAGTTCTTGAGTGCTCTACAGGGTTATGTGCAATTTTTATAGCACTTTCATTGTCACATAGAAGCAGGATATGGTTAATATTGTAGCCATAGTCCCTAAGGGTTTGTCGCATCCAAAGTAGTTGTGCGCAACAACTACCGGCTGCAACATATTCTGCTTCTGCTATGGAAAGAGCAATGGAGTTCTGCTTTTTAGATGACCAAGAAACTAGGGACCTACCAAGAAATTGACAAGTCCCTGACACGCTCTTTCTATTGACTTTGCATACTGCATAGTCGGCGTCGAAATACCCTATCAAGTTAAATTTGGATCCTTTGGGATACCAAAGGCCCAAGTTGGGTGTCTGCACAAGGTACCTTAGGATTCTTTTTACCGCAATTAAGTGACACTCTTTAGGTGCGGCTTGAAACCTTGCACACAAGCAAATACTAAGCATAATATCTGGCCTAGATGCACATAAATAAAGTAAGGAGCCGATCATGGACCGATATACCATTTGGTCCACATTTGGACCATCTTCATTGAGGTCGAGATGTCTGTTAGTGGCCATGGGTGTCTTGATGGGCTTGGCTTTGTCCATATTGAATTTCTTGAGAATGTCCTGTGTATATTTGGTTTGGCTTATAAATGTACCTTCTCTTAATTGCTTCACTTGGAATCCCAAGAAGAACTTCAATTCGCCCATCATTAACATCTCAAACATATCTGTCATAATTTTGCTAAATTCTTCACAGAAAGATTTGTTAGTGGATCCAAAGATAATGTAATCAACATAAATTTGACATACGAATAGGTGATCATCACAATGTTTAGTGAAAAAGGTATAGTCAGCTTTACCAATTTTGAATTAGAAAATCTCTAAGACACTCATACCAAGCTCGAGGAGCTTGTTTGAGGCCATAGAGAGCCTTACGCAGTTTGTAGACGTGGTTGGGATACTTTTGGTCTTCGAATCCTGGTGGCCGCTCCACATAAACTTCCTCCTTGATTGGACCGTTTAAGAAAACGCTTTTGACGTCCATTTGATACAGCTTAAAATTATGGTGAGTAGCATATGCCAACAAAATACGAATAGACTGAAGTCTAGCTACAGGAGTGAAAGTTTCATCGAAGTCCAAACCTTCGACTTGAGAATAACCTTTGGCCACCAATCTTGCTTTATTTCTTTTTACTACTCCATGTTCATCTTGCTTGTTCCGAAAGACCCATTTGGTTCCAACTATGTTCGCCTTTGGTCTCTCCACCAGCTCCCACACTTCATTTCTCTTGAAGTTGTTCAGCTCCTCTTGCATTGCAATCACCCAGTCTGGATCCCTTAAGGCTTCTTCTACCCTGTATGGTTCCAGAAAAGACACAAAATAATAGTATTCACAGAAATTTGCAACTCGAGATCTAGTAGTTACTCCCTTAGCAATATCTCCAATGATATTGTTGACAGGGTGGTCTCTTTGCATGCTCTGGTGTACTCTTGGGTGTGGTGCTTGTGTAGTTGCTTGTTCTTCATTATCTTCATGTGCATTGTCTCCCCCTAGATCATTGCTTCCATGATTGTCCTGATCTTCTTGATCTTCCTCCTCTTGATCTTGTGCAAGAGCTCCCCCTTGATCATTGCCTCCGTGTTGAGGTTCATCTTGTGCATTTGAGTCAAATGTTTGCTCTTGTGGTAAGATATCACCAAGTCCCATTTTCTTTAGTGCTTCATATGGAGCTTCCTCTTTATCTAGCACACACTTATCAACTTGCTCCACTTGTGAGCCGTTAGATTCATCGAACACTACATCACGTGCTACTTCAACAGGGCCAGACACCTTGTTGAACACACGATAGGCGTAGGCATTCGATTCATAACCGAGCAAGAATCCTTCATCGGACTTCGAAGCGAACTTCGAGGCCCTCTGTTTCTTGTTCAGAATAAAACATTTGCAACCAAAAACTTTAAAATAAGAAACATTAGGCTTTTTACCGGTAAGGAGCTCATACGGAGTTTTCTTCAGTAGTCGATGGAGGTACATTTAATTCATGGCATAACAAGCGGTGTTCACCGCTTCTTCCAAAAATCGATCTGATGTCTTGTATTCATCCAACATAGTTCTTGCCATTTCGATCAATGTTCTGTTCTTTCTTTCGACCACTCCATTTTGTTGAGGGGAGTAGGGTGTTCTTCATCGAGAAACTCTTCAACTTGGAGGTTCTTGAATTCTGTCCCGTTGTCACTTCTGATGTTCTTTATGGTTGATGAGAATTCGTTCTGAGCTCTTTTCAAGAACTTCTTGAGGATCCCCTAAGTTTCTGATTTATCATACAAGAAAAATACTCAGGTAAATCTTGAAAAATCATCAACAATTACTAAACTGTATTTGTTACTGCCGATGCTGATGTACGAAATTGGACCAAAGAGATCCATGTGGAGGAGTTCCAGCGGTCTTGCGTTAGTCATCACATTCTTGGTGGGGTGTGGTGCTCCGACTTGTTTTCCTGCTTGACAAGCGCTGCACGGCCTGTCTTTTTCAAAAACCACATCCTTAAGACCACGGATGTGACCACCTTTTAGAAGTTTTTGCAGATTTCTCATCCCAACATGGGCTAGCCATCTATGCCACAGCCATCCCATGTTGGTCTTAGCAACCAAGCAAGTGTTGAGTTCAACATTATTTTTGTTGAAGTCAACAAGATAAAGCTTTCCCTTCAACATTCCCTTGAATGCAATCGAGCCATCGCTTCTTCTAAAAATTTTCACACCCTCATTAGTGAATAAACAGTTGTAACCTTTGGCGCATAGTTGGGATATTGACAAAATCTTATAATCTAGAGAATCTACATGTAAAACATTAGATAATGTGTGTTGAGCGGATATTTCAATGTTACTGCTACCAAGGACCTTTCCTTGGCTGTTGTCTCCGAAGTATATGCCTTCACTTGGATCCTTGTTATATTCGTACTCCACAAACATACCTCTCTCTCCGGTCATGTGATTTGTGCATCCGCTATCTAGCACCCATTTAGACCCACCAGAGGAATAAGCCTACAAAAAAGAATTATTCCTTGGTTTTAGGTACCCAAGCTTGCTTGGGTCCTCTCAGGTTAGTCACAAGAGTCTTGGGCACCCACACACAAGTTTTTAAGTTCTTGTGGCGTGGCCCTGTATATTTAGCAATGACTTTTCCATGTTTGGCTTTCATAAGAACATAGGAAGCATCAAATGTACGAAACAATATTTGTAAATCATATTCATGGGATTTTTCCTTAACAAAGACAATTCCATTCCTAGCATGTTTGGGAGTAGACATGTGTTTGTTCCTATCAAAACCAAGGCCATCTTTGACATTAGGAGGTCTAGTACCCTATATGCACTGCGTGCATATTTGATCTTCTCCTTATCAAAGATGGCGTTTGGAGGGGCATGCATATTATGAGAAGTTGAAGTATTATAAATAACATTCTTCTTACTATATCAAGTGCAAGTTCCAATTGTTGTCGAACTCATATCTTTGGAGGAAGAGCTCTTGGAGGAAGAGGAGTCACTTTGCTTGAGCGACTCAACTTGCACCTCAAAGATCTTGTTAACTTTTGACAAGTTAGCAAGTTCTTCCTTGATTGCAATATGCGAGCCTTCTAGCTTTGAGTAAGTTTCCTTACTCAAGGCTAGCTCAATCTCAAGCGACTCGTTCTTCTCTCTTTCAAGCTCAAGAAGCTTTTCAACTTCTTGATATCTTCTTGTCGGTTAAGAAGTTCCCCTTTTTCAAAGATTTCATTCGACAACATTTCCATTTTCTTTAGAGCAATTTTACTTAGTCCTCTAAACATTTCTTCATTATCACTAGAGCTATCAAAGTCATCAATAGAGGGATTTAGCATAGGAGGAGTGAGTCGTACCTTTTTCTTGCCTTCCTTAGCCATAAGGCAAGTGTGGTTGTTCATATCCCATCCTTCCATGTTTGGGAAGAGTGTGGCCTTCATAGTAGGTTTCTTGATTGCGATAGTGGCCATCTCTTCTTCTTCATCGGAGGAGGACTCGTCGTTTGTGTCCCACTCCTTGCCAATGTGAGCTTGATGGGCTTGTCTTCTCTTTCTGAAATTCTTCTTTTCTTGAGGTCTTGTTTCCTTCTTCCTTTTGTTTTCCTCATAAGGGCAGTCCATCATGAAGTGACGATACTCTCCGCAGTTGTAGCAAGTGCGTCGAGCCTTGGATTTTCCTTTACCCTTGCTTTTGCCTTCATTTGAGTTATTGCCATGTCTTCTATTCATCATTCACTTGATCTTCTTGATAAAGAGTACCATTTCTTCATCATCAAGATCGGTGCTCTCGTCGCTTGTATGCCCATCGTCTTGATCTTCACGAGTTTCTTTGAGTTTGGGTCAGCATGTTGCTTTGAGAGCAACCTCTTTCTTTTTGGAGGAAGTGAGTTCGGCCAAGTCTTTGACGTATTGTGCCTCTTTCTCCATCATTTCATGATTTATGATCTTCCCCAACAACTCATCGGGAGTCATTTTGTGAAACCCGGGGCTTTCTCTAATCATTGAGCAAAGTGTGAAATTTCATGGCATGAAGGCTCTAATCATTCTCTTGACCACCTCCTGATCCGTCCATTTCTTACTTCCATAAGAACGAATTTTGTTGATGAGTGCCTTCATCCGGTTGTACATGTCTTGAGGTGATTCACCTTCTTCAATAGCAAATCTCCCCAACTCTCCTTCAAGCATCTCGATTTTAGCTTCACGAACAGACCTATTTCCTTCGTGAGCTGTCTTGAGTGTATCCCATATTTCCTTTGCACTTTCTAAGCCATCGATCTTGGTGAATTCCTCTCTGCTTAGTGATGATGTGATCACGGCGACGACTTGTGCATTTCTGTGAATCTCTTGTTCTTGTTCTGGGGTGAGTTGTTCATCTGTGTCTGGGATATCTATGCCAGTGCAAACAATGTGCCACAGACTAGGATTTATGGATATTAGACGCATCTTCATGTTGTACTTCCACATGGTATAGTCGCTTTCGTCAAACTGTGGAGGTTTTCCCTTAGGAATGGAAAGATAGTGATTGTTTGAATTGAGACGGTTGTAGTTGTAAGGATGTCGGGAGTAGTCGTGATGACCACTCCCCCTCGTCTTCTCTTATTCTTTTCCCTTTGTCCTAGCAGTTTCTTTCTCAGGAGTGCCTTTAGTTGTCGCACTTCTTCATCATCGTGTGGGCTCTCTTTCAGCACATCAAAGGCTTTAGTTTCTTGTTCCTCCTCATTAATGTTCATCTTCGAGATATCGTTGTTCTTCTCAGAGGCCATTGATCTCTCCGAGATGTGAGTCTCGTTAGCAGAGAACCTTACTCTGATACCAATTGAATGTGGCCTAGAGGGGGGTGAATAGGCGTTTTGAATTTCCTGCACACTTAATAGAATCATCAAAACTTGGTTGGCCGGACTAGTCCGATCGTGTGGGCGGACTTGTCCGGTGTGCTAGAAATATGTGTGTTGATCAGGTGTTATTTGGGAAACTAAATTTCTTTAGCAGCGGAAATGAGAACAACTGATATTTTTTTTGAGATCAATGTAAGAATGCAAGTGAAAACTTATAATTGCCTTAGATTGATGTTTAGCACTCAAGTGATCTAATGAACAAAATGTAAAGGAAATAAGGCGCAAGACACATGAATTTTTCCCAAGGTTCGATCTCACAACGAGATCTACGTCCTCATTGAGGAAGCTCACACAGAGCCGGGTCTCCAACCCTTTCACTATTCAAGTCACCACGAAGGCCGACTTGATTCCACTATCACGGGTAATCACCAAGTTTGTGGGGCAACCTCACACGTTGAGGGCTCCCACGAGAATTACAACGAAAGAAGTGATCAAATACACTCAATTGTATTACAATGCAGAGTATGAGTGTAGAAAGATCAATCCCCAAGAGCTCGCAATGAAGGAACGATGATCTCCCAATCCCGAATCCAAGTGTTCAATTGATTTCACTCTTTTTGCACTTTAGATGTGTGGGGAGATGTGTTTTGGGCTCTTGGGACGAAGTGGCGGCACTAGGGTTTGTGTTTGCAGCAGTATATGTCATGTATGTCTTTTGGAAGGCCGTGAATTCTCTATTTATAGGGTTTCCAAAGAGTAACCGTTGAAAAAACCTAACACCGGACTAGTCTAGTGCAAGTCCGGACTTGTCCGGTCTCAGTGTACTTTGAAGTCCAGAAAGTTTGCCGGACTAGTCTGGTCCAAGCTCGGACTAGTCCGGTGCTGTGTGAAGGTGAACTCTAGAAAGTTCAACGCACTAGTTCGCGGATTAGTTCGATCTCCACAGAAGGGAGACTCCAGAAAGATCAACGGACTAGTCCGGTGAACACACGGACTAGTCCGGTCTCTCAATATGAGAGACTATAGAAAGTTCAACGGACTAGTCCTGTGGACACACGGACTAGTCCGGTCTCCCAATTTGAGAGATTCTAGAGAGTTAAACAGACTAGTCCGGTCCATGATCAGACTAGTCCGGTGCATTGTGAATTTTAAGTTAATTTTAAGCCCTTACCCCAGCGCAAAGTTGTGAGCTCTTGAAGTGTGTCTTTCATACACTCCCTATACATTCAAAATCTAATTTTGATTTTCCAAGCTCCATCGAAGTATCCCTCTTTGGACACCACTCCATTTTTCACCTTTTTGTGTGCACCGAGCTGTTTCACTTATCTGTCCTGCAGTCATCTCAATAGTTTCATTAGGATCTCATATGTTTGTCATCAATTAGTCAAAACCCACAAGGGATATCCTAGATGCACTTACACTGTAACACACTCATTTTAATGCCTAATGCATTGCATGCATCCTCATACATGTTTAAAATGAATCCACCTTAAAAGGAACCAGATTAAAATGAAATTAGGACCAAACAACAATTTAAGTCTGTCAGGATACGAACTTGTCCGGTCTCCAACCCGGACTAGTCAGTTGCAATACAATATTCATCCTAAGGCAATGACTAACCTAAACATCGTTGAATGAATGTTGGATACAAACACTAATTGTAACACCCTTATTTTAATGCCTAATGCATTGCATGCATCCTCATATATGTTTAACATAAAGCTACCTTAAAAGGAACCATTGAAATTAGGTCTAAACTACAATTTAAGTCTATCAGGATAGGGACTTGTCCGGCCTCCAACCCAGACTAGTATGGTATTCCCTTCTGTTTCTAAAAAATACTGTTTCTTCAGAGCCCGGACTTGTCTGACATATTGCACGGACTAGTCCGTTGTTGGTTCTGATGTTTCTCCAGACTTGTCCGGTTTCAAGCGGACTAGTCCGATCTTGTCCAGTTTTCAGTCTGGAAACCATTTATTTTGCAACTTTGCACTTGTCTGACCCCCTATACCGGACTTGTGCAAAAACCTCTCTATTAAAAAATGGACTTGTCCGGCCTGCAGAATTCAACTCGGATTGTATTTTTTCTCACACAATTGGTTATTTGGTAATTGCCTTAATTGGGCCCAAGAACTTCGTGCCCAATCATAGGGGAGCCCAAGTGGACCCCACCTTGGCCCCTATTCATTCCCCACTGTATTCTACATGGAATTCACCTCAAAACCCTACCTCCCCACCCCTATTTAAACAACCCATACCCTCACCTCTCCAACCTTTGAGAAAAACCCTCTTGCTGCCGTCTTTGATCGTGTGGCACCATCAAGAGAAGATCCAACAACGAGGAGAAGGAGGAGAATAAGGAGAAGGATCAACCAAGTGCAATCTGCATCAACTTCTCGACATCGGCGTTCTTCATCACCAAATCGTCATCAACACCTCTCATCAAGCCCTAATCATCAAGGATCAAGTGTTGCACCCAATTGTTGATCATTGGATCTCTAAACACTCGGTGCATCCTCTACATTTAATTTTCCACTTCAATTTACCCTTTGATCACGCTGTCCAGAAAACCCAATTTCGTAGTTCCAAGAAAGGGCGGACTAGTCCAGCCCTGGTAGCAGACTAGTCTGATGTTCTGATCTGTTTTGTGCTGAATTGATTCCAAATTGACTCAAATCAATTCAACTCTTGTTCAAAAAAGTTAAAACCCATTGTAACCAGTTAGTCAACATTAATAGCAACTCATTAACAAGTTTTACCTCACAATTGCACAAATCATGCATATCATGTCATATTGAGTAATGTATGAGCATTATTTGATTATAATGTTTGTTTTGCATGTTTTTTTGCGCGGAATAGAGGGTGTTATTGTAGAGTGTGCTTTCGAGGACTTGCAGAACCAGAACATTGAAGCTTTTGATCCAAACCAAGCCCAAGAGCAAGGCAAGTGTCCTTGATCATTTCGGTCTAGGTTTTTAAATGTTTTGTTTGCAAAATTGCATGCTTGTGTCAAATTGATGGGAAACCCAACTATAGGAGTTTACTAGTTTTGTATGCCCACCCTTGTCACTTGAACACAATGTAGAGAGATGGGACGGTGTTTTACACTTTTGCTTCGCTATACTCAATTGGGTTTGGGGAACTATCACATTGCTTATTTATGAACTATTGAACACTTTAATGATGAGAATTGATAATAATGACCCTTTGGAAACATGTTACCTATGGATCTAAGCAAGCCAGTTATGTGGAATGGGTTGGAATATTTTGGTGGTTTGTTTGCTTTAGATCTAAGGACCGGTTCGTGGAGCGACCATCCAGGATTCACAATGCCACCACAAGGCCAAGTATTGGTGCGACTTAGCTAACTAATTCGTGTATTGCCAGTACTATTTGGACCATTAGGAAGGCTTGGGGAAGGGGCAGTAGGATGGGTTTGTAGTGATGGTGGGACTACCCTGGGATTCGAATGGCTCAAGAGGAGGACTTTGGTTGGATGTGCTTAGTTGGAGACATTACCACCAGTGAAACCCCAGTGAGGTCTAAATATGCTAGTAATCACTTTGTAAAGGCTATTTTGTGATCTCTTGACCACACACCAAAGGAAGTATGAGATGGCATAATTGAGATTCCTTAGTCATCGAAAGGTGATGAAATCACGAACTTATGGGTAAAGTGGTACAACCTCTGCAGAGTGTGTTAAAACTATCATTATAGCCGTGCTCCCGGTTATGAGCAACCTGGACCCTCACATGATTAGAGTTTTGGACCTTGACCATGGTTTAATGGTTGGAATTGAATTGGGAATTGGTATTGGTTCAGTATGTGTTTTGGTATATGAATTGATGGAATTGAGATGGATGAGTAGTTATGAGTTGATTATGGATTATTATAGCTGGTATTGGTTAGTTAAGTTGAAATTAATGTTATTTGGGTTATTTTGGTAAGGACCTCACTTAATAATGATATAATTACATTTTCAACTATCTTGCAAGTACTTTTATGCATTTAGCCATTATTTATTATCAATCCTTGTTTAAGCTACATGTCATACTTTCCCACACTTGCTGAATACGACATGTGCTCACCTTTGCTATTCCCCAACAAATTCAGTCGCTGGCAACCACGTGGAGTACTAGGAGGTCTTTGAGGAGTTATAGACGTGCGTGTTACCGTCAAGCTCGCCAGTGGAGTTTGGAGCCTTAGTGTTTAGTGTTTTCCATAGCAGTTGTTTAGAGCTTGTATTTGAGACTATTTGATTTGTAATAAGGTGCTATTATTACAGTTATTATTCGAGATATGGTTTTATCTGTTTATCATTTGTGAATCACTTGTGTATGTGTGTTAAACAACCTGGAAACACATATGCATTACGTTTGGTTCATTTTCAGAACCGAGTGTCACAAATTGGTATTAGAGCCGTGTTTGACCGTAGGACGCAAGATTAGGTAGAATGGACACCACAAATCACTTAAGGATTCTTTCCTATTCAAAATTCACCTATTTTGCATTATTTTGGCTTCCACTAGCTATATAATGTGGAAAAAATTGTGCTTTTTTGCTGCAACTTTTGTGTAACACCCCAGCCACTATGGGCCTGGCAATCATTACTCCTGGCAGCTTTATAAGATCACAGACTAGCCCCACAAACCAACACTAGTCTTTTCTGCATATTTTGTCCTCACTCAAGCGCACTCGGGAAAACTTCCCGGTTAGTCACCCATCCACAAATTGCTATTAGCCAAGCACGCTTAACCTCAGAGTTCTTTGTAGGTGGGCTTTCGGAAAAGAAAGTATACCTTGGTGGTATGAGTATTCTATCAATCCTATTAAGTCTTGAGCCAGAATGTCACAATCCACCCCCCTTAGAAGACCGACGTCCTCGTCGGTAAACTCCCAAGCCAGGAACGTCCCCTCTTGGCCACGTCCATACGTTCAATACTGGCATACACAACAAACCGTGTCCGTTCTAGAGGACCCACACGTCATGCATACATACCCACGTCCCTGACTCGTACGCACCCGTGAAACCGCGAGGATCGGCTTTGATACCATTCTGTAACACCCCAGCCACTATGGGCCTGGCAGTCATTACTCCTGGCAGCTCTATAGGATCACATACTAGCCCCACATACCAATACTAGTCTTTTCTGCACATTTTGTCCTCACTCGTGCGCACCCGGGAAAACTTCCCGGTCGGTCACCCATCCACAAATTCTCCTGGTCAAGCACGCTTAACCTCAGAGTTCTTTACAGGTGGGCTTCCGAAAAAGATGGTATACCTTTGTGGTATGAGTATTCTATCAATCCTATTAAGCCTTGAGCCAAAATGTCACATTTTGCCACTTTTCCATCTTTTTGAGCAAATGCACATCCTCTCATCTTAATTTATGGCTGCTGCAATTTCAAAGCTGATATTTGTGTTTTCCTCTATTTTTTCTCATGTTTTTTTATAGATGGCTCACATTAAAATGACAGCATGCAAGAGAGCTCGTCTGCCGCCCCCTCGAAGAAAGCTTAAACTTCGCGAAGAGCTGGGGATAGAACCAAACCAAGAGGAGGAAGAAGTGAGTTCTCTTGCAAAAAAGTTGAGCATGAACATTTCAACATGACGGAGGAAGACCCTGAGATGGTGGAATTCTATGATGATGATAAGGAGGAAGATCCAGAGATGGTGGAATTCTATGATAGTGAGGAAGAGGAAGGTGAAGCACATGAGGAGAATGAAGATGAAGCCCAAGATGAGGAGGAACCGCAAGATGTGGAGGACCGCGTGGCACAAAGAGAAGTACCCCGAAGCCCAAAGGAATGCATCACAGCCTAGTGAAGCCAGAAAGGAGGACAAATGCCTAGTTTATCATGATGCCCAAGAATTTCATTCCAATGGCACTGATGAAGGATTTGCGGCTAAGCAATTGAAGGAGTTCGTTGATTTATGCAAGATGCACCCGGAATACTATGTTGAGAGGATTCCTCACCATGGACGTGAAAATGGAGGGCTCAAGTTATTGTTCTTGCCAAAGATGAGGTGGTCACCCAACACTTTGCGTCCACACGGTGATGCACCAGGGATCAAGCTAATGATGTTGCTTGGGACACACTTACTAGATTGTGCCACATCTACTGAGAACAAGTTGGAGGTACTAGTTTTGCGCTGTGCCCGCAATGCAAGAAGGTAACAAGGGAAGTCTTAAGACCGCAAGATGGAGCTCAAATCAGTTCTCGTGCTATGGACAGATCTCAGGAAGTATTGGTGAACTTGGGAAATCGCTATGCTGATCCTATGGAGGAGATCTGGTACCTCTATAAGAAGTTGTTTATCATTGAGAAGCAATAGAAAGTCCATGCCACCATGGAGGTCAATGGTGCAAGAACCTATCCAGCGCCTACATGGATGGCCAACTCTCCTTGGCGTGTGCCCATGTATGCTGCGCCGCCGCTGTCGCATTTGCTGCCTCACGGCCAGGACAGCCCTGGTTCAAACAATTATGTCTAGGTCTCCTGTCTAGAAGTTAGAAAAGCGTTTAGATCTTTTTGGTCGTGTTTAGTGTGGTGTGCTGAATTTTCTTGGTGTGTGCTTGTGCTTGTGCGCTTGGTGCGAGTTGTGGGACGCTTAGTGTTTTGTCCACATCCGCACGTAGTAGAGAGTTGTGGTATCCTTGTTCACATCCTCTAATAGTATTTTTAGTTTAATAACAGACTTGTTTAGCTACATATACCTTTATGCATATTGTTGGGGCGTTTCTATTCAAATTCTAAATTCTTCCGTCTCTTCTATTCTTTCACCAACAAATATCAAGGACTCGTAACCAGAGGAATGCCAATGGTGAGGAGGAGAACATTGAAATAGACTTGTACAGGGTGCTATCAACCTTGAGCTGCTATTGGCTATGCAGAAGCAGCTCATGCAGACCATGATACAAACCATGTGACAGCTGCAAGCTGGGAACAATAATCACCCCACCCCATGCCGCCACCACCACCGCCGCCACCCCAAAACCGTTTGGGAGAGTTCATGAGGACTGGGCTGCCTACCTTTGCTCAAGCCATAGACCCTATGGAAGCTGGTGATTGGCTGAAGTCTGTTGAGAAGAAACTTGCTATAGTCCAATGCAGTGACAGGGAGAAGGTTCTCTTTGCATGACACCAGTTTGTTGGAGCTGTTGCAGATTGGTGGGAATCTCTTTGCAATGCCTATGAAAATCAAGAGAGAATCACCTGGGCTGAATTTAAGGAGATGTTCTGTTCTCACTATGTGCCAGAGGGTGTTATGATATTGAGAAAGCAAGAATTTTAAAACCTCAGGCAAGGAAGGATGAATGTAAATGAGTATCTCAATAAATCCACTCAGCTGTCTAGATATGTTCCAGAGGACATCAGCATTGATACCAGGAAGCAGTATCTGTTCATGAGAGGTCTCAACAATGACATTCAAGTTCAGTTGCTCAATGCTGACTATGCAAATTTTCAGAAGATGGTTGACAAAGCCATTGTGGTTGAGGACAAGATTCGTGAGACGGGGCTGGATCACAAGAGGAAGATACAATATCATTGACAACCGCATGGAGGCAATGTCCGTCCTCGCTATGCATCGCCTGCTGCCCCATATTACAACCCGTCTGCTATTGCATAATGCCCTGCTTATCCATCGAGACTGCAGCAGCCAATGCAGCAATGCCCACCCATGCAAGCACCTTGCTTACCTATGCAGCCTGGGCCATGTCCAAATATGACTGCTTATGCTCAAAATTAGCCTCGCTCTAACTTTGCTGTCGCCATTGGTAGAAAGACTTGCAATACTTGTTGTCAAGTGGGACATTTTGCAAATCAATGCCCAAGGTCAAGTCAAGGACAGATGAACAACACTCCAAGGAAGAATCCTAGGCCCAATGGAGGAGCAACTCAAGGCAACCGAGGACCATATAATTTCGCTCGTGGCAAAGTGAACCATGTATCCGCAGAAGAGGCTCATCAAGATGAAAATGTTGTGATTGGTATGTTTCTCGCAAACTCCAACCCCGCTACTATATTATTTGATTTTGGAGCATCCCAATCATTCATCTCATCAAAGTATGTTGCAAAAGCATAGCATGCCTATATCATATCTGAACTAATCTTTGTTGGTTAAATCTCCTAGAGGAGAGATTAGGACGAATATGGTATGTCCAAAAGTAAGTATTTCCATAGGGGGGTAGATTTCCTCGCCAACCTCATAGTTCTGAATTTGCAAGTTTTGGACATCATACTTGGAATGGATTTGCTATGGAAGCATAACGGAGTAATTTAGTTTGCCACTCGGACAGTGCAATTGACAAATGAGGAAGAAGTCAGTATAGAATTCAAGGCAGTTCAGCCGACAACCGAGAAGGCAATGGTGAATCATGCAGAAGGAGTAACTTTGGAGGAAATTCCGGTTGTTTGTGACTACCCAGAAGTGTTTCATGAGGAATAGCCAAGTATGCCACCTGATTGTGACATCGAGTTTGTCATTGATTTAATACCTGGAACTGCGCGTATAGCAAAGAGGCTATATAGGATGCCTCCTATGGAATTAGCAGAGCTCAAAAAGCAGATTCAAGAGTAGTTAGATAAGGTTTTTATACACCCATGCTCATCACCATGGGGAGCCCCAGTGCTTTTCGTAGATGAGAAAGATGGATCTCAAAGAATGTGTTTGGATTACCGGTCTCTTAATGAGGTGACGATCAAGAATATGTACACACTACCCCGCATAAAGGATCGATGCGACCAAATGAAGGGAGCAAGAATATTCTCTAAAATTGATCTTTGGTTGGGATATTTTCAAATGAATATTAGACCACCAGACATACCCAAAACGGCTTTTAGGACACGGTATGGATCCTATGAGTATACGGTCATGTCATTTGGATTGACTAATGCACCTGCAAACTTCATGTATCTTCTGAACAAGGTTTTCATGGAGTATTTGGATAAGTTCATGGTAATGTTCATTGATGACATCGTGATCTACTCAAAAAGTGAAGAGTACGAAGAGCATCGAAGGCTCACTTTGCAGAAATTGCGAGAGCATCAGTTGTATGCCAAGTTTAACAAGTGTCAATTCTGGTTGAGGGAGATATGGTTCCTAGGCCATGTCATATCTAGAGGAGGAGTTTTAGTTGACCCAGGAAAGGTTAGAGATGTGTTTAAGTGGAAACTGCCGCAAAATGTGAAGGAAATAAGGAGTTTTCTTGGAATGGCTAGATACTACTATCGGTTCATCAAGGACTTTTCCAAGATAGTGAAGCTCATGACTGAACTGTTAATGAAGGAGAAGCCTTTAATGTGGACTCAATCTTGTCAAGACAGTTTTGAGGAGCTAAAGAAGAGACTAACAATGACATCTGTGTTGGTATTGTCAGATGTGAGCAAGAGCTTTAATATCTATTGTGATGCGTCAATGCAAGGGCTTGGTTGTGTGTTGATGCAAGAAGGCCGACTAGTAGCTTATGCATCCAAGCAGTTGAAGAAACATGAGTAGAATTATCCGATGCATGATCTCGAACTTGCAGCCGTAGTGCATGCGTTGAAAATTTGGAGACATTACGTACTTGGCCATAGATGCGAGATTTATACGGATCACAAGAGTCTCAAGTACATATTCATGCAAACGGATCTGAATTTGAGGCAATGACAATGGTTGGAACTCATCAAGGATTATGATGTGGGAATCAATTATCATTCGAGAAAAGCCAACGTAGTGGCTGATACCTTGAGCCGAAAGGGAGCAAGCCACCAGCTCACGGTTAGGGAGTTGCCATCCAAGCTATGTAAGGAGACTGAACGGTTGAATCTTGGATTTGTGAATGTGATGGGAATAATGGAGTTAAATCTTACCTTGGAACAGGAGATCCAAGAAGGTTAAACAAAGGATAAGGAAAATTAAGAAATCAAGGAAAGGACCCAAGAATGGAGGGAATTCAGATTTGATGAGGATGACCATGGTACTGTATGGCTTGGAAAATGGATTGTTTTGCCTAATGAGAAGCGTATCCGACAACTGATATTGAAGGATGCACATGACTCACTTTACTCCATCCATCCCGACTATATGAAGATGTACAAGGACCTGAAGACGTGCTACTGGTAGGATGGTATGAAAAGGGACATAGCAGAATATGTTGCATTATGTGATGCGTGCCAACGAGTCAGAGCTGAACATTAAAGGCCAGCTGGATTATTGCAGCCGTTGAAGATTCTGAAATGGAAATGGAAAGAGGTTAGTATGGATTCTATAGTTAGTTTACCTCGCACTTCAGCAGTTTATGATTCAATATGGGTTTTTGTGGATCGGCTAACAGAATCAGGTCATTTCATTCCTATTAATACTACCTATAGTGGAGCAAAGTTGGCAGAATTATATATGGGGAGAATAGTGTACTGAAGAAATAGTGTTCGATAGAGGTTCTCAATTTACCTCAAGGTTCTAGCAGAAGCTGCACGAGTCTATTGGAACTCAATTGAATTTTAGTTCTGCAGATCACCCTCAAACGGATGGAGAAACTGATAGGACAAATCAGATATTGGAATACATTCTAAGGGCTTGTGCGCTAAAGTATGGAGGAAGTTGAGACAAAATTTTGCCGTATGCTGAATTTTCCTACAACAATAGTTACCAAGCAAGCTTCAAGATGTCATCCATATGAAGCTATGTATGGGAGAAGCTGTAGAACACCCTTGTTTTGGAATGAGACAGGGGAAACTCAAGTGCTTGGATCTGACGGAATACAAGATGCCGAAAAAAAAGTTCAGACAATCCGCAAGAATTTAAGAGCTGCTCAGTCAAGAAAAAAGGGTTATGCGGATAATAGACGAAGAATCTTAGATTTTGAGGATGGAGACTTTGTATACCTCAAAGTGTCACCCATGCGAGGTCATAAGCGATTTAATGTCAAAGGCAAGTTGGCACCTCGCTACATTGGACCGTTCAAGATTTTGGACAAACGGGGGGAAGTAGCGTATAAATTGGAGATGCTTGCACATCTTTCTGATGTCTGTGATGTGTTTCATCTTTCTCAGCTCAAGAAGTTCTTGAGGGTTCCGGAAGAGCATGTACCGATGGAAGAATTGGAACTTGAGGAAGATTTGACCTATGTCGGGCAACCTGTCAAAATCTTGGACACCAAGGAAAGGGTTACAAGGAACAAGGTGATTGGATGTTTCAAAGTGCAATGGAAGCATCATACAAAATCGGAAGCAACTTGGTATAGAGAAGATGATCTCAAGAAGAAATTTCCCTATCTTTTTCCTTCCGCGTTGAATCTCGAGGGCGAGTTTCATTTTAAGGGGGTAGGTTTGTAACACCTCATTTTCATGCATAATGCATTGCATGCATCATCATACATGTTTAACATGAAGCCACCTTAAAAGGAACCAGATTAAAATTAAATTAGGTCTAAACAACAATTTAAGTCGGTCATGGTACGGACTTGTCCGGCCTCCAACCTGAATTAGTCTGCTAGTCTCTTCTATTTAAAAATTCAGTTTCTTCAAAGCCCGGACTTGTCCGACACAATACACAAACTAGTCCGTTGTTGGTTCTGATGTTTCCCTGGACATGTCCGATTTAGGGCGGACTAGTTCGATCTCGTCCAATTTTCAGTATGGAAAACTTTTATTTTGTGACCCGGACTTGTCCAAAAACCTGTCTATTCCAAAACAGACTTGTCTGGTCCCAATTGCCTTAATTGGGCTCAAGAACTTCACGCCCAACCTCAGAGGAGCCCAAGTGGACCCCACCTCGGCCCCTACTCACCCCCACCGAATTCTACTTGGAATTCAACTCAAAACCCTACCTCCCCACCCCTATATAAACAACCCAATACCCTCACCTCTCCAACCTTTGAGAAAAATCCTCTTGCTGCCGTCTTTGATCATGTGCCGCCATCAAGAGAAGATCTAGCAGTGAGGAGAAGGAGGAGAAGAAAGAGAAGGATCAGTCAAGTGCAATCTGCATCAACTTCTCGACATCAACGTTCTTGATCACCAAATTGTCATCAACACCTCTCATCAAGACCTAATCGTCAAGGATATAGTGTTGCACCCAATTCTTGATCCTTGGATCTCTAAACACTCGGTACAACCTCTACATTCACTTTCCCATGTGAATTTACCCTTTGATCACGCTATCCAGAAAACCCTATTTTCGCAGTTCCTAGATAGGGCGGATGTCGGTACCCCGCGTATGGGGTACCCTCACACACAAGCTGAAAGTGCCAAGGTTTGTTCAGTGACGCCACGTGTCCAGAAGGTGCGGGACTCCATTCTTCCTGAACTACAGGATCCAGCACTACCACGTGGACCGAAAAGATGGGACCCGGCTCCTCCGGAGGGACAGGCCCCAAGATGCCACATGTTCTTGCGGTACCTCATCCTACTATAGGGTGAGGTGCGTCGCAACCAGGTAGCTTGAAGCACTAAGACGGACGCCTCCTGTAGAGAAGGACTCATGAGCTGCCACGTACCCCGAAGGGCGCCGTAGCTGCCATGAGTAACGAAGAGACCCGGAGCTGCCGCATGCCCCGAAGGGCTCTAGAACTGACACGTGCCTCGAAGAACGAAGCATGGCCTTCCCTGGCGGAGGCCAGCCCCAAAGCTGCCACGTGTCCCGCGACTCACCTTGGGCAGTAAAGTCCGGGAGTCAAGGGGTAGTGCACCCCGCCTAAATCAAGCACTGAAGACAGCCCACCTTTGGGGGGTAACGCAGAGCACGCCAACGATCAGAGAACGCTGCGCCCAATCACATCACATAGAAGACACCGTAGATCTACCCTTCTTCGCCAAGTGGGTAGCTTGCGGTGACCAGACAGACAGACATGACATTCGTTGACACCATCAGCGACTACGCATGGGCCACTAGCGACCGAGGTGGCGAGTCTTCAAGTCGCGGTCAAAGGAATCTTATACGAGAAGCCATAGATCTTTAGGATTAGATCACCCCAGGGCCACCTGTCGGGCTCTGGAACCCACTTGTAAGGCATCTAGCCTTGTCAATAAAAGGACCAGACCACCACCGTTACAAGTACACAGCCAATCTATGCATTCACACACACACACACACCTGCAATACTATCTCACTGTGGAGTAGGATGTTACGCTCTTGTGGCTCGCAACATGTAAAAACGATTGTCTCATACTCTCATACGCGCGATCATTCGATAGAGGACTAAGTCCCGCCGATCAAAGAACCTCCGCGGGCTGCTCCTTAGCAGATCTGGGAGAAGTGTCCCATTAACACTTCGACATTTGGCGCGCCAGGTAGGGGCTTTTGCCCTAAAAAAAGTGGTTGTAAAAGCCCTAATTTCCATAATGCAAACTTCAGTTAGGACTAAAATTTTTGAATGATAAAAAGAAATAAAAAGGAAATGAGAAAAACAAAGTGATTCAAACTTTAAAAGAGGGAATTCAAAAAAATAATAATAAACTTAGCTACTATTCAAATGGGTTTAACATGAAGATTTGAGTTGACCATTGGATTCCAAATATTTCAAATAGTCTCCCTGCAAACTTTCATAATTTCCGAAGCAAGTTTGCTATTTAATTCAATAGCTACATTGAATTTAACTCAAATTCGAAATCAACTTTGAATTCAAAGGAAACTTGGTCAACTCAACAATTTGGATCCAAAGTCAAATTCTCCACATTCAATTTGGCCTTCCCACAAATATCTAGCAATCTTGGAACAATTTAGGTGCTGGAATTGAATGAGCAGAGATGTGGATGAGGGAGAGCAAGTGGGACCCACCTGTCATGCTAAGGTGGCTCTGTTATTTTCATCCCAGTGCAACACCTCATGCCATGCAATTCCTGGCAGCTACCTGCTTGCCTGCTTGCTCCCCAAGTTGAAACCAGCTGCATACAGCAAGCCCCAAGGCTCCTCCTTATCGTCTCCAAGTCCCAGCACAAAAGTTATGTTCTCTGTTTCACCACCCAGGCGCCATTTCTTGCTCCCCATCAAAATTCTTCGTGTCCAGTCAAAATCCAGCAAGGATAATCGGTATTAATTGATTTTCTTCGCACTGAGTTACTCCCCAACATCTTGCGCAGCTATGTGATCATTTTCTTGTGCAGCTAGGCCACCCCCGAAGCTCCACAAACTGAAACTGTGGCCGCCATCCTCTGTTCTTCCAGGCCGCACCTCTGCTCCCTCGGTGCCCCGACAATACAGCCGTCATCTTGCCTCGGTCCTTAAAGCAAAAAGGTTCGCCTATGCACATACTAGCTGCTGGTAAAATTTGAGCCCATGCCATGGACCGCAGCCCCCATATTTCCATTTCTTCCGACGAGCTCCGTGTATGAACTTAGTTAGGTCTCCGATTAAATTCACTTTCTACGTGTAACAATTATTCATGGACGTGAGGCTTTATCTTGTACACATCCAGGCGCTTCACCTTGAAGAAGAATCATTGAGTTTCATTGAGTAACCAAGCCGGGCTATGAGTTTTCCCAACGGTCAATTTTTCACCTCGTCGGTTCACTGTCGCCACCTTGTTCCAAAGCTTTTCTCTCCTTTTTGTGTCTAGAATCATGCTCTCCATGCTTCCAGGAAGCCTTCTGAAGTTTCCCCATGCAAAATAATCCACCGTAGGGGCCGGCTGACATTGCCGGAACCCTAGGTTCTGCCGCCACCGTCGTGCACGCGTTTCTGGCCACCGCCACCGTGTGCCGATCACACAATGATGCTCAGCGACCCGAAATAGGGTTAGGCGGCAAGTTTTGTGAGGGATGACGGCCGGAAAAGCCGTGGCGGTGAGACGCCACCGCCGCGCGCCGTCGTACTCGTCGGAGTCGCGAGGTAGACAAAGGGCCCGTTGGGCCCGGCCATCTGCCTAATAGCCTGTGCCCCAGATCGGCTGAGGAAATGGGATCCAGTGTGGCCAAGCCCGTGATCTCTGTGGCCCCGTATGGATTAATTCCTATTGGATGGTTTAAAACTATGGGCCCACTGTTTAATTCAAACATTTCTATTTAGATTTAATTCCAGATTTTCGTCAATATTTGAAAATCAATATCTCTTAGCATAGTTGGCCAAAAATTTCCAAATAAAATTTTGTTGGAACCCGGATTATCTATACTCTCAAGTGGTGCATTTGGATCCATATGAAACTCCCTAACTGGACCTTAATAATTCCATGAAAAAAATGCTATTAGATTTAATTCCTGACTCTAAATTCATTCAAAAATTACCAAACTTATGCAAATCATTCCAAATAAGTCCATTAAGTTCCAGTAAAAGTTTTAGGTCCATTTGAGTTGATTTGGATAGCCAAATTGTGTTTCCAATCGGTATGTACCTGAAAATTCCAAAATGTCTAGAAACTATTTCAGCAAATTTTCCATACTAGTAAATTCAATATCTCTTAGTAGAATGCATAGAAAATTATGAAACCATTTTTGTTGAGTCAACCTTGATCTCCTCTAAACATAACACAGCCTTTTGGCCATGTTAAAGTCCTATATTGCCCATGAAAATTCTGGGAAAGGTTTATCTACATTGAATTTTAAATAACGGAGACATCCATGTATTGATCCCAATTTTGGCCAGAACCTCACTCATAGTACCTAGTGTCCTCTGAAACATTTCCAGAACCAGTGGCCATTATTTAATATACTTAACAGTGTTTCCATTCAGTTATATAATAATACCAATATTGATTCACTTTGCATAGTCTTTGCATATCGAATAGTTGCCAAGCTTGAGGAGACCCCTGAGCCACTGGAAGTCATCAATCCAGAGACTAACTTTAACCCCGTCTCGCAGCCAGGCAAGCCCCGGTTTGCATTTAACAGCATTTTGAACTTTGATTTGTATCACACTATATGGGTTAGCATGTATGTGCATTAAGTCTAAGTTTTCTTGGAGTTTTTCCACATGCATGACCAGAGAACCCATGACAAAAGTGTAGTTGGCTATGTCTTGCAGAGCCTTCAAGCTCGCGGTTGCTATTTTATGTTTTTGTTGCATATGATTACATATATGTCGAAGGGCTCACCGGTGAGGCGTTGCCCCCCGTTGGGGTACACGGCCGAGTGTGAACCCTGCACGCCGCCGTGATGTAATTGTGTGCTGCTAGTATGATTCCGTTCATGGGCTGAACGGTATGACTTTTGCATAGCTTAGGCTTGAGTGTTGAGAGCTATGAACTTATCTTCCGCTGTAGTTTATTTTAATGTATATTATTTGTAAAAGAGAAAGCTTGTATAACACTATGTTGTTTTTTGTAATATGATGTACCTTTTTTGTGTGTTGTTGGGTGCCGCATCGCACGGCACCACCCAATTACGATTCCTGGAATGTCAGGACTCCGGTCCCTATAGCCTGGTATCAAACCCGTATTTGGAATAGCACAATTAAAAAGGATCGTATTACAAGAAAAAAGGTTTACGGTGAGGAATCGATAGTAGCCCACATAAGGACCATTATTAGCATAGTTACTTAAGGTGGCAAAGCTAACATATGTGTTATTATATTCTGTAACGATGCTCTGGCTTCAGGTAAGAGGTAAGGTATGCCAACGCAAGCGGATCAATTGCGGTAAGTTTTCCGTACGAGAGGTAGTACGATGATTGTTCCGCATGGCTTGGCACCGAAGTTAATATGAGTCTCTGAACCTTCTCATGGTTCTTGGAACATATGAACATGTTGTTCCTTGGCGTGCTTCAGGCAAAAGCGAGGATACCCCATTGTGTGGTCAAAACCACGAAGTATGCAACTCTTGAACGTTCAATGTTCAAAGGGCCATGCGCAGCGTTGATCCATAGTGCAAGAGATAAATGACGTGAGCACCTATCGTGCGGTTGAAAGGCATGTAGTGTGTTTTTTAATAAACACGAGAAAGCACCTCCTACTGGTGCAGCATTAGGCAAAGATGTGGGACCCCATCCGGTGGTACATAACCCGATGCGCCTCCTACTGGTGCACCATTGTGCAAAGATGTGGGACCGCCATCGGCTGGTAGAAAACCCGGTCATGTACCTCGAGACGCGGCTCAGCTCGGGGCGGCCCTTATGGAATGAGGGGGATGGATGTATTACATGGATGGAATATTTGGGAAGTCCTTTAGAACTTTTATGTTCAACTCCAGAGCTTAGTTCCCTTCTAACCTGTTCAAAATTTCAAAGTTCCAAAATCTGCCAAACTGGACAGAAACTGGAACCCTCTCTGGACTCCTTATTGTTTTGACCATATCTCACTCTAGAAAATTCGAACCGAGCCATGCAAGACATTTATAGAATCCTTGTAATATGTATTACTAATTTGTTACTTGTGGCTTATGTAATTGTGAAGTTTTATATCTTGAAATTGTGGCCTAAAATCAGCATAAACAAAGGAGACGCTGTCAAAATTTCCAGAAAAACTGTCAGGTTTACAATGCCATATCTTCTCAACCAGAAATGACCTGGAGGCAACCAATTAGTTTTGGAAAGGTATTGAAGTGTACTTCAACTTTGTAATTCACCTCAAGATCTTATTCTGCCATTCACTTTGTTAAATTTGTGTTTGAGTACCGGCTGGTCAGGTTTAAACAGAAACTTCATCCGTTTGACATAATCTGGTCTTGTTATGAATCTGGTCCTCGATTTCACTTCGAGAAGTGTCTTAAAAGACCATATGTTGATACTCAACCATTTACTAGTGGAATTGAGGGTTTGGCCCACTCGAACCTCTTTTCTTTTTATGACCATGTTTGTATCATATTGAAGATAAGAGAGCGTATTCGCATGTTAATGCGCATAACGTCCCGTCACGACCGACAATAGTCAAAATGAACTTCAATCCATGGAGTTGATTAGTTTGGAGCTCGCTATTGTAACATTGGTCCAGGGATGATGTGTTTTGTATAAAGTCTATACATTATCAATATATGTTACCGTTATGCATGTTTGGTTATTAATACGCACCCTATTCTTTTTATACTTGAGTGATATTACAATATCACGTCTCATGTTGGATTCACGGTTGTGCTTGCAGAATGGTGCACACCTGTAACACGGTTGAGATCGGTGGCTCGAGCCAGGGAGGTGAAGACTCCCAGCAGCAGAGAACTCTGGATCAGCGACAGCCGACACCGCCACCTCCTCCTCTGCTTATGTTGGCGGATGTTATTGCAGCAATGGTGCGTTTGCGTGACGAGCAGACCGAGCTGCTGTGAACCATCGTGCAGAATACGTCCCGTCAGCGGGGGCATCCAGACGGGGGCAATCATCAGCCTCAACAAAGCACTTACTCAGATTTCTTAGCAACTCATCCACTGGTCTTCACGGAGGCCGTCGAACCACTTCAGGCGGACAACTGGATCTGCACAACTGAAGCAAAGTTCAGGTTGCTCCAATGCACCGAACAGCAGAAGGCGCTCTTCACGGCGCAGCAGCTTCACGGCTCTGCTGGCGCATGGTGGGCGAATTACGTTGCCTCTCTGCTGGCTGGTCACGCCGTGACATGGACTGAATTCCGAGAGGCGTTCCGCGCCTATCACATACCTCCCGGGATTATGAATAGAAGCTTCAAGAATTTCTTGAACTCAAGCAAGGCGGGAGGAGTGCTCACGAGTACTCCAAGGCTTTCAACCATTTGGCGCAGTACGCGCTGGATCATGTAAACACTAAAGGAAGGAAACGGGATTGCTTCTATTGAGGCTTGAATGCTAAAATGAAAGACAATCTCATTTTGTTCAATTGCGGCACATTCAATGAATTTGTCAATGCAGCGATTGTACAAGAGGATGCAACACGTGAGAAGGTGACTGAGAAGAAGAGGAGTGATCTGCAGGGCAGCAGTGGTGGAGCTCCACAAAAGTAACGAATGGTGTACCGATCACCGTCCGGTCAAAGGTGGCAGCCACCAGCACGACCGCCGATGTTCTGTGGCCGCCCGTTCAACGCACCAAGCTTCCGACCACCCCTGCCACAGCAGCAACAGCAGAAGCAACAGAGGATGATACCTCGTGCACCCCCACAGCAGCAGCGTGCACCAGGTCTCCGTCCTACGGTCTATGGTGGTCCGACCCAATATACGTGCTACAATTGTGGGCGTTTCAGACATCTTTCCTACAACTGTCCGGACAAGCAAACCAGCAGACAAGCATCGTATCAGTGTGCCAATAACCCCGCAACCAGCCCAAGAAACCAAGTCCCAAACGCAACAACGTCCACCACATCGCCATTGAGGATGTACCGGAAAGCGAACCCGTACACGCGAGTACGTTCACTCTCATCGATCACCCCGTTATCATACTTTTTGATTCTGGAGCCATCCACAATTTCATTAGTAGTTCATATGTTGTCATGCACCAACTACAAATATTTCCTACAAAATATCTGTCGGTACCCTGCATACCAGGTACCCTTTAGTACCGGGAAGAGTACAAGAGAATTCTACCTGACGAAGTTGAAGGTATACTCGGGCCCCACATGTCACATTGCGCTGGGACCGCTCCCCTCGTATGGGTAGCCCCTGGATCAACACGTGTAAAGGAAAGCCGGAGCTAAACTCCCAGCAAAGGGAAGCTCCAGCGTCAAGACGTGTACAATGGCTCCGGACCTAACCCGCCAGCAGACTAGAGTTCCGGTGCTGACACGTGTATAGCAGCTCCGGACCTAACCTCCCTTAAGGGAAAGCTCCAAAGCTTCCACGTGTAGAGACTTCGGACCTTCATCGATGCATATACTGGCAGATCTGCTTCAGCATGAGCTATCAAGTGTAATCAAAGCGGCAGTTACAAGATGTAATTACATGTCGTTGATGCTGTATTAATGACACAAGATCAAGAGCACTGCAAATAGGGGTAACACAGCCATTAAGGCACGTTATCACACTATTAATCATTCTTAATACTCTTTAGACAGTGTATTAGGCCATTAAATACGCCAGGGCCACATGTCGGGCCAGGCAAGTTTTGTAACAGTAAGTCCTTAGAACTATAAAAGGGTTGTACAGCGCGAACTCAGGGGACGACTGATTCGACCTGAGCCTAGCTGACCAGCTCGCAATACAGCAACACAAACCCGTGGAGTAGGGTGTTACGCTCAAGCGGCCCGAACCACATAAATCTCTGGTGTCATCATCTTTATCTTGATCTCTGCATTCCCCAACCATAATAGAACCTCCGCGGGCTGCTTCTTAGTGGGTTCGGGGGAAGTGTTGTATCAAAAACTTCGACATTAGGCGCGCCAGGTAGGGGGGCAAAATCCCGAGATCACAAGATGGTTAATTCAACTGCTGGATCCTCCAAAGGAAACCACGCTGGGCAACCTGCCGGAGGCAATCACTCCAACGTCCAACAACCAGCAGGTGCCATTGTTCCAGCAGCCGCTGTGGCACCACAGCAACCATCTGTTCTAGAGAATAATGTTGGTCAACAAGATTGAGCATCTTCGTCGATCACTGCATCGACAAACAACAACCCTTAGCATGCGCTCATTGCTGCGCAAGCTCTTCTACAACGCCCACCGTCTCTAGGTGCACCTTAGAGTGCTATGGAGCATTGGAGGGCTGATGTCGACCATCTGGTCGCAGCTGCGGCTGCGGGCATCTGCAATCAAGGTCCTCTCCCTTCGGGGCGAGCACCTTCACAATGATGGACCTTGTCCGACTGACTTGGTCCGCAAGTCTCACAACAGAGGAGACGTGCTGCATCTCAGCAGGTGACTTCGTTGCCTCCCGGGGCACGACGCACCCACACAATTACCAAGATTCCGACTCATGACCTGCGGTCGAAACTGGATCGCCATTACCGGCAGCAGGACGGCCGTGTCCACATTGAGCGCACTCGTGAGAGGCGAGAAGCTCGGGATAACCCTGCTCCTCATGGAGTAGCAGGAGGCTATTATGCCCTGGCCATGCACTTCCATATGGTCAGGTGGACACAAAAGTTACGGCCCCACTTACCAGAAAAATTTGACGGGACTGTCAACGCAGCTGAATTTTTCAAATCTACTCCACTGCCGTACTAGCAGCGGGAGGTGATAAGGCTATAATGGCTAATTACTTCCCTGTGTCTTTAACTAGGACTGCAAGGTCCTGGTTCATGAGTCTCCCGCCCGACTCCATTAACAGTTGGGCGGAGCTCTGCCAACAATTCACTGCCAACTTCGGGAGCTCCTACACCCGGCTAGGCACTGAATTTGACCTGTTTGCCGTAAATCAAACATTTGGGGAATCACTACGATCCTTCATCCAACGGTTCTCTCAGGTACAAAATATCATTCCTTCAATCTCGAGCTTCTCTGTTATTGTAGCATTCAGACAGGGTGTTCAAGATAAGAAGATGCTAGAGAAGCTGGCCATTAAAGAAGTTACCAGTGTCACGAAACTCTTCAGCCTAGCCGACAAATCTGCTAGAGCTGCAGAGGGCCGTGAAATACACTCCAAGCCAGGTCCGGAGGCCAACAAGAAGTCCTCCAAAACTGAAGCCCCTACCTCCTGTAGTGGCAAGAAGAAAAGAAGCCCAACGGCAAAAAGAAGCCGTCGGCCGGCTCCAGCTACTGCTGCTGCAGCTCCTGGAAGCCGGGGGCCACGCCCCGAGAAACGTCCTCGACCTTCATCAGAAGACAGCAACAGTTCCAAAGCATGGTGTCCGATTCACAATACAAATTGACACATCTTGGAAGAGTGCCGGGAGGTCCAGAACTTGCCGAACGCTATAACAAGCGCCGGGAAGAAGCTCCTTTCCGTCAAATGGAAGGAAAACAAAAAGTCGACGAAGCTCCAGCTGAAGAGGAGATAGGTTTACAGGACCCCAAAAAGGTCTTGAAAGCTGTTTACAACACCGTCGATGATGACTCTGATGTCTCTGACAACGAACGTCGGAAGACCTTGAACACCATCTATGGTGGTTCTTGGGACATCACCTCTCGCTGCTTTCTCAAGACAATGCGGCGGTACATGGCCGTGGCAGCCCCCGCTGCTAAGGCGAAACCACATCGGAAGTGGATGGATACACCCATCATTTTCGATGCTTCGGACTGCCCCCAAAACATGATCTGGGCTGGTCAACTCCCATTGATGGTGTCACCCACCGTTAACAATATTCAAATCCACCATATAATGGTGGACGCAGGTTCTGGGTTGAACCTCATAAGCTTCAAACCTTTCGTTAAGCTTCAGCTTCGGCCTTCAAAACTTCGCCCATCTCGACCTTTCTCCAGAGTAGGTCAGAGAACCATCACTCCACTCGGTTGCATCACACTCCCAGTGACCTTCGGGACCCAGGAGAACTACAGAAACGAGAAACTGGTCTTTGACTTCACGCAGATCAGTCTGCCTTTCAATGTCATTTTGGGTAGACTAGCTTTATACAAGTTTATGGCTGCTGCCCATTATGGTTACTTGGTGTTGAAGATGCCAACACCCACGGGCGTTCTCCAGATCCGCGGAGATCGTACCGTAGGAGTTACTGCACTCGAAGAACTCTATGCGCTTAGCACAGCGCAAGAGGAAGCATCTAGTAAGGAGCCAGCTCCGAATCCTCCAAGCATTCGTCACAAATGCTCTACCCCCGCACCTTTTGTGCAACCAAGCGGCAACACTGACATTCCCGTCATAGTCGTCCAAATTGGTTCCGATGCTGCTCAGACTACCCTATATCACGGGGTCTGAACAACAAATAGGAACTCGTGCTCATCACTTTCCTCCGGGCTAATGTCGACATGTTTGCCTGGCAACCGTCACAAATGCCTGGGATCCCTAGGGAGGTGATTGAGCACAATCTGATGATTTACCCAAACGCACGACTTGTACACCGGAAGCCCTAGAAGCAATCAATCGAGCGACAAAACTTCATCCGACAGGAAATCAAGAAGTTGCTTGAAGCTGGATTCATCCGGGAAGTCTTCCATCCAAAATGACTAGCGAACCCAGTTGTTGTACCCAAGGCCGGCGTGAAGCTTCGGATGTGTATCGACTACACCACCTTAAATAAGGCATGTCCAAGGGATCCATTTCCACTTCCTAGAATAGATTAGATAGTGGACTCCACCTCAGGGTGTGAGCTATTGTGTTTCTTAGATGCATATTCTGGATATCATCAAATCCAAATGTCCAAGGAAGATGAAGAGCATACTGCCTTCATAACAGTAGATGGATTGTACTGCTACACTGTCATGCCGTTTGGTCTTAAAAATGGTGCTTCAACATTTGTGCGAGCTATGTACAAAACATTTGGAGAGATGATTAGAGACTTGGTGGAGGTATATGTCGATGACATCGTCGTGCAGATCAAAAACAAGGAGTCACTCCTTGACAACTTACAAGCCGTCTTCGACAAGCTGCGCACCACGCGCACCAAGCTAAACCCGGACATGTGTGTCTTTGGGGTTAGCTCCGAGAAGCTTATGGGGTTCCTGGTGACTCACCGAGAAATTGAATAAAATCCATCGAAGATCAGGGCTCTAGAAGAAATGTGTCCACCAAACAGCATTAAAGATGTCCAGAAGCTAACTAGATGCCTAGCTGCGCTCAGTTGGTTTTATCTCAAGGCTAGCAGAACGGGCGCTACCCTTATTCAAACTCTTGTGGAAGTCTGGACCTTTTCATTGCTAGGAAGAAGCAGAAAGGCATTTCAAGAGCTGAAACAACTCCTCACCACACTACCAATATTGGTAGCTCCTAATACTGGTGAGCCTTTACTGCTTTACATTTCGGCAAGCACTGAAGTTGTCAGCATGGTCCTGGTGGCGGAAAGATCAGAGCCACATCCGATTCAAACGTCCAGACCCCTCTGAGAGGGTCTGGAGTAACCTAAAACGTGACTGGGACTCAGCTCCCAAACACGGAACCTCAAAATAAAGTGCTAGGATATCAACCTCTTTCGTCTGAAGAGGTTCACCTGGCTAACCAAGATAATCTGGATCCTCCTAGTGAGATCCGGGTTGAACAAGGAGTTTTGGACCCCTTCGGGAGGGTCCAAGAAGCATAACTTGAAGGTCCAGGACCCTCCAGTTGGGTCCGGGTCGATGGAGAGGAAGCTTCGTTAGTGAAGTACTCCACGACGCTAAGACAAGATACATTGAGGTGCATAAACTACTTTACGCAGTTCTTATTGCCTCAAGGAAGCTTCGTCACTACTTCCAAGCCCACAAAATATCAGTGGTAACTTCTTTTCCACTACATTCGATTTTGCATAACCCTAATTCTAATGGGAACATTGCAATGTGGGCAGCATAACTGGCCGAATTCGACCTAGAATTCGTGTCAAGACAAGCAATTAAAAGTCAAGCCTTGGCTGACTTTGTGGCGGAATGGACTCCCTCTCCATCAAACCTTGGGGGCCACAGTGAGCAGAAACCAGAACTCAAAGTTCCAGCATTCACCGAGCCTCACTGGACCCTCTACTTTGACGGCTCCGTGCAGAAGCCAGGGGCCGGAGCTGGAATCCTTCTCCTGGCTCCGACCGGGGAGAAGGTCAAGTACATGGTACACCTTGATTTCAAGGCAACCAACAATATGGCGGAGTATGAAGCCCTCATCTATGGACTCAAGGTGGCACTATCTTATGGTGTCAAACAACTGTTGGTAAAGGGAGATTCACAACTCATCATCAAACAAGTGAAAGGTGAATGTTCTTTCAACAACTCTCAATTATCTACTTATCTCCATGAAGTCCAGAGGCTTCAGAAGAACTTTGAAGTCCTGGATCTCCATCATGTTTAGCGTCTTCATAACTCTGAAGCCGACAAAATCTCAATGAAAGCCTCAATCGGAGCTCCGGCTCCTGACGGAATTTTTGCCCGGAGGTTGTCAAAACCAACAGCTCAGCCCGCCGATCTAAGCGAAGGGTCGAGACCAACACCTCGAAGCTGGCGGTCTCGGTGGTCCTGCTACCATGATGTCCACCATGGGTCGTAGGTGTTGTTGGAAGCTCTGAGCAACCCATCATGCAAGACTCAGAAGCTCAAGTTAGTTCCAATGCATGGATCTCGGAGATCTGGAGCTACTTCAAAGACAACATCCTTCCTGAAGACAGTGTATCTGCAGACCGGATTGTCAAATTGGCTAAAAGATACACGTTGGTAGAAGGGGATCTCTACCGACGTTGTGCCAATGGCATCCTAATGTGGTGCATTACAAGGTAAGAAGGCCGCGACCTTCTTGTGGAAATCCATGGAGGCGAGTGCGGGAACCACGCGTCTTCTCGCATGCTAGTCGGTAAAGCCTTCCGGCATGGCTTTTACTGACCTACATCACTTCAGGATGCGGTTGAGCTAGTGAAAAAATGTGAAGCATGTCAGTTCCACGCCAAACATATTCACACCGGCCCAATCGCTACAAATGATACCTCCTACATGGCCATTCGCGGTGTGGGGCATGGACATCTTGGGACTTTTCCCAAAAGTCGTCGGAGGTTACACGTTCCTGTATGTCGCCATCGAGAAGTTCACCAAGTGGTCGGAAGCAACTCCAGTAGTAATAATCAACAAACAATCAGCAATCAAGTACTTGAAGTCCAATATAAGCAGATTTGGAGTTCCAAACAGAGTCATAACTAACAATGGATCTCAATTTACAAGTGCTGCATAAAAAGAATATTGCGAAGACCTCGACATTAAACTTAGCTACACCTCAGTAGCTCATCCAGCAAGCAATGGCCAAGACGAGAGAGCAAATGCAGAAATTTTAAAAGGACTCAAGATGCACACATATGAGCGCTTGAAAAAGCACGAAGCTAATTGGATTAAGGAGCTTCCATCCACATTATGGGCGAACAAGACAACTCCAAACCGGTCAACCGGGGAAACTTCACTCTTCCTTGTGTACGGAGCTGAAGCAGTCCTTCCTCCGAAGATCACCTTGGGGTCCCTATGGGTCCCGACCTTCGACGAAGCCACGCAGGACCAGCTCCGGCGTGAAGACCTTGACTTCTTTGACGAGGGAAGGGGCCAAGCAGCTGTTCGGAACACACGTTATCGCCAAGCGCTCCGGTTCTATCATCAAAGGCATGTGCGTGATCGACAGCTTGAAGAAGGCGACCTGGTGCTTCGGAAGATACTAAGCCATGGAGGAATGAACAAACTTTCCCCGAGCTGGGAGGGTCCTTTCCGAGTAATTAAAGTATCCCGACCAGGATGCATTAGCTTGGCAATAGAGGATAGGACCCCGCTTTCCAATCTTGGAACATCGAGCACCTCTGTAAGTATTATGCTTAGAATCACGGAGGTGAGTCTGTAATTACACACAATGCATGTTGTAGAGTCATTATACAGAGACGGGAATGTCCTCCAGGAGAACATCCGGACCCCTCCGGGAGGGTCCGGGAAGTTCAAGTAACACTTGAGACAGTCACAACACTAAAAAGTGTAACTACTTGCTCTGGATTAGTACAAGATGTATAGCACATTTAGCATGGTCCAAAACCCTAAGTGTGTCCCTGTCTCCCCTATAATCCGGACCTATAATGAAAGGTATTGTTGTGTGAAAACAGACTCCACGTGCAATATTTACCTTTTGTGCAAGACTCAACATATCAAATTATTTTCACCCCGCTTGTCTATAATAAAGTTGTGCAAATCTTTCTGAGCTTTGTTCCAAGTAATTCACATGTATTTCAAGCTTTATTGATAATCTTTTTGGATCTTAACATTGCTACATAGTTTACTGGCCTGAACGCCAAGGCAACATAGGTCTGGAGTGTGCTATCGACTTAGCCTGAACCTGCATCCTAAGTACGCCGCTCTACCAACACCTTGGTAGGCCTCAGTTGGGCGAGTACTAAAAAGACATGCAGATCTAGAAAGATTATATTAAAACGCTTGTTATCATGTTGAGTTTCTTTGGACCTAAAGTCCAAATAAGAACAATAAGACACAACCAATTTATGAACAAGAGGACGAATTTTACTTTCTCTCTTGCCTTTAATGTGCAGGAAAAGCAAAAATTCATAGCAATGGAAGTCAACGCTGGAGCTACTAATCTTTGACATCCTCCAAGGGAGCCTGTCATCAGAGCTTCATACGTTGACAGTGGGTATTGTCAGAGCTACTAAGGTCCGGCAACCCCCGGAGGTCTATCATCGACGACTTGTGCGTTGGCATCGGCCACTACTGGAGATATGAACCTCTGACAATCCCTAGGGGCCAACAGTCGATGTATCAAAGATAAAGACTTCAGACCTTAAATTTACAATTGTGAAGCATTCAAGTCGTCAACATACTGCCACAACCTTTGGTACATGTACACACTTCAATTGTACACATGTACCAGGGGGCATAGTATCTTGAATATAAAGTGAAATTCAATGCAGAAAGGAGGATTTCATTAATCAAAAGTACTGGATTACAAAATTGGGGTTACAAGGGACAAAAGGAGAAAAGTTCTAGCTACTGGAGGATCTAAGTCTTGTGGAAAAACGAAGTAGCCTTTTCAGCAGCTTCTTGGACACTAGCCCTGGTGACATCCTCTTCCTCCGCGATGATTCCTTCAAAGACTGGATCAAGGGAGAACTAGGTGTCTCGTCTTTTGTAACACGCCAAGACATACTCGGCGACGTTCTTGGCCAAGTATTTACCCTCCATATCCAGCTGATCGGCGATGGCATTACCCATCGCGTCGAGTTTGCTGCCAGCAGAGCCAAGTGCCGTAAGCATCTCGTCCAGCTCCTGCGTTGGGTCCTCTGGGCATACTGGACTGAAACCAAGAGGCACAAGGGCCCTGTCCGCACGTCCAAGGAAGTCCCATACCATCAAGGACTCAGTCGCCTTCGAGCTCCGCAGCTCTTCCTGTGACCTTCGGGCAGCCGCAAGCTCCGAACCTTCACGGGCAAGGCGCTCGACCAACTTAGCATGTTGCTGCATGTTCTCAGCAACTTGCTTCTCCCGGTCGGCCAGCTCCATCTCCCGAAGGTCAATGCAGTTCCGCCTTTCAGCTAGGTCCTTTTCCCTTCCTTTGACTCTCTCCTCCCTAGCGGCAACGTCAGACTCTCTTTTCTAGAGCTCTTGCCCCACCTTCCAGTTCTTCTTCCTTCCATAGATCCAGCTTTTTGCTGCGATCCGCCAAATTTTGCTCACCCAGAGCCAATTTCTGGGTGAGCTCCGCCTCTCTCTTCACCACATCCTCCTGCTGCTTTAGGAGTTTCTCCTCCCTCGCCTCCAGGTCCGCTTGACGCTTCAAGAGAATTTCGTTCAATTCAGTGAGCTTTTCATGGCGCTCGTCAGCAGTGTCACATCTCTCTTTGGCTTGCTCCAGGATTTCCCTTGAGTTAGCATCGAGTGCCCGGAAGGCGGCTTCCTTCTCCTCCATCAGCTTATCCCAGTACTCTAACCGGGCTTTCTCCCCCTTTATCCATTCCTTCTGGTCAGCCAGCCTCGTGTGGCAAGCCTGGTCTCAAAATGGAGTGTGTTGTGCCAATGCCTCAAGGCGTTGCGCTCCTCCTCCAAGGCTTTGCTCTCATGATCGAAGGTAAGCTCGACCTGTCGGAGACTTGAGTTGGCATTGTCTATGTACAACGCCAGAGGGATAGTTTCTGGGCCTGCTGGGACCATTTCCGCCGGCTCAAAAGGATGTTCCATACCAAAAATTGGGTCCCACTCTACAATAGTGGTCCCCTGGACGGCTACAGCGCTAGGGCCGCTCTCCGAGAGCCCTTCAGCGGCAGCTGAAGAACCCACTAGGGGAACTTCCACCTCCGAATCAGTTGAAGTCACCGCTTCAGGGTCTTCAGTCACAGGCTCCGAAGATAGGGGACCTGCCACCACTTCTTCAGGCTGCTCTGGCTCTGGCCCAGGTACCTCCAGGACTTCTACTTCCGGAGTGGCAGTCGGGGCTTCAACTGGGGCCTCAACCGCTGCTGGCTCAGGCTCAAGCATGGCGGCTACTTCTGGTTCAACGACCGAAGCTTCAAGCGCCTCCGGCTCAAACGCTAGACCTTCAACCACTTCTGGCTCAGCAGCCAGGGCTTCGACAACGTCCGGCTCGAAAGCCGGAACTTCTGGCATCGCTGGTGTTGGAGCATCAGCCTCCGCCACCGTCGCCAGGGGTAGATCTTCATCTTCTTTCTTGTGGTCTGGCGCTACCATAGGAGCTTCAGGTGAGTACTCCGAGTCCAAGCTCACGACAGCTGGCGTCGGAGCTGTCGCAACTTCTTCTTTCACCTGACGAGGAGGCTCAACGCTTGGATCCAGAGCTTCGGCAGGCACAGCACTGACCGCAGCAACTGGCGCTGAAGCTCCCGACCCCTTCTTCGACACCCTAGAAATAAAGGGAAGAGAAGATTAAAAACACGTTAAAAACAAGACTGGCATGTCAGGGCGAGCAATCAATGCTTACCTAGGGATGCTGCCACCCTAGTCACCTCGGAACCTTTTCTTCTGAGGCCCGGAGCTAGAGCCCACCAAGTCTGGTGAGACTACAGCTTTAGACTTCAGTTGAGGGCTGCTTCCAGCAGCTGGAGTCTTCTCAGCCGGAGCTTCTCTTTGCTAGGAAGAACTCCTGGGCTTGGAGCTTTTAGCCAGCACTAAGGTCAGGGTCGACTGCCCGGAGCTGACGCCTTTTGAAGACGTTTGTACCAGAGCAGGAGTAGTAGCAGAAGACATCCCCCGCCGGGGTGAAGGAGCTGTCGTGGAAGGAGCAGGTCTGACAGACCTCCCGTCAGTGTGCTTCAACTTCCTCTTCCAGCTGGAGGGCTCAGCTGGCACTTTGCCCTTGCCCTTGCTAGTGTCTTCAGTCTTCAGACTCGGGGCGGTGGCGGGACCACCATCGGAAGCTCCAGGGATCACAAATCTGGTGGTCGGACGCCTTTCTACCTCGTTAAGGTCGTCAAGCACTGGCATACTCCTCAGGAGCTCCCTACTGAACTGCGCCTCCATGTTCAAAGGGAGGAAGGATGCCGGCGGAACCAAGTTGTCGTCGTTGATGTTAATCCCATGCTGAAATTTCTTCAAGTGAAACTCCAAGGATTCATCATCCAAGTTGGATTTTAGACCGGCTTCAATCCGGTCGTCACCCATCACACTGTTGAGGGCCCATGCGAGCTTCTCCCTCTTCTTCAGTGGAGCCCACCTGTTGACCAAGAAGTTGCAGAAGAACATCTGGGGGGTTACTCCACCTTCCACGCACTCGCGGATACTGGTCAAGACAGAGTCGAAGGCATTTGACAACACCGGAACTACACTCTAGGCGTCGATGTCAACATTGGGGAGACATTCGGGCAACTCCAACTTCTTGTGCTCCTCCGCCGCAATGATGATTCAATCTTTCTTCTAGTCATCCCACTTGCCAGAACGAAACGACTTCAAGTATTTGTAGGGGAAGTTCTTGCGCTTCACGAAATAGTAGAAGCCAAGAAGCTCAAACCCCTTGCCGGTGGTATGGACAGTGAAGAAGGTGCAGAAAAGCTCAATGCAGTGGGGGAATACCCACCAACATCTCACAAAAGTGGATGAATGTCACCACGAGGAGAAGAGAATGGGGGCCAAGGTTATACAGATGCAGACCAAAAAAGTCTAGCAGCATCAAAAGGAAGGAAGAGAAAGGTGGAATGAATCCCACCATGGCGTATGCTGTGAAGTACACTGTCGACTGTTGGAGTCGGCAGATCTCCTAACACTGCTAAAGTGTTGAAGGAGTTTGTTGTTCGGTGTGGGCGCGCGGAGACTCAAGAAGGTGAATGGCGATTTAACACAGGAGACACAAGGATTTACGTGGTTCGGGCCGCCTGAGCGTAATACCCTACTCCACGGGTGTGTTGGTGTTGTATTAGCTTGTCACGTATGATTGCTTGTCCACATCTATGAACGTCTTTGAACCCATGTCCCGCGTGTATCGTCGGCCTGTCCTTTTATAGTACAAGGACAGACCATTACAAGCTAGCCTGGCCCGACATGTGGCCCCGGCGGTTACTAGTATTTATACACGATTAATTATTGTTAATGATCCTGTAACAGGCTCCGACAGTGCTGTTACGGGTATTAAGATCGTCCGTTTAAGTGTGATTAATATGGCATTAATGACATTTAATCGGGTCTTGAAGTCCTTGGCTCTCCTTTGAAGATCCGGAGCCGTTACAAGGTCTTCCGGAGGTTAGAGGCTGCCAGCTCCGACGTTTGGACACGTGGTAGCTCCGGAGCTTGCTGTGGGAAGCAGGTAGCTCCAAGGCTATCTGACACGTGTTAGGTCCGGAGCTTCTCTCGGTCTGGGGTTAAGTCCGGAGGTGCCTTTTCGGTATTTGGCCCGGATCTTCCCCCTTGTGGGCGGTAGCTCCGGTTTGGCAATACACGTGGCAACCTAGGGATTAACCATGTTGGAGAAGCAGGTCCGGTCATATCTGACAAGTGGGCCTCCGAGGGTCTTCAATCCAAGTAGATGGCCTTCCCTCGAGATCTTTGTAACCTCAGGGGGTGTAGGGTTTTTAGGGTACCGACAGTGGCCCCCTGGACCTACCTCCGAGGAAGGTCACTGGGGTGAAGTCGTTCCGTCGGAGGTGGGTCCATCCTTGCGACTCTTGAACTGGGTCTTCAAGGGTCTTCGGAGGTGCCGTTGGCAGGGTTTTACAGTTAGATCCCGCCGCGTGGCGCACCTTAGGCGGCAGATGAGATCTTTGACGTGCAGATCTCACGCAATTGAAGGTCGCCGGTTCCCGATACGAAAACCGTATCGGTTCCGCGCGCCCTGTCAGGCCGCCACCTTTGGGTTTCTCGCCTCGTGATGACAACCGTTCGCCTGGGTAAGAGCCTCGACTTGATCGTCGAGGTGGTCCCGGTCCCTCTTGTCATCGGCTGGGTTGAATTCTTGAGTAGTATCTTCGACTTCCCTGCGGTTTCCATCCAAGCGTTGCGAGGGCTTACTTAAGAAGGAAAGCGCGCACCGTCGGGAGTTCTTTACGCCTCTCATCTGATCTTGCACTCAAACCCGTCGGGAGTTGGGTCTGCGTGAGAGTTGCCTGAAGACCGACAACGATTTGAAGAAGGTCCGGGCCCTCATGAGGTGGTCCTCGGACTTCTTCAACCGCTTGGTCCGTGCCGGCGGGGAGCTCCCCTTTGAGAAGGAGCGCGCTGGCGAGATGGTGTACTTTTCTTCGTACGCCATGGTGGGGCTGATCCCACCTTTTTCTTCTTTCTTCTTGATGCTGCTAGACTTCTATGGTCTGCAACTATACCACCTTGACCCTCACTCCATTCTCCTCGTGTCCATCTTTGTCCACTTCTGCGAGATGTGGGTGGGCATCCCCCCCTACGTCGAGCTCTTCCGAACCTTCTTCACCGTTCACACCATCGGTCGGAGCAATGAGTACCTTGGCTTCTACTACTTCGTGAAGCGCAAGAAGTGCCCATTCAAGTACCTCCGGTCGTTCCCTTCCGAGAAGTGGGATGACTGGAAGAAAGATTGGATAGTCGTCAGGGTGGAGGAGCATGAGCGGTTGGAGCTGCCAGACGGTCTGCCCGGCATCGACACGTCGATATGGAGTGAAGTTCCGGTGCTGGCGGAAGCTTTCGACCCTGTCCTGACCAGGATCCGACGATGCGTGGAGGGAGGATTGACTCCCCAGGTGGTGTTCTGCAACTTCCTGACCAACAGGTGGGCGCCGCTGAAGAGGAGGGAGAAGCTCGCCTAGGCCCTCAACAACGTGATGGATGATGACCGGGTTGAGACCGGGTTGAAGTCCAACATGGTGGGGAAGACCTTGGAGTTCCACCTCAAGAAATTCCAGCACGGCATCGACGTCGACAGTGATGACTTGACTCCAACGTCGGCCTTTCTCCCCCTGAACATGGAAGTGGAGTTCAGCAGGGAGCTCCGGCGGACGATGCCCGCGCTTGACGACCTGGGTGTCGTCGAGAGAAGACCAACCACCCGGGTGGCAATCCCCGGGGTGACCGAAGATGGCTCGGTCCCTGCTCCACAGCCGAGGGTCGAGGTCATCGGCAAGGGCAAGGAGCTGGCGAAGGAGCCGGAGAGTCGGAAGAGGAAGCTACGACATGCCAACGGAAGGTCCGTCAGGCCCGCTACTTCCGCCTCGGTTCCTTCTCCCAGGGGGGAAGATCTTCTGCCACCGTGGCGACTGTCCCCGTAGTGGGGTCCTCCCAGAACGATACTGTTCCTGCAGTGGGATCTTCCCGGAGCGCGTCTGTCCCCGTGGTGGAGCCCTCCTGGGGTGCTAGCTCCGGGTGCACGACTTCGACAACTGGGACGGTGGGAGCCTCCAGGTCCAGGGGTTCCTCCCGATCGAGGAGAGCCTCGACCCGGGAAATGCCCGTGGCTGCGACAAGTTCTGGGGGGCCTCCCGGAGCTCCTACGCCGACCATGGCCAGCCCGGAACGTCCGGGAAAAAGGTTCCGCGCAAGCTGGTGCGGAAGCCTTCCAAGGTAATTTTTGATCTTTACCTTGGTTAACTTTTTAATTGTAGCAATTGTTTGTTAATTTTCTTTATCCATCCTCTGCATCGTCCCCAAGAAGGGGAGTGAAGCTCCACCCTCGGCCACGATGTCTGAGGCCGTGGGAGCTTCTGCTCCTGTCCCAGTGTCGCCCCAGGTGGTGGCTGAGGCTGCGACAGCTCCGGCGCCGGCTGTCGTGGTCATGAACCTCGACTCGTCCCCAGAATTTCTCGTGGTAGCGCCGGACCACGGGAGTGAAGACACGCCAGCGGCACTTGTCTCGGAGGTTGAAGCTCCGGGTCCTGGTGCTGCAGTAGTGGAAGCTCCGGCTGTAGAGCCGGAGGAAGTAGTAGTCCCGGCCTCGGAGCCGGAACTTGTCGAAGCCCCGGCGATTGAGTCGGAGGTGACTGAAGCTCTGGCATGCGAGCCGGAAGTCGAGGTAGTTCCGGCAGTTGAGCCGGTTACCTCCGAAGTACCGGTCGCTGAGCCGGTTATTGTTGGAGCGCCGGTCACAGAGCTGGCGGTTGAAGAGGCGAGGGAGCTCGAGCCTCCCTCGGAAGAGGTGTCCCGGTCGGAGCCTGTAGCAGCTCATGTTCTGGAGGCGATGACGCTGATGGTACCTGCGGCCGAGCCGGAGTGCCCAAGCAAAGTCGCTGGCCCCCTGCCCGAGGGGGCGAATGAAGACTTGGCGGCGGGGCCTTCTTCGATGGCGACTGAGGCCATCCCGGAGGACGGCCCTAGTGCCTTGGAAGCTCGGGGTTCTGCTCTCATAGAGTGGGACCCAATTTTTGTATGTGAAGACCCGCTGGAATCAGCGGAGGAGACCCCAGTAGGTCCGGAGCCCATCCCGCTGTCGATGTCTATCCACAACGCCTGCTCCAGTCTACGTCGGGTCCAACTGGCCTTCTTCCACGACAGCAAGGCTCTTGAAGAGGAGCGCCAAACCCTTAGGCGGTGGCGTAATCGGCTGCACTTCGAGACAGCTTGTACTTCGAGGCGAAGCTACCCGAGCCAGCGTGTCGGAGGTCGCCCAGAAGGTCGCCGAGTTCTTCCATAGGGTCTAGGACCATCTCTTTAGCTCTCACTTGTATTTTCTATTCTTCTTCATCAATTTTGTAATCCCTTGTCTCCAGATGTAATCTCCTGTCTCCAGATGAATGAAATCCCCAAATTTTTGCGAATTTCATTTTTTGTCTTCAACATCTTTATCTTCACTTGGCCCCCTGGTAGATGTACAAAATTTGATTGTGAACATGTACCAAAAGGATATTGTGTTTTGTTGAAGATGAATTTGCTCCGAACTTGTAGAATTTAGGTCCGAAGTCTTTGATAGTGAAGGTCCCCTGAGGTTGTCGGAGCTTAGAAGCTCCGGCATTGTCCATCGCTGGAGCTTGGCAGCTCCGGCAATAGCCTCTATCAACACGTAGAGCGTCGATAGTTAGTCCTCCGGGGTGTCGAAGCTTAGTAGCTCTGGCAGTGACCTTTGCCAACACTTGGTTTGTTGGCAGCAACTCCATTTACGGGGTCTTCTCACCATCTTTTACTCATCGTCGACGGTTGACCCGCTTGGGGGAGTCGGAGCTTGGTTAGCTCCAGCTTTTCTCCATCAACGTAGAGTTTATTTTTCCTGCACACTTAAGCCAAGAAAAATGGTAAAATTCGTTCCTTGTCTATAATTTCGTCGCGGCTTACGATTCTTAAGAAAATTTTAAGTTGAACGCGATTTTAAATACAAATGGATGCGTTATCTTTTCTCTTAGATCCAATTGTCCATGGACCCGCCTTACTTCAGCCTGCCGGGGTGTAGGTAGAGTGGCGTACTTAGGGTGCTTGACCAGGCTAAGTCGATAGCACACTCCAGCCCTAGATTGGCTTGGCAGCTTTCAGGCGAGTTGGCCACAAACGATATTTAAATCCAAAAGATCTGACAATGCAACTCGAATCGTATATAAACCGGTCAAACTAAAATTTCTTAAGAATTGCACGTCTCTGTTATAGACAAGAAAGAGAAAAATAAAAATGTCGAGCCTGCACAAAATGAATGCACGTGGAGTCTATTTCACATGAAGATGTCTTTCATTATAGGTCCGGGGTACAGGGGAAACAAGTACACTCTTAGGGTACGGAACCAGGCTAAGCGTGTTTGGTTTCTCATTTGACCCAGGGTAGTTAGCCACACTTTTAGTCCAGAGACTGTGACAAGTGCTGCATGAGCTTTGCAAACCTTTCGGGAAAGGTCCGGCTGCTCTCCCGGAGGAACTACCCGACTCTGTACAATGACTCTATAACATACATCTCAAGTTACTTAAGACTCACCTCCGTGGTATTAAGTGTAGAACTTACGGAGGTGCTCGATGTTCCAAGGATTTGGGAGAGGTGTCCCATCCTCGGTAGCCAAGCGAACGCTTCCGGGACGGGATACTTTGATCACTCGAAAGGGCCCGTCCCAGCCGGTGGAGAGTTTGTTTAACCCTTCTCTGGATAGTATTCTCTGTAGCACCAGATCGCCTTCCTCGAGCTGTCGGTTGTGTACATGCCGCCGGTGATAACGCCGTAGAGCTTGGCGATATCGGGCATTCCGAACAGCTGCTTGGCACCTTCCCTCCTCGAGGAGGTCTAGGTCTTCACGTCGGAGCTGGTCCTGCGTGGCTTCGTCGATGGTCTGGACCCGGAGTGAACCCAAGGTGATTTCCGGAGGAAGGACTACTTCAGCTCCGTACACCAGAAAGAAGGGTGTTTCTCCGGTTGACCGGTTTGGAGAAGTCCTGTTGGCCCATAGAGTGGGCGGAAGCTCTTCGATCCAGTTGGCTCCGTGCTTTTTCAAGCGTTCATAGGTGCGCGTTTTGAGTCCTTTAAGGATTTCTGCATTTGCTCTCTCAGCTTGGCCATTGCTGGCTGGATGAGCTACGGAGGCGTAGCAAACTTGTATGCCGAGGTCTTTGCAATATCCTTGGAATGCGGAGCTTGTGAATTGAGTCCCTTTATCAGTGATGATCTTGTTTGGGACTCCGAATCTGCTTACAATGGATTGCAGAAAGTTGATAGCAGATTGCTTGTTGATCGTCACAACTGGTGTTGCTTCTGGCCACTTGGTGAACTTGAAAATGGCGACGTACAGGAACTTGTAACCTCCGACGGCTCTTGGGAAGGGTCCCAAGATGTCCATCCCCCACACAGCGAAGGGCCATGTAGGAGGTATCATTTGTAAGGGCTGAGCAGGTGTATGAATTTGCTTTGCATGAAATTGGCATGCTTCGCATTTCTTCACCAGCTTAGTGGCATCCTGGAGCGTTGTAGGCCAGTAGAAGCCATGCCGAAAGGCTTTTCCGACCAGCGTGCGGGAAGATGCGTGGTTCCCACACTCGCCTCCATGGATTTCTGCGAGGAGCTCGCAGCCTTCTTCCCTTGTGATGCACCGCATTAGGATGCCGTTGGCACTGCGCCGGTAGAGATCCCCTTCTACCAGCGTGTATCTTTTAGCCAATCTGACTACCCGGTCAGCGGATACATCATCGTCAGGAAGGATGTTGTCTTTCAAGTAGTTCTGGATCTCCGAGATCCATGCATCGGAACTGACTTGAGCATTTGAGTCTTGCATGCTGGGTTGCTCGGAGCTTCCGGCAGCACCTACGACCCTTGATGGCTGCCATGGTAACAGGGCCATCGGGACCGTCAGCTTCGGGATGCCGATCTCGCCCCCTTCGTTCAGTTCGGCAGGCTGAACTGTGGGTTTTGACAACCTCCGGACAAAGATTCCGTCAGGAGCCGGAGCTTCGGTTGACGCTTTGGTCGAGAGTTCGTCAGCTTCAGCGTTGTGGGCACGCTGGACATGGTGGAGGTCTAGGACTTCAAAGTCCTTCTGAAGCCTCTGGACTTCAAGGAGGTAAGCAGCTAGCTGGAGATTATTACAGGAGCATTCACCCTTCACCTGCTTGATGATGAGCTGTGAATCTCCTTTGACCAGCAGTTGCTTGACACCGTATGACAGTGCCACCTTTAGTCCGTAGATGAGTGCTTCATACTCCGCCATGTTGTTGGTTGCCTTGAAGTCAAGGTGCACCATGTATTTCACCTTCTCCCCAGTCGGTGCAAGGAGAAGGATCCCAGCTCTGGCCCCCTGCTTCTGCATGGAGAAGTGGCCCCCTGGACCTACCTCCGAGGAAGGTCACTGGGGTGAAGTCGTTCCGTCGGAGGTGGGTCCATCCTTGCGACTCTTGAACTGGGTCTTCAAGGGTCTTCGGAGGTGCCGTTGGCAGGGTTTTACAGTTAGATCCCGCCGCGTGGCCCACCTCAGGCGGCAGATGAGATCTTTGACGTGCGGATCTCACACAATTGAAGGTCGCCGGTTCCCGATACGAAAACCGTATCGGTTCCGCGCGCCCTGTCAGGCCACCGCCTTTGGGTTTCCCGCCTCGTGATGACAACCGTTCGCCTGGGTAAGAGCCTCGACTTGATCGTCGGGGTGGTCCCGGTCCCTCTTGTCATCGGCCGAGTTGAATTCTTGAGTAGTATCTTCGACTTCCTTGCGGTTTCCATCCAAGCGTTGCGAGGGCTTACTTAAGAAGGAAAGCGCGCACCGTTGGGAGTTCTTTACGCCTCTCATCTGATCTTGCACTCAAACTCCCGACTCGTACTTTGCTCCTCTTCTCTTGCCTAGCTGTGCCGCGATGGAGTTGGGTCTACGTGAGAGTCGCCTGAAGACCGACAACGATCTGAAGAAGGTCCGGGCCCTCATGGGGTCGTCCTCGGACTTCTTCAACCGCTTGGTCCGTGCCGGCGGGGAGCTCCCCTTTGAGAAGGAGCGCGCTGGCGAGATGGTGTACTTTTCTTCGTACGCCATGGTGGGGCTGATCCCACCTTTTTCTTCTTTCTTCTTGATGCTGCTAGACTTCTATGGTCTGCAGCTATACCACCTTGGCCCTCACTCCATTCTCCTCGTGTCCATCTTTGTCCACTTTTGCGAGATGTGGGTGGGCATCCCCCCCCCCCCCCCCCCCGCGTCGAGCTCTTCCGAACCTTATTCATCGTTCACACCACCGGCCGGAGCAATGATTACCTTGGCTTCTACTACTTCGTGAAGCGTAAGAAGTGCCCATTCAAGTACCTCCGGTCGTTCCCTTCCGGGAAGTGGGATGACTGGAAGAAAGATTGGATAGTCGTCAGGGTGGAGGAGCATGAGCGGTTGGAGCTGCCAGACGGTCTGCCCGGCATCGACACGTCGATATGGAGTGAAGTTCCGGTGCTGGCGGAAGCTTTCGACCCTGTCCTGACCAGGATCCGCTGATGCGTCGAGGGAGGATTGACTCCCCAGGCGGTGTTCTGCAACTTCCTGACCAACAGGTGGGCGCCGCTGAAGAGGAGGGAGAAGCTCGCCTGGGCCCTCAACAGCGTGATGGACGATGACCGGGTTGAGACCGGGTTGAAGTCCAACATGGTGGGGAAGACCTTGGAGTTCCACCTCAAGAAATTCCAGCACGGCATCAACGTCGACAGTGATGACTTAAATCCACCGTCGGCCTTTCTCCCCCTGAACATGGAAGTGGAGTTCAGCAGGGAGCTCCGGCGGACGATGCCCGCGCTTGACGACCTGGGTGTCGTCGAGAGAAGACCAACCACCCGGGTAGCAATCCCCGGGGTGCCCGAAGACGGCTCGGTCCCTGCTCCACAGCCGAGGGTCGAGGTCATCGGCAAGGGCAAGGAGCTGGCGGAGGAGCCGGAGAGTCGGAAGAGGAAGCTATGACATGCCGACGGAAGGTCCGTCAGGCCCGCTACTTCCGCCTCGGTTCCTTCTCCCCAGGGAAGAAGATCTTCTGCCACCGTGGCGACTGTCCCCGTAGTGGGGTCCTCCCGGAACGATACTGTTCCTGCAGTGGGATCCTCCCGGAGCGCGTCTGTCCCCGTGGTGGAGCCCTCCTGGGGTGCTAGCTCCGGGTGCACGACTTTGGCACCTGGGACGGTGGGAGTCTCCAGGTCCAGGGGTTCCTCCCGATCGAGGAGAGCCTCGACCCGGGAAACGCCCGTGGCTGCGAAAAGTTCTGGGGGGGCCTCCCGGAGCTCCTACGCCGACCATGCCAGCCCGGAATGTCCGGGAAAAAGGTTCCGCGCAAGCTGGTGCGGAAGCCTTCCAAGGTAATTTTTGATCTTTACCTTGGTTAACTTTTTAATTGTAGCGATTGTTTGTTAATTTTCTCTATCCATCCTCTGCAGCGTCCCCAAGAAGGGGAGTGAAGCTCCACCCTCGACCACGATGTCTGAGGCCGTGGGAGCTTCTGCTCCTGTCCCAGTGTCGCCCCAGGTGGTGGCTGAGGCTGCGACAGCTCCGGCGCCAGCTGTCGTGGTCATGAACCTCGACTCGTCCCCAGAATTTCCCATGGTAGCGCCGGACCACGGGAGTGAAGACACGCCAGCGGCACTTTTCTCGGAGGTTGAAGCTCTGGGTCCTGGTGCTGCAGTAGTGGAAGCTCCGGCTATAGAGCCGGAAGAAGTAGTAGTCCCGGCCTCGGAGCCGGAACTTTTTGAAGCCCCGGCGATTGAGCCGGAGGTGACTGAAGCTCCGGCATGCGAGCCGGAAGTCGAGGTAGTTCCGGCAGTTGAGCCGGTTACCTCTGATGTACCGGTCGCTGAGCCGGTTATTGTTGGAGTGCCGGTCACAGAGCCGACGGTTGAAGAGGCGAGGGAGCTCGAGCCTCCCACGGAAGAGGTGTCCCGGTCGGAGCCTGTAGCAGCTCTTGTTCCGGAGGCGATGACGTTGATGGTACCTGCGGCCGAGCCGGAGTGCCCAAGCGAAGTCGCTGGCCCCCGGCCCGAGGGGGCGAATGAAGACTTGGCAGCGGGGCGTTCTTCGATGGCGACTGAGGCCATCCCGGAGGACGGCCCTAGTGCCTTGGAAGCTCGGGGTTCCGCTCTCGTAGAGTGGGACCCAATTTTTGTATGTGAAGACCCGCTGGAATCAGCGGAGGAGACCCCAGCAGGTCCGGAGCCCATCCCGTTGTCGATGTCTATCGACAACGCCTGCTCCAGTCTACGTCAGGTCCAACTGGCCTTCTTCCACGACAGCAAGGCTCTTGAAGAGGAGCGCCAAACCCTTAGGCGGTGGCGTAATCGGCTCCACTTCGAGACTAAGCTGGCGAAGTCGAGGCTAGCGGACGACAAGGAGTGGATCAAGCGGGAGAAGATCCGCCTGGAGTACTGGGACAAGCTGCTGGATGAGAGGGAGAGCATGACCCATGCCCTCGACGCTCAATCCCGGGAGATCCACGATCAGGCCAAGGCTACCAACGACGCGGCCAATGCTCGGTACAAACAGCTTGAGGCCATCAACGCCGCACTCATCAAGCGCCGAGAGGCACTTGAAGGGAGGGAGAGACGGCTCGAGGACGAAGAGCAAAAACTCCTGGAGCTGCGGGATGACGTCCTGAGAAGGGAAGAGGAGCTCGCCGAGAAAGTAGCTCTGGCTGACAAGGGCCTCGAGGAGCGCACTAAGAAGTTGGAAGAGCGCTGCCTCGAGGAAGAGGAGAAGACCTGGGTGCGGGGGCAGGAACTCTACGAATACGAGTGTGCCCTTGTTGCCCGGGAGAAGAAAGTGGAGGCTAGGGATAAGGACCTGGTCGATTTTTGGAACAAGATCCACCTCCGGATGGAGGAGCTCGGAAGACTTGAGAGGCGGGTTGCTGCAAAGATTCAGCAAAACGACAAATAAGTTGAGCGCCTCGCCCGTGAGAATTCCGAACTGACGGCGGCCAAGAGATTCCTGGAAGAGGTGAAGAGCCTGAGGACGGCGGACTCCCTGCAGATTTGGGAGTTCCTGGGCAAGGCCAATGATGCGCTGACACCGATGGGTTTCAGCCCCGTGCTACCGGATGATCCGGAGCCGGAGCCGGACCTTGCGCTGCAGGCGTTGAGCGCAGCAGGTAGCAAGCTCTCCAAGGTGCTCGACGTCATCGCGGACCAACTGGAGGTCGAGGGGCAATCCCTGGCGAGGAACGTCACAGAATATGTGCTGACGTGCTACACCAGCCGGAACCCTCAATTTCCTTTGGACCCGGTGCTTGAAGGCCCCGTCGAAGGAGAAGGCGAAGCTACCCGAGCCAGCGTGTCGGAGGTCGCCAAGAAGGTCGCTGAGTTCTTCCATAGGGTCTAGGACCATCTCTTTAGATCTCACTTGTATTTTCTCTTCTTCTTCCTCAATTTTGTAATCCCTTGTCTCCAGATGTAATATCCTGTCTCCAGATGGATGAAATCCCCAAATTTTTGCGAATTTCATTTTTTGTCTTCAACATCTTTATCTTCACTTGGCCCCCTGGTAGATGTACACAATTTGATTGTGAACATGTACCAAAAGGATATTGAGTTTTGTTGAAGACGAATTTGCTCCGAACTTGTAGAATTTAGGTCCGAAATCTTTGATAGTGAAGGTCCCCTGAGGTTGTCGGAGCTTAGAAGCTCCGGCATTGTCCATCGCTGGAGCTTGGCAGCTCCGGCAATAGCCTCTATCAACACGTAGAGCGTCGATAGTTAGTCCTCCGGGGTGTCGGAGCTTAGTAGCTCCGGCAGTGACCTTTGCCAACACTTGGTTTGTTGGCAGCAAACTCCATTTACGGGGTCTTCTCACCATCTTTTACTCATCGTCGACGGTTGACCCGCTTGGGGGAGTCGGAGCATGGTTAGCTCCAGCTTTTCTCCATCAACGTAGAGTTTATTTTTCCTGCACACTTAAGCCAAGAAAAATGGTAAAATTCGTTCCTTGTCTATAATTTCGTCGCGCCTTACAATTCATAAGAAAATTTTAAGTTGAACGCGATTTTAAATACAAATGGATGCATTATCTTTTCTCTTAGATCCAATTGTCCATGGACCCGCCTTACTTCGGCCTGCCGGGGTGTAGGTAGAGTGGCGTACTTAGGGTGCTTGACCAGGCTAAGTCGATAGCACACTCCGGCCCTAGATTGGCTTGGCAGCTTTCAGGCGAGTTGGCCACAAACGATATTTAAATCCAAAAGATCTGACAATGCAACTCGAATGGTATATAAACCGGTCAAACTAAAATTTCTTAAGAATTGCACGTCTCTGTTATAGACAAGAAAGAGAAAAATAAAAATGTCGAGCCTGCACAAAATGAATGCACGTGGAGTCTATTTCACATGAAGATGTCTTTCATTATAGGTCCGGGGTACAGGGGAAACAAGTACACTCTTAGGGTACGGAACCAGGCTAAGTGTGTTTGGTTTCTCATTTGACCCAGGGTAGTTAGCCACACTTTTAGTCCAGAGACTGTGACAAGTGCTGCATGAGCTTTGCAAACCTTTCGGGAAAGGTCCGGCTGCTCTCCCGGAGGAACTACCCGACTCTGTACAATGACTCTATAACATACATCTCAAGTTACTTAAGACTCACCTCTGTGGTATTAAGTGTAGAACTTACGAAGGTGCTCGATGTTCCAAGGATTTGGGAGAGGTGTCCCATCCTCGGTAGCCAAGCGAACGCTTCCGGCACGGGATACTTTGATCACTCAAAAGGGCCCCTCCCAGCCGGGGGAGAGTTTGTTTAACCCTTCTCTGGATAGTATTCTCCGTAGCACCAGATCACCTTCCTCGAGCTGTCGGTTGTGTACATGCCGCTGGTGATAACGCCGTAGAGCTTGGCGATATCGGGCCGAACAGATGCTTGGCACCTTCCATCCTCGAGGAGGTATAGGTCTTCACGCCGGAGCTGGTCCTGCGCGGCTTCGTCGAAGGTCCGGACCCGGAGTGAACCCAAGGTGATTTCCGGAGGAAGGATTGCTTCAGCTCCGTACACCAGAAAGAAGGGTGTTTCTCCGGTTGACCGGTTTGGAGAAGTCCTGTTGGCCCATAGAGTGGGCGGAAGCTCTTCGATCCAGTTGGCTCTGTGCTTTTTCAAGCGTTCATAGGTGCGCGTTTTGAGTCCTTCAAGGATTTCTGCATTTGCTCTCTCGGCTTGGCCATTGCTGGCTGGATGAGCTACGGAGGCGTAGCAAACTTGTATGCCGAGGTCTTCGCAATATCCTTGGAATGCGGAGCTTGTGAATTGAGTCCCATTATTAGTGATGATCTTGTTTGGGACTCTGAATCTGCTTACAATGATTTGCAGAAAGTTGATAGAAGATTGCTTGTTGATCGTCACAACTGGAGTTGCTTCCGGCCACTTGGTGAACTTGTCAATGGCGACGTACAGGAACTTGTAACCTCCGACGGCTCTTGGGAAGGGTCCCAAGATGTCCATCCCCCACACAGCGAAGGGCCATGTAGGAGGTATCATTTGTAAGGGCTGAGCAGGTGTATGAATTTGCTTTGCATGAAATTGGCATGCTTCGCATTTCTTCACCAGCTCAGTGGCATCCTAGAGCGCTGTAGGCCAGTAGAAGCCATGCCGAAAGGCTTTTCCGACCAGCGTGCGGGAAGATGCGTGGTTCCCACACTCGCCTCCATGGATTTCTGCGAGGAGATCGCAGCCTTCTTCCCTTGTGATGCACCACATTAGGATGCCGTTGGCACCGCGCCGGTAGAGATCCCCTTCTACCAGCGTGTATCTTTTAGCCAATCTGACTACCCGGTCAGCGGATACATCATCGTCAGGAAGGATGTTGTCTTTCAAGTAGTTCCGGATCTCCGAGGTCCATGCATCGGAACTGACTTGAGCATTTGAGTCTTGCGTGCTGGGTTGCTCGGAGCTTCCGGCAGCACCTACGACCCTTGATGGCTGCCATGTTAACAGGGCCATCGGGACCATCAGCTTCGGGATGCTGATCTTGCCCCCTTCGTTCAGTTCGGCAGGCTGAACTGTGGCTTTTGACAACCTCCGGACAAAGATTCCGTCAGGAGCCGGAGCTCCGGTTGACGCTTTGGTCGAGAGTTCGTCAGCTTCAGCGTTGTGGGCACGCTTGACATGGTGGAGGTCTAGGACTTCAAAGTCCTTCTGAAGCCTCTGGACTTCAAGGAGGTAAGCAGCTAGCTGGAGATTATTACAGGAGCATTCACCCTTCACCTGCTTGATGATGAGCTGTGAATCTCCTTTGACCAGCAGTTGCTTGACACCGTATGACAGTGCCACCTTTAGTCCGTAGATGAGTGCTTCATACTCCGCCATGTTGTTGGTTGCCTTGAAGTCAAGGTGCACCATGTATTTCACCTTCTCCCCAGTCGGTGCAAGGAGAAGGATTCCAGCTCCGGCCCCCTGCTTCTGCATGGAGCCTTTGAAGTAGAGGGTCCAGTGAGGCTCAGTGAAGGTTGGAGCTTGATGCTCCGTCTTCTGTTCACTGGGGCCCCCAGGGTTTGATGGAGAGGGAGTCCATTCCGCCATGAAATCTGCCAACGCTTGACTCTTGATTGCTTGCCTCGGAATGAATTCGAGATCGAATTCAGCCAATTCCGCTGCCCACTTTGCAATATTCCCAACTGAATTAGGATTATGCAATATCGCTCGAAGTGGATAGGAGGTCACCACCGAGACTTTGTGAGCTTGGAAGTAGTGTCGAAGCTTCCTGGAGGCAATAAGAACTGCATAAAGCAGCTTATGCACCTCTAGGTATCGAGTCTTGGCATCATGTAATACTTCACTGATGAAGTATACCGGGCGTTGAATGGTCCGGACCCTCCCGGAGGGGTCCAGAGCTTCCTCTTCATTGATCCGGACCCTGTCGGAGGAGTCCAGATTCTCTTCGGGGACCTCCGGGTTCTGCCTGGAGGAACCCGGAGCTTCTTCAGAAATGACCTGGACCCTCTCAGAGGGGTCTGGGTCTTCTGAAGTGACTTCTTGTGGGTTTGAGTCTGGGAGCTGGGACCCAGACTCACTTTCAGGAACCTCCGAACCCTCCCGAAGGGGTCTGGATTCCTGAGTAAGGGGTAGTTCCGGTCTCTCCGCAACCAGAACCATACTGACGACTTCGTGAGTAGCTGAAATGTAAAGTAACAAAGGCTCACCAGGGTTCGGAGCTACCAGAATTGGTAGGGTGGTGAGGAACTGTTTCAGCTCCTGGAATGCCTTCTCTGCTTCTTCGGACCATTGGAATGGTCCGGACTTCCTCAACAACTTGAAGAAGGGAAGTGCCCGTTCGGCCAGTCTTGATATGAACCGGCTGAGGGCTGCTAGACACCCAGTTAACTTTTGGACGTCTTTGATGCGGATTGGTGGCCGCATGTCTTCAATGGCTTTTATCTTCGCCGGATTAGCCTCTATGCCCCGGTGACTTACCAGGAAACCAAGAAGTTTTCCAGAGCTAACCCTGAAGACACACTTGTCTGGGTTTAGCTTCATGCGGGTGGCCCGCAGCTTGTCGAAGACAGCCTGCAAGGTGTCCAAGAGGGACTCCTTGTTCTTGACCTTGACCACGATGTCATTGATGTACACTTCCACTATGTCTCTGATGATTTCTTCAAAAGTTTTGTACATAGCTCGTACAAAAGTTGAAGCTGCATTCTTGAGACCAAATGGCATGGCTGTGTAACAATACAATCCATCTACTGTGATGAATGAAGTATGCTCTTCATCCTCCCTAGACATCCTGATTTGATGATACCCTGAATATGCGTCTAGGAAACACAGTAACTCACACCCGGAGGTGGAATCCACTATCTGATCTATTCTAGGTAGTGGGAATGGATCTTTTGGACATGCCTTATTCAGTGTGGTGTAGTCGATGCACATCCGAAGCTTCCCGCCGGCCTTGGGCACAACGACTGGGTTCGCCAGCCATTTTGGATGAAAGACTTCTCGGATGAATCCGGCTTCGAGCAACTTTTTCACTTCTTGTCGGATGAAGTTCTGCCGCTCTACGGATTGCTTCCAAGGCTTCTGATGCACAGGCCGAGCATCGGGGTAAATCTTCAGATTGTGCTCAATCACTTCTCTGGGGATCCCAGGCATTTGCGACGGTTGCCAGGAAAACACGTCAACATTAGCCCGGAGGAAAGTGATGAGCGCGAGTTCCTATTTTTCGTTCAACCCTCCCGATATACGGGTGGTTTGAGCGGCATCGGAACCAATTTGGACGACTTTGACGAGAATGTCGGTGTCGCCGCTTGGCTGCACACGAGGTGCAGAGGTTGAGCCTCGTTGGCGAATGCTTTGGGGTTTCAGAGCTTGCTCCTGTCTGGAGTCCTCCTCTTGCGCCGTGGTGAGTGCATGGAGCTCCTCTAGAGCAGTTACTCCGGCGGTGCGATCTCCGCGGATTCGGAGAACGCCTACTGGTGTTGGCATCTTCAACACCAGGTATCCATAATGAGCAGCTGCCATAAATTTGTATAGGGCGGGTCTACCCAAGATGGTGTTGAATGGTAAGTTGATCTGAGCGACGTCGAAGACCAACTTCTCGGTGCGATACTTCTCCCGTGTCCCGAAGGTAACGGGGAGAGTTATAGCTCCGAGTGGGGTAATGGCCCCAGGACCTACTCCGGAGAAAGGTCGAGAGGGCTGGAGATCCGAAGGTCGGAGCTGAAGCTTGGTAAAAGCTTCAAAGCTTATGAGGTTCAATCCCAAACCTCCGTCCACCATAACATGATGGAGTTGGATGTTATTGATGGTGGGAGATACCATCAAAGGTAATTGTCCAGCTCCGACCATGCTTCGAGGACAGTCCGAAGCATCAAAAGTGATGGATGTGTCCATCCACTTTCGATGTGGCTCCGGTCTAGCTGTAGGAGCTACAGCGGCCATATCCCGCCGCATAGTCTTGATGACGCGACGGGAGGTGATGTCCCATGATCCACCAAAAATGGTGTTCATGGTCTTCCGACGCTCGTTGTCAGAGACGTCAGAGTCATCGTCGACGGAGGTGTAGATGGCCTTCAGGACCTTTTTGGGATCCTGAAACCCTAACTCCTCTTCAGCTGGAGCTTCGTCGACCTTCTGTTTTCCTTCCCTCTGTCGGAAAGGGGACCCTTCCCGGCGCTTGTTGTAGCGCTCGGCAAGGTTTTGGACCTCCCGGCAGTCTTCCAAACCGTGGCTGCCCGTTTTGTGAATGGGACACCACACTTTGGGTTTGCCACCATCTTCGGAAGATGGTCGAGGTCACTTCTCGGGGCTTGGCCCCCGGCCACCCGGAGTTGCAGCAGCTGCAACGTTGGATGTGCCGGCCGATGGCTTCTTCTTGCCGTTGGTCTTCTTTTTCTTCTTGCCACCCCCGGAGGTAGCGGCTTCTTCTTTGGAGGATTTCTTGTGATCCTCCGAGGCTGGTTTGGAGTGCATTTCACGACCCTCCGCAGCTCTGGCACATTTGTCTGCCAGGCTGAAGAGTTCCGTGACGCTGGTGATCTCTTTGATCGCCAGCTTCTCCAACATCTTCTTGTCCCGTACGCCCTGTCTGAATGCCACAATGACAGAAGCGCTTGAGATAGAAGGGATTGTGTTGCGTACCTGAGAGAACCTCTGGATGAAGGACCGCAAAGATTCTCCCCCTTTTTGCACGACCGCAAAAAGGTCCAGTTCAGTGCCTGGTCGGGTGTATGAACTCCCGAAGTTGGCAGTGAACTAACGGCACAGCTCCTCCCAACTGTTGATAGAGTTGGGTGGAAGGCTCATAAACCAGGACCTGGCGGTCCCAGTTAAGGCCACTGGAAAGTAATTTGCCATTACAGCCTCGTTTCCTCCAGCTGCCAAGATTGCAGTGGAGTATATCTGAAGGAATTCGGCGGGGTTGACAGTCCCGTCGAATTTTTCCGGCAGGTGTGGCCGGAACTTCTGTGGCCATCTAACCATGCGCAGGTGCATGGCTAGGGCTGAACAGCCTCCTCCTACTCCTTCCAGAGTAGAAAGGTCCTGAGCTTCCCGTCTTTCACGAGCGCGCTCGATATGGACACGACCATCCTGTAGGCGGTATCGGCGATCAAGCTCCGCCCGGAGGTCATGAGTCGAAAGCCTAGATACCGTATGGGTGCGTCGTGCCCCAGAAGGCAACGACGTCACCTGTTGTGACGCAGATCGTCTCCTGTTGTTGGAGACGTGCGGACCAAGTCTACCTGATAAAGTCCGCCACTGCGACGGGGCTCGTCCCGAAGGAGGAGGACCCTGGTTGTTGAGGCGTTCGGCCGCTGCTGTGACCAAATGCTCCACATCGGCCCTCCACTGCTCCATTGCATCTCGAGATGCATCCGGAGGTGGTGGACGTTGGAGAAGAGCACACGCTGCACGGAGCGCGTGTTCCGGGTTGTCATGACTTGCCGACGCAGTAAGTGACGCCGGCGCACCATCACGTTGCCCAGCACGATTTGCTGGAGAAGATGGTGGTGGGAGTGTGGCTCCTGCTGGTGCTGAGGCTCCTGCTGGTGCTGAGGCTCCTGCTGGTGGCTGCCTGTTGGGGGGATTGTCCCCAACAACCTGAGCAGCAGGTTGGCCGTTGGATGATCCAGCCGCGGAGTTCACCATTCTCGAAAATCTCAGGCGCCCCTTCCTGGCGCGCCAACTGTCGACTGTTGGAGTCGGCAGATCTCCTGACACTGCTAAAGTGTTGAAGGAGTTTGTGGTTCGGTGTGGGCGCGCGGAGACTCAAGAAGGTGAATGGCGATTTAACACAGGAGACACAAGGATTTACGTGGTTCAGGCCGCCTGAGCGTAATACCCTACTCCACGGGTGTGTTGGTGTTGTATTAGCTTGTCACGTATGATTGCTTGTCCACGTCTGTGAACGTCTGTGAACCCCTATCCCGCGTGTATCGTCGGCCTGTCCTTTTATAGTACAAGGACAGACCGTTACAAGCTAGCCTGGCCCGACATGTGGCCCCGGCGGTTACTAGTATTGATACACGATTAATTATTGTTAATGATCCTATAACGGGCTCTGACAGTGCCGTTACTGGTGTTAAGATCATCCGTTTAAGTGTCATTAATATGGCATTAATGATATTTAATCGGGTCTTGAAGTCCTTGGCTCTCCTTTGAAGATCCGGAGCCGTTACAATGTCTTCCGGAGGTTAGAGGCTGCCAGCTCCGACGTTTGGACACGTGGCAACTCCGGAGCTTGCTGTGGGAAGCAGGTAGCTCCGGGGCTATCTGACACGTGTCAGGTCCGGAGCTTCTCTCGGTCTAGGGTTAAGTCCGGAGGTGCCTTTTCGGTATTTGGCCCGGAGCTTCCCCCTTGTGGGCGGTAGCTCCGGTTTGGCAATACACGTGGCGACCTAGGGATTAACCATGTTGGAGAAGCAGGTCCGGTCATGTCTGACAAGTGGGCCTCCGAGGGTCTTCAATCCAAGTAGACGGCCTTCCCTCGAGATCTTTGTAACCTCAGGGGGTGTAGGGTTTTTAGGGTACCGACATACACCATATCGCCATTGCGCTCCTTCTTGAACGGGATCATGCCGGCGCGGACCAAATGGTTGAAGGAGTCGCGGGACTACCCCATGTAGGTCCGGACCTTCTTCAGATCATCATCGCTCTTGAGGCGGCTCTTGGGGAGATCCGACTCCATCGCAGCAAAGCAGAGCAAAGGAAGGGAAGTTCAGCGGAGTTCGGGAGGCTCTGAGCGCAAAGATGATTGAAGGCGTAAAGAGTCCTCAAATCGTGCACACTTTCCATCTTAAGTAAGCCTCCGCGACGCTTGGGTGGAAACCGCAGAGAGATCGAAGACACTTTTCAAATATCTACCCCGTCAATGACGAGTGGGCCTGGGGCCACCCCGACGAAGAGATCGAGGTTCTTACCCAAGGCGAACCGTTGTCATGATGAGCGGCAGGAAACCCGATGGCGGCACCCTGATAGGGCACGCGGAACCGATACAATTTTTGTATTGGGAACTGGCGACCTTCAATTGTGTGAGATCCTCACACAAAGATCTCATTTGCCGCATTCATAACAAGCCAGGCGTCGATGGTTCACTCCCGGACCATCGCTACAATAGCACATCAGAAGACTCTTGAAATCAAAGCACAAGAATTAAGAATGGCCCCACCTCTGGCAGAATAACTTAATCCAAAGGGTTTCTCCCAGAGGTGGGCCCGGGGCCACTGTCAGTACCCTGCGTATCGGGTACCCTTTAGTACCGCGAAGAGTACAAGAGAATTCTACCTAACGGAGTTGAAGGTATACTCGGGCCCCACATGTCACATTGCGCTGGGACCGCTCCCCTCGTATGGGTATCCCCTGGATCAACACATGTAAAGGAAAGCCGGAGCTAAACTCCCAGCAAAGGGAAGCTCCGGCATCAACACGTGTACATTGGCTCTGGTCCTAACCCCCCAGCAGAGAGAAGCTCTAGTGCCGACATGTGTACAGCAGCCCCGGACCTAACCTCCCTTAAGGGAAAGCTCTAGAGCTTCCACGTGTGGAGCCTTCAGACCTTCATCGATGCGTATACTAGCAGATCTCTTTCAGCATGAGCCATCAGGCATAATCAAAGCGGCAGTTACAAGATGTAATTACTTGTTGTTAATGATGTATTAACAAGACACAATCAAGAGCACTGTTAATAGGGGTAACGCAGCCATTAAGGCACGTTATCACACTATTAATCATGCTTAATACTCTTTAGGCAGTGTATTAGGCCCTTAAATACGCCAGGGTCACATGTCAGGTCAGGCAAGCTTTGTAACAGTTAGTCCTTAGAACTATAAAAGGGTTGTACCGCGCGAACTCAGGGGACGACTGATTCGACCTGAGCCTAGATGACCAGCTCGCAATACAGCAACACAAACCCCGTGGAGTAGGGTGTTATGCTCAGGCGGCCCGAACCACGTAAATCTCTGGTGTCATCATCTTGATCTTGATCTTGATCTCTGCATTCCCAAACTATAAAAGAACCTCCGCGGGCTGCTTGTTAGTGGGTCCGGGGGAAGTGTTGTATAAAACACTTCGACAATATCCATATATGATTTGTTCCCTGGGCAGGGAAATATCAGCTCATAGTATGATTCCTAAAGCACCACTGTGTATGGATGGAAAAATATATCCAACCACTCTCATTATCTTAGATGGCTAAAAGATCAATGCCATATAGGTATGTCGTGGTTACATCACCATGGAGCCGTTTTGGACATCGTTCCCCGAACCATTCATTTGGGTTCTCCACTACACAATCCATATACTCTCATTCTTGATCTACCCATTCAAGAAATCACAGCAGCGTACAACTCATAATCCATCAAGTTTCAAGACATTCCGGTGGTCTGTGAAGACCCCGATGTGTTTCCCGATGATCTACCAGGCATGCCGCCCGAATGTGACGTGGAGTTCAAAATTGAACTTGCACCGGGAACCACACCGATCTCTTGAAGACCTTATCAAATGGCGCCCAATGAGCTATTTGAATCCTAGGAACATCTTAAGGACCTTCTAGACAAAGGTTTTATTCACCCAAGATTCTCACCTTGGGGCTGCTCCACACTGTTCGTTAAGAAGAAGGATGAAATGTTGCAGTTATGTGTGGACTATCATCCGCTAAATGCTGTGACCATCAAGAACAAATATCCACTACCTCGCAACGACATTCTTTTTAATCAATTAGTGGGTGCTAAGGTATTTTCCAAGATGGATCTTCGGTCCGGATATCATCAAATCAAAATTCGGACGGAAGATATACCGAAGACTGCATTCCTGACGCGATATGGACTATATGAATATCTTGTCATGTCTTTTGGTCTCACCAATGCTCCGGCCCACTTTATGTATCTTATGAACTCAGTGTTCATGCCGGAGTTGGATAAGTTCGTCATGGTCTTCATCGATGACATCCTGGTTTATTCCAAATCAGAGGAAGAACACACCAAACACCTGCATATTGTGCTCCAACAATTGCAAGACCATAAGCTCTATGCAAAATTCAGAAAGTGTGAATTTTGGATCAGTCAAGTACCATTCTCGGGACACATTATTTTAGCTGAGGATATTGCTGTGGACCAAAGTAAAATTGTTCAAGTGCTGAAATGGCAATCTCCAAAGTCCGTACATGATGTCCAAAGCTTCCTTGGTTTAGCCGGATATTATCGGAGGTTCATTCAAGCTTCTTGAAAATTGCTAAACCCATGACGGAGCTGTTGAAGAAAGGCACCAAATATATTTGGAGTGAAGCTTGTGAGAAGGCATTTCAAACATTGGTGAAGCATCTCACAACAGCAACGGTTTTAGCTCAACCGGATACAACAAAACCATTTGATGTTTATTGTGATGTATCCGGCATCGGTCTTGGCTGCGTTCTTATGCAAGAAGGACGTGTGGTCAATTATGGATCACGGCAGCTCTGCAATCATGAACAGCACTATCCTACTCATGACATAGAGCTCGCTGCCGTGGTGCTGGCTCTAAAAATGTGGAGGCATTATTTGCATGGAAATTTGGTTCACCTCTACACCACCATAAAAGTTTGAAGTATATCTTCACTTAGAAGGAGCTGAACATGAGGCAACGAAGGTGTTTAGAATTGATCAAGTATTATGAGATTGATATTCACTATCATCCCGACAATGCTAATGTGGTTGCCGATGCACCTAGCCGCAAGTCTCATGTCAATAATTTGACCATCACACCTATAGAAGAGGAAGAACTGAGTCTATGCTTGGTTCCATATGAATCTTTATACAATCTTGCTCTCATTCCCACAATTTGAGATGAGATTATTGAAGCTCAAAGGAAGGACAAGGGTACGTCTCACATACTCGAGAGAATGGACAGCAGTGAGATGAAGTGCTTTCGAAGAGATGAACATGGTGCTCTATGGTTCAAGAATCGGATTGTAGTGCCCTGTGACGTGGAACTTCGAAACAAAATTTTGGACGAGGCTCACTTGTCCAAATATTCTATTCATCCGAGCAGCAATAAAATGTATCAAGACTTGAAGACTAAATTTTGGTGGAGACAGATGAAGCGTGAGATTGCTAAGTACGTATCCAAGTGTGATATGTGTTGGCGAGTGAAGGCCGACCATATGAAGAAAGCAGTACAGCTGCAACCGCTGAATATTCCGGCATGGAAATGGGAGGATGTGAGTATGGATTTCATCGTCGGATTGCCACTCAAGTTCCGTAAGCATGATTCAATTTTGCTGATAGTCGACTGACTAACCAAATCAGCACACTTCATTCCGGTAAATGTCGGATTCGATGCCAAGAAATATGCAGAGTTGTACATATCAAGAATCGTGTGCCTACACGGCATCCCCGCACGATTATTTCAGATCGAGGCTCGCTGTTTGTTGCTCGTTTCTTGGAGCTGATGCATGCCTCATTGGGTACTAAACTTATTAGAAGCTCAACATATCATCCACAGACCGATGGACAAACTGGCGTGAGAATCAAGTACTTGAAGACATGTTACGCGCGTGTGCCATCCACCACGGTAAAAATTGAGATGATCAGTTGTCGTTGGCAGAATTCTCGTATAACAATGGTTATAAAGCGAGTATCAAGATGGCACCATATGAAGCTCTCTATGGACGAAAATGTCGCACCCTGCTGAATTGGTGCGAGTCCCGCGAAAGAGTGACTTTCGGGATTGATCTAGTCAATGAAGCCGAGGAACAAGTTTGGATCATTCAAGCAAACTTGAGAGCGGCTCAATCTCGATAGAAGAATTATGCGGACAAGTGGCGTCACCCGCTGCAGTTCGATATTGGGGATCACGTATACCTACGCGTGTCTCCGATGAAAGGAGTTCACCGGTTTGGTGTAAAAGGGAAGCTAGCTCTCCGGTTTATCGGTCCGTTTGCTATCATGGAGAAGTGCGGACATGTGGATTATAGATTGGAACTGCCGGCATCTCTCACTGGTATCCACGACATTTTCCGCATATCTCAGCTCCAGAAATGTCTCAAGTTCATAGCTGCAGTCCACACTGATGAAATCAATGAGTTGCAACTGGATCTCACATACTCCGAACATCCGGTTCAAATTCTCGATTGGAAGGATCGAACAATGCAGAACCACATGCTGTGGTTCTATAAAGTGTTATGGAGCAACCATACCGCGGAAGAAGCGACATGGGAATCCGAAGAATATCTCCGCTCCAACTATCCGGATTTGTTATCGTCTCATATCGGGTAATTTCTCTCCTACTTTCGTCTGCTCGTTGTAATCTCGGGACGAGATTCTTTTAAGGGGGGAGGAATGTAAAATCCCGAATTTCCATAATGCAAACTTCAGTTAGGACTAAATTTTTTGAATAATAAAAAGAAATAAAAAGTAAATGAGAAAAACAAAGTAATTCAAACTCCAAAGGAGGGAATTCGAAAAAAGTAATAAACTTATCTACTGTTCAAGTGAGTTTAACATGAAGATTTGAGATGACCATTGGATTCCAAATATTTCAAATAGTCTCCCTGCAGAATTTCATAAATTTTGAAGCAAGTTTTCCATTTAATTCAATAGCTACATTGAATTCAACTCGAACTTGAAATCAACATTGAATTCAAAGGAAACTAGGTTAAATCAACAATTTGAATTCAGAATCAAATTCTCCGCATTCAATTTTGTCCTACCCACAAATATCTAGCAATTTTGGAACAATTTAGGTGCTGGAATTGAATGAGCAGAGATGTGGACGAGGGAGAGCAAGTGGGACCCACCTGTCATGCTAAGGTTGCTCTGTTCTTTTCATCCCAGAGCAACACCTCACGCCATGCAATTCAAGGCAGCTACCTGCTTGCCTGCTTGCTCCCCAAGTTGAATCCAGCTGCATACAACAAGCCCCAAGAGTCCTCCTTATCTTCTCCAAGTCCCAGCACAAAAGTTATGTTCTCTGTTTCACCACCTAGCACCATTTCTTGTTCCCCATCGAAGTTCTTCCTGTCCAGTCGAAATCCAGCAAGGATCATCGGTATTGATCGTTTTTTTTTTGCACTGAGTTACTCCCCAACATCTTGCACACCTATGTGATCATTTGCGTGCTCAGCTAGGCCAGCCCCGAAGCTCCAGAAACTGAAATCGTGGCCGCCCTCCTCTGTTCTTCCCACTCGCGCCTCTGCCCCCTCGGTGCCCCGACGATACAGCCATCAACTCGCCTCGGTCCTTGAGGCAAAAAGGTTTGCCTATGCATATACTAGATGCTGGTAAAATTTGACCCCATGCCATGGACCATAGCCCCCGTATTTCCATTTCTTCCGACGAGCTTCGTGTATGAACTTAGTTAGGTCTCCAATTAAATTTGCTTTCTACTTGTAACAATCGTTCGTGGACATTAGGCTTTATCTTATACACATCCAAGCACTTCATCTTGAAGAAGAATAATCGAGTTTCATCAAGTAACCAAGCCGGGATAAGAGTTTTCCCAACCGCCAAATTTTCACCTTGTCAGTTCACCATCGCCACCTTGTTTCAAAGCTTTTCTCTCCTTTTTGTGCCCTGAATCATGCTCCCCATGCTTCCACGAAGCTTTCTTATGTTTTCCTGAGAGAAATAATCCACTGCAGGGCCCGACAGACATTCCAGAACCCTAGGTTCCGCCGCCACTGTCGCACACGCGTTTCCGGCCAGCGCCGTCGTGCGGCGATACCACAATGATGCTCAGCAACCTGAAATAGGGTTAGGTGGCAAGTTTTTGGAGGGAAGACGGCCGGAAAAGCCATGCCGGAGAGACGCCTCCGCCGCGCGCCACCGGACCCGTCGGAGACGCGAGGTAGAGGAAGGTCCTGTGGGGCTCGGCTCTCTGCCTAATGGCGTGCGCCCCAGATCTGCTGCGGAAGTGGGATCCAGTGTGGCCATGCCCTATCTCTGTGGACCCCTATGGCTTAGTTCCTATTGGCTGGTTTTAAAACTGTGGGCCCACGGTTTAATTCGAACTTTTCTATTTAGATTTCAGTCCAGATTTCCATCAATCTTTGAAAATCAATATCTCTTAGCATAGTTGGCCGAAAATTCCCAAATAAATTTTGTTAAAACCAAGATGATCTATAATTTCAAGTGGTGCACTTGGATCTGTATGAAAATCCATAATTGAACCGCAATTATTCCATGAAGCAAAATGTTATTGGAATTAATTCCTGACTCTAAATTCAATCAAAAATTCCCAAAATTGGCCAAATCATTCTAAATAATTTCATTAAGTTCCATTAAAAGTTTGAGATCCATTTGAGTTGATTTGAATAGCCAAATTTTGTTTCCAATCTGTATGTACCTGAAAATTCCAAAATGTCCAGAAACTTTTTCAACAAATTGTCCAAAACTGTAAATTCAATATCTCTCAGTAGAATGCTTAGAAAATTATGAAAACAATTTTGCTGAGTCTCTATTGATCTCCTCTAAACAGAACACCAACTTTTGGCCGTGTTAAACTCCCATATTGCCCACAGAAATTCTAGGAAAATTTATCTACATTGAATTTTAGACAACAGAGACTTCCATGTATTGATCCCAATTTTGGCCAGAACCTCACTCATAGTACCTAGTGTCCTCTGAAAAATTCACAGAACCGGTGGCCATTATTTAATATACTTAATTGTGTTTCCATTCAGCTATGTAATAATACCGATATTGATTCACTTTCCGTATACTTTGTATATTGAATAGTTGCCGAGCTCGAGGAGACCCCAGAGCCACTGGAATTCATCAACCCGGAGACTAACTTTAATCCCGTATCACAGCCAGGCAACCCCGGTTTGCATTTAATGACATTTTAAACTTTGATTTGTATCACACTATATGGGTTAGCATGTATGTGCATTAAGTCTAAGTTTTCATGGAGTTTTTCCACATGCATGACCAGAGAACCCTTGAGATAAGGGTAGTTGGTTAAGTCCTTGGTGTTTTCATGCTATGCTTAATGTTATAGTTCCTTCGGTAGAAGTCGAGTAGTTGGAATCTACTCGCGAGTTCAGGATTTGGGTTCACACAGGATTGGTCGAGTGAGAGATTCACCATTTTGTTAAATTTGAGACCGGACATGGAGAGGAGCAGCAGGACATAGGGGCTTGTTAGCTGTTGCTCTGCCTGTGTCGGTCAAGGACCGATCCATGTGCGGCCCTGTTGAGCAAGTTTGAATGTACCGAAGGCATACTGTATATATGGGACCCAGTAAACCGATGTAACTTGTCCACCTCAGTGTCAAGGCATACCCCACCACCTTATAAGTGCGGGTTGAGAGCAGCAAGGTGTAAACATTCCAACGTGTACATCATACTCCGCGTGGGGGCCTTCTGCTCGTAGTAGTGGGACCGGTTTGACATGTAGGTAGCGGGTGAAAGGTTGTCGCATACAATATCAGTGGAGTGTGGGTGTATGTGTTGTGCTATCCGGGTATCGCTGCAGGTGTATATCGATTCGAGTCGCCGTCCCTCGCGTTTATTGAGTACCGCTTGTTCACTTAGTCATGATGTATTTAATTAATTGGAGCTGAATATTATTGAATCATGCTTTATGGAATAATTATGTATTTATACTTGTATGTTTAGAACAGGTTGCTGACCAAATTTCAGATTCATAACGCCTTAATTTGCTGCTAAAAGCTGAAAGTAAGGACTAATATTTAGGTGAGTCTTTTATTGCAAACTGCTGTCCTAAATTACATATATCCTGCATATAGAGTTCCATGCTCAGTGGAGACGGTACACGGCCGAGTGTGAACCATGCACGCCGTTGTGATGTAATTGTGTGCTGCTAGTATGATTCTGTTCGTGGGCTGAACGGTATGACTTTTGCATAGCTTAGGCTTGAGTGTCGAGAGCTATGAACTTATCTTCCGCTGTAGTGTATTTTAATGTATATTATTTGTAAAAGACAAAGCTTGGATAACACTAAGTTGTTTTATGTAATATTATGTAACTTTTTCTATGTGTTGTTGGGTGCCGCATCACACGGCACCACCCAATTGCGATTCCTGGAATGTCGGGACTCCGGTCCCCACAGTGGTTTCGCTTCCATCGCAATAGTAAGCATCAAGCTTGCGAGCGGCTGAAAGATCAAGCCACGAAAGGTCGACCACCAGGTCAGAAAAGACAGGGAGATGGAGTTCCAAGAGCCTTCACGGGCCGTTGAAATGGTCCACCAGGCTGAGATCCTCGCCCTCAACGGCGACCACGAGCATCTCAAAGCACTCCACGTCATCTGTGGGGGATATTGGGAACCCGCGTCTCGGAATGCGATCAAGATCCTACTGACACCTTGGCGCCGCATCACAGATGGATGGAGACACCGATCAGCTTCGACGCCTCTGACTGCCCCGAGAACATGTCGGGAGCCAAGCTTCTGCCCTTCCTCGTCACCCCCACCATCACCAACATCATGTTCTACCACGTCCTGATAGATGGCGAGGCCAACCTCAACCTCATCAGTCGTGCGGCCTTTGACAAGCTGAATATCCCTGTGTCCAGGCTCGCCTGTTGAGATCATTCTCGGGGATAGGGCCAAGGAAGATTATCCCTTACGGCAACGTCCACCTCCATGTGATCCTCGAAATGCCCGAGAACTTCAAGACGTAGAATATCCTATTCGACATCACGGAGGTTAGCCTCCCCTGCAACACCATCATCGGTAGGCCAGCCCTGTACCAATTCATGGCTATAGTCCACTACGGCTACCTCGTCATGAAGATGCCGACTCCCTCTGGCATCCTCAGGATATGAGGAGATCGCACAACAGTGGTATTTGCTTTGAAGGTGCTCTGAGCACTGGCGGCAACCAAATCACCTGCCTTGGGCGATGCTAGCCTAGTCAGCCTTCGCTGAGCTCGCGCGAGCACGACTACGTCGCTGCACCACGGACATCACTCCTACAACAACGACATACCCATCAAGACTATCCAGATCGGATCTGATGTTGCCCAGACCACCCGCATTACGGGTAGTCTAGACAGCAAGCACGAATCGGCGTTCATCGCCTTGCTGCGAGCTAATGTCGACGTGTTTTCCTGGCAACCATCTAAGATGCCCGACATCCCCAGGTAGTTGTGGAGACCGGAATCCCGACATCCGAGGATCTCATTGGGTGGTGTCGTGCAATGCGACATCCAACAGTTATACAAGAATAGAACCTGAATAAGTACAAGACGGAGTCTTTTATTTTTCATACAGCGGAAGTTTTTACAATACTAGCGGAAGTAAAGAAATATATACATATCATAGCTACGCTCAGCACTAGCTATGCAAAAGCAAAGTTATCCATGCCTTGGATACTTTGCACTAGCAACACTCAATTAGGGCGGCGTGCAGGGTTCCCACTCGGCTGTACACCCTCGAGGGGGTGCAGCCTCATCATCAAACCCTTCATCAACAGTATAACCTGCAAAAACTCGTTAACTGCAAATGTGAGCATAAGGCTTAGCAAGACTAACCCGTCTCACTAGACATATGCAAAGGGGACACTAAACATAGGTAAGGTGAAGCGTAAATGACTCGCCTACAAGTGGGTCCTTAAAATCAGGTTTTATGTAGCAAATGACATTCTACAAGCACGGCACATCATGGGCTCCACAATAAAAAAAGAAACATTTTACCGATGATATGACATGCTCAGAGCACATAATGCTAATACAGCTAAAGTATGGGGAAACTGTAAACTTTTAATTACACTATCTCTAAATCATACAAGGTTGCAAAGAAATTATATTTAAATACAATGGTATTTTCTGGGTCCTTTAGTATTTACTACATCACGACACAGCGAACAAGTGGTACTCTATTACTGCGAGGGACTGTGATTGCAATCAGGACACACCCGAACAACACGACACATACGTCGTTTGGAAGTGTCAGCGAGCACACCTGTACCTACATAACACTTCAGTACTAGGCGTATATGGCCACCTTTCGCGAGACACTCAAATGTCGAACCGGTCGATCCGTCACGAGCAGAAGGTCCCTGCATGGGGCGTACTCTGACGTGCCCACCAGCAGATTTACACCTTGCTGTCCTCAACCCACACCTATAAAATGGAACGGTATGCCTCAACACCCAAGTGACCAAGCTACGTCAGTTTATTGGATTCCATATGTCCATTATGTTGCTGGTACAAGTCAAGCTTGTTCAGCGGGGCCACACACGAAGCGGGCCTTAATCGACACAGGCAGGACTATGCGACCGAGACTCACTTCTCACCGCTTCCTATCCATTACCTGCCCGGTCTCAACTTCATTATATTAATCCATTTTCTATCTAACCAATCCTGTGAGATATGTGCTACATCTCTCACGAGTAGATTCCAACTACTCGACTTCTAACGCATTTCCTATGCATTAGCAAAGCAGTTACTACAAGTCAAATTGTAACTCGTTCCAACCAATCCCTGGGATTTTTGGCCATTCAAGTGGAGTATCAATCATCCTAAACTTAATGCACAATTCATATACTATTCATCATAGTGATAAAGCAAAATTTTATAAACGACTTAAATTCAAACCAGAGCTTGCCTTGTTGCAGGTCAGAGTCTGAGTTAAAATTTGGAAGATGCTCTTCCAAGGCTTCTGGCTCCTCCTCGACTTCGGTCACTATACGATATGCATATAATATGTATATAAATCACTTTGAAAAATAATTATTACTAAGACCAAATTTTAATCCATGGTGATCATTATATGATAGGGACCTTAATTGGCTTTGGAACTTCTATGGTAGATACTAGGGAATATGATCAAGGCTCTTGCAAAGAACAGGAGATGATCAAAGTATAGTGTTGTCTCTAAAATTATGGCAAGTAATAACTTCCAAGAATTTTAAAGAAGAAACTATAGCTTGAACATAGCTGCCAGTTGATAATCATGATACAGGAAGTTGTTCTGGTTCTAGCAACATTTGTTTCATAATTTTCTAAGCTTTGGTGAAGGAGTTATTGAATTTCTCTAAGTTAGCAATAATTTCTGGAATTATTTATATTTGAATTTTTAGCTTTTAAATAAATAGTCAGTTTGCAACTGATTTAGGACTATTATATTAGGTAAATTAAATCCAAGATTTTTACAGGAACTAGTGTATGACAAAAGGAAGATTGAGTCCAAATTTGAGACATATTAAAGCAACTGAACATCTGTGAAAATTCAATAACTGAAAAAGGAAATTGAAATATACAGAGGGTTAAACAGGTGCAATGGCTCCCAAACTTTTGCTGGTAGTCAAGAATAGGACAAAAAGTTTTATGTGAATTTTAGGAATTTCTCCAGTGGCTACCTTGTCTGGAAGAATTGTATTTGCATTAGGAAAGATTATTTTCTAAAGAATATAACTGTCAGTTTCACAGAACCTAATTGGAACTGACAGAAACTAGAGCTCAAGAGCTTTCAAACAAAATTTGTTTGAAGATTTTTGGAGCATCCTACAGAAAGTTATGGATTTTCTAAGTTGGAGCCAAATCTGGAATTAATTTCTAATTTGAATTAAACCGTGGGCCCCACTGTTTTAAAATGGACCAATGGCATTTAAACCACACGGGGGCCACAGATATACACCGTGTAGCCACAACAGATCCTGTGGCCACACCCGATCCGACGGGGTTGATAGACGCTGACACGCGGGTTCCACCACATCGTCTTCCACCTCCAGACGCGGGCGGCGCGCGGGGCTCCCGCGGCGGCACTCTCTGGCAAGCCTCGCCGGATCTGAGCTCCCGGCCACCGCAGCTCCTACCCTTGGGCACCCAACCATAAAATCACGTGCTGAGCACGATGGTGGGGTCGGGGAGGTCTGCCGACGGTCGGAAACAACAGCGCATCGGCGGCGGCGGCGGCTAGGGTTCCGGCCATGTCGGAACTGCCGCTCTGGGGCTAAAATCCTTCTGAAAAGGCTGGGGAAGTCTTCTGGAGCCACGAGGAACATGATGGGCGGGTGATATCGTCGTATAACGGTCGGCAAAGCAGTCGTCGACGGCGACAGAGGCAACTTCTTACCGGCGGAGGGGAGAACTCGCGATTCTTGAACTACGGTCGATCATTTTCGGTGATTCCAGTTCGAGAGGGTGCACAAAGAAGTGTAGAAACTATTTGCTAGCAATTGTGGAGAGTGATTAAGTGTGGAACTCGAATTGAATGAAAAACCGAGCGCGTTCATAAGCTTCGGCCAAGAGTAAAACCTAGCTAACTTGCTCGATACTTATGTAAACAAGGAACGGCTTTCACCGTTGCGTAGAGCGTGTCCCGGCGCACCAGTTTGCTATGGGAGTTGAAGCACGAAACTGTGTGCAGCGGCCTGGCAACGTGGAGCAGGGACGGCACGCGGTGAACACGACGGCGACCTTTGGTGTAGCCTCAAATTATCGGCCAAACCGTCAACTATGCAATGAAAGAGTTGATCTAGAGGACAGAGGAGGAAGAGAGGAATAACCTTGCTGTTGGAGGCTTGGCGTGAGAGGCCTCCGGTTGGCCAGCAACGGGCGTGTGGTGCCGGTGGTCGGAAGCTCGCGCGCGGGATGAAAACGGTGCAATCCGTCGGCTCAGCGAGATGGGAGGTGATAAGGGCGACTGGGAAGTGATAAGGGAGAGCCAGGGCGCTATTTATAGAGCTCCAACGGCGGTGGCTGGCTGCTGTCGCACTGGTCATGCACGCCGTCGTGGTGGCGCGCGCAGCGCCCGCTGAAATGCGGCTGCACGTGGGCTGCTGACTGGTGGGTCCCGCCAGTCAGCCCCACAGCTACTGCTATTTTAGTAATTCACATAAAAATAGTAAATGAACTCCAAAAATCATGAAACTTCAGGGGTAAGCCAAGAAACTTGATTCAAATTCGCTGAGCGTCTAAAATAAAATAACAAATGAGTTCCTAGAATCTTAAAATTTTGCAGGCAAGCTATTGAGAATATTAGAAGGCAAAGGAAAAATTTAGAGCCTCTAATTTGAATGTTTTTGGCAGGGCCCATTTAGCACTTCACTATGAATTGCATTACTAAACTTCATCCAAATAATTCTAATGTTCGAAAAGGGGTGAATAGAACTATTCTAGAATTAGTGGTGAAGTCCAATACTCATGTTAATAAAATTTAACCATGAGTGCAAAAAAGGTTTGGAGGGTATTAGGTTTATGTGTACCACTATATTGGATCATTAATATAGTTGATCACAAAACTCACAACTGGATTCACATGCCATAAACGTGGGGTTTTACATTCCTCCCCCCTTAAAATAATCTCGTCCTGAGATTACAAAAGAAGGCAAAAGGAAAAGATCTAACGAACATATGTCGCTAACAATTCCGGATAATTCATTCTAAGGTACTCCTCGCTTTCCCACATGGCTTCTTCAGCACTGTGGTTGCTCCACAAGACCTTGTAGAAATGCAAGGTGCGGCTTCTTGTGGTGCGAGTCTTCTCATCGACGATCTGAGTTGGATGCTCAGAATAAGTGAGATTTGGAGAGCTTCCAAATCTGCTATACGGACATCAGCGGGAGTTTTAAGACATTTCCGTAACTAGGAAATGTGGAATACATTGTGAACCCCTAAAAGTGATGGTGGTAACTCCAATTGATCTGCCACAGGTCCGCATTGTTCTAGGATCGCGAATGGCCCAATAAAACGTGGAGCTAGCTTCCCCTTTACTCCAAATCGATGAACCCCTTTCATCGGAGACACACGAAGATAGACGGGATCCCCCACGTTGAAGTGAAGTGGGCGACGTCATTTATATGCATATCTCTTCTGAAGAGACTGAGCAGCTTTGAGACTGGCTTGAATAGTGCGAACCCGCTCCTCGGCTTCATTCATCAAGTCGATGCCATATACTACTCGTTCACCGGACTCACACCAGTTTAGAGGTGTGCGACACTTCCGTCCATAAAGAGCTTCATATGGCGCCATCTGAATGCTAGCTTGATAACCGTTGTTGTACGAAAATTCCGCCAAGGGTAGATGATCATCCTAATTCCTACCGTGGTGGATGACACAGGCGTGAAGCATGTCTTCTAGAACTTGATTCACCCGTTCGGTCTGACCATCAGTCTGAGGATGATAAGTCGAGCTCCGAATCAACTTGGTTCCCAGCGCAGCATGGAGATGCTCCCAGAATCGCGAAACAAATACAGCTCCACAATCTGAGATGATGGTGCGGGGTATTCCGTGGAGCCATACAATTCTAGCAATATATAACTCCGCGTACCTTGATGACCGATAGTTGGTATTGACGGGAATCAAATGCGCCGTCTTAGTCAGTCGGTCAAAGATCACCCAGATTGAATCGTGCTTTTGGAGAGTGAGAGGTAAACCCACAATGAAATCCATGTTGATATCCTCCCATTTCCATGCCGGGATGCTCAAGGGTTGAAGCTGTCCGGCTGGCTTCATATGGTCGGCCTTCACTCGCCGGCACGTATCACACTCGGATACGTATTTAGCTACTTCCCTCTTCATCCAAGTCCACCAGAACTTCTTTTTCAAATCCTGGTACATCTTGTTGCTTCCAAGTTGAATGGAATACTTGGACAAATGAGCTTCATCCAGTATCTTCTTTCTAAGCTCCATGTTTTGGGGTACCACTATACGGTTGTTAAACCAGAGGGTACCTTCATCGTCACTTCAGGAACATTTCATCTCCCCCTTCTTCATTCTTTGCTGAATATGCGACATCCCCTTGTCCTCCTTTTGAGCTGCCATAATATCCTCCTTGATAGTAGGAATGAGAGCTACATTGTAGAGTGCCCCATATGGAACCAAGTAGAGACTCGATTCTTCTTCTCCTTCCATTGAGGTAATGGAAAGATTGTTGACATGGGACTTGTGGCTCAGAGCATCTGCGACTACATTCGCTTTGCCAGGATGGTAGTGGATCTCAATCTCATAGTCCTTGATCAACTCTAACCATCTTCATTGTCGCATATTCAAATCCTCCTGGGTGAAAATGTATTTCAAGCTCTTGTGATCAGTGTAGAGATGTACTAGATTACCCAGTAAATAATGCCTCCACATCTTCAATGCCAGTACCACAGCAGCGAGCTCAAGATCATGAGTCAGGTAGTGCTGCTCATGGTTCTGGAGCTGCCGTGATCCATACGCGATCACTTTTCGCTCTTGCATCAATACACAACCTAAACCAATCCTAGATGCGTCGCAATAGACATCAAATGATTTGGTTGTGTCTGGTTGGGGTAAAACTGGTGCCATTGTAAGGTGTTTCACCAATGCTTTGAAACCTGCCTCACATGCCTCAGTCCATACATACTTCTACCCTTTCTTCAGAAGTTCTGTCATTGGTTTAGCTATCTTGGAGAAATTGGGTATAAACCTCCGGTAATATCCTGCTAAACACAGGAAACTTCGGACTTCATGTACAGACTTTGGAGACTCCCATTTGAGGACTTGCTTGATCTTGCTTGGATCAACTACAATCCCTTCTGCTGATATGATGTGGCCTAAGAATGGTACTTGGCTGATCCAGAATTCACACTTGTTGAACTTAGCATATAGCTGGTGGTCCCGTAATCGTTGAAGCACGATACGCAAGTGTTGAGCATGTTCTTCTTCGGATTTTGAATACACAAGTATGTCGTCAATGAAGACCACGACAAACTTTTCCAATTCCGGCATGAACACCGAGTTCATGAGATACATGAAATGAGCCGGTGCGTTGGTCAATCCGAAGGACATAACAAGGTACTCATACAATCCATACCTCGTCGAGAATGCTGTCTTTGGTATATCTTCTGGTCGGATTCTAATATGATGATAACCAGAACGAAGATCCATCTTCAAAAATACTTTAGCACCCACCAATTGATCGAAAAGAATATCAATGCGTGGTAGTGGATACTTGTTCTTGATAGTGACAGCATTAAGTGGACGATAGTCTACACACAGCCTCAAAGTCTTATCTTTCTATTATACGAACAGTGCAGAACAACCCCATGGTGACGAACTTGGACGAATGAAACCTTTGTTCTCAAGTCAGTTAACTGCTCCTTAAGTTCTGCAAGTTCCTTGGGTGCCATCTTGTAGGGTGGTCTTGAGATTGGTACTGTTCCAGGTGCAAGTTCAATCTTGAACTCTATATCCCTTTTTGGGGGCATACCAGGAAGATCTTCAGGAAACACGTCCGGGTATTCACATACTACCGGAATATCCTTAAGTTCCATAACCTCGGTGTTGTGAGTAGATGGGTCCAATGGAATGATGTTCTCAAGATTGAGAACTTGGGGCTGATGGAGTGGAGAGTTTAGATAAATCATTCGAGGAACGATATCAAGAATAGCACCATGGTATTGCAACCATGCCACTCCTAAGATGATATCTAGCTTTTGAGTCTCTAAGATAATGAAGGAGGTAGGATAGATGTTCCCATCTAGGTCAAGAGGTACCCTATGGGCCATCTCATATGTTACTACCCTTCCTGCCATGAGCATGGGCGTGCCTTCCGGAACGTCCTTGATGGCGAAGTGGTGGATGTTGACGGGTCTTGTGGCTGGCTTCTTGAGCTGGTTGCGGGGTTGGTTGGCCCCCTGGTAGGATGATTGCCCTCCGCCTTGTCGATTCTGCAGACAGTCCTTGGCGAAGTGCCCCGTGCGTCCACACGTGAAACACGTGTACGGGGTTTGGCCAGTACGAATGGGAGGACGGAATCCCGGTGCACGTGGTGGAGGTGGAAGTGCACGTGGGATCATCCCCTGTTGTTGCTGCGGTCGGAATCTGGAGTTGCCGAACTGGCGACCACTGAACATTGGTGGTCGTGATGGTGGTTGCCACCTCTGGCCGGATGGTGATCGATACACCATACGGTACTTCTGAGGAGCACCACCTCCGCTGCCCTGCGGAGCACTCCTCTTCTTTTTATCTGAGGACAGCTCACGCGTAGCGTCCTCCTGCATGATAGCGGCATTGACGATGTCGTTGAAGTTGCCGCGGTTGAACAGGACAAGATTGTCCTTCAACTTGGGGTTCAAACCATGGTAGAAGCATTCGCGCTTCCGATCTTCGGTGTTCACTTGGTCCTGAGCGTATTGGGCCAAGTGGTTGAATGATTTGGAGTACTCGTATGCACTCCTTCCTCCCTGCCTTAGCTCCAAGAACTCTTGAAGCTTCCTCCTCATTATCCTGGGAGGGATGTGGTAGGCGCGGAACGCCTCCTGGAATTCGGCCCAGCTTACGACATGGCCTGCGGGGCGTGCGACAAGGTAATTGGCCCACCATTCACCAGCAGACCCCTGTAGTTGCTGCGCGGCAAATAGCGTCTTCTGCTGTTCGGTTACCTCGAGTAAACCGAACTTTCCTTCAATGGTGCGGAGCCAATTATCCGCCTCCAACGGTTCATCGGCCTCCCTGAAGACCGGTGGATGTGTCGATGAGAAATCAGAGTAGGAACTCTGATACTGCTGACGCGGTCCATCATTCTGTCGTCCCCCTTGAAGGGACGAGTGCTGCACCAGAGTCTGCAGTAGCTCAGTTTGCTCATCGCGCGAGCCGAGTACTGCAGCGAGAACCTCCGCGAGACTCCTGGGAGGTGCGGGTGGAGGTGGTGGAGGTGGTTGCATTTGAGGCGTATTCTGTCCCGGGGGTGGTGTGTCATCCCCCTGACCTCCACTGGAACCTCCCCCATCTTGACTGGTACGAGTACGCACCATACTGCAATACAACAATTCATACCATAAGTCTCATTGCCTCAAGTTCATCCTTCCATAAAAATAGTAATGCGGTAGATAACAATAGATGATGCATAACTTTCACATATATTGATAAAGCACAAACTTTATACAATCTATATTATCTTGGGCCCAAGTTTACAATAGATCTCCAAAATTAGACAGACTTCATCTAAAGGAGTCATCTCATCTATGCTTGGTTACTACAAGTCGTCATGTCTATGTCATCGTACACACCTCACTACTATTTACAACAAGGCTCATAAAGTCACAAAACATGCGTGGTGTTTACTACACATCACTACCCTCGGCCTAAAGTGATAAGTACATCAACACTGCCCTCTACTCATAAAACTCGACCTCCTGAGGATCTTCTTCTTCCTCGTCATCCTCAGGATTAGGCACCACTGGTATGGGTGCTGGAGCAGAAGATAATGCCTCGCTCAAAAGTGACGTCCTTTTGGCCATCTTAGGTTGCCAATCTGTCTGTATCATAAACATCCTCCAGGCCTCGTTCTCCCGCTGAGCCTGCTCACAGCTGGTCTTCCAGCTCTGAGCCTCCACTCTGGACTGATCCCGATCTCCAGTCACCGCGTTCAACTAGGTGTCCCGCTGGTGTCCATAGAGTAGGCTCGCCTCCAAGTCAATTTCCCTCTCTAGAGTCTCATGGCGAGACGCGGCTAAATCCATAACAGCGTCATGCCATCGATTCTCCCTAAGGTTCAAATGATGGTTGAGAGGGGCCATCATATCCCTAAGTCTGTCATTTGCCCACTCAAAGTAATTCACTTGAATCATGGCTTGCTTCAGATCGTTCGTCAATTCTTTTATGCATGCCCTTTGATTACACTTCTCGCGATGTGATGCGGCTGCATACACCGCTAAGGCTGTTGCGGATGTTTCACCGTGCTCGTCCACCTCCGCAAGCAAGCGGGCTGCCCAGGCTTCAGAAGCCCTGCCGTTAACTGGAAAGAACTCATACGGAGTACCCACCAGATTATGGTAATGGAGTTTGCAAAACCTCCCTATGGCAACACTTGCGGCGTAGCTCCATGTTTCTTCTAATATCAACCCTTTGATCTTGATGGAGTATGGAGCCCATCCGAGGTGCGGTGGACCAGCAGGCACATCGATGTAGATGGTGCAACTCCACATACTGCTCTCCTGGAACTTCTTGCCCCAATAGCTAGGCAACACCAGATAGCCAAACTGGCGAAGCAACCTAACAAACACGTCCGGGAAACCGGCTTGCCCGGTGCACGTGGAGAACACCCATCCATTTGGCAACTGAATTCTTGGTGCTGCCATCTGTGGACAAACATACCCGGATGTCAATACACCGTATAAGTATTCAACTCAATCAATGATAATGTTGGACAAAAGGAAATATCCATAATCAATTGATCCAAGAAAATCTGCAAACTGGAAGTGATCACAGTTCTGGTTCAGCTGACCTTCCTGTATCAACCCAAAAGATTCATACAGGAAATGCCAGAATTCAGAGATAAATTGAATATAAAAGTTGTATAACACTTCAAAACCTTTCCATATTGTACTCATACATCTCCAGGTGAACTAATATGAAGAATCTATACAGGTTTTAAATTGACTCAAGTTTTCTGGAAATTTTGACAGAACCTCCCCTGTATATGGGCTTACCTCCACATTCTATACAGGTTTATCATGATATGATATTGAGGTAATGTCAAAATAAAAATCGTATAACATCGCGTTAACAATCCAGAAATAAAAGAGTTCCACCATAAAAACTTTGTTATACCGGTATCACGCACAAATGCACAACCCTGTGCAAACTGTTCCAAGTTCTGGACTGCGAGAACCAAGTTTACGACAAATGGAATTAGGCATAGCTACACCCAGATTCAGGTCAGGAGTGACAAATAAAGTTGATAGAGGACTTCCTAAGATTTCCAGAAATGTATATATGTGACCATGTCACTATTCGGGATTAAGAGCTATAACTGCCCAAACTTAACAGTTGAACTGACTGGTTTGCACCAGGAGTTCTGCAGTTTGCTGTGTTGACTTCCCAATTTGATTTAACTCCAACCCAAATCAGGAAAAACCTCCCATAACAAACTTGTAAATATCCTCCTACCCTTTCCAAACATGTATCACAATAAGGCAGTGGATTTTTCTGCAGCATGTTATGGCAAAAATACAGAGACTGGTACAATGGGAAGGTCATCTGGAGCAGTTACAATACACCCTCGATTTCAACAGAGTATCAAGCTTTTCTGTCCTTATGGTCAACAGAAAAGTTGTAGAGATCTTCACGAGCTTTCCATCCATATATGATACTCCTATACTCTCTATCAAATAACCAAGATTACAACCCGGCGAAATCGAGCTAACTTCTGCCAGAAAACAAGAATCTTGATTCTATTTATTCTATTGAGTCGGAACCCTATTTGCGGAGTCCAAACCTACCAGCATCTGATATTTGGACTTTCCAAAGCATTATGCAACCATTCTGTCGGTGGGGATGGTCTAGTATCATGTTTGATACTAATGGTACTACATATCTCACTAAAGAAAATTCTATCCGGTATTTCCAGTTACGTCTATAGGTGGTCCCTATATCGTTCTCTCTCAAACGGCTTCTACACGGTCTTCTACCGTAGTTAATGCTGCAAAAGACAAATAATCCCCTTTCACACCTTCACACCTCAAGGGCGGCACGGGGAAACATGACAGGCAGTCACAATAATATATATGAAAATAAATGCATACGACTCTGGTGTGAGTCGTCCTCGAGCGAGGCCATGTCTCGAGGTACATGGCTGTAAATACGTCTATACAGCAAAGACTCCTGTACGATCCGGCTTATACACGCTCAGGCATACGTGTTTCGCATGCTCCCATAGAACATGAATAGTTCTAGAGAGGCATACAATCGGGTTATACACCACCCGACGGGGCTCCCACTAATTTTGTGTCACGCTGGGGTACCGCGTGTCATAGGTTATCAGAAACATTGAGAGCTTCAGAGACTCCTATTAACTTCCCGTGCCAAGCCACGAAAATTTCACATACCACTCCTCGTATGTTGAGCTTACCGAGATTGATCCACTCTCGGTGGCGTACCTTACCTCTTACCTGACGTCGGGGCGTCGTTACAGAATACAATAACACATAGTTAGTTTACCACCTTTATACCTTATACTAATAATACTCCTTATAAAGGCATATAGCTAATTCCTCACTCAAATCCTAATTTTTGAAAATATGTCCTTTTCAAGTACACTGTTCCCAATGATGCTCTTATACCATGTTTGTGGAGACTGGAATCCCGACATCCGAGGATCTCATTGGGTGGTGTCGTGTGATGCGACACCCAACAGTTATACAAGAATAGAACCTGAATAAGTACAAGACGGAGACTTTTATTTTTCATACAGCGGAAGTTTTTACAATACTAGCGTTAGTAAAGAAATATATACATATCATAGCTACGCTCTCAGCACTAGCTATGCAAAAGCAAAGTTATCCATGCCTTGGATACTTTGCACTAGCAACACTCAATTAGGGCGGCGTGCAGGGTTCCCACTCGGCTGTACACCCTGGAGGGGGTGCAGCCTCATCATCAAACCCTTCATCAATGGTATAACCTGCAAAAACTCGTTAACTGCAAACGTGAGCATAAGGCTCAGCAAGACTAACCCGTCTCACTAGACATATGCAAAGGAGACACTAAACATAGGTAAGGTGAAGCATAAATGACTCGCCTACAAGTGGGTCCTTAAAATCAGGTTTTATGTAGCAAATGACATTCTCCAAGCACGGCACATCATGGGCTCCACAATCAAACAAGAAATGCTTTACCGACGATATGACATGCTCAGAGCACATAATGCTAATACAACTAAAGTATGGGGAAACTGTAAACTTTTAATTATACTATCTCTAAATCATACAAGGTTGCAAAGAAATTATACTTAAATACAATGGTATTTTCTGGGTCCTTTAGTATTTACTACGTCATGACACAGCGAACAAGTGGTACTCTATTACTGCGAGGGACAGTGATTGCAATCAGGACACCCCCGGACAACACGACACATACGTCGTTCGGAAGTGTCAGCGAGCACACCCGTACCTACATAACACTTCAGTACTAGGCGTATATGGCAACCTTTCGTGATACACTCAAATGCCGAACCGGTCGATCCGTCACGAGCAGGAGGTCCCTGCGTGGGGCGTACTCTGACATGCCCACCAGCGGATTTACACCTTGCTGCCCTCAACCCACACCTATAAAACGGAACGGTATGCCTCGACACCCAAGTGACCAAGCTATGTCAGTTTATTGGATTCCATATGTCCATTATGTTGCCGGTAAAAGTCAAGCTTGTTCAGCGGGGCCGCACACGAAGCGGGCCTTAATCGACACAGGCAGGACTATGCTACCGAGACTCACTTCTCGCCGCTTCCTATCCATTCCCTGCCCGGTCTCAACTTCATTATATTAATCAATTTTCTATCTAACCAATCCTGTGAGATATGTCCTACATCTCTCGCGAGTAGATTCCAACTACTCGACTTCTACCGGATTTCCTATGCATTAGCAAAGCAGTTACTACAGGTCAAATTGTAACTCGTTCCAACCAATCCCTGGGATTTTTGGCCATGCAAGTGGAGTATCAGTCATCCTAAACTTAATGCACAATTCATATACTATTCATCATAGTGATAAAGCAAAATTTTATAAACGACTTAAATGCAAACCGGGGCTTGCCTTGTTGCAGGTCAGAGTCTGAGTTAATATTTGGAAGATGCTCTTCCAAGGCTTCTGGCTCCTCCTCGACTTCGGTCACTATACGATATGCATATAATATGTATATAAATTACTTTGAAAAATAATTATTACTAAGACCAAAATTTAATCCATGGTGATCATTTTATGATAGGGACCTTAATTGGCTTTGGAACTTCTATGGTAGATACTAGGGAATATGATCAAGGCTCTTGCAAAGAACAGGAGATGATCAAAGTATAGTGTTGTCTCTAAAATTATGGCAAGTAATAACATCCAAGAATTTTAAAGAAGAAACTGTAACTTGAACATACTGCCAGTTGATAATCATGATAGAGGAAGTTGTTCAGGTTCCAGCAAAATTGGTTTCATAATTTTCTAAGCTTTGGTGAAGGAGTTATTGAATTTCTAAGTTAGCAATAATTTCTAGAATTATTTATATTTGAACTTTTAGCTTTTAAATAAATAGTCAGTTTGCAACTGATTTAGGACTATGATATTAGGTCAATTAAATCCAAGATTTTTACAGGAACTAGTGTATGACAAAAGTAAGGTTCAGTCCAAATTTGAGACATAGTAAAGCAACTGAACATCTGTGAAAATTCAATAACTGAAAATGGAAATTGAACTATACAGTGGGTTAAACAGGTGCAATGGCTCCTAAACTTTTGCTGGTAGTCAAGAATAGGACAAAAAGTTTTACGTGAATTTTGGGGATTTTTCCAGTGGCTACCTTGTCTGGAAGAATGGTATTTGCATTGGGAAAGATTATTTTCTAAAGAATTTAACTGTGAGTTTCACAGAACCTAATTGGGACTAACAGAAACTAGAGATCAAGAGCTTTCAAACAAAATTTATTTGAAGATTCTTGGAGCATCCTACAGAGAGTTATGGATTTTCTAAGTTGGAGCCAAATCTGGAATTAATATCTAATTTGAATTAAACCGTGGGCCCCTCTGTTTTAAAATGGACCAATGGCATTTAAACCACACGGGGGCCACAGATATACACCGTGTAGCCACAACAGATCCCGTGGCCACACCTGATCCGACGGGGTTGATAGACGCTGACACGCGGGTCCCACCGTGTCGTCTTCCACCTCCCGACGCGGGCGACGCGCGGGGCTCCCGCGGCGGCGCTCTCCGGCGAGCCTCGCTGGATCTGAGCTCCCGGCCACCGCAGCTCCTACCCTTGGGAACCCAACCGTAAAATCACGTGCTGAGCACGATGGTGGGGTCGGGGAGGTCTGCTGACGGTCGGAAACAACGGCGCATCGGCGGCGGCGTCGGCTAGGGTTTCGGCCATGTCGGAACTGCCGCTCCGGGGCTAAAATCCTTCTAAAAAGGCTGGGGATGTCTTCTGGAGCCACGAGGAACGTGATGGGCAGGTGATATTGTCGTATAACGGTCGGCAAAGCAGTTGTCGGCGGCAACAGAGGCAACTTCTTACCGGCGGAGGGGAGAACTCGCGATTCTTGAACTACGGTCGATCATTTTCGGTTATTCCAGTTCGAGAGGGTGCGCAAAGAAGTAGAAACTATTTGCTAGCTATTGTGGAGAGTGATTAAGTGTGGAACTCGAATTGAATGAAAAACCGAGCGCGTTCATAAGCTTCGGCCAAGAGTAAAACCTAGCTAACTTGCTCAATACTTATGTAAACAAGGAACGGCTTTCACCGTTGCGTAGAGCGTGTCCCGGCGCACCAGTTTGCTATGGGAGTCGAAGCACAAAACTGTGTGCAGCGGCCTGGCAACGTGGAGCAGGGACGGCGCGTGGTGAACACGACGGCGACCTTTGGTGTAGCCTTAAATTATCGGCCAAACCGTCAACTATGCAACGAAAGAGTTGATCCAGAGGACAGAGGAGGAAGAGAAGAATAACCTAGCTGTTGGAGGCTTGGCGCGAGAGGCCTCCGGTTGGCCAGCAACGGGCGCGCGGCGCCGGCGGTCAGAAGCTCGCGCGCGGCATGAAAATGGTGCAATCCGTCGGCTTAGCGAGATGGGAGGTGATAAGGGCGACTGGGAAGTGATAAGGGAGAGCCAGGGCGCTATTTATAGAGCTCCAACGGTGGTGGCTGGCTGCTGTCACACTGGGCATGCACGCCGTCATGGTGGCGCGCGCAGCGCGCGCTAAAATGCGGCTGCACGTGGGCTGCTGACTGGTGGGTCCCGCCAGTCAGCCCCACAGCTACTGCTATTTTAGTAATTCACTTAAAAATGGTAAATGAACTCCAAAAATCATGAAACTTTAGGGCTAAGCCAAGAAAATTGTGATGAACACAATGGTGTGTTTAGATCTTTATGTTCAAGTATATTTTGACCGTATTTTGAATTTGAATTTAAACTTGATTCAAATTCGCTGAGCATCTCAAATAAAATAACAAATGAGTTCCTAAAATCTTGAAATTTTGCAGGCAAGCTATTGAGAATATTAGAAGGCAAAGGAAAAATTTAGAGCCTCTAATTTGAATGTTTTTGGCAGGGCCCATTTATCACTGCACTATGAATTGCATTACTAAACTTCATCCAAATAATTCTAATGTTTGAAAAGGGGTGAATAGAATTATTCTAGAATTAGTGGTGAAGTCCAATACTCATGCTAATAAAATTTAACCATGAGTGCAAAAATGGTTTGGAGGGTATTAGGTTTATGTGTACCACTATATTGGATCTTTAATATAGTTGATCACAAAACTCACAACTGGATTCACATACCATAAAAGTGGGGTTTTACAGTAGTCGATCGAGCACCACCTGAAGATCTACCTTAATGCCTGGCCGGCACAGCAGAGGCCACGAAAGCAGTCCATGGAGCGGCATAACATCATACGTGAGGAGATCAAGAAGCTGCTCGACGCTGGCTTTATTCGGGAAGTCCATCATCCGAGCTGGCTGGCCAACCATGTCATCGTCCCAAAAGCTGGTGGGAAGCTTCAGATGTGCGTCGACTACTCAAACCTCACCAAGGCATGTCCTAAAGATCTTTTCCCTCTCCCTAGGATAGATCAAATCGTAGATTCAACCTCGGGATATGACTTGCTCTACTTTCTAGACGCTTACTCAGTGTTCCACCAAATCCCCATGTCTAGAGAGGATGAAGAGCATACCACATTTATAACTGTAGATGGCCTCTACTGCTATGTCTCCTTGCCTCACGGTCTTAAGAATGCCCTCCCTACTTTTGTACGTGCCATGCATGAAACATTTAGGGAACTCATTCGGGATATAGTAGAGGTGTACATTGACGATATCATTGTCAAAATCCAACACATACATCATTGTTAGAGAACCTCGCCCTATACTTCCATAGATTGCAGACCACACATACAAAGCTTAACCCTGAGAAGTGTGTGTTTGGAGTCAAATCCGGAAAGCTCCTTTGTTTCTTGGTCTCACACCGAGGGATCGAGGCGAACCCGGAGAAGATCAAGGCGGTAGAGTTGATGCAGCCTCCAACCCACATCAAGGATGTACAGAAGCTTACAGGTTGCTTGGCAGTGCTTCGCCGGTTTATCTCTAGACTAGGTGAACGAGCCCTCTCGTTCTTCAAACTTTTGTGCCAGTCTGGACCGTTCGTCTAGATAGATGAGGCAAAAAAGGTGTTCCGTGAGCTGAAGCGACAACTCACATCGCTAGCCATCATGGTGGCCCCAGAGCACAGGGGTCCTCTGTACCTCTACATCGCCGCCACGACAGAAGTAGTGATCATGGTCTTGGTGGCAGAGCGACCTGGTACCATGCAACCTCAAGAGACAGACAGGGTCCCTGCTGCTGATGCCTAGCCCTAGGGATTGGAGACTGCAGGGGGCCCCGACGACCAATATGCCTCTGGGTCCCGGCCCTTAGAGGGTAACCGGGTCCCCCAGGGGGCCCCAGAGATCAAATTCCTCTGGGTCCCAACCCCAAGAGGACGCCCCGGTATTAGGGAACGCAGAGTCTCTGGGCTTGGAGCATATGGAAGAAGGTGTGCCAGATTCCTCGAGGAGGCTCCGGACTATCCAACGCTTGTTCTACTTCATCAGCGAAGTCCAGCATGAAGCAAAAACAAGGTACCTTGAAGTGCACAAGTTATTGTATGCAGTGCTAATTGCATCAAGGAAGCTCCGCCATTACTTTCAGGCACACAGACTCTCAGTGGTGACCTTGTTCCCACTGGGGGCAGTGCTTCGCAGTCCCAATGCGACTGGTAACAACGACAAATGGGCGGTGGAATTGGTGGAGTTCGAGCTTGACTTCTTGCCGCGGCATGCAATCAAGAGCTAAGCACTACCAGATTTTGTTGATGAGTGGACTCCCTCACCAAGCAACCCAGGGGGCCTGGAAGTCAGCGAGCCGGAGTCCAGGGCTCTAGTGCTCACTGGACCCCACTGGACACTCTTCTTCGACGGATCATCGTGGAAGCAAGGGGTCGGAGACGATGTACTGCTCACCTCTCCAACAGGGGAGCAGTCCAAGTACGCGGTGTGCCTTGACTTCAAGGCAACTAGCAACATGGCGGAGTATGAAGCTCTCATCATCAGATTGATAGTTGCCCATGGTCTCGGTGTCCAACAGATGCTGGTCAAGGGAGACTCCCAACTGATCATCAAGCAAGTCCGGGGAGAATGATGCTGCAACGACCCTCAAATCGCGGCATACTTGTTACACATCAAGAAGTTAGAAGCTAGTTTCAAGGCTTTGGACCTCTGTCATGTGCCGTGTGCTGACAACTCTATCGCTGACACCTTGTCAACTATAGCGTCCACTGGGGCCCTGGTTCCTGAAGGCATCTTCGGGAGGAGATTAGTGCGTCAAATCGCTAGGGCCGCAGTTCCTAGCAAAGAAGATGAACCCAACACCTTGGAGCTAGCAACCTCAGTGGCCCTGCAGCCATGTGAAGAGACTGTACTTGTCTGATCAGCTCTATGTACCCCGAACGGACTTGTCTGACCTCCTTCGGACTAGTCCAGTATTTAGGGTTTCGACTCGGATTATATTTTTACTCCACGACGAGTTATTGGGCAATTGTCTTAATTGGGCCCAAGAACATTGTGCCTCACCCCTAAGGATCCCAAGAGGGACCTCACCAAGGCCCCTACTTGTCCCAACCGACTTTTACTTGGAATCCACCCCAACCTCACCCCCTCTCCTCCTAAATAAACACCCCACCACCCACCCCTTTACCCCCTTTGCCACATAAAATGAATCCCAATGCTCGTGTGACGCCCGGTTCCGAAAAATGAACCAAGCTAACGCATATGTGTGCCCAGGATGTTCATCACACATACACGAGTACAATCACAAAAGAGTATACAGAAAATTACCACGGAACAAGATTAATTAACCAAGTTTTATTACACAAACCATATTATCCTCGAATACAACCTCTAATGAATATTTATGACAAGTTCAACTAATGCAGCGGAAATAAACTAATTAAGCAAACTAAACAGCTAGGCAGCATAAGCAATAGGGTATAGCGCAGCTCCAATCAACACCACAGGCAAAGCTGACAGTAGACACAGCCTAGAACTCCGCATTATCACCATTAAACTCCCAATCCTGACCTGCAACTGTTGGGAGGGGGGGATTGCGAGAGTGAGTACATGTCGTACTCAGCAAGTGTGGAAAGTATGACATGTGGCTGATTCAAATGACGACAATAATAATGGCTAAGTGCTGAAAAGTACATTAAAACATTTGAAAAGCAATGTATTATATTTATATGAATCAAACCCATCATAATCATAATTAAAATCATAGTACTAGTCCATAATTCACCATCCACATCAATAATTCCAGATTTCACCATTTGTCAATAACCATATTCAATACCAGAAATTAATCCATAACCATAATGCCAACCATAACAATTACCAAACCATAACCATCCCAAATTCCAATTTCCCTCTAATCATGGAAGTTGTCCAGGTGCTCATAACCGGGAGCACGGCTATCATGATAGTTTTATTTAACTCTGCAGAGTTTGTACCTCTTTACCCACGTGTTTGTGATTTCATCACCTTTCAGTGACTAAGAACCTCTATTATGCCGTCTCACACTTCCGTAGGTGTGTGGCCAAAAGATCACAAAATAGCCTTTACAAAGGGATTACTAGCCTATTTAGACCCTACTGAGGTTTCACCAGTGGCGATGTCTCCTACAGAGCACATCTTCAATCAAGGGCCCCCTCTTGAGCCATTCGGATCCCACGGTAGTCCCACCAATCATCAACAAACCCAATCCGACTACCCCTTCCCCGAGCATCCACAATGGTCCAAACAATACTAGCAAAGCCCTAATTACTCAGCTACACTGCACCCATACTTGGCCTCGTGGGGGCACTGTAGTCCTGGCTTATTCTCGCATGAACCGATCCTTAGATCTAAAGCAAGCAACCACCATGACATCCAACCCATCCACATACCAGGCTTTCTTAGATCACCCATTACCATGTCATATTAACCAGTTCATGTTTACCATAATCTCATCCATTCATAATTAAATTGAGTGGTATAGTTGTTTTCCATCCCAGTTGATTAAGCGAAGCAAAAGGTAAAAAGCCCTTCCCAACTCTCTACCGTAATTTCTAGGTGACAAGGGTGGTTAAACAATTCTAGTAAACTTCCTATCATAGGGTTCCCATCAAATTGACACAAGCATGCAATTTTGCAAACAAAACATTTACTTGAAAAATAGGATCAATATGCTTCAAGGACACTTGCCTTGCTCTTGATGTTGATTAGGATCAAAGCCTTCAAACTCTTGGTGTTGTAGATCCTCCGCGGCACTCTCTAGCGCAAATCCGTCTAATCCACACAATAAACATACAAGACAAGAAACACAATCAAAGAGTGCACAAACATTAATCAAAATGACATGACATGCATGCTTGATGCGAATGCAAGGTAGAACTTGTTACTAGATTGCTTTTAATGACCACTAACTAGTTCTAATAGCTTTTAACAAGTTTATACAGGTTTGGAGTGGATTAGATCAAATTTTAGAATTCATTCAACACAATTTAACCAGAAAGATTGGACTAGTCCGCTAGGGACCGGACAAGTCCGCACTTTACGAGATCAGCAGATTAGGGTTTTCTAGATCGACGTAAATTCGGAGATTAGGGGTTGAATTCACGTAAGGAAAAGAGAATAGAAGGTATACCAGGTGTTTAGGACTCCAATGAATCAAGAAACTTGGAGGTAGCACTTGGATTTTGGTGATCTTGGGTTGGTGATGAACTTGGGGATGAATTGGTGATGAGGAACGAAACGTGGTGGAGATCTTGATCCTCTTTCGTTTCCTCCTCTTCTTCTTCTTGCTTGGGATCTTCTCCTCGCTCCTTGATGGTGGCTCCCCATGAACTAGGGTTTGGATGGGTGGAAAAGTGGAAAATAGACGTCAACCCAAGGGGTGGGGTTGTTTATATAGAGGTGGAGGCTAGGGTTAGATGGATTTCGAGTTTGAGATGAGTAGAGGCCGGTTTACAGTCCCACATGGGCTCTAAAAGAGTTAGGCACGACGTCCCTAGGCCCACTTATAGTGAAACCCAAGAAAAAAGTCGTAAAACAAAAGATCAACTCGGAGTCACGAAATATCAGACAAGTCCGGAAAGGACCGGACTAGTCCGATGTCGTCCAGAGAGAAAACCGGACAAGTCTAGTCAAACATCGGACAAGTCCAACTTTAAACAGAGAGGAAATCGGACAAGTCCGCTGGAACACCAGACTAGTCCGGAAAAGTCCTGGGACTTAGAAAATTTTCAAGGATTCATGGAATATCGGACTAGTCCGCACAAAATCGGACAAGTCCGTTTTTAGTCAGAGAGAAATCGGACTAGTCCTTAGTAAAATCGCACTAGTCCGCACTTTCCTGCATTTTAAGTGCGGTTTTGTTCCAAATCAATTTTAAATGTTCCGAATAAATTTTAAACTCATTCCTCTTTATGCAGGTTAATGTTAAACATGTGTATGAGTGTATGTAGGGCATGATGCATGAAAATGAGGGTGTTACAAACCTACCCCCCCTAAAATGAATCTTGCCCTCGAGATTCGACACAGAAGAGAAGAGATAGGGAAATTCCTTCTTGAGCTTATCTTCTAGCTCCCAAGTTGCTTCTTTTTCTATGTGGTGCTTCCATTGAACTTTACACCATCTAATAATCTTATTCCTTGTTACTCTCTCCTTGGTTTCCAATATTTTGACCGGTTGCTCGGCATAAGTCAAATCTTCCTCAATTTCCAATCCTTCCATTGGAACTTCTTCTTCTGGTACTCTTAAGCACTTCTTGAGCTGGGAGACATGAAAGACATCATGTACGTCTGAAAGATGAGCTGGCATCCCCAACTTATACGTTACTTCTCCTCTTTTGTCCAATATCTTGAATGGTCCAATATAGCGAGGTGCGAGCTTGCCCCTTATGTTAAATCTCTTATGACCTCTCATCGGTGACACCTTGAGGTAAACAAAATCTCCCACTTCAAAGGCTAATTTCCTTCTCCTATTGTCCGCATAGCCTTTTTGCCTTGATTGGGAAGCCCTCAAGTTTTCACGAATTATTTAGACTTGCTTTTCGGCTTCTTGCAACACATCCAGACCAAATACTTGAGTTTCTCCTACCTCATTCCAGAATAAAGGTGTCCTACACTTTCTCCCATGAAGTACTTCATATGGTGACATCTTCAAACTTGCTTGGTAACTATTGTTGTATGAAAATTCCGCGTATGGCAAGCTTTTGTCCCAACTTTTCCCATGCTTTAAAGCGCAAGCTCTTATCATATCCTCCAAAATTTGATTGGTCCTCTCGGTTTGTCCATCCGTTTGAGGGTGATATGCTGAACTAAAATTCAACCTCGTTCCCAAAAGCTTCATGCAATTTTTGCCAAAACCTGGAAGTGAATTGTGAACCTCTATCTAAGACTATCTTCTTTGGCACTCCGTGTCGACTCGCATTATGCTCCATGTATATTTCGGCCAATTGGGCAGCTGTATATTTGGTCTTCACAGGGACAAAATGAGCTGACTTGGTTAAGCGATCCACAATTACCCAAATTGAGTCATACTCGGACTGAGTACGTGGTAACCCAACTATGAAGTCCATTCCAATTTCTTCCCACTTCCATTCCGGGATATTTAATGGTTGTGGCCTTTGATGTTCCGCCTTGACTCGTTGACACACATCACACAATGCCACATATTCAGCTATGTCCTTCTTCATGCTATCCCACCAATAGCTAGTCTTCAAGTCTTTGTACATCTTTGTACAACCGGGGTGAATCGAGTATGGCGAGTCATGTGCCTCCTTTAATATTGTTCCCGAATATGCTTTACATTAGGCACAACAATCCTTTTTCCAAGCCATAGGGTACCATGTTCGTCTTCATCAAATCTAAATTCTCTCCCTTCCTCGGTCCTTTCCTTGATTTCCTTGATCTCCTCATCCGTGGTTTGTGCCTCTCGAATTTCTTGCTCCAAGGTCAGATTTAACTCCATCATCTACATCTCATTTACAAACCCGAGGTTCAACCGTTCAAACTCCTTACATAACTCGAATGGCAATTCTCGAATCGTGAGTTGATGACTTACTCCTTTTCTACTCAAAGCATCGACCACTACATTTGCTTTTCCCGGATGATAGTTGATCCGCAAATCATAATCTTTGATGAGCTCCAACCATCTCCGTTGCCTCAAGTTCAGATCAGTTTGTGTGAAAATATACTTCAAACTCTTATGATTCGTATAAATTTCACACCTATGTCCAAGAATATAGTGCCTCCAAATCTTCAATGCGTGTACCACGGCCGCGAGTTCCAAATCGTGCGTGGGGTAATTCTGGTCATGTTTCTTCAATTGTCTTGATGCATAGGCGACCACTTGACCTGCTTCCATCAATACACATCCAAGTCCTTGTTTCGATGCATCGCAATAAATATCAAAACTCTTGCTCACATCCGGTAGTACCAAAACTGGGGCTGTTGTCAACCTCTTCTTCAACTCCTCGAAACTATTTTGACAAGCTTGGGTCCATTGGAAAGCCTTTCCCTTCAGTAGCAACTCCGTCATGGGCTTGGCTATCTTGGAGATGTCCTTGATAAACCGACGGTAATATCCATCCATCCCAAGAAAACTCCTTATTTCCTTGACATTTTGCGGTGGTTCCCACTTCAACACGTCTCTCACTTTCCCGCGGTCAACCGGTACTCCTCCTCCTGAGATTATATGACCCAAAAATGGCACCTCTTTCAACCAAAACTGATACTTGTTGAACTTGGCATACAATGGATGCTCCCTCAATTTCTGCAACATAACTCTCAAGTGTTCCTCATGTTTGAAAGTGCATCTAGGACTCCCTTGTGGGTTTTGGATGATTTATGACAAGCAATTGGGATCCTAACCTCTTTATTGAGATGAATGCAGGCCCATAATAGAAAAATGAGCAGAATACCAAAATGAAGGAATGAGGAGGAGCAATGTGGAAATGAGCTCAAGGAAAAAGAGTAGTAGATTATTTTGTATGGAGTGTGTTAAGGAAACACACCCCAAGAGCTCAATGATAATGAAACACACACATTGCACAGAGTTACGCAGGACCAGACTAGTCCGTTCACCTTCGGACTAGTCCGATAATCCTTTCTGCACCAGATCGGACAAGTCCGATATCTGTCGGACTAGTCCGATATTCTTCTGACTAGAATTGGACTTTCTCATCCTTCGAGTAGATCATAATATCATCAATAAATACCACGACGAACTTGTCCAAGTACTCCATGAAGACCTTATTCATGAGGTACATAAAGTAGGAAGGCGCATTTGTCAATCCAAAAGACATCACGGTGTACTCATAAGATCCATACCGTGTCCTAAAAGTTGTCTTGGGTATGTCCGATGGTCTAATCTTCATTTGAAAATATCCCGACCTTAAGTCAAACTTAGAGAAGACACAAGCACCCTTCATCTGATCAAACAAGTCTTCTATGCGTGGCAAGGTGTACTTGTTCTTGATTGTTACCTCGTTGAGAGCTCGATAATCCACGCACATCCTTTGGGATCCATCCTTCTTGTCCACAAATAGAACGGGTGCTCCCCAAGGAGAAGAGCTTGGGCGAATGAAACCCTTCTCTAATTGCTCTTGAATCTGCTTCTTGAGCTCCGCTAATTCCATAGGAGGCATCCTATACGGCCTCTTGGCTATAGGTGCGGTTCCAGGTATTAAATCGATAACAAACTCAATGTCTCGATCAGGTGGCATACCTGGCAACTCGTCCGGAAAAACATCCAAAAATTCAAACACCACCGAAATCTCCTCAATTGTGGCACCGTCCATATGATTCAGCTCCATTTGCTTCGGTGCGGTTTGAGATGCTTCAAATTCTACGGTGATCCCTTCCTCATTGGTCAACTTCACCGTCTTCGTGGCACACTCAATAACTCCATTGTGCTTCCTCAACCAGTCCATACCAAGTATAATGTCCAATCCTTGAGAATCCAAAACAATGAGGTTGGCGGAGAAGTCTACCCCCCTTATTCTAAGGCTTACTTTTGGACATACTATATTTGTCCTCATCTCTCCTCCAGGAGACTTAAGCAATAGAGTAAACTTCATATGAGAGATAGGAAGACTATACTTGGCAACATATTTCGATGCAATGAATGAATGCGATGCTCCAGAATCAAATAACATAGTCGCGGGGTTGGAGTTGGCGAGAAACATACCAATGACCACGTCATCCGCTTGTTGAGCATCCTCCGTAGAGACATGGTTCACGTTGCCATGAGCAAAATTCTGCTATCCACGGTTCCCTTGTGGCTGTCCTCCATTAGGTCTTGGGTTTTGCCTGGCGCATTGCTTCCTTGACCAAGGCCTGACTTAGGACATTGATGCGCAAAGTGTCCATCTTCTCCACTAGTATAACACTTCTTAACTCCACCAGAATTATTGGGACGAGCTTGGTTTTGAACATTTGCAGCAGGAAAATTAGCACGAGGTGCATAATGCATTGGAGGCCTAGGTGCTTGCATGACAGGGTGCTGCTGCACAAACTGAGTTGGGCCTGGTGCATAACCAGGGCGCTGAGCAGGAATAGAGGAGCTGTAGTAAGGCGCATTGGGCGGTGCAAAGCGAGGGCGCACATTACTTCCTTGTCGCTGTCCTTGATATGGCGCCTTCCTCTTGTTTTCTTGCTCCATCTCACGGATCTTGTTCTCAACCACAATTGCTTTGTCCACAAGCTTCTGAAAATTGGCATAATCGCAGTTGAGTAGTTGCACTTGGATCTCATTGTTCAAGCCCCTCATGAACAAGTGTTGCTTCCGGCTGTCCCGACTAACATCCTCAGGCGCATACCTTGAGAGTTGAGTGAATTTATTGAGATATTCACTCACACTTGATCTTCCTGCCTTAAATTCTCAAATTCTTGCCTCTTCAAGATCATAACACCCTCCGACACATAATGAGAACAAAAATCCTCCTAGAATTCGGCCCAAGTAATTCTCTCTTGGTCCTCATGAGCATTGCAATAAGAATCCCACCAATCCACAGCTGCTCCAATGAGTTGATGAGAAGTGAACAGGACCTTCTCCCGATCACTGCATTGGACAATAGCTAGCTTCTTCTCCACGGACTTGAGCCAATCATCCGCATCCATAGGGTCGGCAGCTTGAGCAAAGGTCGGTAGCCTAGTCATCATAAACTCTCCCAATCAGTTATGAGGAGGCGGGGGTGGCGGTGGAGGCATGTGGGGTTGATTGTTGATATTGCCAGCCTGCAGTTGTCCCATTGTTTGTATCATGGTCTGCATGAGTTGGTTTTGCATAGCCAATAGCTGCTCAATGTTGATAGCTCCCTGAGTAGATCCTTGTCCGATGTTGTTCTGAGGCACTCCATTGTTCTCCTCCTCATCATTGCCATCCCCCTGGTTGCGAGTCCTCACCATCTGAAGAAAAGCAATAGGTAAGAATTAGAGAACGTCCCCAACTGTATGCATCAAGGGATATGAAACTAAACAGCTAGCTACACTAGCCTAGGTGGACATGGCAATGCTAAAGCACCCCAAAATCCTCTATTAAGCACACAATCAAACAATATATATAGCAAACGGCAAACCAACAAAACCAAATCGATTCCTATGCGCCCGGTTCCGAAAATTGAACCAAGATAACGCATATGTGTGCCCAGGATGTTCATCACACATACACGAGTGCAATCACAAAAGAGTATACAGAAAATTACCACAGAACAAGATTAATTAACCAAGTTTTATTACACAAACCATATTATCCTCGAATACAACCTCTAATGAATATTTATGAAAAGTTCAACTAATGCAGCGGAAATAAACTAATTAAGCAAACTAAACAGCTAGGCAGCATAAGCAATAGGGTATAGCGCAACTCCAATCAACGCCACAGGCAAAGCTGACGGTAGTCACGGCCTAGAACTCCGCATTATCACCATTAAACTCCCAATCCTGACATGCAACTGTTGGGGGGGGGGGGATTGCAAGAGTGAGTACATGTCGTACTCAGCAAGTGTGGAAAGTATGACATGTGGCTGATTCAAATGACGTCAATAATAATGGCTAAGTGCTGAAAAGTACATTAAAACATTTGAAAAGCAATATATTGTATTTATATGAATCAAACCCATCATATTCATAATTAAAATCATAGTACCAGTCCATAATTCACCATCCGCATCAATAATTCTAGATTTCACCATTTGTCAATAACCATATTCAATAGCAGAAATTAATCCATAACCATATTACCAACCATAACGATTACCAAACCATAACCATCCCAAATTCCAATTTCCCTCTAATCATGGAAGTTGTCCAGGTGCTCATAAACGGGAGCACAGCTATCATGATAGTTTTATTTAACTCTGCAGAGTTTGTACCTCTTTACCCACGTGTTTGTGATTTCGTCACCTTTCAGTGACTAAGAACCTCTATTATGCCGTCTCGCACTTCCGTAGGTGTGTGGTCAATATATCACAAAATAGCCTTTACATAGGGATTACTAGCCTATTTAGACCCCACCAAGGTTTCACCGGTGGCGATGTCACCTACAGAGCACATCTTCAACCAAGGGCCCCCTCTTGAGCCATTCGGATCCCAGGGTAGTCCCACCAATCATCAACAAACCCAATCCAACTACCCCTTCCCCGAGCATCCACAATGGTCCAAACAGTACTAGCAAAGCCCTAATTACTCAGCTACGCCGCACCCCTACTTGGTCCTGTGGTGGCACTGTAGTCCTGGCTTATTCTTGCATGAACCGGTCCTTAGATCTAAAGCAAGCAACCACCATGACATCCAACCCATCCACATACCAGGCTTGCTTAGATCACCCATTACCATGTCATATTAACCAGTTCATGTTTACCATAATGTCATCCATGCATAATTAAATTGAGTGGTATAGTTGTTTTCCATCCCAGTTGATTAAGCAAGCAAAAGGTAAAAAGCCCTTCCCAACTCTCTACCATAATTTCCAGGTGACAAGGGTGGTTAAAAAATTCTAGTAAACTTCCTATCATAGGGTTCCCATCAAATTGACACAAGCATGAGATTTTGCAAACAAAACATTTACTTGAAAAATGGGATCAATATGCTTCAAGGACACTTGCTTTGCTCTTGCTGTTGATTAGGATCAAAGCCTTCAAACTCTTGGTGCTGTAGATCCTCCGCGGCACTCTCTAGTGCAAATCCGTCTAATCCAAACAATAAACATACAAGACAAGAAACACAATCAAAGAGTGCACAAACATTACTCAATATGACATGACATGCATGCTTGATGCAAATGCAAGGTAGAACTTGTTACTAGATTGCTTTTAATGACCACTAACTAGTTCTAATAGCTTTTAACAAGTTTATACAAGTTTGGAGTGGATTAGATCAAATTTTAGAATTCATTCAACACAATTTAACCAGAAAGATCGGACTAGTCCGCTAGGGACCGGACAAGTCCGCACTTTACAAGATCAGCAGATTAGTGTTTTCTAGATTGACGTAAATTTGGCGATTGAGGGTTGAATTCACGTAAGGAAATGAGAATAGAAGGTATACCAGGTGTTTAGGTCTCCAATGAATCAAGAAACTTGGAGGTAGCACTTGGATTTTGGTGATCTAGGGTTGGTGATGAACTTGGGGATGAATTGGTGATGAGGAATGCAACTTGGTGGAGATCTTGATCCTCTTTCGTTTCCTCCTCTTCTTCTTCTTGCTTGGGATCTCCTCCTCCCTCCTTGATGGTGGCTCCCCACGAACTACGGTTTGGGTGGGTGGAAAAGTGGCAAATAGATGTCAGCCCAAGGGGTGGGGTTGTTTATATAGAGGTGGAGGCTAGGGTTAGATGGATTTCGAATTTGAGATGAGTAGAGGCCGGTTTAGAGTCCCACATGGGCTCTAAAAGAGTTAGGCACGACGTCCCTAGGCCCACTTAGCGTGAAACCCAAGAAACAAGTCGTAAAACAAAAGATCAACTCGGAGTCACGAAATATCGGACAAGTCCGGAAAGGACCGGACTAGTCCGAAGTCATCGAGAGAGAAAATCGGACAAGTCTGGCCAAACATCGGACATGTCCAACTTTAATCAGAGAGGAAATCGAACAAGTCCGCTGGAACACCGGACTAGTCCGGAAAAGTCCAGAGACTTAGCAAATTTTCAAGGATTCATGGAGTATCGGACTAGTCCGCACAAAATCGGACATGTCCGTTTTTAGTCAGAGAGAAATCAGACTAGTCCTCAGTAAAATCGCAGTAGTCTGCACTTTCCTGCATTTTAAGTGCGTTTTTGTTCCAAATCAATTTTAAATGTTCCGAATCAATTTTAAACTCGTTCCTCTTTATGCGGTTTAATGTTAAACATGTATATGAGTGTATGTAGGGCATGATACATGAAAATGAGGGTGTTACAGCTCGGCTCTCTTCATAGCCGCTACTCTTGAAGGGAGAAGCCTCACCACAATGAAGAAAGAGAAGAAGGAACGGAAGAGAAGGAAGAAGAAGGAGAGGAAGGAATCTAGCGAGATCATCGTCGCTGCTATGATCTTCATCAACTCTGCATCGCCAACGTTCTTCTCCACCAATTCTTCGTCTTCAACGGATCTAGACGTCATGATTCTCGGGATACGCCCAATTCTCAACCTTTGTACCTCGGGATTCATGGTAACTACCTTATATCCAACTTTCCACATCAGTTCTGATCCCAATCTTGTTCTAAACCATGCCCTAAATGGGAAGTTTGCAAAACCCTGGGCATAGAAGACTTGTCTGTTCCATTGTGGACTAGTCCATTGAACTTTCTGGTCCAGAGCGAACATGTCCGGCCCCTGGTCCGGACTAGTCCGCGCTTTGGATTCTGAAATTCCTGTAACTTTCCTAGTTTTTCCCGAAATGACTCGAAACTTGCTCGAAAATGTAAAACTCAATTGTAACTAGTTGATAACCAATAATAGCAACCTAATAACATGTGTTACCACATAATTGCATCATTCATGCATATCATGGCATATTGACTACTATATGAGCATTTATTGATTGTAATGTTCGTTTCACTGGTTGTTGCGCAGAATAGAAGGTAACGATCTAGAAGGTGCTTACGAGAACCTTCAATACCAGAACATTGAAGCTTCTAATCCAAACCAGCCGAGAGAGCAAGGCAAGTGTCCTTGACCATTTTGATCCTGTTTTCAAATGTTTTGTTTACAAAACTGCATGCTTGTGTCAAATTGATGGGGAACCCATGATAGCTGTTTACTAGACTTGTATGACCACCCTTGTCGCTTGGGATACATTGTAGAGAGTTGGGAAGGGTATTTTCCCCTTTTGCTTTGCTTTGTTGAATTGGGATCGGAAATAACCACATGGCTCATTGTGAATTAATATGCATATGAACTATGTGAATTGATGATAATGATTTAAGTAACACGGAAATGGGGTGATCTAAGCAAACATGAGTTGTGGACTGGGTTGGATGATATGGTGGTTTTTGCTTGCCTTAGATCTATGGAGCGATTCATGCGAGAATAAGCCAGGACAATAGTGCCACCACAAGGCCAAGTATGGGTGCGGCGTAGCTGAATAATTAGGTGTGCTGTTGGTATTGTATGGACCATTGGATGTGATGAGTAGTTTAGGCCCGACTTTCTGAAAGGTAAGTCGATTGGGGTGGAGAACTCGACGTTGATGATCCACGACACTCGAGCAGTTCGAATACCTCTAGAATCACTACACCACTGCTCCATTGGATATCAACCGTGCTGCACACGCTTGACCTCGCCAAGAAGGCTAATCCTTACAAGTGCAACCGAGAACACAAGCAAGAACGTAGAAGACACAATCTGAAATCGGGAAGTTTGGGTCTCACAAACCGTAAAATGGTGATATTATTAATCTAAGCAAACCCCACCAAATATGACCAGCGGCTGCAGTATTTAAAGGCTAGGTTTCAGCCAAAACACTCTTAGATGCGTCCCTAATGGACTAATACGGGATAAAAGCCCGAAGGCCTAATTTGGTAGCGCAGCACCTGACAGAAATCTAGACTCGACTTATTTTGACGATTCCCGATGACTCTGGAGGAATATTGAGGTGAGACCCGGGCCATTGGAAATTTTATCTTCTCCTTTTTCCGTTCATATATAGAACCTCAAAGATGGAGTCCGTATGAATCCTCGGCATTCGTTTTAAGGTGGAATGCTCCTAGACTACGAGTTAAACTCGAGTCCGAGTTGTAAACTCATTCCATCAACTTGTGTACGTCTCAGCCGGTTCTCCACATTCCCAAGGCCTCTTCCCTTCACCAGCTGGTTCTCCACGTTCCCAATGCCTCTTCCCTTCACTTGTTGATCTTCTCCATCATTCCTAATAACAATTAAATCATCACATAGCAATATATTCTCAAACACACATGCAAAGGAAGTTAGGAGCGACTTCACCTGCTGAATTATTAACCGTGCTCGTGCTCTTATGATTGGTCTTTGCAGTTCAATGTGCGTCTTCGCTGTTGTGATGTCCTCATCATCCTCCCCCTCTTAATGGAGTCGTCCTCGACTCATGTTCATCTTCTTGTCCCAAGTACGATTGCAAATCTGAAACATTAAATGTCGGACTAACCCCAAGATTGGGAGGCAACTCAAGCTTATATGCATTATCATTAATCTTTTCAACAATCTTAAAACGACCAGCAGCTCGTGGCATAAGTTTAGATTTTCTCAAGTCAGGGAATCGCTCTTTTCTCAAATGTAATCACACTAAATCACCTGGTTCATGTTTTACTTCTTTTATACCTTTACTACCTGCGATCCTATACTTCTCATTCATGTTTTCAATATTTTTCTTTGTAGTTTCATGCATTTTAAGAATGAATTCAGATCGTTCTCTAGCATCAAACTTTATAGTTTCCGAAAGAGGCAAAGGTAGTAAATCAATAGGAGCACGGGGATTAAAACCATACACTATCTGGAATGGACTTACCTTCGTCGTGGAGTGAACAGATCTATTGTAAGAAAATTTCTATATGTGCTAAACACCCCTCCCACAACTTTAATTTTGTTTTCAAGACAGCTCGCAACATAGTGGATAAAGTATGATTAACTACCTCGGTTTGTCCATCCATTTGTGGATGACATGTAGTTGAAAACAGCAACTTGGTTCCCAATTTATAACACAAAGTTCTACAAAAATGACTTCAAAATTTTGCATCACTATCAAAAACGATGGTATTTGGCACACCATGTAAACGAACAATTTCTGTCATAAACAAATAAGCAATGTGTGAGGCATTATCATTCTTATGACAAGGTATAAAGTGTGCCATTTTGGAGAAACAATCAACAACTAAAAAAATACTAACCCTCCCCCTCTTAGTCCTATGCAATATCAAAACGAAGTCCATTGAAAAATCCTCCCAAGGTACACTAGGAACAGGAAGAGGCATATAAAGACCATGTGGGGTAAGGCGAGACTTAGCTTTATTGCAAGTAGTGCATCGTGACACATAGCGCTCAATATCACGCCTCATCTTCGGCCAAAAGAAGTGTGTGGACAGCACGCCCTCAGTTTCCTTCACTCCAAATTGTCCAATCAAACCTCATCCATGTGCTTCCTGCAAAAGTAATAGACGAATAGAGCTATCTTGAACGCATAGCTTGTTAGCACGATAGAGGAGACCCTTTTGCAACACATATTTATTCCAAGTTCATCCTTCTCTACAATTTTGAAAAGCATCTTTGAAATCCAAATCAGTAGAGTATAATGCTTTTATTGTTTCCAAACAAAAGATATTATGATCAAGTTGGGATAACGTGGTATAACGTCTAGATAATGCATCGGTAATGACATTTTCCTTCCCTTTCTTATGCTTAATGATGTATTGAAATGACTCTATGAACATAATATATTTAGCATGTTGTTTATTTAGATTGGTTTGACACTTAAGATACTTCAACGATTCATGATCGCAATGTATGACAAACTCCTTAGACCAAAGACAATGTTGCCATGTTTGTAATACTCGCACTAAGGCATATAATTCCTTATCATAAGTAGAATAATTCAGAGAAGGACCATGAAGTTTTTCACTAAAGAAAGCAACAGGTTTACCTCCTTGTATGAGAACGCCTTGAATACCAATGCCGCTTGCATCGCATTCTAGCTCAAAGGTCTTGTCAAAATCAGGAAGTTGTAGCAAAGGTGCTTGTGTAAGATTCAATTTGATAGCATAAAAAGATTGTTCCTGATGTTTGCCCCATTGAAACGACATTCCCTTCTTCGTTAGCTCATGTAGAGGTGCTGCAATGGTGCTGAACTCCCGCACAAAGCGGCGATAAAAACCTGCAAGACCAAGAAAACTATGAACCTGCGTGACGGTTGTTTGGGCTGGCCAGCGAGTGATCGCTTCAATTTTTGCCTCGTCCACCTCAATTACCAGCGAGAAAATGACATAACCAAGAAACGAGACTCAATTGGTGCAAAAGACGCACTTTTAGAGGTTACCAAACAAGCGTGCATCTCGTAAAACAGTAAAAACAGAACGTAAATGGTCAAGATGTTCATCATATGATTTGCTGTAAATGAGGATATCATCAAAGTAAACCACCACAAATTGTCCAATGAAAGCACGTAAAACCTCGTTCATTAATTGCATAAAGGTTTAGGGTGCATTAGTTAAACCAAAAGGCATGAGTAACCACTCATAACGTCCAAACTTGGTTTTAAATGCAGTTTCCCATTCATCTCCTAGTTCCATTATAATTTGGTGGTAACAACTAAGCAAGTCAATTTTTGTGAAGATGATAGCACCACTCAATTCGTCAAGCATGTCATCTAAGTGAGGAATAAGATAACGATATCGAATGGTGATGTTATTAATCACTCGACAATCAACACACATACGCCAACTACCATCTTTCTTAAGAACAAAAAGAACAAGAACGAAACAAGGACTAAGGCTTTCACGAATGTACCCGCAGTCCGAAAGATCTTGGACTTGTTGCTGAATTTCCTTAGTTTCCCCTTGATTCGCTCTATATGTTGCACGATTTGGCAAACATGCTCTTGAAATCAAATCGATCTCGTTTTCAATGCCTCTCATGGGTGGTAAACCAGGTGTATCTCGGAGAGAAACACATCCTCAAACTCCCGTAAAAGGTTTGCAATAGCAGGGGGCAATGCAATAGACAATTTATGAAGTGAAAACATGGCTTCTTTGCATACTAAAGCATAGCACATCCCCTTAGCATCAAATAAATCAGCAAGGTCATATTTAGTTGTGAGCAACAATGGTGATTTTAACTTAATGACTTGTTATTTTTCATATTCTAGTTTTGTTGCTTTGCCATCACAAATTTTACTCTTCTCAAAATGCACAATTTCACCAAGAGTCATAGGAAGAAAAGTGATTTTCTTTCCTTTATGCATGAGAGTATATTTATTAGTTCTACCATGATGAATAGCATCTGTATCAAATTCCCAAGGACGATCCAATAAAAGAGAACAAGCATCCATAGGCACGACATCAAAATCAACAAAATCATGGTAAGAACCAATTCAAAAATGTATTGTCACTATTTTTGTTATCCGAACCTTACCGCTGTTGTTGAACCATTGAATGTGGTATGGATGAGGGTGTGCTCTTGTTGTCAAACCAAGTTTCTTCACATCGTCCGTGTTCACCAAGTTATTGCAGCTACCTCCATCAATTATAGTGTGTACACAACAGTCCTTGACGAGGAGAAATATTTGGAAGAGGTTGTGTCATTGTATCTTGTCGTCGGCCTCCACTTCGGAGCTCAAGGCACACTGCACAATTATGCTCCTATAGTTTTCCATCGCCGTTGTACCAAGTACCTCTTCATCGGTGTGTTTTTCATTTGGATCTACAACGTTAGTAGCAAGAGAATATTCATTTTCAACATCCGATGTGAAAACTCGTGAGAGAAACACCAATTCTCGCATAGGTACCTTGATTCAAGCATGGCTGCAGAGATAGAAATCAAACTCACTGGGAAGGCAAATGCTAGTGTCAACTACATTTCCTGTAGTTTCAAGGGTTTGCGAATCATAAATCATTATATACAACATTACTTCTGCATTGGACATAAAGAAGGAAGATGAATGTATACCGTAATGAAAATTCTCCCTTTGAATCAATGACTTCATTAACGATGAGCCTTCATTGGACATCCTTAAATTTAAAAAAAACACTGAAATGCACGCTTTAAGGGCAGGGTCGAAATAGTGGCATGCTCCTGGACGAGCTGGCGGAGGCGCCGGAGTGGCCGTTCCTCAACTATCTGATGACAGCAGGCTGGCGTGCTCCAAGGACAGAGAGAACATTTCCACTTATGCGAAGGCGGCGGCATGCTCATACCGATTACAGAGGTCAGAGTCCAGACGGCGGCGTGCTTCGCGGACAGGGGACAAGGCGGCGTGATCCAACGTGCTCAACTCTCTAACGACGAAGGTCGGGGTTGATGACGGGGTCGGAGTCAACGGCGGCAACATGACAATGACGAAGAGCAAGTTGGGGTAGAGGGACTGTGGGGACCGGAATCCCAACATCCAAGGATCTCATTGGGTGATGTCGTGCGATGCGACACTCAACAATGTAGAAGAAAGTAATGAGAATAAAATACAATACCAAGTCTTTATTTATAAACACAGCGGAAGTTTTACAATACTAAGCGAAAAGGAAAGAAAACTATACATCATAGCTACGCTTTCGGCACTAGCTATGCAAAAGCAAATTCATCCATGCCTTAGATGCATCGCACTAGCAACACCCAGCATACGGCGGCGTGCAGGGTTCCCACTCAGATGTAAACCCTAGGAGTGCAACCTCGTCATGAAACCCGTCATCAATCGTATAATCTACGAAAAACTTGTTAACAACAAACGTGAGCTTAAGGCTCAGCAAGAGTAACCCGTCTCACTAGACATATGCAGGGTGAATACTGAGCATAGGTAAGGAATAACATAAAGGAATCGCCTACAAGTGAATCCTTATAGTCATGTTTTAATTAACACATGACATTCTTTAGGCACAACACATCATAGACTCCACAATCAAACAAGAAAAGTTTTGCCGATGATATGACATGCCCAAAGCACATAATGCTATTACCGGTAAAGTATGGGGAAACTGTAAACTTTTAATTGTGCTATCTCTAAGCCATACAAGGTTGCAAAACAATTATAATTCAATACATCATATTTTTCTAGCTTCTTAAGTATTTACTGCGTCACGACACAATGAACAAGTGGTACTCTATTACCGCGAGGGACGGTGATTGCAATCAGGACACACCCGGATAACACGACACATACGCACTTTCAGAAGTGCCAGCGAGTACATACATCAATATTTACATAACACTTTAGTACTAGTCGTATATGGCCACCTTTTACCCAACACTCGAATGCCAAACCGATCGATCCGTCACGAGCAGGAGGTCACTACGTGGGCATACTCTAACGTGCGCACCAGCTGATTTACACCTTGCAGCCCTCAACCCACACCTATAAAACGGAACGGAATGCCTCGACAAACTAGTATCAAGCTACGTTAGTTTATTGGAGCCAATTTCTTCAGTATGTCGCCGGTACAATTCAAGCTTGTCCAGCAGGGCCGCACAGGGCACGGGCCTTAATCAACATGGTCAGAGCTATGCGACCAAGACCACCTCTTGTCACTTCTTACTAATCTCTGACCGGTCTCCATTTCATATTTATAAATCATCTCTTGATCCAATTCATCCCGTGTGATAAAATCCTATCTCGCGAGTAGATTCCAACTACTTGACTTCTACCGGATCCCTATGAATATAAGCGCAGTTACTACATGACTCTGTGAGCTATTATAACCATTCCCTGGGTTATTTGGTCATGATGCAAACCGGGGCTTGCCTGAATGTGAGTCCGAGTCTATGTTAGTCTTTGACAGCTGGACTTCCAAAGCTTCCGGCTGCTCCTCGACTACAGTTACTACACGTTATGCATATACTATATATGAATGACTTTGAAAATAAATAATATGTTCAAGGTCACAAGCTAATATCTCGTGAATCAAATAAGATTATGGTCTTAAATGGCTTTGGGACTTTTATGGTAGATACTAGGGACTATAATGGAGACTCTTGCAAAGAAAAAGAGATGATCAAGGAAGTTTGTTGTTTTTAAAAATTATGCTAAGCAATAACCTTCTCTGAATTTGGGTTGAAATTCTGGAGGTCTATCATGGCTACCAGTGTTTGTACCATGTCGATGGGGTCTCACTGGTTCTAGGAAAATTTGTTTCACAATATTCTAAGCTTCATACAGGGAGAAATTGATTTTACAAGCTTGGGAGAATTTCTGAAATTTAAATAAAGCAGCTGGGCCCACTGGTTTAAAATCAACCAATTAGGGCTGGGCCGCACAGAGGGCCACAAGGTTAACCTGCGCAGCCGCACCGGATCCGGGCCCCAGCTGATCCCGCACGAGGGAATCAGTCACTGACCTGTGGAACCCGCGAGGCTTTCGTCTACCTCGCGACACGCTGCTCGGCTGGGGCGGTGCTGCACCGGCGAGCTCGCCTCGATGTCTGCGTTGACCTCCACTAGACTCAGCCCTGACCGCCTAGCCATAAAATCGACCGCACAACACGATTGGGAGGTCCAATCGTGGCAGCAATGGCCGGAGATGGCGGCGCGACGGCGGCAGCAGAGCTAGGGTTTCGGCGATGGCAGGAATCGCTCTGGGATGGCGCAAAAGGCTCGGGAAAAGGCTAGAAATGTTCCTATAAGCACGAGGATGATGATTTGGTGGTTAGAAAGGAGTGACATCACTGGCAAAGTCGACCTCAACGGCGGACCGATAGATTTCCATTGGCGGTGGGGAAAACTAGAATATCTCTGACTCTACTTGATGGCGTCCATTGATTCTTGGCAAAGGGGTGCGCTAGGAGGTATGGAGTATAATCCTTAATTGGATTGAAGAACCATTACACGTAGAAATGGAATCAAACAGAGAAGTGAGCTAGTTCATGGGTTACGGGCGACAGCAAAACTCGCATTATTTACACGATACGGAATGAAACAAAGAACGTTTTGTACCTTGAGAAAGGTTGTGTCTTGGCGATCCTAGTTGCTTCTGAGAGCAGCTCGAGAGATGGGTTGTGGCGTCGGCGCGACGGGGAGGCAGTAGCGTCCTCACGGCGGCTGGACAGCGGGGCCGGTAAAACTGCAAAAATGCCGCCTTGTAGCCCACAAAACAAGGAACTAGAAGATTGAGAAGGTAGTGGGAAGGCTTAGGTACCTCTTTGCTGTTGGGAGGAGGACGGGATTCAGCAAGACTTTGAGCTCGTCGGGCGCGCAGGGAGGCGGTGGTGGTTTGCGCTCGGGGCGACGAAAGAGCTGGTGCCTTTCCCTTCGGCCAGAGATGTGAAGATAAGGAGGAGGAGAGTGGTGGGGGGACACGCAAATGGGGTGCCACGCAGCTGCTTGCCGACGGTGAGCTGTTTGCCGCACCGGGCGTCGAACGGCAGGGAGTCAGAATAGAGCACTCACGGTAAACGTCTCCCAGACTAGTGGGTCCCACCATTTGTATCCTCATCCCTTCTCTGCAACTTAAATTCTCTTACCAAACATGATAAAAAAATCTTAGATTTTTGTGGAGAGGCCGAATCAATGGTGTAGGTTCAGATTCTGAAATTGGATTTTGAATTTGAACAAGTTTCAGTTAAATTTCAAATTCAAATTTGAATTTGACTTGAATTTGCTAAACGTCTCAAATAAAATAGCAAATGGAATTCACAATTCTTGAAACATTGCAGGACGGCTATTTGGAATATTGTGAGGCCATGGGAAAATTTATAGCCCCAGATTTGAATATTTTGACAGGGCCTAAATGTACAGTGCTATATTCAATTTAATTTGAATATATTTAGTACTGCATATGGTTTTTGCCCTGGCAATTCTCATTCAAATAATTTCCAAAATTTGTAGAAAGGTCACTTGAATTTTCTAGTTCATTGGTGAAGTCCATCCCTTATGTTAATGAAATTTGAGTAGGAGTGAGAAAGATTTTTCAAGTTCATGTGTACAATCATAATTGATCTCCACAATGGTTGATAACAAACGGGTAACTGAACCTTATATTAAGGAAAAACTTGGATTTTATATTCCTCCCCACTTAAAAGAATCTCGTCCCGAGATTACAATAGGAAGGATAAAAGAAAAAGATCTTATGAACATATGCCGCTAACAAATCCGGATAGTTTGTTCTAAGGTATTCCTCGCTTTCCCACATTGCTTCCTCAGCGGTGGGGTTGTCCTACAAGACCTTGTAGAAATGCAAGGTGTGGCTTCTTGTGGTGCGAGTCTTCTCATCGATTATTTGGGTTGGATGCTCAGAGTATGTAAGATCTGGTTGGAGAGCTTCCAAGTCCTCTATACAGACTTTAGCTGGGGCCTTGAGACATTTCCGCATCTGTGAAATGTGAAACACATTGTGGACACCTGAAAGCGATGCTGGTAGCTCTGCCGATAGGCCATAGGTCCAAGTTGTTCAATTTTTGCGAACGGCCCAATGAAGCATGGAGCTAGCCTTCCTTTTACTCCGAAGGGATGAATCCCTTTCATTGGGGATACACAAAGATAAATGTGATCCCCAACATCGAAGTAAAGATGTCAACGTCGTTTGTCCGCATAGCTTTTCTGATGAGATTGAGCAGCCTTGAGGTTGGCTTGAATAAATCGTACTCGTCCTTCGACTTCATTTACCAAGTTGATACCATATATCACTCGTTCACAGGATTCACACCAGTTCAAAGGTGTGTGGCACTTCGTCCATTAAGAGCTTCATATGGTGCCATCTAGATGCTAGCCTGATAATCATTGTTGTAAGAAAACTCCGCCAATGTTAGATGATCATCCCAATTCTTACCATGGTTGATGGCACAGGTGCGGAGCATATCCTCTAACACTTGGTTTACTCGCTCCGTTTGACCATCAGTCTGGGGATGGCAAGCTGAGCTTCGAATCAACTTGGTACCAAGAGATGCGTGGAGGTGCTCCCAAAACCGAGCAACAAAAAAGGTTCCACGATCTGATATGATAGTGCGAAGTACTCCGTGTAGGCACAGGATCCTGGCAATATACAAATCGGCATATTGTTGTGCCACATAATTTACATTGAGTCATGCTTGCGAAAGGTGAGAGCTAATCCAACAATGAAATCCACGCTGATTTCCTCCCATTTCCAGATCGGTATGCTCAAAGGTTGAAGCTGACCAGCTGTCTTTAGGTGGTCGGCTTTTACCCGCCGACACGTATCACATTAAGATACGTACTTCGCTATCTCCCTCTTCATCCGAGTCCACCAAAATTTCTTCTTTAAGTCTTGGTACATTTTTTTACTTCCCGAATGAATAGAATACTTGGTCAAATGAGCTACGTCCAATATTTTCTTCCGAAGTCACATTGCGGGGCACCACGATGCGGCCTTTGAACCAGATGGTACCGTCATCGACACATCAGAAACACTTCATCTCCCCCTTCTTCATTCTTTGGTGAATGTGCGACATGCCCATGTCTTCCCTCTGAGCCTGTACAATATCTTTGTCGGTGTCTGGAACCAGCAGATCTCCTGACACTACTTTTGGTAGATCGAGGAGTTGTAGTTCGGTAATGGGCATGCAGAGATTCAAGAAGGTGAAAGACATGTGTACACAGAGATTTACGTGGTTCGGGCCACCTGAGCGTAATACCCTACTCCACGGGGTGTGTTGGTGATGTATTAAGCTCGGGAGTCTAGAAGAAGCTCCATAAGAAGAAGCTCGTCTAGCTTAGGGTGTTCAGCAGTGGTCTAGAACCGTCCGTTGTGTATTGTCAACCAGTCATTTTATAGTACAAGGGCTGGTCATTACAACGTCAACCTTGCCCGACAGGTGGCCCCGGCAGTTACACACGCTTGATACACAATAAATGGGGTTAATTACCCTTAATAGCCTGGCAATGGGCCTTAATAGTGCCATTATCAGTATTAAAGGTCATCCGATCGTGTGTCATTAATATGGCATTAATGACACTTAATCGGGTCTTGAAGTCTTTGACTGATCCTTGAAGGTCCGGAGCCGTTGGGGGTCCTCTGGCCTGATAGTTGAAGTTGAAGGTCCGGCGATTGCCACGTGGTAGCTTTGGAGCTCATCGTCGTGGACGGGTAGGTCCAGTGCTGTTGGACACGTGTCAGTACCGGAGCTTCCCTCTGTGTGGGGTTAGGTCCGGGGGTGCCATATTGGTATTCTGATCGGAGCTCCCCAGGTGCGGGTGATAGCTTCGGTCTTGTGATACACGTGGCGGCCCTGGGACTAACCATGTCGGGGGGCAGGTCCGGCTACGCCTAACATGTGGGGCCTTCGGAGGTCTTCAAATCTGGTATATGGAGTTTCCTTGTGATCTTTGCAATCCCAAGGGGTATCTGGTACGGAGGGTACCGACAGTGGCTCCCTGGACTCACCTTTGGGAGAGACCTTTTGTATGAAGTCATTTCGCCGGAGGTGGGTCCATTCTTCGGTTTCTGAACTGTGTCTTCAAGGGTCTTTGGTTATGCCGTCGGTAGTAGTTCACAGTTAAACTTCCGCCGTGTGGCGTATTTTGAAGGCGGCAGGTGAGATCTTAGCGTGCGGATCTCACGCAATTTAAGGTTGCCGGTTCCCAATACGAAAATCATATCAGTTCTGCCCGCCCTGTCAGGCCGCCGACTTCGGGTTTCCCGCCTTTCATGATGACAACCGTTCTGTAAGACCTATGTGTGCTGAATACATTGGCTTGTAGTGAATACATTTGGCTTTGATGATAAAAGTTTTGAATATCACCAGAACACCTTTTTATCTAGGTCCGACTCTAGCTCTGAGCTACAGCAAGGTCCGACGGTAGGTCCGGCTTGTTTTGGGTAGCTCCGGCTACATTAGATGCTAGGTCCGACTTCTTGGTAAGGTCCGACCAGCTTTGGTTAGCTCCGGTGAAGCTTTTCTTTAGCTCCGGCATGTCTTTGATAGCTCCGGAATATATTTGATAGCTCCGGCATGCTTTTGCTAAGCTCCGACGTACTTTGTCTAGCTCTGGTTTTGGATTGACTAGTTTTGACTAGTTTTTGGTAAGCTCCGATGCTAGGATCTACTAGTTTTGGTAAGCTCCGGCAGGTGCTTAATTGTAATAGTTTTGGTAAGCTCCGGCGCTAGGTTCTACTAGTTTTTGTTAGCTCCGGCTCAAGGTCCGGGTTGCTCTGGCAAGGTCCAGAACTTGACCGCAGTGCTTTTGCTTTTCATTTGCAATGTTTCGTACTTGTTTTACATTGTTGGAAAGATTGCTTAGTATTTATTTGCTAAGTTTTTGGTGCGTTTTGGTTGATATGGATGATATCGTGTTACTGTGGTTTTGCAACATGCTTATGTGAGGTTCTCACGTAGGATGTTGTGTTTGGAACTAACTTGATTCAAGTCGGGGACTTAGGCTCATATAGATTGGTTGTTTTTTCATGTGCAGGTGTTGCTTGAGTTCAAGACATGGCTGGTGACGGGATCCGTTGGACTAGTCTCAGGGAGGAGATGAGGTTCCAACAACCAAATTCAGGAGGAATTGTGGTTGAGCTGATCAGGAGGTTGCGTAGCATGATTGAATCAAGAACAATGCATATGAAGGTATCGTGGACGTCATTGGAATATGTTTGCACGTGTGCAAGGAGTGCATGGATGTGGCTACATGGTTCCGAGACGTGATGAAGAGATGTGGACGTAAAGAATTGGTCGGAAAGGTCCAACCGACTAGGTTATGGACTCAGGTTGCGGCTGAGTCTGGTTTGACTCAAATATGGAAAGATTTGAGTTGGTTATGATAGGATTTCCTGTGGGACACGAATTTGAGATGTTTAGGAATGTGGGATACGTTCCTAAGGTGTTTGGAAGTCTTAAGATTGCTTCTATCTGCGTATAGAAGAATCTTGAGCAGTTATGGAAAGTTACGATTCGTGATCTGAGTAGGATTGGAGTCCTAGTTGGTATTGGGTTGGCCTAAGGGCTGGTTATATAATCAAGGGAGCCCAGAGCTCGTGACGCACGACTTTGGGGCTGTTCCTCTGGTGTTCTATTGAATAAAATTCGTAGCTTGAAGGAACTTTTGTGCCTTGTTCGTCCGACTTGTTACAGACAAGTTTTACTCGTCGAGTTTCTGGACAGCACTACCTTTCGTTGGTGGTTTTATCATAACTCGAGTTTTACTGATCCAATTGACGTGATTCCTTTTGGATTGTCTTCAAAACTTGATTGTATATCATCTGTCAAAATTTCAGGGTCATTGGATTTGTGGTCTATGATCTACACGAGTTTCTTTGCAGCGTTCCAGAACTGTTTTTCTCGGGTAGGGCAGATTGACCTTTGTTTGATCTTTCGATCATAACTTGAGTTTTCCTCGACGGATTTGATTGATTCTTTTTTTGTTGTCTTCGTGACTTGATTCTCTCTGATATCTATCACTTTTGTCATGGTGAAACACGTTTAGATTAGTCTCACACACGATTTCTTTAACAGATCGTTTTTCTGCCGAAAGGGTTTGGGGTTTAATTGTTTCCGCTGCGTAATATTTTTAAATCTACCATTCACCCCCTTCTGGTAGCTTTTCACATGCTCTTCGATCCTACAATTGGTATCAGAGCCACGGTGCTCTAATCTTTGTGATTTGCACGTGTTTTTTGACTAATCAACATGGAGAAGTACTCCGCCAAACCTTGTGTGTTTGCTGGTATTGATTTTCAGGTTTGGAAGGCACGCATGGAGGCTTTCATCCAGGCACAAGGCTTTGCAATATGGGAGAAGGTATACAAGCCTTACGAAGTGTCATCAAACGATCAAGTTACAGCTACAAATCTGAGAGATGTCGACAACAACAACAAGGCTCGGAACTTGATCATACAAGGATTAACACAAAGCGACTTCGACCGTGTTGCACACCTCCGATCTGCATACGATGTGTGGAAAGCACTTTGTGACTACCACGAAGGATCCAACACGATCAAAGAGGTAAGGCAAGACATGTTCAAGAAAGAATACATGCGCTTCGAGATGCAACCCGGTGAGTCAATTGATGATCTCTTTGCTCGCTTTAATAAAATTCTCAGCAACTTGCGTAGCGTCAATGTTAATTTTTCAGATGCTGAAAATGCTAGCCAATTGTTAAGTGTATTAGACATGTTAATTTGGGAGATGAAAGTTACATCTATTCGTGAATCCACTGTAATGAGTACACTTACTTTAGATGTGCTATATTCCAAGCTAAAAACTCATGAAATTGATATAATATCACGAAAGAACCCCAACAAGTCTATTGCTTTTGTTTCTCAACGTGATATGCCTAGCTCCGACCAATCTTCATCTTGTAGTACACTTGCTTTTTTGTCCTCACTAACCCTGGAGCAGATCGAAGAATTTCCAGAAGAGGAGTTGGCACTCATCTCTACTATATTCTCAAAAGCATCGCAAAATGTGAGAAATAGAAGGAGAGGAAGCTCCGGACCTCAACGCTGTTTTGAATGTGGTAAAACAGGACACTTTCGTACAGAATGCCCTAATCTTTCAGGTCCGACCACCCGGGAAGAAAAACAAAGCAAGGTCCGGACCTCCTCTGGAAATTCCAACAAGAAGAAGAAAGGTACCATATGACGCAAGATGATCAACAGTTTCATCACCGTGCTTCAAGAACTTAGTTCAAGTGATGTAGACTTTGAAAGTGATGAAGATGATGATGATCTGGCCAACTTATGCTTCATGGCGGGCAAAACAAGATCAAAATCAAGTCAGGAGGATGCAGAACACAACAGTGAAGACGATGAGGTATGTTCTACCTGCAATGAAATGTGTGATGCTATTTCTCGTGCAACTATTATTGTCAAGAAAAAGGACAAAAAGCTTAGGGATAATGCTGCTAAAATTGAATCACTAGAATCTGAAATTAACCGTTTAAAAACTTTGATTCCTAGTGATGATGCATGTCCCTCATGTGACTTAATCTATGAACAATTGTCCACATTAAGAAGTGCACACTCCTCCACTCTAGATAAACTTGAGTTAGAAATTGAAAAGAACAAAGAGCTTACTGCACTTAATGATAACAACTTGAAAGATGCTAGCTATTCTACAATTGATTTGCATTGTTCTACTTGTGATGATCTTGATAAGAAACTACAGGATGCTATGAATGAAATTTCTATATTGAACAATGCTTTACGTTCTCATGAAGTAAAATTTTGTTCCAATTGCAAAGTAAAATGAAAAACTTCATGTGAAAATTGCCTTGATCTGTCCAACAAACTTGATGACATGCATAGGACATTAGATCGGTTTTGTAATGGGAATAAGAATCTAAACTTGCTGCTGAATTCTTCCAAGTCTTGCAATGATAAAATTGGTTTAGGTTTTGATATTCATGCTCATGCTAAGGCACATCCACCTAAAATTGTAAAGACATTAGGAAGTGGTTTGATTCAAACAGTTCCTAAACAAAAAGGAGTGGTTTTCAAATCTGCAGGAGTGTTGCCTCACTCGGTTACAAATAAAAATATTGCTTGCTCATCTAGACATGAACACAAAGTTAAATTTCATTGTACCTTCTGTGGTAGAGATGGTCATGTCATAGATTTTTGTTATAGACTAGCTAAACAACATAAAAGGGAAAGAATGGTTGCTAGATCTCATAACTATCATGCAAAATTTGCTGCACACATTGAACCGAATGTACAACCTGCTGTTCTGAGTCAAAAACATTCAAAGTTTACCTCCGGACCTTCTGTTTTTGCCTCCGGGGCTACTGATTTTTGTGCTACACAAGTAACACCTTATAGGTCAGTAGTCAAGAATAAAAAATTTCAACCTTTGACTCATAAACCTGCTGTTTTGTCTCAGCTTTCGCATGTTTTTCCTGCTGCACGTCGCGTGACTCAGTACTGGATTCCTAAATGCCTTTTGACTAACCCCAGTATTGAGTCATCGACGTATTGTGCTTTTATGTAGGTTACACGTTTGAGGAAGGAGAACATTGTGGATTCAGGTTGCTCACACCATAGGACCGGTAACAAAGATTGGTTCTCCCCCCTCTCTTTTGTGTCATATGTAGAGAATGTTACTTTTGCCGATAATTCTTCAACTCCAATAATTGCTAAGGGTTCGGTTAGAGTAAATGATCACTACACTTTGAACGATGTGGCACTTGTCAAAAATTTGAAATACAACTTGCTTTCTGTTTCACAATTGCTAGATGAAAATCTGGAAATTACTTTTAACAAAAACTGCTGCAAAGTTGTAAGTTCAAATGGTGAGCTTATTTTTAACATGTCTCGGTTTGGAAGAGTTTTTAAAGCTGATTTTGATATGTCTTCCTCTAAGCATAGGTGTCTAGTTGCTAATGATTCAAAGGACTTATATTTTCGGCATCGTAGACTTGGTCACGTAGGCTTTGATCACCTAACGCGTGTTACTGCTCTTGATCGCATACGTGGGCTGCCTAAGCTTAAAGGGGACAATGAAATTGTGTGCTCTTCTTGTAGACATGCTAAGATGGTTGCAGGTTCACATACTCCTCTCACAATGATCATGACAACTGAACCATGTCAACTTTTGCATCTTGACACCGTAGGACCTTCACGTGTTCAATCCTTCGGAGGTAAATAGTATGTTCTTGTTATCGTTGATGATTATTCTAGATACTCTTGGGTTTACTTTATGGTGTCTAAGAATGAAGTTTTTAGTCACTTTAGAACTTTATTTCTTATATTATCAATTGATCACCCATGATCATTAAAAGCAATTAGAAGTGATAATGGAACTAAATTTAAAAATCAATCTTTTGATCACTTTTGTGCTGAAAATAGAATAGATCATCAATTTTCTTCACCATATGTACCCCAACAAAACGGTGTTGTAGAAGAAAGAGAAGAACCTTAGTTGAGATGGCTAGGACTATGCTTGATGAATATCAAACTCCTAGGAAATTTTGGGCTGATGCGTTAGCAACCGCTTGTTATGTCTCAAATCGTGTTTTCTTGCGTGCTAAGCTAGGTAAAACACCATATGAGCTTCGGTTTGGACATAGGCCTAGTGTTACACACTTTCGGGTCTTTGGTTGCAAATGCTTTGTTAAGAAACATGGTCATCTTGATAAATTTGAACCTAGATCCATTGATGGCATGTTTCTTGGTTATCCATCTCATACTAGAGGCTACCGTGTGCTTTTACTTGACACTAACAAAATTGTGGAGACTTGTGAAGTGTCTTTTGATGAAGCTAGCCCAGTAACTAGCTCTGGTGTTGCAGGACCAGATCCGTATTCTCAGGGGGAGGGTATTTTCGAAGATGAAGAAGAGCCAGTGATACTGCCTGGTAGTTCCGAAGTTGACACGTGTCCAGCTCCGGACATTGAACAAGCTCCGGCTATCACCTATGCTGGTCCAGATTGTCCACAAGTCACAAGCTCATCAATCTATGATGAACCTAATGAAGAAGAAGCTTGTGAGACATCTGTTCCCCTACATTTTTACAAAGATCATCCCCCACAACAGATGATTGGAAGCTTGCACGAACGAGTCACACGGTCCAGGTTTTGCGATCCAAACTCTCATGCTCATTCTGCTTTTGTTGCTTCTTTTGAACCCAAAGATATATCACACGCACTCACTAATGAATCTTGGATTATTGCCATGCAAGAAGAGTTAGAAAATTTTGAAAGAAATAATGTTTAGAAACTTGTACCTCCACCTCAAGGTCACAATTTAATTGGAACTAAATGGGTATTTAAAAATAAACAAAGTGAGGATGGGGTTGTGGTTAGGAATAAGGCTAGGTTGGTTGCTCAAGGTTTCACTCAAGTTGAAGGTCTAGATTTTGATGAAACTTTTGCTCCTGTCGCTAGATTAGAAGCCATAAGAATTTTGTTAGCTTTTGCAGCATCGAAAGGTTTTAAGCTATATCAAATGGATGTTAAAAGTGCTTTTCTTAATGGCTACATAGATGAGGAGGTTTATGTCAAACAACCACTGGGTTTTGAAAATCCAGATTTTCCTAATCATGTTTACAAACTGTCCAAAGCCTTATACGGTCTCCAACAAGCCCCTAGAGCATGGTATGATAGGTTAAAAACATTCTTACTTGAAAAGGGGTTTACCATGGGCAAGGTTGATAAAACTCTTTTTGTGCTTAAACATGGCAATGACTCATTATTCGTTCAAGTGTATGTGGATGATATTATCTTTGGTTGTGCTTCTCATGATCTTGTGTCCATGTTTTCAGCAATGATGAGTTTCGAATTCGAAATGAGTATGATGGGTGAACTCACTTACTTTTTGGGGCTGCAAATCAAGCAAACCAAGGAGGGTACCTTTGTGCATCAAACGAAGTATACCAAAGACCTCCTAAGGCGCTTCAACATGGACAAAAGCAAGCCTCTTCGGACACCAATGGGAACAGCAACAACACTTGAACTTGATGAAGATGGTGAATTTGTGAATCAAAAAGAATATAGAAGCATGATCGGATCACTTTTGTAACTCACGGCATCAAGACCGGACATACAATTCAGCGTATGTCTTTGTGCACGGTTTCAAGCCTCCCCACGTGTTTCACATCGTCAAGCCGTCAAAAGGATTCTCAGGTACTTACATGGAACCCAATAATTTGGCATCTTTCTTCCTTCTTCCTCAACCGTTACTTTGAAAGTTTTTTCGGATGCTGATTTTGGGGGTTGTAGGATTGATAGGAAAAGTACTTCCGGTGCTTGTCATTGTCTTGGTAATTCTCTTGTTGCTTGGTCCTCTAGAAAACAAAATTCAGTTGCACAATCCACAGCTGAATCTGAATATGTAGCTGCTGCTAGTGCTTGCTCATAAATTCTTTGGATTGTTCAAACACTTAAGGACTGTGGGGTTGATCTAAATAGTGTTCCACTATTCTATGATAACACTAGTGCCATTTGCATTGCTAAAAACCCCGTGCAACATTCGAGAACTAAGCACATTGACATTAGGTATCACTTTCTCCGAGATAATGTTGAAAAAGGAAATATTGTGCTTCACCATGTAGATACCGAACAACAATTGGCTGACATTTTCACAAAACCTTTGGATTTCACTCGTTTTTGTTACATTCGTAGTGAAATAGGGGTTATGCATCCTCATGGCTTAAATTGAGGGGGAGTTTTGAAACTTGGGAAGTCTATGTGTGAATCTGAAATTAAAATAATATGAGCATAGTATTTCATTTATATATGACTCTGTGATTCCTTTTTACATGCTGAAAGTTCTTACTACATTACTCGTGTTATACATTTTGTAGTTTTTGCCATGTCTAGTAATTGGAATAATTACTTACACTAAAATTGGTCATGGTCAAACTTTCTTGATGTTTTGAACTTGTTACATGTTCACAAGTGCTTTTAATCATAAAGAATTAATCAAGTAATCAACTCACATGTTGAGTTTTTATGAACAAATATAAATTGAGAATAGATCAAGAGAATATGCATGCATCGCACTTCTTCTTTTGAGATAGCTTATCATTGCACTTAGATATGAACTTGGAAGAAGTTGTGTATGACTAAAACCATGTCCTTAAGCTTCTGATTGTCAAATGACATAGGCTTGGCTTGGTTGGTTAGAATAAGGCAGATGCACATATAATCTCTTGCAAATATCATATGATCTAAATTTATGCTTTGAAAAATAATAAAATGCAGTAACTAGTGTCATGCCTTCATGTTTTGAAATAGTTAAGTTTGTGAGATCATGACTTGCTTAAATTGAAAATTACATATGATCTATAGCATGGCTTACACTACTTTATGTATTTCATTGATGTGATAATGTAAGGTACTTGATAGTATGACTTGGATGAGCTTTGTTTATATATATATGTTATAATATGCTCATAACAACTAAAGGGGGAGAGATAATTTGTTTATATGCTCATGACTTGCTGAATACATTGTCAAAGGGGGAGAGATAAGCATGAAGAGAGAGAGAATTTGTGCATAAAGAGAGATGAAAAGGGGAAGAGATATTTGAATTTTTTATTTTTGCTTTCCTTCTCATTTTATTTCTGATTTACAAAAGGGGAGAAATTGTTCTCAAAACTTTTATTGAGAATAAGCCAATGTTCAGATATTAAGTGGTGTTGCCAATGCATTCATCAAGGGGGAGATTGTAAGACGTATGTGTGCTGAATACATTGGCTTGTAGTGAATAATGATGATTAAAGTTTTGAATATCACCAAAACACCTTTTTATCTAGGTCCAACTCTAGCTCTGAGCTACAGCAAGGTCCGACGGTAGGTCCGGCTTGTTTTGGGTAGCTCCGACTATGTTAGATGCTAGGTCCGACTTCTTGGTAAAGTCCGACCAGCTTTGGTTAGCTCCGGTGAAGCTTTTCTTTAGCTCCGGCATGTCTTTGATAGCTCCAGCATATATTTGATAGCTCTGGCATGCTTTTGCTAAGCTCCGACGTACTTTGTCTAGATCCGGTTTTGGCTTGACTAGTTTTGACTAGTTTTTGGTAAGCTCCGGTGCTAGGATCTACTAGTTTTGGTAAGCTCCGGCAGGTGCTTCATTGTATTAGTTTTGGTAAGCTCCGGCGCTAGGTTCTACTAGTTTTTGTTAGCTCCGGCTCAAGGTCCGGGTTGCTCTGGCAAGGTTCGGAACTTGACCGCAGTGCTTCTGCTTTTCATTTGCAATGTTTCATACTTGCTTTACATTGTTAGAAAGATTGCTTAGTATTTATTTGCTAAGTTCTTGGTGCATTTTGGTTGATATGGATGATATCGTGTTACTGTGGTTTTGCAACATGCTTATGTGAGGTTCTCACGTAGGATGTTGTGTTCGGAACTAACTTGAGTCAAGTCGAGGACTTGGGCTCGTATGGATTGGTTGTTTATTCATGTGCAGGTGTTGCTTGAGTTCAATACATGGTTGGTGACGGGATCCATTCGACTAGTCTCAGGGAGGAGATGAGGTTCCAACAACCAAATTCAGGAGGAATTGTGGTTGAGCTGATCAGGAGGTTGCGCAACATGATTTAATCAAGAACAATGCATATGAAGGTATCGTGGACGTCATTGGAAGATGTTTACACGTGTGCAAGGAGTGCATGGACGTGGCTACATGGTTCCGAGACGTGATGAAGAGATGTAGACGTAAAGAATTGGTCGGAAAGGTCCAACCGACTAGGTTATGGACTCGGGCTGCGGCTGAGTCGGGTTTGACTCAAATATGGAAGATTTGAGTTGGTTATGATAGGATTTCGTGTGGGTCACAAATTTGAGTTGTTTAGGAATGTGGGATACGTTACTAAGGTGTTTGGAAGTCTTAAGATTGCTCTATCTGCATATAGAAGAATCTTGAGCAGTTATGGAAAGTTACGATTTGTGATCTGAGTAGGATTGGAGTCCTAGTTGGTATTGGGTTGGCCTAAGGGCTGGTTATATAAGCAAGGGAGCCCAGAGCTCGTGACACACGACTTTGGGGCTGTTCCTCTGGTGTTCTATTGAATAAAATTCGTAATTTGAAGGAACTTTTGTGCCTTGTTCGTCCGACTTGTTCCAGACAAGTTTTACTCGTCGAGTTTCTGGACAGCACTACCTTTTGTTGGTGGTTTTATCATAACTCGAGTTTTACTGATCCAATTGAAGTGATTCCATTTGGGTTGTCTTCACAACTTGATTGTCTATCATCTGTAAAAATTTCACCGTCATTTGATTTGTGTTCTATGATCTACACGAGTTTCTTTGCAGCGTTCCAGAACTGTTTTTCTCGGGTAGGGCAGATTGACCTTTGTTTGATCTTTCGATCATAACTTGAGTTTTCCTCGACGGATTTGAGTGATTCTTTTTGTGTTGTCTTTGTGACTTGATTCTCTCTGATATCTATCACTTTTGTCACGTTGAAACACGTTTAGATTAGTCTCACACACGATTTCTTTAACAGATCATTTTTCTGCCGAAAGGGTTTGGCGTTTAATTGTTTCCACTGCGTAAGATTTTTAAATCTACCATTCACCCCCCTCCCTCTGGTAGCTTTTCACGTGCTCTTCGATCCTACACGTTCGCCTGGGGTAAGAACCTTGACTTGATAGTCGGGGTGGCCCCGGGCCCCCTTGTCATTGGTAGGGGTGAAATCTTTGACTGGTATCGTCGGCTCTTCTGCGGTTTCCATCCAGACGTTGTGGGGGCTTACTTAAGAAGGAAAGCACGCACCGTTTGGAGTTATTTACGCCTTTAAATCGATCTTGCTCTCAAACCTTCCAAACTTTTTCTTGCCTTTCCTCTCTTGCCTCGTTGTGCCGCGATGGAGTTAGGTCTCCGCCAAAGCCGTCTGAAGACCGATGATGATTTGAAGAAGGTCCGGGACCTCGTGGGATGGTCACCTGACTTCTTCAATCAGCTGGTCCGCGCTGACAAGCTTCCATTCAAGAAGGAGCACGCCGGCGACGTGGTGTACTTCTCTGCGTACGCCATGGTGGGACTGATCCCACCTTTCTCCTCCTTCTTCTTGATGCTGCTAGACTTCTATGGTCTGCAGCTTTACCACCTTGGCCCCCACTCCATTCTGCTGGTATCCATATTTGTCCACTTCTGTGAGATGTGGGTGGGGATTCCCCCTGCATTGAGCTCTTCCGCACCTTCTTCGCTGTCCAAACCACAGGTCGGAGCGACGAGTACCTTGGCTTCTACTATTTTATGAAGCGCAAGAATTGCCTGTACAAGTACTTGAGGTCGTTCCCTTCTGGGAAATGGGACAACTGGAAGAAGGATTGTATTGTAATCAGGGTGGAGGAGCACGAGAAGCTGGAGCTGCCGGAAGGCCTCCCCAACATCGGCACTGCAGTTTGGAGTGAAGCTCCGGTGCTGTCAGATGACTTCGATCCTGCTCTGACCAGGATCTGCCTATGTGTGGAAGGAGGAGTGACTCCACAGGCTGTGTTTTGCAACTTCCTGACCAACAGGTGGGCTCCGTTGAAGAGGAGGGAGAAGTTGGCTTGGGCCCTCTACAATATGCTGGACGATGACCGGATCGTGACCGGTTTGAAGTCCAACATGGAGGGTGCAACTTTGGAGTTCCACCTGAAGAAATTCCAGCACGGCATCGACTCGAGGGTGAAGATTTGGCTCCGCCACCAGCTTTCCTCCCATTGAACATGGAGGCAGCATTCAGTAGGGAGCTCCGGCGAATGATGTCGGTGCTTGACGACCTTGTTGTCATTGAGAGGCGATCGACCATCGGGTTGGCAATCTCCGAAGCTCCAGAGGGTGGCTCCCTCCCCGCCCCTAAGCCAAGAACCGAAGTCGTCGACAAGGACAAGGAATTGGTCGAGCCCTCGAGCCGTAAGAGGAAGCATGCCGACAGGAGGACCAGGCATTCTTCTTCTATAGCGTCCCGTTCTCCCCAGAGGGGAAGGTCTTTAACGGCGGTGTCTACTCCAATTGTGGCATCTTCCTGGGGTGCTAGCTTTGGCCAAGTGACTCCGGTCCCAGGGCCAGCTGAGGGCTCCGGGTCGGGAGGTCCTTCCCGGTCAAGGGGGGCCTCGACCAACGCCGTCAGCAGCAGCAAGTTCCGGGGGGCCCTCCGGGACTACCACGCCAGTGTCGGCTGGGGCCAGTCTAGAGCGTCCGGGGAAGAGGTTCCGCGGGAACTGGTGTGGAAGCCTTCCGTGTTAATTTCTGATTTTTTACCTCAGTCAGTTGTTTTATTGTTAACTGTATTTTGAGTCTCTTCGTCCTTCATTCAGAGTGTGCCCATGAAAAGGGCTGAAGCTTCGGCCCCTGCAGCAGCAGTTGAGGCTGTGCAGGCCGAAGCTCCGGCTCTGATTCTAGTGCCGCCCCAAGAGGTGGCAGAGGCTGCGGCATCCCCGGCACCAGCTGTCGTGGTATTGGACGACTCATTCCTAGAAGCTCCCGTGGTAGCGCTGGACCACGAGACTGAAGATGTACCAGCAGCGCCAGCCTCGGAGGTTGAAGCTCCGGGCTTGGATGCTGTGATGTTGAACTCTCCAGCTGCAGAGCCGGAGGAAGTTGCGATTCCGGCCCTAGAGCCGGATGTTGTTGAAGCCCCAGCAGTCGAGCGGGTGGTTGAGGAGGACTCGACAGTAGAGCCAGGTGTTGATGAAGCTCCGACATTTGAGCAAGTCGTCGAGGAAGCTCCAGCAGCAAAGCCGGTTGCTGTAGAAGTTCTGGCTGTGGAGCCAGCTGCTGAAGAGATTTTGGCGCCCGAGCCAGTTGCTGCGGAGATGACGGCGCCTGAGTCTATGGCGGTCAAAGCGCCAGCGCTGGAGCCCATGATGGCTGAAGCACCAGCACCCGAACCAGAGGCGGAGGAAGTGCCTATGCCGGAGCCAGAAGTAGCTTCTGCTCCGGCCGAACCTTCAACGCCCATTCCGGAAGCAATGATCCCGGAGGTGCCCGTTGCCGAGCCAGAGTGCCAGGATGAAGCTGCTGACCCCCTGCCGGAGGGACCAATTGTTGATGACCTGGCAGCTGGGCCTTCTGAACCAATTCTGAAGGTCGGTACTTCTGCTGAAGATCCGATAGAGCCAGCGGAGATGACTCCGGTAGGTCTGGACCCGATCCCCCTATCGTTGTTTATCGACAACGCCTGCTCCAGCCTTCGCCAGGTTTAACTCGCCTTCTACCACGACAACAAGGCCCTCGAGGAGGAGCGCCAAACCCTTAGGAGGTGGCGCAACCAAATCCATTTTGAGACCAAGCTGGCACAGTCTAGGCTGGCTGACAACAAGGAGTGGGTGCGAAGGGAGAAAGCCCGCCTGGAGTACTGGGGTAAGTTGTTGGATGAGAGGGAAAGCATGACGCGGACCCTCGACAACCAATCACAGGCCGTATATGATCAGGCCAAGGCTGCCAATAGTGCAGCTAATAAATGCCAGGAAAGGCTCTCTGCCATCCACGATAGACTCGTCAAGTGCCGGGAGGCTCTCGAAGCTCGGGAAAAACGGCTCGGAGATGAAGAGCAGAAATTCCTGGAGCTGCGAGACGACCTCGTTAAGAGGGAGGAGGAGCTTGTCCAAAAGACAGCTCTGGTTGTCAAGAGCCTTGAAGAATGCACCAAGAAATTGGATGAGCATCACAAGGAGGAGGAGAAGAAAGCCTGGGAGCGAGGGCAGGAACTCTACAAGCAGGAGAATGCCATCGCCGTCCGGGAGAAGAAAGTGCGGGGCCGGGAGAGAGATTTGGTCAAGCGCCGGAACGAGATCCACCTCCGAGAGGAAGAGCTTAGCAAGCTCGAAAGGCAAGTTGCTGAAACGGTTCAGCAGAATGCCAAAGAGGTGGAGCGTCTTGCTCGGGAGAGCTCGGAGCTGGCGGAGGCCAAAAGATCCTTGGCGGAGATGCGTGGTGCAAGGGCTATGGAGTCCCAACAAGTTTGGGACTTCCTAGGCAATCCAACGATGCACTGATGCCAATGGGCTTTAGTTTCGTGCGTCCGGATGATCCGGAGCCGGAGCTGGACCAGGCGTTGGAGGCGCTGGGGTCAGCAGGCAACAAGCTCTCCAAGGTGGGCGATGTCATCGGGGACCAATTGGAAACGGAGGGTGAGTTCTTGGCGAAAAACGTCGCAGAGTATGTGCTGACGTGCTACAACAGCCGGGACCCTCAATTCCCTTTGGAACCGGTGCTTGAAGGTCCCATTGAAGGAGAGGGTGAAGCCGCCCGAGCCAACGTGTCAGAGGTGACTCAGAAGGTCGCCCAGTTCTTCCATAGGGTCTAGGATCGTCTCCCTGTAGCTCCCGCTTGTACTTTCTCTTCTTCCTATCCATTTTTTTTTAATCTCTTGTCTCCAGATGAATGAAATCCAAATTTTTGTGAATTCGAATTTCATTTTTTGTCTTCAACACCTTTGTCTTGCTTGGCCCCTTGGTAGATGTACACAATTTGATTGTGAACATGTACCAAGAGAATGTACCAGTTGTTAAAGACTTGCATGCTTCAAACTTGTAGAATGTAGGTCCAAAGTCTTCGATAGTGTAGGCCCCCTGAGGCTGTCGGAGCTTAGTGGCTCTGGCATTGACCATCGTCGGAGCTTAGTAGCTTTGGAGCATTGATGGTTAGTCCTCTGGGGTGTTGGATTTTGGTAGATCCGGCAGTTACCTCCGTCAACACGTGTTGTGTCAATGTTAGACTCCACTTTAGAGTCTTTCAACCATCTTCACATTGACGACTTGCCTCCTAGCTCTACCGGAACTGAGTAGCTCAGAGATGCTCGATGTCAATGTTTGAACATTGACCACAAGCCGCCTAGAGGATGTCGTAGCTTATTTATTTTTCCTGCACACCAAAGTCAAGAAAAATAGTAAAATTCGTTTCCTATCTACAACTTCATTGCGGCTTACTATTCCTGAGAAATTTTAAGGTCGAGCACAATCCTAAATACAATCAAGGGCACCATCTTGCTCCCTTCAGGTCCGACTATTTCTGGACTTGCCTTACTTAGGCCTGCCGGGGTGTAGGTAGAGTGGCGTACTTAGGGTGCAGGACCAGGCTAAGTCGATAGCACACTCCGGCCCTAGATTGGCTTGGCGGCATTCAGACAAGTAGGCCATCAACAATGTTTGAACCCGGAAGGACAGACAATGCAACTCGAATTGTACATGAACTCGTCGAGCTAAAGTTTCTTAAGAATTGCACAACTTTGTTATAAACAAGAAATAGAAAAATAAAATATATTGTGCCTGTACAAAGTAAATGCACGTGGAGACTGTTTTCACACAATGATGTCTTTCATTATAGGTCCAGGGTACAGGGGAAACAAGTACACTCTTAGGGTACGAAACCAGGCTAAGTGTGTTTCATTTCTCGTTTGACCCAAGGTAGCTAGCTACACTTTTAGTTCTGAGACTGTGACAAGTGTTGCATGGGCGTTGCGGACCTAACGGGTTAGGTCCAGCTGCCCTCCCAGAGGAGCTACCCGACTCTGTACAACGACTCTATAACATACACCATATGTATCGACAGACTCACCTCCGTGATACTAAACGTAGAACTTACGGAGGTGCTCAATGTTCCAAGGATTTGGGAGAGGTGTCCCATCCTCGGTTGCCAAGTGAACGCATCCGGGACGGGATACTTTGATCACTCGGAAGGGTCCCTACCAGCTGGGGGGGGGTTGTTTAACCCTTTTCTGGATTGTATTCTCTGTAGCACCAAATCGCCTTCCTCGAGCTGTCGGCTGTGAACACGCCATTGGTGATAGCGCTGAAGAGCTTGGCGGTATCGGGCATTGCGAACAGCTGCTCGGTACCTTCCCTCTTCAAGGAGGTCAAGGTCTTCATGCCGGAGCTGGTCCTGCATGGCTTCGTCGGAGGTCCGGACCCGGAGCGATCCCAAGGTGATTTCCGGAGGAAGGACTACTTTAGCTCCGTACACAAGGAAGAAGGGTGTCTCTCTAGTTGACCGATTTGGAGTAGTCCTGTTGGCCCATAAAGTGGGCGGAAGCTCTTCAATCCAGTTGGCTCCATGCTTTTTGAGGCGCTCATATGTGTGCGTCTTCAGTCCTTTTAGGATTTCTGCATTTGCCCTCTCGGCTTGGCCATTGCTTGCCGGATGAGCTATAGAGGCGTAGCTGACTTGGATGCCGAGGTCTTCGCAGTATCCTTGGAAAGCAGAGCTTGTGAATTGGGTCCCATTATCTGTTATGATTTTGTTCGGGACTCCAAATCTGCATACTATGGACTGCAAGAAATTGATAGCTGATTGCTTGTTTATTGTCACAACTGAAGTTGCTTCTGGCCATTCGGTAAACTTGTCGATCTATTATGTTTATTGTCACATACAGGAACTTGTAACCTCCGACGGCTCTTGGGAAAGGTCCCACGTTGTCCATCCCCCACACGGCGAAAGGCCATGTAGGAGGTATCATTTGTAGAGGTTGAGCTAGTGTATGAATTTGCTTTGCATGGAACTAGCATGCTTTGCATTTCTTCACCAGATCAGTTGCATCCTGGAGCGCTGTAGGCCAGTAGAAGCCATGCCGGAAGGCTTTACCGACCAGCGTGCAGGAAGACGCCTGGTTCCCACACTCGCCTCCATGGATTTCTGCGAGAAGCTCGCAGCCTTCCTCCCTTGTGATGCACCACATTAGGACACCGTTGGCACCGTGCCGGTAAAGATCCCCTTCTACCAACGTGTATATTTTAGCCAATCTGACTATCCAGTCAGTGGATACATCATCGTCAGGAAGGATATTGTCTTTCAAGTAGCTCCGGATCTCCGAGATCCATGCATCGGAGCTTGCTTGAGCATTTGAGTCTTGCGTGCTGGGTTGCTCGGAGCTTCCTGCAGCACCTACGACCCTTGATGGCTGCCATGGTAACTGGGCCATCGGGACCGCCAGCTTCGGGATGCTGGTATCGCCCCCTTCGCTCAGTTCGGCAGGCTGAGCTGTGGGTTTTGACAACCTTCGGACGATGGTTCCGCCAGGAGCTAGAGCTCCGGTTGACGCTTTCATCGAGAGTTCGTCAGCTTCAGCGTTATGGACACGCTAGACATGGTGGAGATCCAGGACTTCGAAGTCCTTCTGAAGCCTCTGGACTTCAAGTAGACAAGCAGCTAATTGAGGATTGTTACAGGAGCATTCACCCTTCACCTGTTTAATGATGAGTTGCGAATCACCCTTGACCAACAGCTGCTTGACACCGTATTATAGTGCCACCTTTAATCCATAAATGAGTGCTTCATACTCCGCCATGTTGTTGGTTGCCTTGAAGTCGAGGTGGACCATGTCTTTTACCTTCTCCCCGGTTGTAGCGAGGAGAAGGACTCCAGCTCCGGCCCCCTGCTTTTGCATGGAGCCATCAAAGTAGAGGGTCTAGTGAGGTTCGGTGAAGATCGGAGCCTTAAGTTTTGTCTTCTGCTCACTAGGGTCCCCAGGGTTTGATGGAGAGGGGGTCCATTCCGCCACAAAATCTGCCAATGCTTGACTCTTGATCGCTTTCCTTGGGACGAATTCAAGATCGAATTCGGCCAATTCCGCTGCCCACTTTTCAATGTTCCCAGTAGAGTTGGGAGTATGCGAGATCGCACGCAGTGGGTAAGAGGTCACCACTGATATCTTGTGAGCTTGGAAGTAGTGGCGAAGCTTCCTGGAGGCGATGAGAACTGCATAGAGCAGCTTTTGTACCTCTGGGTATCGAGTATTGGCATCATGTAGTACTTTGCTGATGAAGTACACTGGGTGTTGGACTGTCTGGACCCTCCCGGAGGGGCCCGAAGCTTCCTCCGCATCGACCCGGACCCTCCCAGAGGGGTCCGGGCCTGCTTCGGGGACCTCCAGGTTCCTGCTAGAGGAACCCGGAGCTTCTGTTGGAGTGACTCGGATCCTCCCGAAAGGGTCCAAGTCTTCTGGGATAACTCCCTGTTGATCCAAGTCACGGGGCTGGGACCCAGACTCTCCTTCAGGAACCTCCGGACCCTCCCGGAGGTGTCTGGATTCCTGAGCTTGTGATGGTTCTGGTCTCTCCGCGACCAGGACCATGCTGACAACCTCGTCGGTTGCTAAAATGTGAAGCAGTAAGGGCTCACCAGGGTTCGGAGCTACCAGAGTTGGTAGAGTGGTATGGAGCTGCTTTAGCTCTTGGAACGCCTTTTCTGCTTCTTCAGACCATTGAAATGGTCCAGACTTCCTCAATAGCTTGAAGAAGGGTAGCGCCTGTTCCACGAGTCTTGAGATGAACCAGCTGAGGCGGCTAGACATCCAGTCAGTTTCTGGACATCTTTGATGCGGGTTGGTGGCTGCATCTCTTCTATGGCTTTAATCATCGCCGGATTTGCCTCTATGACCCGGTGGTTTACCAGGAAACTAAGAAGCTTTCCAGGGCTAACCCCAAAGACACACTTGTCTGGGTTCAGCTTCATGCGGGTGACCCGCAGCTTGTCGGAGACAGCTTGCAAGGTGTCAAGGAGTGACTCCTTGTCCTTGATCTTGACTACGATGTCATCAACATACACTTCCACTACGTCTCTGATGAGCTCTCCAAAGGTTTTGTACATTGCTCGTACAAATGTTGAAGCTGCATTAGTGAGACCAAATGGCATGGCTGTATAACAGTACAATCCATCTACTGTGACAAAAGAAGTATGTTCTTCATCTTCCCTAGACATTCTGATTTGATGGTACCCAGAATATGCATCTAGGAAACACAGTAATTCACACCCAGAGGTGGAATCCACAATCTGATCTATTCTAGGTAGTGGGAATGGATCTTTTGGGCATGCCTTATTTAGTGTTGTGTAGTCGATACACATCCGAAGCTTCCCGCCGGCCTTGGGTACAACGACTGGGTTTGCTAGCCATTTTGGATGGAAGACTTCTTGTATGAATCCAGCTTCGAGCAACTTCTTCACTTCTTGTCGTATGAAGTTCCATCGCTCTACGGATTGCTTCCGAGGCTTTTGATGTACGGGCCGAGTGTCGGGATAGATCTTCAGATTATGCTCGATCACTTCCCTAGGGATCCCAGGCATTTGTGACGATTGACAGGCAAACACGTCGACGTTTGCCCGGAGGAAGGTGGTGAGCGCGACTTCCTATTTGTCATTCAGACCTCCCGATATAGGAGTGGTCTGAGCAGCATCGGAACCGATTTGGATGACTTTGATGGGTATGTCGGCGTCGCCTCTTGGTTGCACGCGAGGTGCCGAGGTTGAGCCTCATTGACGAATGCTCGGGGGTTTTGGAGCTTGCACCTACCTAGATTCTTCCTCCTGTGCTGTAGCAAGCGCATGGAGTTCTTCCAGAGTAGTCACTCTGGCAGTACGGTTTCTGTGGATCCGGAGAACGCCAACTGGTGTCGGCATCTTCAACACCAGGTAGCCATAATGAGCAGCAGCCACGAATTTGTACAAGGCAGGCCTGCCAAGAATGGCGTTGAAGGGCAAGTTGATCTGAGCGACGTCAAAGATCAACTTCTCAGTGCGATAATTCTCCCGAGTCTCGAAGGTCACAGGGAGAGTAATGGCACCAAGCGGTGTTATGGCCCCTGAACCTACTCCGGAAAAGGTCGGGAAGGGCGAAGGTCCGAAGGTCGGAGCTGAAGCTTGACAAAAGCCTCGAAGCTTATGAGGTTCAGCCCCGAACCTCCGTCCACCATTACATGGCGGAGTTGAATGTTGTTGATGGAAGGTGATACCATCAGAGGTAGCTGGCCAGCTCTGATCATGTTCTGAGGGCAGTCAGAAGCATCAAAAGTGATGGTAGTGTCCATCCACTTCCGATGACGTTCCGCCCTGGCTGTAGGAGCTACTGAGACCATGTCTCACCGCATGGTCTTGAGGATACGGCGGGAGGTGATGCCCATGAACCACCAAAGATGGTGTTCATGGTCTTTCGACGCTCATTGTTGGAGACGTCGGAGTCGTCATCGACGGAGGTGTACACAGCCTTCAGGACCTTTTTAGGGTCCTGGAAGCCCAACTCCTCTTCAGCCGGAGCTTCTTTGAATTTCTGTTTTCCTTCCCTCTAACGGAAAGGAACTTCTTCCCGGCGCTTGTGGTAGCGCTTAGCAAGGTTTTGGACCTCCCGGCAGTCCTCCAAGTTGTGGCCGTTCGACTTGTGGATAGCACACCACATTTTGTAGTTGCCACCATCTCCAGAGGATGACCGAGGTCGTTTCTCACGGCGTGGCCCCCGGCCACCCGGAGCTGCAGCAGCTGCAGCGGTGGATGTGCCGGCCGACGACTTCTTTTTGCCGTTGGGATTTTTCTTCTTTTTGCCACTCCCGGAGGTAGTGGCTTCGCCTTTGGAGGATTTTTTGCCATCCTCCGGAGGTGGTTTGGAGTGCATCTCATGGCCCTCCGCAGCTTTAGCACACTTGTCTGCCAAGCTGAAGAGCTCCGTGACGCTGGTGATCTCCTTGACCAACAGCTTCTCCAGCATCTTCTTATCTCGCACGCCCTATCTAAATGCCACGATGACAGAAGCACTAGAGATAGAAGGAATGCTGTTTCGTACCTGGGAGAACCTCTGGATGAATGAGCGCAGAGACTTTCCCCCCTTTTGCACCACTGCAAAAAGGTCCAGTTCGATGCCTGGTCGGGTGTATGAACTCCCGAAATTGGCGGTGAACTGTTGGCACAATTCCTCCCAACTATTGATAGAGTTGTGAGGAAGGCTCATGAACCAAGACCTGGCGGTCCCAGTCAAAGCTACTGGGAAGTAGTTGGCCATTACAGCCTCGTTACCTCTGGCCGCAAGGATTGCGGTGGTGTAAATTTGGAGAAACTCGACGGGGTTAATAGTCCCGTCAAACTTCTCCGGCGGGTGTGGTCGGAACTTTTGTGGCTATCTGACCATGCGTAGGTGCATGGCCAGTGCAGAACAGCCTCCTCCTACTCCCTCGAGAGCAGGGCTGTCTCGAGCTTCTCGCCTTTCGCGAGCGCGCTCGATATGAACACGGCCATCCTATTGACGGTAACGGCGATCAAGTTCCACCCGGAGGTCATGAGTTGACATCCTGGTTGCCGTATGAGTACATCGCGCACCATAGGGTAGCGACGTAACTTGATGTGACGCAGCACGCCTCCTATTCTGGGAAGCATGCGGACCAAGTCTACCAGAAACAGTCCGGCGCTGCGATGGGGCCCGCCCCGAAGGAGGAGGACCTTGATTGCTAATGCGGTCTGCTGCTGCTGCAACCAGATGTTCCACATCAGCTCTCCACTGCTCCATTGCACCCTAGGATGCACCTGGAGATGGTGGACGTTGGAGGAGAGCACGTGCTGCATGAAGCGCGTGTGAAGGGTTGTTGTTTTTTGTCGATGCAGTGACTGATGCCGATGCATCGTCACACTGCTCAGCTTGACGTGCTTGTGCAGGCGGTGGTAGTGAAGGCATGACTCCTGCTGGAGCCACAACACCTACTGGTTGCTGCGTGTTGGTGGGATTGCCTCCAACGGGTTGAACGGCAGGATTGCCATTGGATGATCCAGCAGCTGAGTTCACCATACTCGAAATCTCGGACGCTCCCCCTACCTGGCACGCCAACTGTCAGTATCTGGAACCGGCAGATCTCCCGACACTACTTTTGTTAGATCGAGGAGTTGTAGTTCGGTAAAGGGCGCGCAGAGATTCAAGAAGGTGAAAGACACGTGTACAAGGGGATTTACGTGGTTCGTGACGCCTGAGCGTAATACCCTACTCCACGGGGTGTGTTGGTGATGTATTAAGCTCAAGAGTCTAGAAGAAGCTCCAGAAGAAGAAGCTTGTCTCGCTCAGGGTGTTCAGCAGTGGTCTAGAACCGTCCGTTGTGTATCGTCGACCAATCCTTTTATAGTACAAGGTCTGGTCGTTACAACGTCAACCTAGCCCCACAGGTGGCCCCAGCGGTTACACACGCTTGATACACAATAAATGAGGTTAATTACCATTAATAGCCTGGTAACGGGCCTTAATAGTGACGTTATCAGTATTAAAGGCCATCCGATCGTGTGTCATTAATATGTCATTAATGACACTTAATCGGGTCTTGAAGTCTTTGATTGATCCTTGAAGGTACGGAGCCGTTCGGGGTTCTCCGGCCTGATAGTTGAAGTTGAAGGTCCAACGATTGCCACGTGGCATCTCCGGAGCTCATCATCGTGGATGGGTAGGTCCGGTGCTGTTGGACACGTGTCAGTACCAGAGCTTCCCTCTGTCTGGGGTTAGGTCCGGGGTGCCATATTGGTATTCTGACTAGAGCTTCCCAGGTGCGGGTGATAGCTTCGGTCTTGTGATACACATGGCGGCCCTGGGAATAATCATGTCGAGGGAGCAGGTCCGGCTACGCCTGACATGTGGGGTCTTCGGAGGTCTTCAAATCTGGTATATGGAGTTTCCTTGTGATCTTTGCAATCCCAAGGGGTATCCGGTATAGAGGGTACCGACAATCTTCTCTTATGGTGGGAATGAGAGCTAGATTGTAGAGCGCCCCATATGGATCCAAGACTCGGCTCTTCTTCTTCCATTGAGGTGATGGAAAGATTATTGACACGGGACTTGGGACTCAGCGCATCTGCAACTACATTTGCTTTGCCGATATGGTAGTGGATCTCAATCTCAAAGTCTCTGATCAATTCCAACCATCTTCGCTGCAGCATATTCAAGTACTTCTGGGTGAAGATGTACTTCAAACTTTTGAGATCGGTGTAGAGATGCACTAGGTTTCCCAACAGATAGTGTCTCCACATCTCAATGCAAGTACCACGGCAGCGAGCTCAAGATCATGAGTCGGATAATGCTGCTCATGGTTCCGAAGCTGCCACGATCCATAAGTGATCACCGTTCTGTCTTGCATCAATACACAACCCAAACCAATCCCAGATGCATCACAATAAACATTGAATGACTTGGTTGTGTCTGGTTAGGATAATACCAGTGCTATTGTGAGATGTTTCACTAATGCTTGAAAACCTTCCTCACACTCCTTCATCTATACATACTTTTTTCCTTTCTTCAGAAGTTCTATCATTGGTTTAGCTATCTTGGAGAAACTTGGAATGAACATCAGGTAATATCCTGCTAAACCCAGGTAGCTTCGAACTTCATGTACAAACATTGTAGACTTCTGATGAGTAAAAAGGTTTAGCCCAATCTTCCAAAAGGTAATGGATAAGTCGATTAATAGAGACCTCGACGTTTATGATCCGAGGCTCTCGAGGAGAACATGAAAAACCTCTGCAATCACTACACCGCCGCTCCGTTGGTTATCAACCGTGCTGCACACGATTGACCTTGCCAAGAAGGATAACCTCTGCAAGTACAACCGAGAACACAAGCAAGAACAAGGTAGAAGCAATCTGAATTGCTAAGTTGGGGTCTCACAAACCGATGAACGGCGAAACTGTTTATGACAGATTAAACTAAGCAAAACCCAATTGTCTATGGCAGCTAACATGGAGTATATATAGGTGGGAGGACGTCCAAGGGGGTGTTGGGGTCGTGATCTAACCCTAAGACACAAAAATAATGGACTTAGACTTGATACAAGGCCGAATGGCCCAATACGGTGGCGCTGCACCGTGACAGATTCTGTACTCGATATTGTTTTGAAGATCCCCGTCGATTCCCAAAGAATTTTGACATGAGACTAGTGCCATTGGAAAGGTTATACTCTCCCCTTTCGGTGCATATGTGGAACATCCAAAACGGAGTTCGTATGCGTCCTGGGCGTCCGTTTTAGTGTGTACTGCTCCTGGACTCCGAGTTGGAAACGATTTTGAGTTGGGGTTGGTTTCCATCTTCTTTGAATATATTCTCTAGTCCTCCACGCCCCTAAACCTTCCTACAATTACTCCTTGAACCACTCCATGTATCCTAATTACAATTAAATTATTAGGTAGCAATCTATTCTAAAAAATATATAAGGAAACATATAAGAACGAGCTCACCTCTAAAATTAATTGTTGTGTGTGAATTCTATTGATTGCATATTGTATGTTCAATGGAGTGTTGTGTATATCCATAGGAGTGATGTCCTCATCAAATTCCATTTGATTACTTGCTTAATCTTGCTTGGATCAACTGCAATCCCCTTAGTAGAGATGATGTGCCCTAAAAATGGCACTTGGCTGATCCAGAACTCACATTTGCTGAACTTGGCATACAACTTGTGGTCTCGCAATCGTTGAAGCATGATGCAAGTGTTGAGCATGTTCTTCTTCAGATTTTGAACACACGAGGATGTCATCAATGAAGACCACGACAAACTTGTCCAATTCTGGCATGAACACCGAATTCATGAGATACATGAAATGAGTCAGTGCATTGGTCAATCCAAAGGACATGACAAGGTACTCATACAATTCATACATCATAGAGAATGCTTTCTTAGGTATATCCTCTGGTCGAATCCTGATCTTATGATATCAAGAATGAAGATCCATCTTCGAGAATACCTTAGCACCCACCAATTGATCAAACAGAATATCGCTGCGTGGTAGTGGATACTTATTCTTGATTGTGACAGCATTGAGTGGACGATACTCCACACATAGTCTCAATGTTTTATCCTTCTACTCCACGAACTATGCAGAACAACCCCAAGGTGATGAACTTGGATGAATGAAACCCTTGTCCATAAGTTCCTTCAGCTGATCCTTCAGTTCTGCAAGTTCCTTAGGTGCTATCTTATATGGCTTCCTCGAGATCAGCACTGTTTCTGGTAAAAGTTCAATCTTAAACTCGACATCTCTTTCTGGTGGCATACCAGGAAGATCTTCGGGAAATACGTCCGGATACTCACGTACCACCGGAATGTCCTCAAGTTTAATGGCCTCGGTGTTGTAAATAGTTGGAGTCACTCTGATAATATCCTCAAGAATGATATCTTGGGGAGGGTGGAGTGGAGAATTCAAATATATCCTCCGAGGAACGATGTCAAGAATAGCACAGTTGTATTGCAACCATGCCATCCCTAAGAAGACATCTAACTATTGATGTTCCAGTATAATGAGAGAGATAGGGTATATGTTCCCACCAAGATTCAGAGGTATCCTATGGACCATCTCATCTGCTACTACTTTCCCACTGGGAGAACAAATCATATATGCGGTTTTTATGGGAACGATAGGCAACTGATATTGAATTACATAGGACTTGCTAATAATGTTGTAGGAAGCACCGGAGTCCAATAGGATGACTACGGGATGACCAAGGAGAGAGGACGTACCCGTGAGTACGGTTGCGCCTTCCGGAACGTCCTCGTTGGCGAGGTGGTGGACGTTGCCAGTTCTAGTGGCTGGCTTCTTGGGCTGGTTGCGGGGCAGGTTTGCCCCCAGTACAATGACTGTCCTCCGCTCTGCGGGCGGTCCTTGGCGAAGTGGCCCGTACAACCACATGTGAAACACGTGTACGGGGTCTGACCGTCATGCGAAGGGAGGACGAGATCCCGGTGCACGGGGTGGAGGTGGAAGTGCACGCAGAATCATCCCCTACTGCTGCTGCAGACGGAAGCCAACATTGTTGAACTGGCGACCACAATACATCGGTGGTCGCGATGGCGGCTGCCACCTCTGGCTGGATGGTGATCGATACACCATTTGGTACTTCTGGGGAGCACTCATTTTCTTCTTGTCAGAGAACAGCTCCATAGTTGCGTCCACCTGTATGATCGCGGCGTTGACAATGTTGTTGAAGCTGCCGCTGTTGACCAAGGAAAGCTTGTCCTTTATCTTGGGATTCAAACCCCGGTAGAAGCATTCGCGCTTCCTATCTTTCGTACTCACTTGGTCCTGAGCATACTGGGCCAAGTGGTTGAATACCTTGGAGTACTCGTAAGCACTCCTTCCTCCTTGCTTCAGCTCCAAGAACTCTTGAAGCTTCCTCCTCATGATCCCGAGAGGTATATGATAGGCGCGGAATGCCTCCCGGAACTCCTCCCAGCTCATGACATAGTCTGCTGGTCGTGTGACGAGATAATTTGCCCACCATGCTCCAGCAGATCCCTGCAACTATTGTGCCGCGAACAGGGTCTTCTGCTGTTTGGTCATTCGCAGCAAACCGAACTTTCCATCGATGGAGCGGAGCCAGTTGTCCGCCTCTAATGGTTCATCGGCCTCCATGAAAACCGGCGGGTGCGTTGACATGAAGTCCGAGTATGAACTCGAAGAGGGCTGTCGTGGACCCGCATCTTGTCGCCCCCCTTGACGGGACGAATGTTGAACAAGGTCCACATCAAATCGGTTTGCTCGTCGCGCGAGCCGAGCACTACAACGAGAACCTCTGCTAGACTCCTCGGAAGTTCAGGAGGTGGTGGTGGTGGAACTTGTTGCTGCAGTGTCGCAGCTTGCTCCTGGGTCAGAGGTTCGCCCTCACGACCACGACTTGAACCTCCCATCTCAGGCGTCGAACGCGTATGTACCATTTTGCATCCATATGATTTAAAATCAGCAACATGTTTGCTTTTCCTTCACCCATTTCATATTACAGTAGTGCAAATATTGGCAAGGGAATAAGTGCATAACATTCACATATATTGATAAAGTACCAACTTTATAGAAGATATATTATATCATGACCAAGTTTACAGTAGTTAACTCCAAAATCATGTACTCCCACTATGGAAGTGCATCCCTACTATACTTGGTCTCCATGAGACGTCATACACAACTTGTTGTCTTATACACACTCACTACTATTTATAATATGACCCAAACATGGCCACAAAATAAACACGAGCAGTTACTAAACTATATGTTGCCCCATGATGGCAGGAGTGCTTCCCCATCCTACTTCGATACGTCTTATTCGACGTACTCGAGTATCTCAGGATCTTCTCCATCCTCGTCCTCAGAAATTGGTGCCACAGGTGCGGGTGATGGAGCAGGAGTTGCTGCCTCACCCGCCATCGATGATGTCGCGACAACTAATGATTGCACATCAGCCTGTAGAAGAAACATCTTATAGTCTTCCAGTTCCTTTCGTGCATGCTCGCAACTCGCTCTCCAATCCTGAGTATCCTCCCTGGATTGATCCCATTCTTGAGTCACCGTACTCAACTGATCATCCAGCAGCTGCACCTCAAATTGACTCGACTCCAACGCGCTTTCTGCGCAGTGCGTTTCCTGGCGAGCTTCCAATAGATCTTGAACAGCATGGTGCCACTGATCTCCCTAACCTTTAGACGTCAATTGATAGGAGCAATCATGGATCTAAGTGAGTCTTTGGTCCACTCAAAATTATCCTCGAATCATAGCTTGCTTCAGATCACCCAGCAACCCTTCAGTGCTAAGATGTTATGTAACGCTCACTTGACACGATGATGCTGCATATAATGCCAAGATTATCTTGGGTACCTCTCCGTGAAGGCCATAATCTGCACTCATTCGACTGGCCCATTCCTCACAATCTCTACCATCGACTAGATAGAGCGCGAAAGGGTGCCCACCAAATGACGAAAATGAAGCTTGCAAAACCTCGCAATAGCAACACTCGCGGCAAAACACCACGTGTCTTCCAACTGAGCCACTTTTATCTGGATGGAGAAAGGAGCCCATCCAATATATGACGGACCAGCGGGCACATCAACATAGATGGTGCATCTTGTCACACCTCCGTCATCGAATTCCCTGCCCCAATAGCTCGGTATGTCACGATATCTGAACCGTTGAAGCAGTGCTATCAACAACTCCGGAAAAACTTTTCGATGAGCACACGTCGTGAACACCCATCCTTTCGGTACGTGTACCATCAAATCCGCCATCTGTGGAATGGATGCTTGAACAATGAATAGGTTTCCAACTTCCAATAGTTCAAGGAAAATTTAAAGTGGGATTAGTAATCACAGTTTGTTCCAGCTGACCTTCCTGTATAAATTCAAAATATTCATACAGGAAAGTCAGAATCAGATGTTGGGTTGAATACAAAAGTTGTACTACACTTTACATCCTTTCCAGATTGTACTCATACAGCTCCAGGTACTCTAGGAAGTAGAATCTATACAGGTTTAAAGTTGACCCAAGTTTTCTGGAAATTTTGACAGAACCTCCCCTGTATATGTGGTTATTTCCACAATTTATACAGGTATATCATAACAATATATTGAGGTAATGACAAAATAAACATTGTATAAAATCATGTTAACAATCCAGAAGTAAAAGAGTTCAGCCTTGAAAAATTTGTTATACAGCTATAGCGCGCAAATTCAAAACTATGCGCAAACTTTTTCAAGTTCTGGTCTGCCAGAACCAAGTTTGCAACAATAGGAATTAAACACAGTTACACCAAGATTCAGGTCATGAGTTCAATATAAAGTCGACAGAGGACTTCCTAATATTTCCATAAATGTATATATGTGACCATGTCATTGTTCTGGATTAAAAGCTAGAGCTATCCAAACTTAACAGATGAACTGACTGGTTTCCACCAGCCGTCCTGCAGTTCATTGTTTGGAACTCAAAATTTGATATGACTCAAATCTGAATCAGGATAAAATTTGAATAGAAAATCTGTAGATCTTCTTATACCCTTTCCAGATATGTGTCACAATAAGGCAGAAGAGTTTTCTACAGTGACTTATGGCAAAAATACAGAGACTGGTACAATGGTACGGTCATCTGGAGCAGTTGAAGTATACTCCAAATTTCAACAGATTATCAAGCTTTTCTGCCTTGATGGTCAACAGAAAAGTTGTAGAGGTATATAAGAGATTTCCATCCTTATAGAATACCCCTATGTTTATTCATAACTAACCAAGATCATAGTCCAGCGAAGTTGAGCAAACTTCAGCCAGAAATCAAGAATCTTGGTTCTAACACTTTGTGGAGTCGAAACTCATTTTGCGGAGTCCAAGCCTACCCACATCAGATAGTTGGACTTTCCAAAATGTAATGCATCCATTCTGTCGTTGGGGATGGTCAAGTATCAAATTTGATACTGACGGTACTACGTGCCTCACCAAAGAAAATTCTAACCGGTATATCCGGATACGTTTATAGGTGGCCCTAGTAACGTTCACTCGCAAACGTATTCTACACGGGTTGCTACCGTAGTCAGTGTAGCTGCGAAAGACAAACAATCCCCTTTTACACTTGCACAGCACAAGGGTGGTTCAGGGAAACATGATAAGCAGTCACAATAATATATATGATAGTAAATGCATACGACTATGGTGTAAGTCGCCCTCGAGCGATGTCATGTCTCGAGGTACATGGCTGTACTACGTCTGTATAGTGAAGACTCCTGCACGAACTGGCTTATACATGCTCGAGCATACGTGTTTCGCATGCTCCCATAGAACATGAATAGTTCTAGAGATGCATACTATCGGGTTATCCACCACCCGACGAGGGCTCCCACAAATTTTGCATCACGCTGGGGTACCGCGTGTCATATGTTCTCAGAAACATGAATGGTTTCAGAGACTCATATTGACTTTCCATGCCAAGCCACGGAAATAACACATACCACTTCTTGTATGTCGAGCTTACCGAGATTGACCCACTCTCGGTGGCGTACCTTACCTCTTACCTGATGTCAGAGCGTCGTTATAGAATTAATAACACATAAGTTAGTTTACCAACTTTATGACTTATACTAATCATACTACTTATATGGCATATATCTAATTCCTCACTCATATAATCCTAAGTTTTTGAAAATATGCTCTTTTCAAGCACACTGTTCCCAATGATTCTCTGATACCATGTTGTGGGGACCGGAATCCCGACATCCAAGGATCTCATTAGGTGGTGTCATGCGATGCGACACCCAATGGTATACAAGAAAGGAACGAGAATAAAATACAATACCAAGTCTTTATTTATAAAAACAGCGGAAGTTATACAATACTAAGTGAAAAGGAAAGAAAACTATACATCATAGCTATGCTCTCGGCACTAGCTATGCAAAAGCAAAGTCATCCATGTCCTGGATGCTTCGCACTAGCAACACCCAACTTACGGCAGCGTGCAGGGTTCCCACTCGGCTATAAACCCTGGAAGGGGTGAAATCTCGTCATCGAACCCGTCATCAGTCGTATAATCTGCAAAAACTAGTTAACTGCAAACGTGAGGTTAAGGCTCAGCAAGACTAACCCGTCTCACTATACATATGCAGGGGTGAATACTAAGCATAGGTAAGGAATAGCATAAAGGACTCGCCTACAAGTGGATACTTATAGTCATGTTTTAATTAGCACATGACATTCTTCAGGCACAACACATCAAAGTCTCCACAATCAAACAAGAAACGTCTTGCCGATGATATGACATGCCCAAAGCACATAATGCTATTACAGGTAAAGTATGGGGATACTATAAACTTTTAATTGTGCTATCTATAAGCCATGCAAGATTGCAAAACAATAATAATTCAATACATCATATTCTTCTGACTTCTTAAGTATTTACTAAGTCATGAGCAAGTGGTACTCTATTACCGCAAGGGATGGTGATTGCAATCAGGACACACCCGGACAACACAACACATACACACTTTCGGAAGTGCCAGCGAGTACATACAGCAGTACCAACATAACACTTCAGTACTACTCGTATATGGCCACCTTTCACCCAACACTCAAATGTCGAAACGGTCGATCCATCACAAGCAGGAGGTCATTGCGTGGGGCGTACTCTGACGTGCCCACCAGCTGATTTACACCTTGTTGCCCTCAACCCACGCCTATAAAACAGTACGCAATGCCTCGACAAACCAGTATCAAGCTACGTTAGTTTACTGGAGCCCATTTCTCCAATATGTCGTCGGTACAAATGAAGCTTGTCTAGCAGGGCCGCACATGGCAAGGGCCTTAATCAACACGATAAGAGCTATGCGACCAAGACCACCTCTTGTCGCTTCCTACTCATCGCTGACCGGTCTCCATTTCATATTTATAACTAATGTTTTGATCCAATTCATCCCGTGTGATAAAATCCTATCTCGCGATTAGATTCCAACTACTCTACTTCTATCGGATCCCTATGAATATAAGCATGGCAGTAACTACAGGAGTCTGTGAGCTATTCTAACAACTCCCTGGTTATTTGGTCATGCAAGTGGATGTCAAACACCTTAAACATAATGCACAAGCATGTGAAGACGTAAGGTGAATAAAAACTGCAACGACATTGTAAGGAACTTAAATGCAAACCGGGGCTTGATTGAATGCGAGTCCGAGTCTATGTTAGTCTCCGACAGCTGGACTTCTAAAGCTTCCGGCTTCTCCTCGACTTCAGCTACTACACGTTATGCATATACTATATATGAATGACTTCGAAAATAAATAATATGTTTATGGTCATAAGCTAATATCTTGTGAATCAGATAAGATTATGGTCTTAACTGGCGTTGGGACTTTTATGGTAGATACTAGGGACTATAATGCAGACTCTTGCAAAGAACAGGAGATAATCAAGGAAGTTTGTTGTTCTTAAAAATTATATTAAGCAATAACCTACTCTGAATTTTGGTTGTACCATGTAGAGGGGGTCTCACTGGTTCTAGGAAATATTGTTTCAGAATTTGCTAAGCTTCCTACAGGGAGAAATTGATTTTACAAGTTTGGGAGAAATTCTGAAATGTTTTATGTATTTTTCCCAATTTTTCGGTTACATAGAGATTTGGAACACTGATCAACCCAGTAAATGAAGTCCAATGAACATAAAAGTTTTATTGGAGATCAAGTGTATTCTTAAGAGTGTCCTGACCAAAATTGAGAATTTTTCCAATTAACATAACAGTAGTAATTAATTTCCCAAGTAGTTAGCTCAAAGGAATTAATTATAAAAATCTTGGGAGTTTCATGCCCAACAAATTGCACCATTGCAAAATTTAGGTTGAGATTAGTCTACCAGAATTTATTTGAAAATTTTTGAGCAAATCTACTAGGAGTAATGAATTTTAAAATTTTGATTGAATCCTGGAATTATTTTACAATTGGAAAATTTAAATAAAGTAGCCGGGCCCACTGGTTTAAAATCAACCAATCAGGGCTGGGCCGCACCAAGGGCCACGGGGTTGACCTGCACAGCCGCATCGGATCCGGGCCACAGCTGATCCCGCGCGAGGGAATCAGTCGCTGACCTGTGGGACCCGCGAGGCTTTCGTCTACCTCGCGACGCGCCGCTCGGCCGCGGCGGTGCTGCGCCGGCGAGCTCGCCGTGATGGCTGCGTCGACCTCCACTCAACTCGGCCCTGATCGCCTAGCCATAAAATCGACAGCACAATAGGATGGTGAGGTCAAATCGTGGCGGCGACGGCCGGAGATGGCGCAAAAGTCTTGGGAAAAGGCTATAAATGTTCCTGGATGCACGAGGATGATGATTTGGAGGTTAGAAAGGGGTGACATCGCCGGCAAAGTCGACATCGACGGCGGACCGATGGATTTCCATTGGCGGTGGGGAAAACTTGAATATCTCAGACTCTACTCAATGGCGTCCATTGATTCTTGGCAGACAGTGCGCTAGGAGGTACGAAGTATAATCCTCAATTGGACTGAAGAATTATTATATGTAGAAATGGAATCAAACCGAGAAGTGAGCCAGTTCATGGGCTACGGCCGAAAGCAAAAATCGTATTATTTGCACGATATAGAATGAAACGAAGAACAGTTTGTACCGTGAGGAAGGTCGTGTCTTGGCGATCTTAGTTGCTTCTGAGAGCAGCTCGAGAGAGGGGCTGTGGCGTCGGCGCGACGGGGAGGCAGTAGCATCCTCAAGGTGGTTGGACAGCGGCACCGGTAAAACTGCAAAAATGCTGCCTTGTAGCCTACGAAACAAGGAACTAAAAGATTGAGAAGGTAGAGGGAAGGCTTAGGTACCACTTTGCTGTTGGGAGGGCGACGGGATTCAGCAAAACTTCGAGCTCATCGGGCGCGTAGGGAGGCGGCGGTGGTTTGCGCTCGGGAGCGACGAAAGAGCTGGTGCCTTTCCCTTCGGCCAGAAATGTGAAGATAAGGAGGAGGAGAGTGGAGGGGGACCAAGCTACTGGGGTGCCACACAGCTGCTTGCCAATGGTGAGCTGTTTGCCGCACCGGGCGTCGAACGGCGGGGAATCAGAACATGGCACTCACGGTAAACGTCTCCCTGACTAGTGGGTCCCAACGTTCTTATCCTCATCCCTTCTCTACAACTTAAATTCTCTTACCAAACTTGAACCAAAATCTTAGATTTTCGTGGAGAGGCCAAATAAATGGTGTAGGTTGGGATTCTGAAATTGGATTTTGAATTTGAACAAGTTTCAGTTAAATTTCAAACTGAATTTGACTTGAATTTGCTAAACGTCTCAAATAAAATAGCAAATGGAGTTCAAAATTTTTGGAACTTTGCAGGAAGGCTATTTGGAATATTATGAGGCCATGGAAAAATGTATAGCCCCAGATTTGAATATTTTGAGAGGGCCTAACTGTACAGTGCTATATTCAATTTAATTTGAATATATTTAGTACTGCATATGGTTTTTTTCCTGGCAATTCCCATTCAAATAAATTTCAAAATTTGTAGAAAGGTCACTTGAATTATTCTAGATCATTGGTGAAGTCCATCCATTATGTTAAGAAAATTTGAGTAGGAGTGAAAGAAAGATTTTTTATGATATCAAGTTCATGTGTACAATCATAATTGATCTCCACAATGGTTGATAACAAACGGGTAACTGAACTTTATATTAAGGAAAAACTGGGATTTTACAGGGACGGCGGCAATGTGCTCAGGAGCTGCGGCTTCTAGGTCGAGAGAGCGCGCGAGAGCTAAAAATTTTTGCCTAGTGTTGGGAGAGAGCGCACAGGAGATAAAAATAGCAGAACCCAGAGACAGGCCTCTCTAACACGCGTCTCTCATTTCAGCGTCTCCCTTTGGTCGAGAGATCGCGAGTAAGTTTTGCACTAAACTTTTTGCCAAAGAGCGCACGAGAGCTAAAAATAGGTCACAAATCGGGGACGGACATATATGACGCACGTCTCGCATTATTTTGTGGCCGAACGGGCACGCAACATGCGAAAGATGTTGTTCGCAGGGTGCGACGCCATCTCTCACATGCCGGCATGTCAAACTGGCAACAGTGTGACATGCCTTATATGATCGTTGCAACGCGCACAACTTTGCGAGGTGGGACTAAAATCTTTGGCATAAACTAGAGTCGCGAAGAACGTAAGGCGCGTCTCGCATTATGTTTTGGCTGTACGGGCAAGCTGCATGCAACAGCTGTTGTTCTAGTGAACAACAACTGTCACATGCGGACTTGTCCAACTGAAAGTTGTGCGCAATAACTTATATGATCATTGCAACGCGCTCAGATTTCCGAGGTGGGACAAAAGATCTTCTGCACAAATCGGAAATGTGCCCGAGTAAGGCACGTCTCCCTTTTTCCACTCGCACGACATCGGGAGCAACCGTTGCCACTCGCACATTATCATAAGCGTCCATTGCTTGGATGAACAAATGAAATGACATTGCAATTAAGCTTCAGGGATAAACAAATGCTATCACATTATAATTTAGAGATAATTTGCAACTTAATGAATTTCATAGTTCATACACATTGAGTGCCCTCTAAACTAATTTTGAACCTAAACTTATTCCTAAAGCTCCCATCGATCAATCTAAACTTTACCGTCCAGCTTGCTCTTGAACATGTTTCTTATATTCTCCTGGATCCTGAAAATATTGACATTATTTGAATTAACAAATGTCAAATGTAGAATGAATAACCTACATTGGTCACTAACACAAAGTGTCTAACCTTGATAAGTAGATTATATGAATCATTTTCAACATCAGGCACATTTGGTTGATGAAGCAAATGCTGAACTTCAAGTAGTATAGTTTTGATTGTAAAACCAGTCCACCACCCCTACAAAATATCAATTTAAACAACATAAGAAACTAGTTCAAATAAGTTTGGCAACAGTTACTAATTACATGAGCAAAATTAGTCTATCTTATAGTCTCTTGATCAAGAATCCCAATGCAGAGTGCTTCTGAGCAATGGACATTTGGGTGGAAGAAACCACATGGAAAGGTGCATCTTGGAGGCACCAACGGATAGTCCTCCGAGAAGGAGATTGTCAGGTGGTAGTAACCACCTTCCAAGTCAGTCTACAAAGGAAATTCTTTAATAAGAGGGTGATGGTTATACTCATATGATTGTTCCTATTCTTCATGACTTACCCCTTCTTTACCAAGGATGATGCACTACCACTTCAATAAATCTCTTGATTCAAGCTTGGCAGAGAAACCCTACGCAGAGAAATTGAAAATACCAAAAACAAACAAGACGGAAAAACAAAACTACAGTTAAGTTCATCAGTCCATTGCAGAGCTACATATATAATACCATGTGACCGGTGTGAATAGTTAAGTACATACATGGGGATGGTTCTTGCACCATGCCAATCGCTCCTCCTTCAGACTACGTGCCAAGCCGATATCTAACCCAGCCATGAACAGCGACAATGACGACGGTGATGGCGAGTTGAGGCGGTGGTTGCACTGGAGTTGGTCGATTAGTAAAGGAGCATTGGTTTTAGTGAAGGAGCACTGGAGGCAAAGAGACGAGCGAGATAAACGCGAGACGAGTGAGACTAACACGAGACGAGTGAGAGACTAAAGCGAGACATGCACTATATGAAAGTGCATCTTCCATCGTTGAAAGGGAGACATGCGGCACGAGGACTGTGGACAACATAATTTTGGCGGCGGTAGTGCAGAGACGTGTGCGATCGGCGTACGCGACCTTTCATTTCATCGAGGCAGTATCGATGCGTCCCATCGTTCGATCAATGCACGGAAAACCAAATGCTCCATCGGTGACTCCCCACAGACCTTATATAAGATGTGCCATCACCCATTAGTTTGCAACAAGCTCTTCGCTCATCCATTTCTTCTTCCTCATCTTCTCCGTGCCGACGACCCACCACCACCTTGGCCAATGTTCCACCTCCAAGCCCGCTGAGGGAGCCACTGTGCAAGAAACAGTGTTGCACCTCCCCTGAGTGGTTCAACACCGAGCAGTGCCTCCTTATGGCGCAAGAGGCATGCAAAATTACGTCTCGCTCCATGAGTTCCTTGTGTCTAGGTACCCTTCCACAGTTTACTAGAATGGGTACCCTTGGCCACTACCTCTACGACCTCACAGGGGTGGCCGATTGTCTCGACATTCAGTTCGAGATGATGGTCTAGGTGCTTGGCGTCGAGGGTCGTAGAAACCTAGTGGCAGCGACGGAGAGCAACATCAGTCTCGGGCTTGCACCACCGGTGCAGCCAGAGCAACCGGCACAGCCTGCCCAGGATCCTGTTGCACTGACGCCCGAGTCGCCTCCGAAGGAGGAGGAGGAGGAGGATCCGGAGGAGTAGTAGTAGGATTTAGTTTTTCTTTGTTGTTTTTTGTTGATTTTTTCTTTTCTTGTGTTTTGTAAAATATTGTGTTAATGAATGAAATTTATCTATGTTAAACTGTGTGAATGAATGAATGTGTGGTGTGTTCATTGTGTGGAAAGTGAACTGTGTGAGAGCAGTTGCATACATGAAAGATTTTGATTATTTCCTAGACAAGTGAATGATTTAGTTATCCAGTGAATGTGCTTGAAGTTCAATGATTTAAGATATTAATTGTGAACGGAAGAAAAATGGAGAAAATCATGAAGCTAAAGGAGACGTGGGTAATAGGAGATGCGCTTTTCGTAAGAGCGCATCTCCCTTTTAGCAAAGGAGAGGGAGACGTCAAGCATCAGCGATGCACTTCGATATTATGCACATCTCCATTTAGCGTTTCTGCACAGACCTTATATAAGGTGCTATCAGTCTCTCCTATTCTCTTTGTTCGTCTTCTTCGCGCAGAAAACCCACCATGGCCAACGTTCCGCCGCTAAGCCCGCCAGAGGAGCCACCCTGCAGGAAACAGTGTTGCCGCTCCTCCGAGAGGCTCAACAACGAGCTGCTCGAGATGCTGTTCGACAAACTGTTCGACCGGTTCTAGAGGCTCCTCGAGACAATGGCCGAGGTGCTCAGCACCAAACGCCGCAGTATCCTGGTGGCTGTGATGGCGAGGAACCTCGATCGTGAGGTTGCACCGCCAGATCTGGACCACTCAGAGCAACTGGTAGAGCAGTCGGCCAGAGCTCCTGTTGCACCGGTGTCTGATGGCGACCGGACGAGGAGAAGGAGGAGGAGGAGGAGAAGGGGGAGGAGGAGGAGTACAATTTAGGTTTTCTTTTGTTGTTTTTAGTTGATGCTGTTTTTCTTTTCTTGTGTCTTATCCTTTTTTCTTATGTTCTGTAATGTATTGTTAATAAGTGCATGTGTTATCCGTGTTCATCTGTATAATGAGTATCTTGTGTGTTCAACTATGAATGAATGAGTTTCATCATTCAATGATGTGTTCATGTATATCTGTAATCGAAGGCAAAGGAGACGTGCTTTCGGTAAAGTACGTCCCATTTCTTTCGCAAAAAGGAGACACACTTTGACCGAAGCTCGTCTCCCGTTTGTCAAAGAGGAGGGCGCGTATCGGATACCTACTTAACTGACACACATTGTGTTGTAACTCGTCTCCTTGTACGTTCAATCAAGCCATGTCAGATCCTCGCCGAAGCGGGCACGTCTCGCTTAACCATATCAGAGACGTTATCCTTTGAGCACGTCGCCCATCTTTTTCTCCTATTTGGGATTCTTACATAGTGCCAATAGAAAGGTAGGGCGAGTCCTGCCCATACAGGTTCTATGGTTGTACAAAATCACTATTTTGAGTTCAAATGAACAAGTCCTTATATTGGTGAGGCGGCTCCATCCGTCCTTGGCAGAAGGACTAGTCCAGATCACACAACATTAGACTAAACTAAAGTACAACATAAACATAGTCCAAAAAACATGACATCGTACTATTACTGAAGCACTCAGCATCGATCGGTCAGTTACACCGAATATAAAACCGCAACTGGTATACCTCTTAGGGAGCCCACGGCATCCCATCACCATACCCGCCTCGACCACTATCACTCTTCACACACATAGTTCACTAATCACCCACCCATATCCTAACCCACACCACCAAACACCTTTTAACACATTTCAGAATCATGTATACAATGGGTAGTGGTTCACGATGCGAACATCGCAGAGGTTCCTAAGCATAGTACTAACAAAGAGGTGCTCACATCACTACTAGAGTGCAGTGATGAAGTTGTTAAGTTGATAAGGGGTTGTGTTGTCAAGGTCAAGGAGGGGATTGTGATAGTCATTGCTATTATCGTAATTGATGCAGTGTCTTGTTTCAAGCCGTTGATAGCGAGTAACTACCGTGTTGTTATTTATCGTTGGCTAGTAGCTAACACCGATATCCAATCATCAGTACAGCTCATGCTACCACATTTCAAGTGGTTCATAACCATATTTATAATAGATATACAATCATGCAATGAAAATAGGCATTGGTGTGATTGCAAAACATAGGTGAAACATGAGCAAGTAGTGGGAGTTTGCCTTTATAGTTTTATCAAAGCCTTCATCCAATTCATCGTATACCGGGTGCGCAGAATTCCTTCATGAACTCTCCAATTAATAAGTACGTAGCTACACAAATAAATTACAAATCATCGATAAAGATCCAAGAAATCCAAATAAAACTTCAATAAATACAAACAATCATTCAATAACACAGCTGCTAAGATTCTTAGAAGACCCAACGATGAATACGTCATTCTACTGGTGGTTTATTTGGAAATGCTACTATTTCTCTGGTTAGCCAAATGGTCACTGAAAGGTTATAACTGTTTTATCGGGCTTCTTAGTTATTTTCATGGTTTATGATAATTCTAGTGGGCTCACTAGTTTATACTGTAAATTGCATATATTGTGGTCAATGAGTTGAACATAACTTCTATGGGCGTCCTTATAATTATCCTATCTTCACAATAGTATATTCGCTGAAGTTCTACTAATGGAAGTCTCATGCATTTTAAAGACCAAGCATGAGTCCTAACGTGATTGGACTTAATGCAATATTTCTAGTGAGGACTAGTGTGTTTCTTATCATCTACTTCTATTTCTTAATTTATTATTGTCTTAGTATACTCTAAAGGTTATGAACTTATTCTTGAGTTCCTTTAGTATATGGATATTAAGACATCAGAGAATTACTAGTGTAGGGTCTAGTATATTTAGAGCATGTATGTGAATTTCGATTGTCAAGTAGCTCTCTTATTGCTTTTCTATAATGACACTAGTTAGCTCTTTATCTCATATTTTATTTTATTCAATTATTATTTTAAAGTTCTAGTAATACATTCCATGGAATAGTTAGAATGTCATTTGTGGAAAGATTATTTGTTTGGGAGCCTCTATGTGTATTTCACTAACAATGATTTTTCACTTGATTTTCCTACAGAAATGATAATCAATTCCCTATCCTGCATTTTATATTAGCCAATTATATTATATATGCCTAGCAATATTTTCTAGAGATTTTTTGGGTAGTTATTTGTGAGGGGGTTTGTTTATTCAGACTTTCCACTCACTTCAGTAATTTATTCGTTTTCCTATAGGAGGACAATTAGTTTACTACTTTATACTCTATACTAATTGAATACTACTTTTAATTACATTATATATGCCAATTAATATTCCTAATACTTTTTAGATATTCACTTGTGTTGGGTTTATCAGGCTGGTAGGCTAAATATTGACTGTTCTAGTTTTCTAATTAATCAAATCATTTTCACTAGTTAATAATAAGTGTCACATTTCCTACATCTTATTTGTGTCACTAATTACTGGTTTATTCTCTAATAATCCAAATAATTTTTAGGGATTTCCTAAAAAGTTATGAATAAGAGGTTTATCATTTTGGAGCCTAAACATAATTTCTCATTAGTCTCCTAATTGATTAATTCAATTTTGTGAACCAATAATATTTAACACAATATATACAAGCAATTCATATCATCAATCACTCCTATTATGTTCTAAAAGCAATTAAGGATTTTTAGAATTTTTCTAGATTTTTCTTTATCAAGAAATGCATTTTATAAATATTTGTGTGCACTAAGTGGGTGGCTCTAGCAATTTCGTAGCGTGTTGTAAGACCGAGAGTGGGTCTTTGCACTAGCTGTGTGTACGCGCATGTGTGCTTGGCAATTCAACCGATGACAAAAGGCTGGCAGTGGGCCTGGGTGATCAGCGTGTGTGTTTAGCATTTTCTTTCTTTGTATTGATATGGATGACTAGTGGGTCCAGTGGGCATGAGGGGCAGGGCGTGCTCTGGCTAGTGGTCCATAGATCGAGTGCACACAAAAGGGACAGCGAGGCTTGCGCATGTGGCTCTGAATGGGGAATCTTGATGTGGTGACGTGGCGCTCACGTGGCTGGCACGCGTGCACCACGTGGGTAGTGAGCTCACCGAACAAAGGAGTCGGTAGCAGGCTGCCGGGACGGCAGCGACGGTAGCTCAGTGCGCGACTCCGCGTGCGATTCCTTCTCCGGGGCTGAGAATCAGTGATGTGAGTATGCAAGTGGGGGCACTGCACTTGCTAAGCAAGGGAGGCGGCTGCAGGCGGTGTCACTATGAGCTGAGTGTAGCGTTCCTGACAGTCGCATTCATCAACGACATAGGAGCCCCTAGCACCAGCCATCAATGGTCACGGGAAGAGCCCTTGGCACCAGCCCTCGGACTTGATGACCTTGTGCATGAGGTGGACGCGTGTGGTGCTGTTGAAGTCGTCGGTGAAGAGTGATTTGGAGATGTACTGCTCCTCGATGCATGCAAGGTGTTTGGGTCCCTGGGCTGGTTGTCGAGAATCGCTGGGGTAGGGACGTGGTAGCTATGCAGCTCCTGGTGGTCAGGGAAGAAGTTGCCGAGCTCACTGTCGAGATCATCACGGCGAGGTACTGCTCCGCAGCACCGGTACGATGCATGACCTAAGGGATCTATCAGGAGCAGCATAGCCGAGCTGATTCGCCCGCACGCTGGGTCTACAGCGCGAAACTTCCAGGCATCAGGCAGAGCAAAGTCGGGAGAGCATAGGTCTAGTCTCTTCGACGGTTGTTGCTAGCTGAACTAGCTTTCACTCAAGCCATTATTTGCCTATCAAACTCCTGGGTCTGGAACCCGGGGGTTACGCCTAGAAAAGAAATGTTTTCTTTCTTGTCCAATCTAGGGTCCATGAATGGAGAATCCCCCACCATGGGATTCTTATGTACGCTTCAAGATTCGGGACAGGGTCTACATGCACATGTTTTGGGCAGAGGGTTGTTAGAATCTGATTAGTTGACAATGGTAGATTTAGGAGTTGGTTACACTACCGTAACTGACTTGTACCCCATTTCCTCGCTTTGTCTTGATCGGACACAGCCCCAACCGAATCGGTTGGGGGTGGCCCCCCTCGGGTGCCCTCTCACCTCTTTATAAGGAGAGCTTTGCTCTCATAATTAGGGATCCAATCTAATCACGAAATCTAACTAGGACTAAGGAGCACCGATCTTTTAGAGAGTGAAACTCAGGGAAGGTTTCCCCAACTCGGCGTCTTCACACCCCGCTGGTGCAACACCATCGCCGGCGACCGTTAGCTCTGAATCAATGCCAACTACATCCTGGTGGACTCGCATTGGCACTACACAGCTTCAACTGGTCATCACCAATGCGTTCATGGCCCCTACTTCGTCTACTGCAGATGGTATGCTTCTCTAATCCCTAACCATAGATAGACTCTCTGTTGATCATGCCTCTGTCTACACTATAAGCCGAGGCTAACCACCATTTAGGCTAACCCTTAGTTCCATCAATGGTAACCAGAGCCTTCCTAATTGGATTAGTATTTTGGCTTGCTTCAATTGACCTAAGATTAGATCAAAATTTGATCGCTCAGTTAAGCTTCACAGAATACAGAAGGAGGTGATTCAGGTAGCAAATTAGGGTTGCCAAATCCAAATTAGGTTTCAAATTAGAATTCAATTTTGAATTGAATCAACTTAGAACAGATTTAAGAGGATTCGAAAACCAAAACATAGAGAAGGGTATGAGATTGAAAACCTACCTTAGTTTGGCGCCTTGGATTTCCTCCGTTGTGGCCTCGATATCGCCGGAGGAATCACCGTGCTGCCACACCGAAGCCTTCTTTTTTTGAAGCACAATCGATCGTACTTAGTGTTTATGTTTCTTACATCACAGATAAAAATCCGCAAGCGCATGAAAATTGTCGTGTAGCATTTCACCCAAGAGTATCGTATTGATCCGAAATGATGGCAATGGAGTAAAGTAGACATTACTCATATTATGAAGCTATGGGATACTGATCAATTATCGAGACAGGGGTAAGTTGATAATATGGGTATTGTGACACACACCTAAGCAATCTATTCTAAAGGGTAAATGGTCCTAATGGATATTAGACTAAGAGTTGGGGAGTTGCTCCTACAATGCTTCTAATATACATATACATAGCCTAGGTTAGCTACTAATGAGCATGTCAATGGTGAATCATTATGCTAAGTTGTTTAACACATTCGGCACAGGTTTACCTCTGGCAATAATAGGACGACTCCCGCAAAGAGCCTGTGGCATAGTCGAACGTGAAGGATTACAAGGATAGATAGGGCTGTCACCACCTACTGCCTACCTCTTCAATCCATGGGTCTACAAGACATCCAATGTTACTTAACTATCCTAGCACAACACTAGCATATTAAGTAAATACCTTAAGAGTCATGACACAAGCCATCTTAAGGCAATGACTAACCTAAACACCGTTGAACAATTGTTGAGACATAGCATAAGTTATTCATATCAACATGATCATATTATTACTAATTAGACTATAGTAGGGGTTTGTAGTGTTTATGATGATAAGTTATGATCATTATGGCATAATGATAAAGACCACTCCTACCACATACATGGAATCCACAATCAAACATGAAATGCTTCATCCAAGTATATGAATAAAAGAAGACTAAAGATAATATATTTATTATGCATAAAGTCACAAATACAAGAAAAGATAAATGAGCCATACCTTTCCCAATTTGGACATGGGACCAGAGGCTCCTCTCTACACCCTAACCTCCACTAAGGAAGTAGGAGAACTAGTGTATACAATAGAATGATGCTCAAGTGGTTTGTGTGAGAAGTGAGGGTAGGGTCCTACTTATAGCTGGAGAAGGGTCGGTTCCGGCCACCAAAAATGCACGAATCAATCTTCATCGTGATCAGGGAACCACAGGGAGTTGACACATGGAAGGTGATTGAGTTTGGCGCCGGGAAGGCGTAGACCGAACCTCCTAGTCGGTCGAACAGAAAGTTGGACCAATTCCAGTGTGCTTTCTCGGGGTGACTTCTAGGTGGGTTCCACTGACGGATATGGGTGATATACCATTGGGTGGCCTCAGATACTTCTATTTGTGGGCCATTTGATCCATGTGATGCCACATGTTGGTGCGTGATTGCTGGGATTATATTTTATAGGATTGCTCCACCTCTTTTACCTCATTTTTGTATAAAATACTTGAATGCACTATTTTTTCCATGTACATGTGGAACTAGGTTATTTCTAACTATAATGTGTGTTAGAAATATTCATTCCTTCATATAATTCAGTTATATTGATGGTCTATATTGGTATATAAGGACCATCAACAAACTCCCCCAAGCTCACACTTTGCTCATCCTGAAGTAAAGATAAGGACTTAGGTTGTTGATCAAGAGTTGCTACAATGCCCTATTTCGCAAAAGTACCAAGTGCACAACAAAGTATACTACCTTGCATTGAATTAATTGACTATGGTACCTCACACTTTCTCTTAGTCTTTATGAGGCTTATGCCTCATCCTTTTTCTTGGTGGTTGAAGGACAAAATAGCAAAATGAGCATGCATCACCTAATGTATGAGTTCCACTCAAATTGTCAGAGAATTTCAAATGGTGTTTGGATTTAAGTTCCTCAAATGATGCACTCAATCACTCGTATATGGGAAGTGGTATATTTATCCTCACCAAGGCAATGAATTTCTTGTCCTACATCTAAATAAGGCTTGTACTTGGAGCTTGGTAGGGATTAAGAGTAGGCATATTTGCAACACATATACTGCTAAGTCAAAAGAGTAAGCCGTAGGAGAAAACAAATTATACTTTTGATCAAGATTTGCGCAAGTGTAGTGGAATATTTGTAGAATGGGAATATAAAGATGACACCTTTGTATGCACTCTCTTTATGTGAGGATGAAACATGGCTACTTATTCTCCTTTTTTATATTTTTCTCACGCTCTTGTACATGAGCATGAATTTTCTTTTTCTTGTAGCCAGTATTCTTGTCCTCTTTTCAAATAATTTTGAGAGAGTATTATGCATGAAAATCATGGGTAACTTTTTGGTGGTGGAATGGTATGATATTTTCTAACTTCTAGTGTAGAAATTTAGCATGTACCCATGTAATCTTGATCTTAAAAGCACGAAAAGATTCTCACATAGATCTATACTAGTTTGACCAAGCTCAATGTGAAGGCAAATAGCATATGCATAATGTTTATATAATTAAAATCATCATATGGCTTTGGTAGGAATTTCTATCAAATGAGGAACTCCCATTTTAAATTTTCTCCGTGATATCAAGTTTCACTTTCAACTAGGATATTAGCAGCTCTTATCACTATATCATATCCAGCAACAACCTGGAATTGGACTTGGATTTTGCTACCCACAATTTCTAAGTTTCAGGCAAGAATATTCTAGGACAATAAACCCAATAGTTGGAGAGTACTAAGTTGTATGCAAGGGACTAGAGAAAATAAAACTAAGCAACTATTCATCATTTCAACTTATGCAAAGTAAAAATATTCTTACCGCACATCCTTTATTTTATTAACCTAACCTATACTACTATATTATTTTTAAAGATGCAAATGTGGTGGAAAGAAAGAAATAAAATAAAGAAATTATAATGGGGTGTGATACAAGTTACCTCAAGTGGGGGTCCTCCCCCAAGCTTGTTCTTGGTCAAGGTCCGTGATAGGGGTTGTAACCCTAACGACGGATGTAGGCCATGAGGTTGGCCTAACCTTGTTGCAACACGACTTTGGCATTGGTGGGGCGAGTGTCGATGTTGGGTTGCCATCCATGGGTTCGATGAGTGTGTTCGAGGAGGGTGTTGTCGATGTCAGTCACCCACATCTCAAGGTTTCCATAAGTTGGATGTGCCTTGTTATTCCTTGGCTAAGGTGATTATAACCCTTAGCTAAAAAGGAATGACGTGCACTCAACATGGTTGAGCGTGTTCCGTCATTCTTTGGCTAAGGTGTATCATACCTTCTTACCATAAAGGAATAACTTCTACCTCTCATGCATTGGGTGTGATCTATCATTCCTTGGCTAAGGTAATGATAACCTTTAGCTACAAAGGAGTGACTTGTACCCAACATGTGTTGAGTATGCTCCGTTATTCCTTGGCTAAGGTACAACATACCTATAACCATAAAAGGATGACATGCAATCAACATGGGTTGAGTGTGATCCATTGTTCCTTGGCTAAGGTATAAAATACCTTCTAGCCATATAGGAACAACTTGCACCCAATATACATTGGATGGGATATCCTCATTCCTTGGTTAAAGTGCATCATACCTTTTAGCCATAAAGGAACAAATTACACCAAGTGATGGTGGCGATTCCCTTGAGCTTGAATGAGTGCTTAGAATAGTTGATAGCATAATGCTGTCACATATTCGTAGCAGCTCATTGGTTGCTCATGGAGGTTTTCCATGTCAAATCTCAAGCCTCGTATAGTTATGACTGACCTTCGGGCTTAATTTCTGATATGTAGCAACCATCCTAATTTACTCCTTGGCCAAGAAATGTTCAAATGAAATCCTCTTAGGGTTTCCGTCAATCGTATTTTTGAATGTATGCATAGTAATATTACTCCTGCAAACTTCCCCTCCATGATACAAAGAGATGGTTAGCTCTCGATACTTGTACAAATGAATTTTTGAGTTAGGTAACCAAATTTTGATTTGTACGTACGGGGAAGATAAAGATCAAAGATGCATTGGGTCCAAATTCATGTGTATCCATGAACAATATATTATTCATTGATAAGAGTGGGCTTTATGGATAAATGAATTTGCACATTTTCTAAAGATCCTACTCATAACAATGCAAGTGATATAGGTACACTATATGGATCCCTTCACCTTGTAAATTTTCTAACCATCATAGTTTTTTACAGAAGAGCAAAAGTTATCATTTGGATTATGACAATCAAGATTCTCAATTTTATCCTCCTAGACATTTTTATTCTTGCCTAGGAATTTGAAATTTAGTGATCCATGCATGAATGAGTTTCAAATCAAAATTATGGACATACTATTCCTAGGTTGCTACATACTAATTCGACGATTAAGTAATTCGATAACCATTACCTATGCAGAAAATGTCTAGGTCAATTTTAGCAATGCTTATGAAATTATAGGTACTTGTTTAAATTTATTCCTAAGTAAGGTGACATTCCTTTTTGAAGAATCAAATTGAGCAATACCAACACTTACTCCCGGAGGATGCATAATAATTGAATGATGAGAAGGTGTAAACCTTCCTTACCAATGTAAGCAAAAATCATTCAATCCGAATGTAATTCCAACAACGAAAATTTTTAAACTTGTACCTCAATTGAAGAGCAGTCCAAGTTGAAGTTTGTTGTGTGAGAAACTCACTACCATGAATTTTGCTGTAGCCTCCATGTCGAATGTCTTCAGCAAGGTTGAGGTTTGAGTTGAATGAGCTCCATCTTGCTCCTCTATTGGGCCACCATCATGAGCATTCCCCCACCATGAAATCAAAATGCGATCGATGGAGGGATACGCGCTTGAATTCACCGATGGTGAATTTGGCTTGATGAGGCCTTCCAACCTCTTTACAAATTTTGTCCTGGCTGCACTAAAAATCAAGAAGAAAGGAAACAACTTGAAAATGGGTTACATTAGCTCAAAAGCATGTTGTACCCTTTGTCAAATTGTTTTGCCCTAACTTGAGACAACATGCAAATGCAATGAATATTTAAGGGAAATATTTTTGCTTTGAATTAGGAAGATGAATTCAAGTGGTTACGCCCAAGGTTCACATGCAAATAAATTTATTTCCGAATTCAAAATTTTAGTTTTACGATGGTTGAAAATTTTACTCTCCAACATGCAAGTGTGGAAATTCAAACATGCTAAATGCAAATGCAAAGATTTATAAGAATTTCAAATAAGCAATTGGGAAATCAAATATGAGATAACTACCAACTAACCTATTGGCAAGGACTCATCAAATTTTCAATGTCCGATGAGTGGGACTTACCCCAGTCTTGTTTAGTGTGATGATTTGGTGTCCAATACCGGACAACTTCTCTTGATTGACATGCCAAAACTCCTTTGGCATGTCAGTTGGACATGTGGACCACATGATGGCCCTAGCCTCTCTGTCATCTTGATGAAGTCTTGTTGAGGTAGTGACGGTTATTCTCTCTTGAAGATATTATCTCATGAGCATGTGAGGCTTGTTACTTCGACGTACTCTATATTCCTTTGAGTTAACCAACACTTTTATCATGGTTCGAAGACTTCCTTTGGCATAATTACATATGGACTCCACAATCAAACAAGAAACGATTCATCCACTATGTCACTTGGCTTAGGTTGCACAGGCTTGGTCGGAGGGTAGGCATCCCAACAAGTGATTGTGTCACAACTTGGATATTGAATGCTCTTGAAGTTTCTTGTCCTTGGCCAAGAGCTTCATGTAAATTTTGTCTTGATTTCTTGCGTGGCAATGGAAAAAATACTTCAAGGTAGGCTAGTTGAACTTAAATCCATTGAAATCCCCATAGCCTTCTTGATTACAAGGGTGATGTTGATTCCACCCTTGACCTCCTTGTTGTTGATAGTCATTGGAGTTGTGTTTGAAAGGAAGAATCCTCATGGGTATTAGGGAAATGATTCCCCAAGTGGCCCATGTTGACATGGATTTTTACAAATCATGTGAATATCCATGGCTTGGATCATCCAAACACTTCTCCATTGGCTTGATCTTCATGTTACTTAATGGGAGGTCTAGTTCCATAACTAGCATGTCCATATTGTTAAGTGGTGTGAATGCCAAGCTAAATGAACTAGAGCACTCTTCGATCCACCCCTTGAGTGGAGACCATATTCTCATCCATGATGAATGAGAATAAGGCTCCTTCATCTCCATCATGAATGTGGTCATGGATTGGTGGAGCGAACCCATGATATGAGTATTCGATGAAAAGCCAACTATCCACCCTATGATGAAGGCAAACTAATAACAACTCTTAGAGCCTCCTCCAAGCTTGGAAATGGATGAATTTGGCTTCTACTAGAACTTGAAATTCTTCAGTGAAAGGCAATGGTGTTGCCCAACGAAAATTTGTTGCGTTACACCTTGAATCATCTTGCAGTTGAGCATTGGCATCCTCGTTGGCCATCCCATGAAATGGGTTAGCCAACACTACCCTATTGTCACACAAAAGGATAAAACAAAAAGGGTAATCCTATCTAATAACTATTAGTACCTATAGCTTAATAACAAGTGATATCTATCATTCACTTCCTTTGCCTTCCCCGCAACGGCGCAAGAAATGCTTGTTGAAGTTTCTTACGTCACAGCTAAAAATCCGCAAGCGCACAGAAACTGTTGTGTAGCATTTCACCCAAGAGTATTCCAAAAGGTATCATATTTATCCCAAAGGAAGGCAATGGAGTAAAGTTAACACTACTCTTATTATCAAGCATTGGGATACTAATCAATTATCACGACAGGGGTAAGTTGATAACATGGGTCGTGTGACACACACCTAAGCAATCTATTCTAAAAGTTAAATGGGTCCTAATGGAGATTAGACTAGGAGTTGGGAAGTTGCTCTTACAATGCTTCTAATATACATATACATAGCCTAGGTGAAGTATTAATGAGCATGTCAATGGTGAATCCTTATGCTAAGTTGTTCAACACATCGGGCACGGGTTTACCCCTAGCAAAACTAGGACGACTCGCGCAAAGAGGTTGTGGCATAGCCGAACATGGAGGATTATAAGGACGGATAGGGCTATCACCACATAGTGCCTACCTCTTCAATCCGTGGGTCTACAAGACATACAACTTTACTTAACTATCCTTGCACCACACTAGCATATTAAGTAAATACCTTAAGAGTCATGACACAATCTATCTTAAGGCAATGACTAACCTGAACAACGTTGAAAAAATGTTGAGACATAGCATAAGTAATTCATATCAACATGATCATATGATAACTAATTAGACTATAAAGGGGGCTTGTAGTGTTTACGACGATAAGTTATGATCATTATGGCACAATCATAAAGACTACTCCTACCAGATACATGGAATCAACAATCAAACAAGAAACGCTTCATCCAAGCATATGAATAAAAGAAGACTAAAGATAATATATTTATTATGCATAAAGTAACAAATACCGGAAAATACACATGAGCCATACCTTTCCCAATTTGTACATGGGACTAGAGGATCCTCTCTACTGCCTGACCTCCACTAAGGAATTAGGAGAACTGGTGTGTAACACCCTCATTTTCATGCATCATGCCCTACATACACTCATATACATGTTTAACATTAACCCACATAAAGAGGAACGAGTTTAACTTTATTTCAGAGCGTTTAAAATTGATTTGGAGCAAAACCGCACTTAAAACGCAAGGCAAGTGCGGACTAGTCTGATTTTAGTGAGGACTAGTCCGATTTCTCTCTGACTAAAAACGGACTTGTCCGTTTTTGCTGTGGACTAGTCCGATTCTGCCCCTGGAAACTTCTGGACTTGTCCGATTTTGTGCGGACTAGTCCGATATTCCATGAATCCTTGGAAATTTGCTAAGTCCCTGGACTTTTCCGGAGTAGTTCGGTGTTCCAGCGGACTTGTCCGTTTTTCCTCTCTGTTCAAATTCGGACTTGTCCGATTTTTTGCCAGACTTGTCCGATTTTCTCTCTGGACGACTTCGGACTAGTCCGGTCCTTTCCGGACTTGTCCGATATTTCGCGACTCCGAGTTGATCTTTTGTTTTACGACTTGTTTCTTGGGTTTCATGTTAAGTGGGCCTAGGTACTTCGTGCCTAACTCTTTTAGAGCCCATGTGGGACTCTAAACCGGCCTCTACTCATCACAAAACTTGAAATCCATCTAACCCTAGCCTCCACCTCTATATAAACAGCCCCACCCCTTGGTTTGACATCTATTTGCCACTTTTCCACCCACCCAAACCCTATTTCGTGGGGAGCCACCATCAAGGAGGGAGGAGAAGATCCCAAGCAAGAAGAAGAAGAGGAGGAAACGAAGAAGGATAGAGATCTCCACCAAGTTTCGTCCTTCACCAATTCTTCTCCAAGTTCATCACCAACCCTAGATCATCAAGATCCAAGTGCTACCTCCAAGTTTCTTGATTCATTGGAGTTCTAAACACCTGGTATAACTCCTATTCTCTTTTCCTTACGTGAATTCAACCCCTAATCTCCAAATTCACGTCGATCTAGAAAACCCTAATCCGCTGATCACGCAGAGTGCGGACTTGTCCGGTCCCTAGCGGACTAGTCCGATCTTTCTGGTTAAATTGTGTTGAATTAATTCTAAAATTTGATCTAATCGAATCCAAACCTATATAAACTTGTTAAAAGCTATTAGAACTAGTTAGTTATCATTAAAAGCAATCTAGTAACAGGTTCTACCTTGCATTTGCATCGATCATGCATGTCATGTCATATTGAGTAATATTTGTGCACTCTTTGATTGTGTTTCTTGTCTTGCATGTTTATTGTGTGGATTAGACGGATTTGCGCTAGAAAGTGCCGCAGAGGATCTACAGCACCAGGAGTTTGAAGGCTTTGACCCTAATCAACAGCAAGAGCAAGGCAAGTGTCCTTGAAGCATATTGATCCTGTTTTAAAATAAATGTTTTGTTTGTAAAACTGCATGCTTGTATCAATTTGATGGGAAATCCTATGGTAGGAAGTTTACTAGTTTTGTTTAACCACCCTTGTCACCTGGAATTTATGGTAGAGAGTCGGGAAGGCTTTTTACTTTTTGCTTCGCTTAATCAACTGAGATGGAAAACAACTATACCAATCAACTTATTTATGCATGGATGAGATTCTGGATAACATGAACTGGTTAATACGGTATTGTAATGGGTGATCTAAGCAAGCCTGGTATGTGGATGGGTTGGATGTTATGGTGGTTTGCTTGCTTTAGATCTAAGGACCGGTTCATGCGAGAATAAGCCAGGACTACAGTGCCACCACGAGGCCAAGTATGGGTGCGGCATAGTTGATTAATTAGGGCCTTGCTAGTGCTGTTTGGACCATTGTGGATGCTCGGGGAAGGGGTAGTCGGATTGGGTTTGTTGATGATTGTTGGGACTACCCTGGGATCCGAATGGCTCAAGAGGGGGCCCTTGGTTGAAGATGTGCTCAGTTGGAGGCATCGCCACCGGTGAAACCTCAGTGGGGTCTGAATAGGCTAGTAATCCCTTTGTAAAGGCTATTTTGTGATCTCTTGGCCATACACCAAAGGAAGTGTAATTGGCATAAGGGAGGTCCTTTAGTCGCCGACGGGTGATGAAATCACAAACACGTGGGTAAAGAGGTACAAACTCTGCAGAGTTAATTAAAACTATCATGATAGCCGTGCTCCCGGTTATGAGCACCTGGACAACTTCCATGATTAGAGGGAAATTGGAATTTGGGATGGTTATGGTTTGGCAATGGTTATGGATGGTTATGGATTTATTTCTGGTATTGAATATGGTTGTTGGCAATGGTAAAATCTGGAATTATTGATGATGGTAGTGAATTCAGATTGGTATTATGGTATTACTTATGATTATGATGGGTTTACTTCACACATATAATATATATAATAATGCTTTTCAAATGTTTTACTGTACTTTTCAGCACTTTGCTATTATTATTGTCGTCATTTGAATCAGCCACATGTCATGCATTCCACACTTGCTGAGTACGACATGTACTCACTCTTGCAATCCCCCCAACAGTTGCAGGTCCGGATTGGGAGTTTAATGGCGATAATGCGGAGTTCTAGGCCGTGTCTACCGTCAGCTTTGCCTGTGGTGTTCATTGGAGCTGCGCATACGTACCCTGTCGCTTATGCTGCATAGTTGCTTAGTTTGCTTAATTAGTTTATTTCCGCTGCATTTGTTGAACTTGTCATTAATATTCATTGAAGCTTGTATTCGAGGATAATCTGGTTTGTGTAATAAAATTTGGTTAATTAATCTTGTTCTGTGGTAATTTTCTGTATACTCTTTTGTGATTGCACTCGTGTATGTGTGATGAACATCCTGGGCACACATATACGTTAGCTTGGTTCATTTTTCGGAACCGGGCGTCACAGATTGGTATCAAAGCCACAGGTTGACCGTAGGATGCAGCCTAGATAGAATGGACACTTTAGAGCACATAGGAGCACTCAGGAATCGATGTGTTTTTGCTTGGAGTGCTGTTTGCTATATATATTGTTTGCTTGTGTGCTTAATAGAGGATTTTGGGATGCCTTAGCATTGCCATGTCCACCTAGGCTAGTGTAGCTAGCTGTTTAGTTTCATATCCCTTGATGCATATAGTTGGGGACATTTTCTAATTCTTACCTACTGCTTTTCTTCAGATGGTGAGGACTCGCAACCAGAGGGATGGCAATGATGAAGAGGAGAACAATGGAGTGCCTCAGAACAACAATGGGCGAGGATCTACTCAGGGAGGTATCAACATCGAGCAGCTATTGGCCATGCAAAACCAGCTCATGCAGACCATGATACAGACTATGGGATAGCTGCAGGCTGGCAATATCAACAATCAACCCCACATGCCTCCACCGCCACCCCCGCCTCCTCATAACCGGTTGGGAGAGTTTATGAGGACTAGGCCGCCAACCTTTGCTCAAGCCGCTGACCCTATGGATGCGGATGATTGGCTCAAGTCCGTGGAGAAGAAGCTAGCTATTATCCAATGCAGTGACCGGGAGAAGGTGCTATTTGCTTCTCATCAACTAGTTGGAGCAGCTGCGGATTGGTGGGATTCTTATTGCAATGCTCATGAGAACCAAGAGAGAATTACTTGGGCCGAATTCAAGGAGAATTTTCGTTCTCATTATGTGCCGGAAGGTGTTATGCTCTTGAAGAGGCAAGAATTTGAGAATTTGAGGCAAGGAAGATCAAGCGTGAGCGAATATCTCAATAAGTTCACTCAACTATCAAGGTATGCGCCTGAGGATGTGAGTCGGGACAGCCGGAAACAATACTTGTTCATGAGGGGCTTGAACAATGAGATCCAAGTGCAATTGCTCAATTGTGATTATGTCAATTTCCAGAAGCTTGTGGACAAAGCGATTGTGGTTGAGAACAAGATCTGTGAGATGGAGCATGAAATCAAGAGGAAGGCGCCATATCAAGGACAACAACAAGGAAGTAATGTGTGCACTCGCCTTGCACCACCCCATGCGCCTCATTACAGCTCCTCTATTCCTGCTCAGCGCCCTGGTTATGCTCCACGCCCAACTCAGTTCGTGCAGCAACGCCCTGTCATGCAGGCACCTAGGCCTCCGATGCCTTATGCACCTCGTGCTGATTTTCCTGGTGCCAATGTTCAAAACCAAACTCGTCCCAATAATTCTGGTGGAGTTAGGAAGTGTTATACTTGTGGAGAAGCTGGACACTTTGCGCATCAATGTCCTAAGTCGGGCCTTGGTCAAGGAAGCAATGCACCGAGGCAAAACCAAAGACCTAATGGAGGACAACCACAAGGAAGCCGTTGACAGCAGAATTTTGCTCGTGGCAACGTGAACCATGTCTCTACGGAGGATGCTCAACAAGCGGATGACGTGGTCATTGGTATGTTTCTCGCCAACTGCAACCCCACGACTATGTTATTTGATTCTGGAGCATCACATTCATTCATTGCATCGAAGTATGTTGCCAAGTATAGTTTGCCTGTCTCTCATATGAAGTTTACTCTATTGGTTAAGTCTCCTGGAGGAGAGATGAGGACAAATATAGTATGTCCAAAAGTAAGCCTTAGAATAAGGGGGGTAGACTTCTCCGCCAACCTCATTGTTTTGGATTCTCAAGGATTGGACATTATACTTGGTATGGACTTGTTGAGGAAGCACAATGGAGTTATTGAGTGTGCCACAAATACGGTGAAGTTGACTAATGAGGAAGGGATCACCGTAGAATTTGAAGCATCTCAAACCATACCGAAGCAATTGGAGGATGATCTCAAGAAGGAATTTCCCTATCTCTTCTCTTCTGCATCGAATCTCGAGGGCGGGATTCATTTTAAGGGGGGTAGGTTTGTATCACCCTCATTTTCATGCATCATGCCCTACATACACTCATATACATGTTTAACATTAACCCACATAAAGAGGAACGAGTTTAACTTTATTTTGGAGTGTTTAAAATTGATTTGGAGCAAAACCGCACTTCAAACGCAAGGCAAGTGCGGACTAGTCCGATTTTACTGAGGACTAGTCTGATTTCTCTCTGACTAAAAACGGACTTGTCCATTTTTGCTGCGGACTAGTCCAATTCTGCCCCTGGAAACTTTCGGACTTGTCCGATTTTGTGCGGACTAGTCCGATATTCCATGAATCCTTGGAAATTTGCTAAGTCCCTGGACTTTTCCGGACTAGTCCGGTGTTCCAGCGGACTTGTCCGTTTTTCCTCTCTGTTCAAATTCGGACTTGTCCGATTTTTGGCCAGACTTGTCCAATTTTCTCTCTGGATGACTTCGGACTAGTCCGGTCCTTTCCGGACTTGTCCGATATTTCGCGACTCCGAGTTGATCTTTTGTTTTACGACTTGTTTCTTGGGTTTCACGTTAAGTGGGCCTAGGTACGTCGTGCCTAACTCTTTTAGAGCCCATGTGGGACTCTAAACCGGCCTCTACTCATCCCAAAACTCGAAATCCATCTAACCCTAGCCTCCACCTCTATATAAACAGCCCCACCCCTTGGTTTGACATCTATTTGTCACTTTTCCACCCACCCAAACCCTAGTTCGTGGGGAGCCACCATCAGGGAGGGAGGAGAAGATCCCAAGCAAGAAGAAGAAGAGGAGGAAAGGAAGAAGGATAGAGATCTCCACCAAGTTTCGTCCTTCACCGCCAATTCTTCTCCAAGTTCATCACCAACCCTAGATCATCAAGATCCAAGTGCTACCTCCAAGTTTCTTGATTCATTGGAGTTCTAAACACCTGGTATAACTCCTATTCTCTTTTCCTTACGTTAATTCAACCCCTAATCTCCAAATTCACGTCGATCTAGAAAACCCTAATCTGCTGATCACGCAGAGTGCAGACTTGTCCGGTCCCTAGCGGACTAGTCTGATCTTTCTGGTTAAATTGTGTTGAATTAATTCTAAAATTTGATCTAATCGAATCCAAACCTGTATAAACTTGTTAAAAGCTATTAGAACTAGTTAGTTATCATTAAAAGCAATATCTAGTAACAAGTTCTACCTTGCATTTGCATCGATCATGCATGTCATGTCATATTGAGTAATATTTGTGCACTCTTTGATTGTGTTTCTTGTCTTGTATGTTTATTGTGTGGATTAGACGGATTTGCGCTAGAAAGTGCCGCGGAGGATCTACAGCACCAGGAGTTTGAAGGCTTTGACCCTAATCAACAGCAAGAGCAAGGCAAGTGTCCTTGAAGCATATTGATCCTGTTTTAAAATAAATGTTTTGTTTGTAAAACTGCATGCTTGTGTCAATTTGATGGGAAATCCTATGGTAGGAAGTTTACTAGTTTTGTTTAACCACCCTTGTCACCTGGAATTTATGGTAGAGAGTCGGGAAGGCTTTTTACTTTTTGCCGCTTAATCAACTGGGATGGAAAACAACTATACCAATCATTTTGTTTATGCATGGATGAGATTCTGGATAACATGAACTGGTTAATATGGTATTGTAATGGGTGATCTAAGCAAGCCTGGTATGTGGATGGGTTGGATGTTATGGTGGTTTGCTTGCTTTAGATCTAAGGACCGGTTCATGCGAGAATAAGCCAGGACTACAGTGCCACCACGAGGCCAAGTATGGGTGCGGCATAGCTGATTAATTAGGGCCTTGCTAGTGCTGTTTGGACCATTGTGGATGCTCGGGGAAGGTGTAGTCGGATTGGGTTTGTTGATGATTGTTGGGACTACCCTGGGATCCGAATGGCTCAAGAGGGGGCCCTTGGTTGAAGATGTGCTCAGTTGGAGGCATCGCCACCGGTGAAACCTCAGTGGGGTCTGAATAGGCTAGTAATCCCTTTGTAAAGGCTATTTTGTGATCTCTTGGCCATACACCAAAGGAAGTGTAATTGGCATAAGGGAGGTTCTTTAGTCGCCGACGGGTGATGAAATCACAAACACGTGGGTAAAGAGGTACAAACTCTGCAGAGTTAATTAAAACTATCATGATAGCCGTGCTCCCGGTTATGAGCACCTGGACAACTTCCATGATTAGAGGGAAATTGGAATTTGGGATGGTTATGGTTTGGCAATGGTTATGGATGGTTATGGATTTATTTCTGGTATTGAATATGGTTATTGGCAATGGTAAAATCTGGAATTATTGATGATGGTAGTGAATTCAGATTGGTATTATGGTATTACTTATGATTATGATGGGTTTACTTCACACATATAATATATATAATAATGCTTTTCAAATGTTTTACTGTACTTTTCAGCACTTTGCTATTATTATTGTCGTCATTTGAATCAGCCACATGTCATGCATTCCACACTTGCTGAGTACGACATGTACTCACTCTTGCAATCCCCCCAACAGTTGCAGGTCCGGATTGGGAGTTTAATGATGATAATGCGGAGTTCTAGGCCGTGTCTACCGTCAGCTTTGCCTGTGGTGTTGATTGGAGCTGCGCATACGTACCCTGTCGCTTATGCTGCATAGTTGCTTAGTTTGCTTAATTAGTTTATTTCCGCTGCATTAGTTGAACTTGTCATTAATATTCATTGAAGCTTGTATTCGAGGATAATCTGGTTTGTGTAATAAAATTTGGTTAATTAATCTTGTTCTGTGGTAATTTTCTGTATACTCTTTTGTGATTGCACTCGTGTATGTGTGATGAACATCCTGGGCACACATATACGTTAGCTTGGTTCATTTTTCGGAACCGAGCGTCACATGGTGCATACAATAGAATGATGCTCAAGTGGTGTGTGTGAGAAGTGAGGGTAGGGGGTCCTATTTATAGCTCGAGAAGGGTCGGTTCGCGCCACCAAAAGTGCACGAATCAGTCTTTATAGTGATCAGGGCACCACAGGGAGTCGAGGCGTGGAAGCTGACCGAGTTTAGCGCCAGGAAGGCGTCAGCCAACCTCCTAGTCGGCCAAACAGAAAGTTGGACCAATTCCAGTGTTCTTCCTCGAGGTGACTTCCAAGTGGGTACCATTTGCTGATATGGGTGATACACTGTTTGTGTGCGTCAACACTTAGTCTGGATTTGGCACCATGTCGAGCCGCTCGACGGTGGCGCGCTCACCCATCAATGAATGTGCGTGCCGATGAGTGAGCTGATGGTGGTGCTGCCAAATCTAAGCCTCGTCGCACTTGGGCCCTCTGGAACCGGTTCGTAGCGCAAACCCTAGGTGCCGTACGAACCCCTTTTCCATTGCTTTAGACCAGCGGTCCACTTACCAGTGGCAATCTCTCGCGCTAGCAAGGTGGTCGCGATGGCGAGCATGTCATGCCGAGCGCGGATACAGAGCCGCGCAAGCATCGCCCCTCTCGGTCTTTTGTCTCCCGTTTGAGTGGCAGAAACAAATCGGTGAGGAGAGCAACTGAGCTAGGGTTCACTAAGAAATTTCTTAAGTATCTCAGTTTTTCACCCCACAACCATCAGATCGAAGATCGATGCATTAGATTCCCATCGTCGCGGAGCATCATAGCTGTGAGCTGCCAGATGTGCATCCGATGGTCCGTGATTGTCGACGCGTGGTCAGTGGGCCGAAAAGCCCAGGCACGCGTACTATTTGGCCCTGGCTGCCCTTTCCTTTTTTTCCTTGAGTCTTCATTGTTTAGTGCTAAGCTCAATTCGACTTCAGGCCAAACCTCAAGCAGGCCTTCGGGCCATTCTCAGTCATGGGCCTCATAGGCCGATTTTAGCAACGGGGTGCGTGACCTCATGATTATCATAAATAATTAGAGTGGGCCATTGGGCCGTATCAGTGAACCAAGCTCCGCAAGGTCAGTTTTCCTCTTCTCATTTTTGCATTTTCTTTGGATTTTAATAAGCACCCTTTTGGGCCGAGTTAGTTGTGGGCCAGGTCGCATATGGTTGGCTAACCCCTTAGTCTTTTTTGAATTTTTGCCAAAAATAATAAGTGGGCTTTGGGCCGAATCAATGAGAAGGCCAAGTCTCTTGCCGATTTTTCCTTTTAGCATTTTTGGAATTTTCGTATATTGATTAATTAGTGGGCCTTCAGGCTAACTCATTTTATGGACCGCACACAATTTCCTTAATTTCCATTTTAGTTTATTTCTCAGCTTTGGACTGGGCTACCTTAGGGCCTTTGGGCCGAAACAAATTAGAGGTCTACGGGCCCATTTTGCAATATGGGCTGGTTAATTTTTGGGTCACCCGACTTAGCTTTAGTTTTTTTTTTTCAATTTTATTTTATGTTGGGCTGGGCCTACCTCGTTGATTCTGGACAAAATAATTTGTGGTCCATTTTCTTAGCATTTTCTGATTTCAGAAAATAAAATTAGAACTTTTGTGCCAACAGTGAATTAAAGTTAGTATTTTTGGTTTTTTAGAAAATAAAATTAGTATTTCCCGTTTTACGAAAAATAAAAATAGTATTTTCTATTTTCAGATAATAAATTAGCATTTTTGTTGGTTTTATTTTTCAGGAATTTTAGTCATGATCTAAAATCAAATTAATTAAGAAAATGGGCATTTAAATTTCTCAGTGATTTTAGTATAGGCTAAAATCAATTTAAATCATACTTTAAGTAATTGAGAATAATTATACTGAGTCTTTCAGTAATTTACGTTAAGATATTCCTCTTTTCTATATGTATTATGTTTTTTCAGTAATTATTATTTTGATGGATTAAGTATATTCTCAGTCTATAAATTTAGTTCTGTTTCATAATTAAGTATGCCAATAATTAAGCTTCCGCTGTCTTTATTCAGTTTTGCATTGTGATTTTTTTGTTAATTAGCCAATGTGAACAACAAATTTTAATTATTCTCTCTGTTCATTAAGTTTCATAGTAATTTCTTATGTGGCCAACTTGAATGATAGAATTACTATGTTCTAAGTCATTAAGTTGCATGCAAAATTTTACTTGAGTAGCCAACATGAAAAATAAAATTTTGTCTTGCTCTAAGTTATGAATATTGTATTTTGTTTAAGTGGGCAGCGTGAAAGACAAAAGATAACATCTCACTAAGTGCATAGAAAATTTTGTTCGAGTAGCCAACATGAAAGACAAAGTTTACTATATTTCACAAGTTAATCAGTGAATGTTGTTGTCGAAGTGTGCGATCGACACTTCCCCCGGTACTACTAGATCGTAGTCTGCGGAGGTTCGTGATTGGTTGGGGCGCGCATGAGATTATGAACAAGACAGTGATACGAGGAATTTTACATGGTTTGGGCCACATGAGCGTAATACCCTACTCCATGAGTGGTTTTTGTATGTATGAGTACAGGATGCTTGTAAGCGTGTGAGCTTCGTTGTCTCTGTATCGTGCGGTGCAACCCTTTTATAGTTCAAGGGCTGGCCGTTACATCCTTAGCCTGGCCCGACATGTGGCCCTCACGATAGTTAATTACCTAATACATGATCTATGAATATTAAGCATAATTAGCAGTGTGATAATGTGCCTTAATGGCGGTGTTACCTGTATTAAGGGTCCTCTGATCGTGTGTCATTAATATGTCATTAATGACACATAATCAAGCCTTGTAACTGTAGCTTTAACTGCACCTTGAATGTTCGTGCCGTTGGAGATCCGTCAGTCTTCCCGTTGCTGTCTTAGGTCCGGAGGCTCAACACGTGGTGGCTCCAGAGCTGTCCATCATGGGGAGGCAGGTTCGGAGTCACTATACACGTGGCAATACCGGAGCTTCCCACTACTTGGGGTTAGGTCCGGGGTCTCTAGACGTGTGGCATGACCGAAGCTTCCCTATGCAGGGAGTTAGCTCCGGCCATCTATTACACGTGGCCGTGTTGGAGCTACCCAAATGAGGGAGGCAGGTCCAGTACTGTGGGACACATGGAGCCTTCAATAATTTTCAACTCTGACAGGTGGAGCTCCGTAGCTTTTCTTGCGGTACCTTTGGGTACCCTGTACACAGGGTACCGACAGTAGCCCCTGGGCCCACCTCTGTGAGAAATCATGTGAGTTAAGTTATTCTACCAGAGGTGGGGCCATCTTTGATTCCTGGGCTGCGACTTCAGAGGTCCCGTTTGGGTGATGGTCCGCATTTAAACCATCGCCGCGTCGCTTCATTTGAATGCGGCAGGTGAGATCCTCGCATGTGGATCTCACGCAATTGAAGGTCATTAGTTCCCAATACGAAAACCGTATCGATTCTGCGCGTCCAGTCAGGTCGCCACCCTCGGGCTTCCAACTTTCCATCATGACAATGATTCACCTGGGGTAATAACTTTGGCTTTTCCGCCAGAGTGGACCCGGGCCCATTCATCATTGACGGGGTAGATTTTTGAAATGTGATCTTGATATCATTGCGGTTACCATCCAAGCATTGTGGAGGCTTACTTAAGAAGGAAAGCCCGGACGGTTTGAGGACTCTTTACTCTTTCATTCAAACTTGCGCTCAGAGTCTCCAAACTTTTGCTTAGCCTTTCCAACTTTCACTCCACTTTGCCACGATGGAGTTAGGTCTTCCCCGCAGCAAGATCATTACCAACGAAGATATGTCGAGGATCTGGACCTACATGGGCTGGTCCAGCGACTCCTACAATAAGGACATCCACTTCGGCAAGCTCCCCTTCAAGAAGGATCGCACCGAAGAGATGGTGTACTTCTCGGCATACGCCATGGTGTGTTTGTTCCTGCCTTTCTCGAGCTTTCTCTTGATGCTACTAAATTTTGGCGGCCTCCAGCTTCATCACCTTAGGCCCCACTCCTTCTTGCTAGTGGTTACCTTCGTCCACTTCTGTGGTATGTGGGTGGGTGTGCCTCCGTGAATTGAGCTCTTCTGGACCTTTTTCATGGCCCACACTACCAGAAAGGGGACAGAATTGATTGGCTTCTACTATTTTGTGAAGCACAAGAATTGCCCCGTCATGTATTTAAAGACTTTCCCCTCTGGCAAGTGGGACAACTAGAAGAAAGACTGGGTGATCATCACAGTGGAGGAACACGAGAGGTTGGAGTTGCCCAAGAGCCTCCCCAATGTTGACACTAACGCCTAGAACGCAGTTCTGGAGATATCCAAAGTGTACAAGCCCATCCTGACAAGGATCCATTAATTCATAGAAGGTGGAGTGACCCCTTAGACGGTCTTTGGATTTCTTGTTGAACGGGTGGGCTCTGCTGAAGAAAAGGGAGTGGCTTGTATGAGCTTTCAATAGTGAGATGGATCATAACCGGATTGAAGCCGGTTTGAATACCAACTAGGATGATGAAGCTTTGAAGCTCCATCTCCAAATGTTTCAGAACAGAGCTATCTCCCGCGACGCCTTTCCTCTGCCGGCTGCCTTCCTTCCTCTGAACACGGTTCCAGAGGTTAGCAGGGAGCTTCGGAGGAGAATGCCAGCGCTGGACGACCTCGGTGTGATTGAAAGATGCAAGACCTCCAGGATTGCAATTCCAGGAGCTTGAGAGAGGGTGGCCCCCACTACTCTAAGCCTAAAGGTTGATGACGCTGGCAAGGGCAAGGAGGCGGCCGAACATTCAAGACGAAAGAGGAAGTTGAGGCATCCTAATGGGAGCTCTGTCTGGCTAGCTCCAACTTCAACAGTCCCCTCTCCATAGTAGAGCAAATCCTCAGTGGCCACGCCTCCTTCGGTGTTTGTGTCCTCGAGCGGCGCTAGCTCCGGTAAGTCAACTCCAGTCCCAGCGCCGGCCATGGGCTCCAGGTCCGGTGGTCCTTCCCAGCCAAGGGAGGTCTAGGCTGAGACGACTCCGATGACGGCGATAGGTTCCGGGCAGCAACCCGGAGCTTCTTCCAAACCAACTACGATGGGCTTTGGCTCCAATATCCAAATGAAGAAGTTCCGCGCCAACTGGAGCGGTAGCATCCCAAGGTAAACATTGTGTCCTCACCTTGAGTTGCTATTTTGGTTTTTATCATATATTGAATCTTTCGATCTTTATTTGCAGGGCGTCGAAGAAGGGATCCGAAACTTCGGTACCTGCAACAGCGATTGAGGTTGTGCAGGCGGAGGCTTCAGCTCCGACCCCTGCGCCTCCCCAAGTGGCGGTTGTGGTCACAACAGCTCCGCCGCTGGTTGTCGTGGATGTGGATCCTAAAGCAATGCCTGAGGCTCCTGTGGTAGCACTGGACCACACCGGAGTCATTTTTGAAGATGCACCAGCGGTTGCAGTGCTTGCGGCTGAAGCTCTGAGGCAGGAGACGGAGATGGCAGAAGCTCCGGCATTTGAGCCGTAGGCAACCAAAGCTCCGGCGCCTGTGTCGTAAGGTGTTGAAGATCCGGCGGTTGAGGATGAGGTGCTAGAAGTTTGGCTTCCGTGCCGGACATTGTTGATGATCCGGCACCTGAGTCGGTTGGTGTTGATGTACCGACGCCTGAGCCAGCGGTAGTGCTGGCTCTGGGTGAAGCTCCGATGCAGGTCCCGGATATGGTTACTCCGGAGGTACTCATGTTAGAGCCAGAGCGCCCAGCGGAGTCGGCGACAGGTCCTCCACCCATAGAGCCGACGACCGGCAGGGGGACCTTTGGTGTTAGTCCTAGAGGTAGAAGTTCCATCGGTGGGACTCTCCTCGTCGTCAGCAGAGGCTGAGAGCTCCTGGAGAGCGACCCAAGCACCGCAGAGCCGCAGGGGACCACGCTTGTGTCGTGGGACCCAATTTTTGTACATGAAGATCCCTTAGAGCCGACGGAGAAGATCCCCGCAGGTCTGTAGCCCATTCCCTTGTCATTGTCAATCGACAACGCCTGCTCCAGTCTCCATCAAATTTACCTCGCCTTCGACCACGACAGCAAGGTCCTCGAAGAAAAGCATCATACCTTAAGGCGTTGGCGCAACAGACTTCACTTCGAGACCAAGCTGGCACATACAAGGCTTGCTGATCAACGGGAATGGGTCGAGAAGGAAAAAGACCAGATGGAATATTGGGGTCACTTGCTAGATGGGAGGGAAGCCTCCATCAGGACCCTCAGTGCAAAGAGTCGAGAGATTCTCGAACACGCCAGGAAAAGCAACGAGGCTGCTGACGATTGTCAAGACAGCCTCAACACGCTGAATGAAATTCTCCTAAAGCGTCGAGAGGACTTCGATGAGAGGGAAATGAAACTCCTGGAAAAACAGGAGGATATCATGAAGAGGGAGTAGGAGCTCGCCCCAAAGACTGTCTCTAGGAGAGCAAAGCTTAGCAGACCGCACAAAAAAAGTTTGAGCAGTAGTGCAAGAAAGAGGTGGAGAAGAACTGGAAGGTGGTACAGGAGCTCACCAAGAGAGAAGCTGATGTCGCCACAAGAGAGGAGAAGGTGAAAGGCCAGGAGAAGGACCTGGCCAACTGGCGGAACAGCATCCACCTCTGGGAGACGGAGCTCGTTGACCGTGAAAGGCAAGTGGTGGAAAGCATTCAACAACATGCCAAAGAGTTCGAGCACCTTGCTCAGGAAGGTTCGGATCTTGCGGTGGCCAGAAGGTCACTGGAGAAGCTACGAAGTTTGAGGGCAACTGAATCCCGACAGGTGTGGGATTTTCTTGGACGAGCCAATGAAGCTTTGGTACCACTAGGCTTCAGCCCGGTACGTCCAGAGAACCCAGCACCAGAGCTGGACCAGGCGCTGGTGGCGCTTGGCTCTGCTAGCAGCAAACTTGACGCAATGGGTGACTTCATCGTCGATCAACTGGAGACGGAGGGGAAGTCTCTGGCCAAGAACATCACCGAATATGTGCTGGCGTGTTACAAAATGCGAGGCCCCAATTTTCTCCAGATCCGGTGTTTGAAGGACCCATTGTTGAAGAGGAGGATGCCGCCAGGGCCAGCGTTCGAGAAGCTGCCGAGAAAGTTGCCTCGTTCTTCCGTAGGACTTAGGACCTTTTTCTTCTGCCTCCACTTGTACTACTCGAATTTTGTAATTCAATCCTTGAATGAATGAAATCCAATATTTTTGAAACGAGTGAATTCTATTTTGTATTTGTCTTCAATACATTGTCCTTTATCTTGTTGGCCCCCTCGTAGATGTACATGATTTGATTGCGAACATGTACCAAGAGGTTCTAACAATGTCTTCATGACTTGAACGCTTCAAACTTGTAGCTAGTACATTTAGAATTTAGGTTCTATGTTTACCTCCAACACCTCCAAGGACCCTTTGTTGCATCGATGGCGGGCCTCCTGGGAGTTGTCGGAGCTTGGTAGATCCGATGATGCCCACTATCAACGCGTAAAATGTCGACGGCGGGCCCCCTGGGGTTGTTGGAGCTTGGTAGCTCCGACGGAGCCCACTGTCAACACTTAAAACATCGACGGCAGACCCACTGGGATCGCTGGAGCTTCCTGGCTTCGATGATATCCACCATCAAAGTATAATACGTCGACAGCGAATTCCCTCGGGTTGATTTCTTCACCATCTTCACTTGGGTCGTCTTTATTGTTCACATCGACGGCGGGCTGCCATGAGTGTTGTCGGACCTTCGTCAGTTCTAATGGCACCCACTTTCCACATACAAAACGTCGATGGTGGGCCCCCTTGGGGGAGGTCAAAGCTTAGTAGCTCTGGCATCATCCACCATCGCCATAAGTTTTTCATTTTTCCTACGCATTAAAGACAAGAAAAACAGTAAAATTAATCCTCTTGTCTATAACTTGTTTGCGACTTACTGTTCTTATTTGAATTTTAGATCCAAAGTAACTCAACATGATAACAAGTATATTGATGTATTCTCTCTAGAGTCGAATGCCTTCTGGACCCGCGCTACAGAGGCATGCCGTAATGTAGCTAGAGTGATGTACTTAGGGTGCTTGACAAAGCTAAGTCGATAGCGCACTCAGGACCTAACACTAGCTTTGGCATTCAGGCGAGTAGACCGTCTAGCAGTGCTAAGTTCCGAAAAAATCAATAATATAACTTGTACAACATATGAATAACTTGGACTAAAACTCAAAAAGAATTGCAAAACTTTGTCATAGACAAGAAGGAAAAATACAATAAAAGAAAAAGAGTTTGTACAAAATTAATGAACGTGGTGTCTGCTTTCACACAACAATGTCTTCCATTATAGGTCCGAATTACAGGGGAGACAAGGACACACTTAGGGTACGGAATCAGGCCAAGTGCGCCATTCATCTTGTCCTAACCCAAGGTAGGTAAGCCACACTTTAAGTACAGGGACCAAGTTATGTGGGCTTGAACTACCCAGACCCTCCCGGAGGGGTTCGGATGTTCTCCCGAGGACCTAACCGATTCTATGTATAGACTCTATAACTTACATTGTGTGTAATTAGAGACTCACCTCCGTGAAACTAAGCATAAAACTTACGAAGGTGCTCGATGTTCCAAGGATTGGGAAGCGGAGTCCCATCCTAAGTTGCCAAGTGAACGCATCCGGGACGTGATACTTTAATCATTTAGAAGGGACCTTTCAAACTGGGGGACAGTTTGTTCATCCCTTCACGAGTTAGTATTCTCCACAACACCAGATTGCCTTCCTCGAGTTGTCAGTTGCACTCATGCCTTTGATGATAGCGCTAGAGCACTTGGCGATATCATGCATTCTGAATAGCTGCTTGGCACCTTCTCTCGTCGACGAGGTCAAGGTCTTCACGCCGGAGCTTGTCTTGCACGGCTTCATCGAAGGGCTGGACCCGTTGTGACCCCGTGGTGATCTCCGGAGGATGGACAACTTCAGCTCCATACAGTAGGAAGAAAGAAGTCTCTCTAGTTGATTGGCTAGGTGTTGTCCTGCTCGCCCACAATGCGGACCGAAGCTCCTCAATCCGGTTGGCTCCATGTTTCTTCAAGCACACATATGTGCGCATCTTGAGCCCTTTCAATATTTATGTGTTTGCTCTCTCAGCTTGGCCATTGCTTGTCGGGTGAGCTACTGATGCGTAGCTGACTTGAATGCTGAGGTCTTAGCAATATTCTTGGAACGCTGCACTTGTGAATTAGGTTTTGTTATCATTTATGACTCTGTTCGGAACTCCATATCGGCAGACTATGGACTTCAAGAACTTGATAGCTGACTGCTTGTTGATTGTCACAATTGGGATAGCTTCTGGCCACTTGGTTAATTTGTTGATGGCGACATACAGGAACCTATAACTTCCGAAGGCTTTTGGGAAAGGTCCCAAAATGTCCATTCCCACATAGTGAATGACCATGTAGGAGGTATCATTTGCAGTGACTGAGCTGGTGTGTGAATTTGTTTCGCGTGGAACTGACATGCTTCACACTTTTGTACCAACTCAACTGCATCCTGGACTGATATAGGCCAGTAGAAGCCATGCCGAAAGGCTTTACCAACCAACGTGCGAGAAGACGTGTGGTTCCCACACTCGCCTCTATGGATTTCTGTGAGGAGCTCGCGGCCTTCTTCCCGTGCAATGCACCGCATTACGACTCCATTGGCACCGTGCCGATAGAGATCCCCTTCCACCAGCGTGTATCTTTTAGGAAATCTGACGATCCAGTCAACGGATGCACCATCTTCAGGAAGGATGTTGTCCTTCAAGTAGCTCTGGATCTCTGAGATCCATGCATTGGAGCTTACTTGAGCCTCCGAATCTTGCACTTTGGAAAGTTCAGAGCTTCCTGCAGTGCCTACGATCCTTGGTGGACGCCATGGTAACAGGGCCCCTGGGACTGCCAGCTTCGAGGTGCTAGTCTTGCCCCCTTCGCTCAGTTTGGCAGGCTGAGCGGTGGGTCTTAACAATCTCCTGACAAAAACTCCGTCAGTAGCCGGAGCTCCGGTTGAAGCTTTCGTCGAGAGTTCATCTACTTCAGCATTGTGGAGACGCTAAACATGGCAGAGGTCCAGGATGTGGAAGTCCTTCTGGAGCTTCTAGACTTCAAGGAGATAAGCAGCGGTTGTGGGTTGTTGCAGAAACATTCGCCTTTGACTTTCTTGATAATAAGCTGCAAATCACCCTTCACCAGCATCTGCTTGACACCATAGGATAGTGCCACCTTGAGCCCATAAATGAGAGCTTCATACTCCGCCATGTTATTGGTTTCCTTGAAGTCAAGGTGTACCATGTATTCTACCTTCTCCCCGGTCGGAGCGAGGAGAAGGACTCCAGCTCTGGCCCCCTGCTTCTGCCCGGAGCTGTCGAAGTGGAGAGTCCAGTGAGGTTCAGTGAAGACTGGGACCTTGGGATCCGATTTCTGCTCACTGGGGCCTCAAGATTTTATGGAGAAAATGTCTACTCCGCCATGAAATCAGCGAAGGCTTGACTCTTGATAGCTTGTCGTGGCACGAATTTAAGATTGAACTATGCCAATTCCGCTGCCCACTTGGCGATGTTCACAGTAGAGTTGGGGTTGTGCAGTATAGCACGCGGTGGATAAGAGGTTACTATTGGTATCTTGTGGGCTTAGAAGTAATGGCGAAGCTTCCTTGAGGCAATAAGAACCGCGTAAAGCAGCTTATGCACCTCAATGTATCGAGTCTTAGCATCGTGGAGTATTTCACTGATGTAGTACATTGGACGTTGGACGGTCTGGATCCTCCTGGAGGTGCCCGAAGCTTCTTCTTCATCAACCCGGACCCTCCCAGTGGGGGGGGTCCAGAACTTCTTGTTAAGCTTCCAAGAGCCTCCCAGTGGGGTCTGGAACTTCTTCTTGTTCAACTTGGACCCTCCAGGAGAGGTTCGGATCTTCTTGGTCAGCCGTGTGGTCTCCCTCATATGAGAGAGGTGATCCTCTATCACCTTGCCTTGAGGATTCGGGCCTGGGGGCTGGGACCCATGCTCACCTTCAGGTAGCTTCGGACTCTCCCGGAGGGGTCTAGACTCCTAAACTGAAGATGGCTTCGGTCTCTCTGTGACTAGGACCATGCTGACACCAGGGTTCAGAGCTACAAGGATCGGTAGTGTGGTGAGGATTTGTTTGTGATCCTGGAATGCCTTTTCTGCTTCTTCGGACCAATGGAATGGCCCAGACTTCATCAATAACTCGAAGAAGGGTAGTGCCCGTTTTGCCAGTCTCGAGATGAACCGGCTAAGCGCAGCTAGACGTCCAGTTAGCTTCTGGACATCCTTGATGCAGGCTGGGGGCCGCATATCTTCAATAGCCTTGATCTTCGCCGAATTGCTCTCAATTCCTCGGTGAGTCACCAAGAATTCGAGGAGCTTCCCGGAGCTAACCCTGAAGACACATCTGTCAGGGTTCAGCTTAGTGCGTGTGATGTGCAGCTTGTTGAAGACGGCTTCCAGGTTATCAAGAAGTGATTCCTTGTTCTTCACCTTCGCGACGATGTCATCGATGCAGACCACCACCAAGTCCTTGATGATCTCTCCAAAGGTTTTTTGCATGGCTTGCACAAATGTTGAAGCAGCAATTTTGAGATCGAAAGGCATGGCAGTATAACAATACAATCCATCTACTGTTATGAAGGCAGTATACTCTTCATCTTCCCTAGACATTTGGATCTGATGGTAACCAGAATATGCATCTAGGAAACACAATATCTCACACCCGGAGGTGGACGCCACTATTTGATCTATTCTAGGTGGTGGAAATGGATCTCTTGGACATGTCTTATTCAAGGTGGTGTAGTCGATACACATCTGAAGTTTTCCGCCAGCCTTAGGTACAACGACTTGGTTTGTCAGCTGTGACACCCTCATTTTCATGCATCATGCCCTACATACACTCATATACATGTTTAACATTAACCCACAACAAGAGGAACGAGCTTAAAATTGACTTGGAGCAAAACCGCACTTAAAACGCAGGAAAGTGCGAACTAGTCCGATTTTACTGAGGACTAGTCTAATTTCTCTCTGACTAAAAACAGACTTGTCCATTTTTGCTGCGGACTAGTCTGATTTTGCCCCTGGAAACTTTCGGACTTGTCCGATTTTTTGCGGACTAGTCCGATATTCCAAGAATCCTTGAAAAATCGCTATGTCCCTGGACTTTTCAGGACTAGTCCGATGTTCCAGCGGATTTGTCCGATTTCCTCTCTGTTTAAAGTCGGACTTGTTAGATTTTAGGCCAGACTTGTCCGATTTTCTCTCTGGACAACTTCGGACTAGTCCGGTCCTTCCGGACTTGTCCAATATTTCGTGACTCTGAGTTGTTCTTTTGTTTTACGACTTGTTTCTTGGGTTTCATGTTAAGTAGGCCTAGGGACGTCATGCCTAACTCTTTTAGAGCCCATGAGGGACTCTAAACCGACCTCTACTCATCCGAAACTCGAAATCCATCTAACCCTAGCCTCCACCTCTATATAAACAACCCCACCCCTTGGCTTGACATCTATTTGCCACTTTTCCGCACCACCCAAGCCCAAGAGGTGTCGTTTTTGGGTCATATCATCTTAGGAGGAGGATTATCGGTTGACCCCGGAAAAGTGAGAGACGTGTTGAAATGGGAACTGCCGCAAAATGTCAAGGAAATAAGGAGTTTTCTTGGGATGGCTGGATATTACCGTCGGTTTATCAAGGACTTTTCCAAGATAGCCAAGCCTATGACTGAGTTGCTAATGAAGGTAAAGGCTTTCCAATGGACTCAAGCTTGTCAAAATAGTTTCGAGGAGTTGAAAAAGAGGTTAACAACAGCCCCAGTTTTGGTACTGTCGGATGTGAGCAAGAGTTTTGATATTTATTGCGACGCATCGAGACAAGGACTTGGATGTGTATTGATGCAAGAAGGTCAAGTGGTCGCCTACAATACAAGACAATTGAAGAAACATGAGCAGAATTACCCCACGCATGATTTGGAACTCGCAGTCGTGGTACACGCATTGAAGATTTGGAGGCACTATATTCTTGGACATAGGTGTCAAATTTATACGGATCATAAGAGTTTGAAGTATATTTTCATCCAAACGGATCTGAACTTGAGGCAACGAAGATGGTTGGAGGTCATCAAGGATTATGATTTGGGAATCAACTATCATTCAGGAAAGGCCACTGTAGTGGCCGATGCTTTGAGTAGAAAAGGAGTAAGTCATCAACTCACAGTTCAAGAGTTACCATCCGAGTTATGTAAGGAGTTTGAAAGGTTGAACCTCAGGTTTGTAAATGAGATGGAGATGATGGAGTTAAACCCAACCTTGGAGCAAGATATTCGAGAGGCACAAACCGCAGATGAAGAGATCAAGGAAATCAAGGACCGGACCGAAGAAGGGAGAGATTTCAGATTTGATGAAGACGAACATGGTACCTTATGGCTTGGAAAGAGAACCGTTGTGCCTAATGTGAAGCATATTCGGGAGACAATACTAAAGAGAGGCACATGACTCACCTTACTCAATTCACCCTGGTTGTACAAAGATGTACAAAGACTTGAAGACTTGCTATTGGTGGGATAGCATGAAAAAGGACATAGCTGAATATGTGGCATTGTGTGATGTGTGTCAACGAGTCAAGGAGGAACATCAAAGGCCAGCTGGATTGTTGCAACCATTGATGATTCCAGAATGGAAGTGGGAAGAAATCAGAATGGTTTTCATAGTTGGGTTACCACGTACTCAGTCCGGGTATTACTCAATACGGGTAATTGTGGATCGTTTAACCAAGTCAGCTCATTTTGTCCCTATGAAGACAGCTGCACAATTGACCGAAATATACATGGAGCAGATTGTGTGTCGACACGGAGTATCGAAGAAGATAGTCTCGGATAGAGGTTCTCAATGTACCTCCAGGTTTTGGCAAAAATTGCATGAATCTTTGGGAACGAGGTTGAATTTTAGTTCAGCATATCATCCTCAAAAGGATGGACAAACCGAGAGGACCAATCAGATTTTGGAGGACATGTTAAGAGCTTGTGCTTTAAAGCATGGGAAAAGTTGGGACAAAAGCTTGCCATACGCAGAATTTTCATACAACAATAGTTACCATGCAATCTTGAAAATATCACCTTATGAAGCGCTTTATGGGAGGAAGTGTAGGACACCTTTATTCTGGAATGAGGCAGGAGAAACTCAAGTATTTGGTCCGGATGTGTTGCAAGAAGCCAAAAAGCAAGTCCAAATAATTCGTGAAAACTTGAGGGCTGCCAAATCAAGGCAAAAAGGCTATGCGGACAATAGGAGAAGGAAATTAGCCTTTGAAATAGGAGATTTTGTTTACCTCAAGGTGTCACCAATGAGAGGTCATAAGAGGTTTAACATAAGGGGCAAGCTCGCACCTCGTTATATTGGACCATTCAAGATCTTGGACAAAAAGAGGAGAAGTAGCGTATAAGATGGAGATGCCAGCTCATCTTTCGGATGTCCATGATGTCTTTCATGTTTCCCAGCTCAAGAAGTTCTTGCGGGTACCAGAAGAACAAGTGCCAATCGAAGAATTGGAACTACAGGAAGATTTGACATATGCCGAGCAACCGATCAAAATCTTGGAAACCATGGAGAGGGTCACAAGGAACAAGGTGATTCGATGGTGTAAAGTTCAATGGAAGCACCACACAGAAAAAGAAGCAACATGGGAATTGGAGGATGATCTCAAGAAGGAATTCCCATATCTCTTCTCTTCCGCGTCGAATCTCGAGTGCGAGATTCATTTTATGGGGGGTAGGTTTGTGACACCCTCATTTTCATGCATCATGCCCTACATACACTCATATACATGTTTAACATTAACCCACAACAAGAGGAATGAGCTTAAAATTGATTTGGATCAAAACCACACTGAAAACGTAGGAAAGTGCGGACTAGACTGATTTTACTGAGGACTAGTCTGATTTCTCTCTAACTAAAAACGGACTTGTCCGTTTTTGCTGCGGACTAGTCCGATTTTGCCTCTGGAAACTTTTGGACTTGTCCGATTTTGTGCGGACTAGTCCGATATTCCAAGAATCCTTGAAAAATTGCTAAGTCCCTGGACTTTTCCGAACTAGTCCGGTGTTCTAGCGGACTTGTCCGATTTCCTCTCTGTTTAAAGTCGGACTTGTCCGATTTTAGGCCAGACTTGTCTGATTTTCTCTCTGGACAACTTCGGACTAGTACGGTCCTTTCCGGACTTGTCCGATATTTCGTGACTCCGAGTTGATCTTTTGTTTTACGACTTTTGAATTGGGTTTCATGGTAAGTAGGCCTAGGGACATCATACCTAACTCTTTTAGAGCCCATGAGGGACTCTAAACCGACCTCTACTCATCCCAAACTCGAAATCCATCTAACCCTAGCCTCCACCTCTATATAAACAACCCCACCCCTAGGCTTGACATCTATTTGCCACTTTTCCACCCCACCCAAACCCTAGTTCGTGGAGAGCCACCACTAAGGAGGGAGGAGAAGATCCCAAGCAAGAAGAAGAAGAGGAGGAAACGAAAGAGGATCAAGATCTCCACCAATTTTTCGTTCTCATCACCAATTCATCTCCAAGTTCATCACCAACCCTAGATCATCAAGATCCAAGTGTTGCCTCCAAGTTTCTTGATTCATTGGAGTGCTAACCACCTGGTATACCTTCTATTCCGTTTTCCTTACGTGAATTCAACCCTTAATCTCCGAATTTACGTCGATCTAGAAAACCCTAATCTGCTGATCTCACAGAGTGCGGACTTGTCCGGTCCCATGCGGACTAGTCCGATCTTCCTAGTTAAATTTGGTTGAATTGATTCTAAAGTTTGATCTAATCACATCTAAACCTGTATAAACTTGTTAAAAGCTATTAGAACTAGTTATTGATCATTAAAAGCAATCTAGTAACAAGTTCTACCTTGTGTTTGCATTAATCATGCATGTCATGACATATTGAGTAATAATTGTGCACTCTTTGATTGTGTTCTTGTCTTGCGTTTATTGTGTGGATTAGACGGATTTGCGCTAGAAAGTGTCGCGGAGGATCTACAACACCAAGAGTTTGAAGGCCTTGACCCTAATCAACAGCAAGAGCAAGGCAAGTGTCCTTGAAACATATTGATCCTGTTTCTAAAATAAATGTTTTGTTTGCAAACTGCATGCTTGTGTCAATTTGATGGGAATCCTATGGTAGGAAGTTTACTAGAATTTTTAAACCACCTTTGTCACCTGGAATTTATGGTAGGGAGTCGGGAAGGGCTTTTTACCTTTTGCATCGCTTAATTAATTGGGATGGGAAAACAACACTACACATTTAATTATGCATTTATTATATTATGGTTAACATGAACTGGTTCGAATGATGGGTGATCTAAGAAAGCCTGGTATATATGTGGATGGGTTTGACGTATGGTGGTTTGCTTGCTTTAGATCTAAGGACCGGTTCATGCGAGAATAAGCCAGGACTACAGTGCCACCACGAGGCCAAGTATGGGTGCGGCGTAGATAATTAATTAGGGCTTTTCCAGTGCTATTTGGACCATTAAGGATGCTCGGGGAAGGGGTAGTCGGATTGGGCTTGTTGATGATTGGTGGGACTACCCTGGGATCCGAATGGCTAAAGAGGGGGCCCTTTGTTGAAGATGTGCTCTGTAGGAGACATCGCCACCGGTGAAACCTCAGTGGGGTCTAAATAGGCTAGTAATCCCTTTGTAAAGGCTATTTTGTGATCTCTTGGCCACACATCGATGGAAGTGTGAGACGGCATAATAGAGGTTCTAGTCATCGAAAGGTGATGAAATCACAAACACGTGGGTAAAGCGGTACAAACTCTGCAGAGTCTAATAAAACTATCATGATAGCCATGCTCCTGGTTATGAGCACCTGGACAACTTCCATGATTAGAGGGAAATGGGGATTTGGGATGGTTATGGTTAGTATTATGGTTATGGATTAATTTCTGGTATTGAATATGGTTATTGGCAAATGGTGAAATCTGGAATTATTGATGATGGTAATGAATTCAAACTGATATTATGATACTACTTATGATTATGATGTGTTTACTTCACATACATATAATATATTTCTTTTCAAATGTTTTAATGTACTTTTCAGCACTTAACCATTATTACTGTCGTCATTTGAATAAGCCACATGTCATACTTTCCACACTTGCTGAGTACGACATGTACTCACTCTTGCAATCCCCCCCCCCAACAGTTGCAGGTCAGGATTGGGAGTTTAATGGTGAGGATGTGGAGTTCTAGGTCGTGTCTACCGTCAGCTTGCCTATGATGTTGATTGGAGCTGCGCTATACCCTACTGCTTATGTTGCCTAGCTGTTTAGTTTGCTTATTTAGTTTATTTTTGCTGCATTAGTTGAACTTGTCATTAATATTCATTAGAGGTTGTATTCGAGGATAGTATGGTTTGTTTAATAAAGTTTGGTTAATTAATCTTGTTTTGTGGTAATTTTCTGTATACTCTTTTGTGAATGCACTCGTGTATGTGTGATGAACATCCTGGGCACACATATGCGTTAGCTTGGTTCATTTATCGGAACCGGGCATCACACCATCTTGAGTGATCATCCTCGCAGATGAAACTAGCTTTGAGCAGCTTCTTGATTTCTTGTCTGAAGAAGTTCTGCCGCTCCACTGATTGCTTACAAGGCTTCTGGAGTACTGGTCGAGCGTCGAGAAAAATCTTCAGGTTGTGCTCAATCACCTCCCTAGGGATCCCAAGAATTTGTGACAGTTGTCAGGCAGACACATCAACATTCGCCCAGAGGAAAGTGATGAGCGTGAGTTCCTATTTGTTGTCCAGACCTCCCGATCTACGGGTAGTCTGGGCAGCATCGGAACCAATTTGGATGATTTTGACGGGGATTTCGCTGTCGTCGCTTGGCTACACTCGTGGTGCAGAGGTTGTGCATCAGTGATGAGTGCTCGGAGGTTGAGCAGCTTCCTTGTTGCCGAATGCTTCATCCAGCGCTGTTGCAAGTGCGTGGAGTTCTTCCGGTGTAAGAACTCCTGCAGTGCGATCTCCACGAATCTGGAGAACCCTCGATGGTGTCAGCATCTTCAACACCAAGTAGCCGTAGTGAGCTGCGTCCATGAACCTATATAGGGCAGGCTTGCCTAGGATGGCGTTGAAGGGCAAGCTGATATGAACCACGTCGAAGACCAACTTCTCGGTCCTGTAGTTCTCCTGAGTCCCGAAGGTCACTGGGAGTGTAATGGTTCCAAGAGGGCTGATGGCCCCCGGACCTACCCCAGAGAAAGGGTGTGAGGGACAAAGGTCTGAGAGTTGGAGCTGGATCTTCACGAAGGCTTCATAACATAGAAGGTTGAGCCCCACACCTCCATCCATCAAGACATGGTAGAGCTGGACATTATTGATGGTAGGAGACACCATCAATGGCAGTTGGTTGGCTCCGATCATGTTCCTAAGACAGTCTGTAGCATCGAAAGTGATGGGAGTGTTCATCCACTTTCGATGGGGTTCTTCCTTGGCGATAGGAGTTGTGGCGGCCATCTTCCATCGCATAGTCTTGAAAACGTGGCAAGATGTGATTTCGAGGACCCTCCATATACGGTATTGAGGGTCTTATGACGCTCATTGTCAGAGAAGTTGGAATCGTCATCGACTGTGTTGTACATAGCCTTTAGGACCTTCTTGGGGTACTGGAATCCTAGCTCTGGATCAGCCGCAGCTTCGTGGACTTTCCGTTTTCCTTCCCTTTGGCGGAAAGGAGCTTCTTCTCGGTGCTTGTTAAAGCGCTCGACAAGTTTTTGGACCTCTCAACAATCTTCAAGATTGTGGGTGTCCGTTTTGTTGATCGGACACCACATCTTTTGACTGCCACCATCTTCAGATGAAGGTCGAGGTCACTTTTCGGGGCGTGGCCCCCGGCCACCCGAAGCTGCGGCTGCAGTGGCAGTGGGCGCGTTGGCCGACGGCTTCTTCCTGCAGTTTAACTTTTTTCTTATTTTTCCACTACCAAAGTTAATGGCTTCAGCCTTGGAGGACTTTTTGCCAGCTTCTGGAGCTGGCTTGGAGTGCATTTAACGGCCTTCCCAAGCCCTGACACATTTGTCAGCCAGGCTGAAGAAGAGTACGCACAATAATAAGCGTTTTCCCAGGGTTGTTGTGCGTCGATGCAGTGACCGATGCAAAGACTTTATCATGATGTCCAGCATTATTTGCCAGAGCAGTTGGTGGTGGTGGTGGTATGACACCCGCCGGGACAACAGCACCCACTAGCTATTGCACGTAGTAGTGATTCCCTCCAGCAAGTTGATCGGAGTGGTCGTTGGACGACCCCGGGGCAGAATTCACCATCTTGAAAATCACAAGGCGCCCCCTTCTTGGTGCGCCAAATGTCAAAGTGTGCAATCGGCACTTCCTCCGGTACTACTAGATCATAGCCCGCGGAGGTTCATGAATTGTAGGGGCGTTCGTGATATTATGAACAAGACAGTGACACAAAGAATTTTACGTGGTTCAGGCCGCCTGAGCGTAATACCCTACTCGACGAGTGGTTGTTGTATGTATGAGTATGGGATGCTTCTGAGCGTGTGAGCTTTGTTGTCTCTGTATCGTGCAGTGCAACCCTTTTATAGTTCAAGGGTTGGCCATTATATCTTTAGCCTAGCCAGACATGTGGCTCTGGCGGTAGTTAATTGCCTAATACACGATATTTGAATATTAAGCGTAATTAACTGTGTGATAACGTGACTTAATGGCACCGTTACTGGTATTAAGGGTCCTCTAATCGTGTGTCATTAATATGGAATTAATGACATGTAACTAGGTCTTGTAACTGTAGCTTTAACTGCCCCTTGAATGTCTATGCCGTTGGAGACCCGCCAGTCTTCCCGTCATTGTTTTAGGTCCAGAGGCTCGACACGTGGTGGCTCTGGAGCTTCCCATCGTGGGGAGGCAGGTCTGGAGCCACTATACACGTGGCACTAATGGACCTTCCCTCTACTGGGGATTAGGTACGGGGTCACTGGACGCGGGGCACTACTGGAGCTTCCTTATGCAGGAATTTATCTTTGGCCTTATATTACATGTGGCCGTGCCGTAGCTAACCGAATGAGGGAGGCAGGTCCAGTACTGCAGGACGCGTGGAGCCTTCGGAGGTCTTCAACTCGGACAGGTGGAACTCCATAGCTTTTCTTGCGGTACCGTAGTGTACCCGGTACGTAGGGTACCATCAGTCGCATTGTGTTAAAAGACAAAATATGACGATTCTTCTTGCCTAAGTTATATGAATTAGTTAATAGAAAATTTTGTTCAAGTAGCCAACGTGAATGACAAAATTCCTATGTTTTTGGTTCATTACTAAGTTATGCATTCACTAATGTTACTCAATTTTTCATTGAGATGATTCCTCCATCATCAGTTCAGCACTCAGTTACCTTTATACCATTCAACCACTTAACAAACTTAATTATGAATCATGGAGAGAAAAGTCGAGGACTGCTTTAGCAGTTTCCAAATTAGATGTGGCACTTGTCGGCACCCTGTATACCGGGTACCCCCATGCACAGGCTGAAAATGCCTAATGACCCTACCTATCTGCTGAGGCAGGCCTCAGAGATACCACGTGTCCTATGGCCCCGGACCCCACCTGATGAGTACATCACAACAGCGGAGACGCGCATTGAACTGCAAGGACCAGTCACAAGAGCACGGGCACGGTTATTAAATCAGCAGGTGAATTCGTTCTTAACTTCTTTTGCATGTGAGTTTGAGAATAGATTGCTATGTGATGATTTAATTGTTATCAGGAATAATGGAGAAGATCAACAAGTGAAGGAAGGAGGCCTTGGGAGCGTGGACAACCACCTGGGACGTCCACAAGTAGATGGAAATAGTTTACAACTCGGACTCGAGTTCAACTCGGAGTCCAGGAGCAGTCCACCTTAAAACAGACGCCCAGGAGGCATACGGACTCCGTTTTCGACGTTCTACATATGCACGGAAAGAGGGGAAGATAAACTTTCCAATGGTTCTGGTCCCACCTCAAAATTCCTCCGGAGTCATTGGGAATCGTCGAAACAATTCGAGTCCATATTTCTGTCCGGTGCTGCGCCACCGAATCGGGCCTTTGGGCCTTGTATCCCGTAAGAGTCCATTAGGGACGCGTCTAATCATGTTTTGGTCGAACCCTAGCCTATAAATACTGCAGCCGCCAGTCATATTCGGTGGGTTTTGCTTAGATCAATAAAATCGCCGTTCTACGGTTTGTGAGACCCCAATTTCGCGATTTCCGATCGTGTCTTCTACGTTCTTGCTCGTGTTCTCGATTGCACTTGCAGGGACTAGCCTTCTTGGCGAGGTCAAGCGTGTGCAGCACGGTTGATAACCAACGGAGCCGTGGTGTAGTGATTGCAGGGGTACTCGAACCGCTCGAGTGCCGCGGATCATCAACGTCGAGTTCTCCACCCCAATCGACATACCTTTCGGAAGATCGGGCCTAACCTTACTCATCAATTGGTATCAGATTTCCAGGTTGCCCGTGAGGTATCTTTGTTTTCCTTCCTTCCATTAGATCGATTTTGTTTCGTACCTAGAGTCCACAAAAAAGCCACAAAAAAATTAGATCGTTTTTACCGCTTCCCAGACTATAGTGCCTGCAGTTTCGTTTTTCAGTTTGCATTGTTGAGTTTGCATTCGTGTGGTTGAGTCTTGTTGCTGGTTTAGCTTTGTGTTTTTTTGACCTAGTTATCGTGTTTCGTCCTTGTTTTCTTGCTATTCGACACCTATTCCACAATCCCTAAATAACAAACCGATCCGCCACGTTCATCGGTTTGCCCTAGCTAGCCGCCTTGCGTGAACTCCCGCATCGCCAGCCCTAGATTAGGTGACAAATCTTTGTGCCATTCATCCTTGAATCATCACACACCACTCCATTAGTTGCTGTGCAAATTCCCGATCGTTTTCGTATCCGTTTGCGAGTTCTGTTCTAAAACCGAGTTGGAATCAACATCCAAAAAAACGTAACTCGGACAGCCTACCTTAAAACGGCCATAACATTCGCATACGAACTCGAAATCGGGCGAATTTTTTTTTCAAATTCATCTACGCGAAATTTCGCATCTGATTTTTTGCGGCGTAGCCGCGTTCGGCAAATTTAGATTGCCCAAATTCCCCTCGGAAGATAGGCTATCCGGCCTCCGAAGTTTCAGCACAAATTTTAAAGAACCTTCTTGATTTTCCATAGGCCGCATATTACATCCAATTGAGCTGAAAATTTGTGTGCTTCCTATAATTGTGCTACTGAGTAAAGAAAAAATATCAAAAAAATATTACAAAAAAGAAAAAAAAAATTGTGAAGAGCACGCATATTAAAGCAATTGGCCTATACCACTTGGTGCTGTTTGTTTGGTTATACCATTCTGTCTTTCTTTTGCCTTGATACTTCCTTGTGTTGTGCTAGGCTCTAGGGCACTCAGTTGACCAGCAACAGTTTCCTACATTGAATACTTATTCAACTTTGTTTAGCTGTTAACGATTTTCTGCTTATTAGCCACCATATTGTGCCATCCAAGCTCCACCTTTCTCTTGAGCATAACAGGTACCTTTGTAATCACCCCACGCTTCATTGGTTCATCTCACCGTCCACACCACCTGCTGTGTCGGTAAGAACACTTGTAAGAGCGTGGTAAGACGCTTGAGCGAGATAGATTGTTTTCTTCCACCTTCCACATTGTCACTGTAGTTGATAGGGATAACATTTTTTTGTTGTCTTTTGTTTCCTACTAACAATGGAAGGAGAAGAAAATAATGACGAATGTGTTCAACATGTTGAGTTACGTGATATGTTCGCCAAATACAACGCATCAATGGAGGAGTCATTGGCGAACTTGACTCGCAAACTGGATGACCTTGCTCTTCGGATGAATACTTTTGAGGCTCGGTTGCCTCTCGCTGGAAGACAAGAAGACAATGCTTATGATGAACTGGAAGATCACAGTAATCATAGGACCCGGCCTCCCCCGCAGAAGTGGGCTCTAGTGCTGCGATGTGTCCTGGATCCTGTTCTAGGCGGTAGGTCACAAGAGTAAAGAGCGGCATGCCTTGTACGGTCACACATTGAAGACACGCATTTTTCCCAGGTGCACGGTCATGGCGCACGCCCCTGCTAGGTGCCGCTGTACCCAATCACACCATTGTGAAGGCATTGTAGTGCTACCCCACATTGATGATGGGGTAGGATGTGGCAACACGACAAATGGGACATTCCCTACCATCACCAACTTCTACCCTTAGCCTCTGGTGATCGGCGCGGCAGGACGACGAGTCTTCAAGCAATGACAGAGCAACAGGTGGCCATTACACTTTAGATCTTGTAAAGCGATAGGATCTCCCCGGGGCCATCTGTCGGGCACCGGGCGACACATGTAACTGCCCGGACATGGACTTCGAAGGAACTGCATTTCACTGTGGAGGTTTCCTTTTACTCACCCCCGCAACTTTTGGAAGCATATCGAGCAAGTCGCCTAGGCATGATACGCACCACACAACCCAAAAGGCCAATGACAGTGGAACCCAGGTCACCTGCCATAAGGCATGGGCCAAGCAGTCAGCCACTCGAAGGGGTCTATATGTGGTTCCCGAGGAAACAGCACTGTGGAGGCACAGAGGCCGCATTGGGAACTATCACACTTGAAGTCCCACATCAGGCAAATATCACATCGCCACGACCTGTCATCCAGGATCGAATGCATGTCCATGGTGTCAGGGGCGTGTTGCCCCCTCAACTGCCCAAAAGAGGATCAAAAAGATCATTCAGGGAGTAAAGGAGAAGGCCCCGCCTGTGGGATTGTTGCCTGCCCCGAGATGGGCCCGGGGGCCACTATCGGTACCATGTATACTGGGTACTCTAGCGCACAGGCTAAAAATGCCTAAGGACCCTGCCTCCCAGCCAAGACAGGCCCCAGAGATACCACGTGTCTTGCGGGCCCGGACCCCAACCCTCCTCAGGGACGGGCTCCGGTACCGCCACATGCCCCTCGTCTCAAGAGCTGGCCTCCTTGCACAGGCAGGCTCTGTGGCTTCCACGTGTCCTACAGGTTCGAATTCTGCCCATCCTCAAGGGCGGGCTCCAGTACCACCATGTGCCTCTCGGCTCGGGAGCTGGCCTCCCTCCAGAGGTGGGCTCCACGGCCGCCATGCATCCTGTGGGTTCGGACCCCACTCCTCCTCAGTGGCGAGCTCCGGCTCAGGGGTTGGCCTCCCTACTGAGGCGACCTCTGGAGCCGCCACATGTCTTGCAGGGCCTGACCTTGCCACGCCATAGAGGTGAGCTCCAAGGCTGCCACGTGGTCTGAAGAAGAGGACTGTCCTCCCCCGCAGATACGGGCTCTCGGTGCTACCACACGTCCTGCAGCCTATTCCAGGTAGTAGGTCGCAAGAGTAAAAGTAGTGTTCCCAGTCTAGCAGTGCATTGAAGACACGTGTCTTCCCCAGGTGCATCGGCGCGGTGCACGCCCCTGTCATGTGTTGATGTGCCCTATCACATCACAGTGATGGCACCGCAGTGCTACCCCACGTCGCTGACAAGGTAGGATGCAATGACACAACAGATGGGCCATTCCCTACCATCACCAACATCTACGCTTAGCTTCTTGTGACCAGCATGGCAGTATGGCGAGTCTTCAAGCCATTGACAAAGTTAGAAGGTGGCCATTACACCTTAGATCTTGTATAGGGATAGGATCTCCTCGGGCCGCCTATCGAGCCTCGGGCTCCACTTGTAACTGCTTGACCTTGGACTATAAGAGGATCGGGTAGCCAATGACTTAGACAACTCTTCTCAACTTCTCTCAGGCTCTCTTAGACACTCAAGCTTTCACAAGCGCATCACACACTCAAGCAATACAACACACCATGGATGTAGGATGTTACGCTCGGCGAGCCGGAACCACGTAGAAACCCCCTGTGTTCACCATCCTCTTGACTCTCGCAAACCCATGGGACTAGCCCCCTCCGAAAAAGAACCTCCGCGGGCTGCTCCTAATCAGGTCTAGGGGAAGTGTCATAAGAACACTTCGACAATACTGATTAGTCCTTGCCCTAGTAAGCCTCAGGTTCCTATACCTATGACTTGAGAGATTGTTGATTCTTTTGAGTTGAGGAAGGGACAATACCTTAATCTCATGCACATCTATGAGAATGAGCTAGGTGCGTGGAATAACTCAATTAGGTTAGTTTTAGTGATAATTAAGGGTTCCATCACTAAGGCTATTTGGGAAGCAATTCCCAAATGTAACACTACTACTGAGTACGTCTATAATATTGAGAGAAGGTTTGCTGGCTTCACTAAGTCCCTTAGTGTTGTCAAATCTGTCAACCACACTAATAAAAATGACAAGGGCAAGAATAAGGTTCCATGGAAGCATTCTTATGAAAAAATGCTTATATGGAAAAAAAATAAGTGCCACTTTTGTAAGAAAGAAGGACAGTACCAGAATGATTGCGTAGGCTTCCTCAAATGGTGTCATAAGAAGGGTAAGACTTAGTTTACAATTCTCTATTTTAAGTATACTTTCAATCATTTTTTAGAATGACTTAGTTGCAATTGTGCAAAATTTATGCTGGGATTAAGTATGAGGGGGTTATAAGAGGAGGGATAAGGGTCGTTAAATTCGCTAATGATAGCAAAGCTGAAGTAGAAGCCAATTGAGAACTCACATTAGTACTTAGACATGGCTTTGTACTTTTGTTTCTTAATGAGTCTCAATGTACCCTCATTTAGATAAATTTGTAGTAGTTTCATGGATGGAGTATTCAGACTTGTATGCCTTTTTGGCTAACTTAGATAATAATAAGTTGTCAGTCTTGTCATCCCACAAGACAATTTTCTTTGTCCTCGCATGATGATTATTTAAGTTGTATCAAATTTCTATCACTAAACTATGACACCGGGTTCCGAAAATGAACCAAGTGAACGCATATGTGTGCCCAGGACGTTCAACACACATACACGAGTGCATTCACAAAAGGATATATGGAAAATTACCACAGAACAAGATTAATTAAGCACATTTATTACAAAATTCAGAGTATCCTCGAATGCAAGCTCTAATGATTATTAATGAAAAGTTTCAACTAATGCAGCTGAAATAAACTAAGGTTTGGGTGAGGTGAAAAAGTGGCAAATAGATGTCAAGCCAAGGGGTGGGGTTGTTTATATAGAGGTGGAGGCTAGGGTTGGGTGGAATTAGAGTTTGAGATGAGTATGGGGTTGTTCAGAGTCCCACATGGGCTCTAAAAGAGTTAGGAACGACGTCCCTAGGCCCACTTAATGTACGACCCAAGAAACAAGTCATGAAACAAAAGATCAACTCAGAGTCGCGATTTATCGATTAAGTCCGAAAAAGGGCTGGACTAGTCCGGAGTTGGACAAAGAGAAATCGGACAAGTCCAGACTGGACATCGGACAAGTCCGAACTTATCCAAAGGGGAAAAACAGACAAGTCTGGCCAAAATCAGACAAGTCAGACTTTAGTCAAAGGAAAAACGGACAAGTCTGCTGGAGTATCGGACTAGTCTGGACATGTCTAGGGACTTAGCAAAATTTCAAGCAATTTGGGATACCGGACTAGTCCGCTATGGGTCGAACAAGTCCGAAAAGGTATAGAGGTAAAACATACTAGTCCGCAGCAAAACGGACAAGTTTGATTGAAGTCAGAGAGAAAACGGACTAGTCCGCACCAAAATCAGACTAGTCCACACTTTTCAAAATTCTTAAGTGTGATTTTGTTTCTAATTCATTTTAAACTTATTCCTTTTTATGATGCTCAATGTTAAACATATTTGATGATGGATGCAGGGCACGATGCATGAAATGAGGGTGTTACAAACCTACCCCCCTTAAAATGAATCTTGCCCTCGAGATTCGACGCGGAAGAGAAGAGATAGGGAAATTCCTTCTTGAGATCATCCTCCAACTCCCATGTTGCCTCTGATTCTGTGTGATGCTTCCATCGAACTTTGCACCATTCGGACCTTGTTCCTTGTGACTCTCTCCTTGGTTTCCAAGATTTCGACCGGTTTCTCGGCATAAGTCAAATCTGCCTCTAGTTGCAACTATTCCATTAGCACTTGTTCTTCTGGTACCCTTAAACACTTCTTGAGCTGGGAAACATGAAACACATCATGAATATCTGAAAGATGAGCTGGCATCTCCAACTTATACGCTACTTCTCCTCTTTTATCCAAAATCTTGAATGGCCCAATGTATCGAGGTGCTAGCTTGACTCTGATATTAAACCTCTTATGACCTCTCATTGGTGACACCTTGAGATAAACAAGGTCTCCCACTTCAAAGGCTAATTTCCTTCTCCTATTGTCCGCATAGCCTTTTTGCCTTGATTGAGCAGCCCTCAAGTTCTCGCGGATAACCGGAACTTGTTTTTCAGCTTCTAGCAACACATCTGAACCAAATACTTGAGTTCCCACTGTCTCATTCCAGAACAAGGGCGTCCTACACTTCCTTCCATAAAGTGATTCATAAGGCGACATTGTCAAACTTGTTTGGTAACTATTGTTGTATGAAAACTCTGCATACGGCAAGCTCTTGTCCCAAATCTTCCCATGCTTCAAAGCACAAGCGCTTAGCAGATCCTCTAAAATTTGATTGGTCCTCTCAGTTTGTCCATCCGTTTGAGGGTGATATGCTGAGCTAAAATTCAACCTTGTTCCCAAAGCTTCACGCAATTTCTGCCAAAACCTGGAGGTAAATTGAGAACCTCTATCTGACACTATCTTATTTGGAACTCCATGCAAACATATTATCCTTCCCATATACAGCTCTCCATTAAAGGTGGTCTTGATGGGAATAAAGTGAGCTGACTTAGTCAATCGATCCACGATTACCCGATTTGAGTCATAACTGGACTGAGTACGTGACAATCCAACTATAAAGTTCATACTGACTTCTTCCCACTTCAACTCCAAAATCTTTAATGGCTCCAATAATCCGGCTGACCTTTGGTGTTCTGCCTTGACTCGTTGGCACACATCACATAAGGCTACGTATTCAGCTATGTCCTTTTTCATGCTAGCCCACCAATAACATGTCTTCAAGTCCTTGAACATCTTCGTACAACTGGGGTGAATCGAGTATGGCGACTCATGTGCTTCCTTTAGTATTGTATCCTGAATATGCTTCACATTAGGAACTCAATTCTTTTTCCGAGCCATAAGATACCACGTTCATCCTCATCAAACCTGAATTCCCATCCTTCTTGGGTCCGTTCCTTGATTTCTTAGATTTCCTCATCCTTCGTTTGGCCTTTCTCGAATTTCTTGCTCCAAGGTCGGGTTTAAATCCATCATCCCCATCTCATTGATGCATCTGAGATTCAGCCGTTCAAATCCTTACGTAACTCGGATGGCAATTCTCGAACCTCGAGTTGATGACTTTCTCCTTTCCGGCTCAAGGCATCGGCCACTACATTGGCTTTTCCCGGGCGATTGTTGATTCCCACATCATAATCTTTGATGAGCTCCAACCATCTTCGTTGCCTCAAATTCAGGTCCGTTTGTGTGAATATGTACTTGAGACTTTTATGATCTGTGAAAATTTCACACCTATGACCAAGAATGTAGTGTCTCCAAATTTTCAATGCGTGTACCACGGCTGCAAGTTCCAAATCATGCGTAGGATAATTCTGCTCATGTTTCTTCAATTGTCTTGATGCATAGGTGACCACTTGACCTTCTTGCATCAATACACATCTGAGTCCTTGTCTTGATGCATCACAATAGATATCAAAACTTTTGCTCACATTTGGTAATATCAAAATTGGGGCTGTTGTTAACCTTTTCTTCAACTCCTCAAAACTTTCTTGACAAGCTTGGGTCCATTGAAACGCCTTCCCCTTCATTATCAACTCCGTCATTGGCTTGGCTATCTTGGAAAAGTCCTTGATGAATCGACAGTAATATCCAACTATTCCAAGAAAACTTCGGATCTCCTTTACATTTTGTGGGGGTTCCCATTTCAACACATCCCTCACATTTCCGGGGTCAACTGATACTCCTCCTTCGGAGATGATATGCACCAAAAATGACACCTTTTTCAACCAAAATTGGCACTTGCTGAACTTGGCATACACTCGATGCTCTCTCAACTTCTGCAACGTGAGCCTCAAGTGTTCCTCGTGTTCCTTCTCATACTTCGAGTAGATCATAATGTCATCAATGAACACCACAATGAACTTATCCAAGTACTCCATGAAGAACTTATTCATGAGGTACATAAAGTATGCAGGCACATTTGTCAATCCAAAGGACATCATGGTGTACTCATAGGATCCATATCGTGTCCTGAAAGTTGTCTTGGGTATGTCCGATGGCCTAATCTTCATTTGAAAGTATTCTGACCTCAAATCAATCTTGGGGAAAACACATGCACCCTTCATCTGATCAAACAAGTCTTCTATGCGTGGTAAAGTATACTTGTTCTTGATTGTCACCTCATTGAGAGCTCGGTAATCCACACACGTCCTTTGTGATCCATCCTTCTTTTCCACGAAAAGAACGAGCGCTCCCCAAGGTGAAGAGCTTGGGCGAATAAAACTCTTCTCTAGCTGCTCTTGAATCTGCTTCTTGAGCTCCGCTAATTCCTTAGGAGGCATCCTATTTGGCCTCTTAGCTATAGGTGCAGTTCCAGATATTAACTCAATAACAAATTATATGTCTCGATCACGTGGCATACCTACCAACTCGTTCGGAAAAACATCCAAGAATTCACACACCACTGAAATCTCCTCAATTGCGGCACCGTCCATGTGATTCAGCTCCGATTGCTTCGGTGCATGTTGAGATGCTTTGAATTCTACGGTGATCCCTTCCTCATTGGTCAACTTCACCGTCTTCGTGGCACATTCGATGACTCCATTGTGCTTCCTCAACTAGTCCATACCAAGTATAATGTCCAATCCTTGAGAATCCAAAACAATGAGGTTGGTGAAGAAGTCTGCCCCCCTATTCTATTGCTTACCTTTGGACATATTATATTTGTCCTCATCTCTCCTCCAGGGAACTTAACCAATAATGTAAACTTCGTATGAGAGATAGGCAAACTATACACGGAAACATACTTCGATGTAATGAATGAATGCGATGCTTCTGAATCAAATAACATAGTCGCCGGTTGGACTTTGCGAGAAACATACCAATCACCATGTCATTCGCTTGTTGAGCATCCTCCGTAGAGACATGGTTCACGTTGCCATGAGCAAAATTCTGCTGTCCACGGTTCCCTTGCGGCTGTCCTCCATTGGGTCTTTGGTTTTGCCTCGCTGCATTGCTTCCTTGATAAAGGCCTAACTTATGACATTGATGTGCAAAGTGTCCAGCTTCTCCACAAGTATAGCACTTCTTTGCTGCACCAGAATTTGGATGGACTTGATTCTATGCATTGTCACCAGGAAAGTTGGCACGAGGTGCAAAAGGCATTGGAGGCCTAAGTGCTTGCATGACAGGGCGATGCTGCACAAACTAAGTTGGGTGCGGTGCATAACCCGGGCATTGTACAGAGACTGAAGAGCTGTAATAAGGCGCATTTGGTGGCGCAAAGCGAGAGCGCACATTACTTCCTTGTCGCTATCCTTGGTATGCCGCCTTCCTCTTGTTGTCTTGCTCCATCTCACGGACCTTGTTCTCAATCACAATTGCTTTGTCCACAAGCTTCTGGAAGTTGGCATAGTCACAATTCAGCAATGGCACTTGGATTTCATTGTTGAGGCCCCTCATAAACAGATATTGCTTTCGACTGTCCCGGCTCACATCCTCAGGCGCATACCTTGAAAGTTGAGTGAATTTATTGAGGTATTCACCCACACTCGATCTTCCTTGCCTCAAGTTTTCAAATTATTGCCTCCTCAAAATCATAACACCTTCCGGCACAGAAAGAGAGCAGAAGCTCTGCTTGAACTCAGCCCAAGTAATTCTCTCTTGGTTCTCATGAGCATTGCATAACGAATCCCACCAATCCGCAGCTGCTCCAACAAGTTGATGGGAAGCAAATAGAACCTTCTCCAGGTCACTGCATTGGACAATAGCTAGCTTCTTCTCCACAGACTTGAGTCAATCATCGGCATCCATAGGGTCAGCGACTTGAGCAAGGGTTGGCGGCCTAGTCCTCATAAACTCTCCCAACCGACTATGAGGAGGTGGGGGTGGCGGTGGAGGCATGTGGGGATGATTGTTGATGTTGCCAGCCTGCAGCTGTCCCATAGTTTGTATCATGGTCTGCATGAGCTGGTTCTGCATAGCCAAAAGCTGCTCAATGTTGATAGCTCCCTGGGTCGGTCCTTGTCCATTGTTGTTCTGAGGTGCTCCATTGTTCTCCTCCTCATTATTTCCATCCCTCTGGTTGTGAGTCCTAACCATCTGAAGAAAAGCAAGAGAGAAGAATTTATAAAATGTCCCCAACTATATGCATCAAGGGATATGAAACTAAACAACTACCTATACTAGTCTAGGTGGACATGGCAATGCTAAAGCATCCCAAAATACTCTATTAAGCACACAAGCAACAATATATAGCAAACAACACATCAAGAAAAAACAACTCGATTCCTGAGTGCTCCTATGTGCTCTAAACTGTCCATTTTATCTAGGCTGCATCCTATGGTTAACCTGTGGCTCTGATACCAATTTGTGACACTCAGTTCCGAAAATGAACCAATTGAATGCATAAGTGTGCCCAGGACATTCAACACACATACACGAGTGCATTCACAGAAGGATATACAATAAATTATCATAGAACAAGATTAATTAGGCACTTTTATTACCGAATTCAGAGTATCCTCGAATACAAGCTCTAATGATTATTAATGACAAGTTTAAACTAATGCAGCTGAAATAAACTAATTAAGCAACTAAGCATAAGGGATAGCGAAGCTCCAATACTCCACGGGCAAAGCTGACAGTAGACACGGCCTATAACTCCGCATTATCATCATTATACTCCCAATCCTGATCTGCAACTGTTGGTGGGGGAATTGTAAGGGTGAGTACATGTCGTACTCAGCAAGTGTGGAAAGTATGAAATGTAGCTGATACAAATGACGAATATAATAATGGCTAAGTGCTGAAAAGTACAATAAAACATTTGAAAAGCAATATATTGTATGTATGTGAGGTAAACCCATCATAAACCATAAGTAATATCATAGTACCAGTCCCTATTTCATTACCATCATCCAAATTAATGATTTCACCATTACCATTAATCATATCCAATACTAGAATTTAATCCATAACCAGCCATAACTAGTACCAAACCATAACAATCAAAAATCTCAAGTTTCCCTCTAATCATGTGAGGGTCCAGGTTGCTCATATCCGAGAGGACGGCTATCATGATAGTTTCAAGACACTCTGCAGAGTTGTACCACTTTACCCACGTGTTTGTGATTTCATCACCTTGCAGTGACTAGAACCTCTATTATGCCGTCTCACACTTCCGTTAGTGTGTGGCCAAGAGATCACAAAATATCCTTTACAAAATGATCACTAGCCTATTTAGATCCCACTGAGGTTTCACCGGTGGTGATGCCTCCGACTGAGCACATCTTCAACCAAGGGCCCCCTCGTGAGCCATTTGGATCCCAAGGTAGTCCCACCAAGCATCAACAAACCCAATCCAACTACCCCTTCTCTAAGCATCCTTAATGGTCCAAATAGCACTGGCAAAGCCCTAATTAATAAGCTACGTCGCACCCATACTTGGCCTCATGGTGGCACTATAAATCCAGGATGGTCGCTCCATAAACTGGTCCTTAGATCTAAAGCAAGAGAAACCACCATAACATTCAACCCGTCCACATACCAGGCTTTCTTAGATCACCCATTAGCACATCATATTAACAAGTTCATGTTAATCATAATCTCATTAATGAATAATTAAATGCTATAGTTGTTTTTTCATGCCAATTAATTAAGTGAAGCAAAAAGGTAAAGGGCCCTTCTCGACTCTCTACCATATATTCCAGGTGACAAGGGTGGTTAAACAAAGCTAGTAAACTTCCTATCATACGATTTCCCATCAAAATTGACACAAGCATGCAATTTTGCAAACAAAACATTTATTTTAGAAACAGGATCAATATGTTCAAGGACACTTGCCTTGCTCTTGGGATTGGTTCGCGTCAAAGCCTTCAAACTCTTGGTGCTGGAGATCTTCCGTGGCACTCTCTAGCGCAAATCCGTCTAATCTGCGCAATAAACATACAAGACAAGAAACACAATCAAAGAGTGCACAAACATTACTCAATATGACATGACATGCATGACAGAACTAGTTAATAAGTTGTTAATGGTGTTTATTAATCAATTACAATGGTTAATAAGAAGTCTACACATGTTTGGAGTTGATTTGATCTTATTTTAGAATTAATTCAACACAATCTAACCAGGAAAATCGAACTAGTCCGCTAGGGGTGGACTAGTCCGCACTTCGCGGAACAAGCGAACTAGGGTTTTCTAGATCAATGTGAATTTGGAGATTTGGGGTTGACTTCACGTGACAAATAGAGAGCAGAAGGTATGCCAGGTGTCTATGACTCCAAAGAATCAAGTGTTTTAGAGGCAACACTTGGATCTTGAAGATCTAGGGTTGGTGAAGAACTTGATGGTGAATTGTTGATCAAGAACACCAAGTTGATGGAGATATTGACCCTCTGTCATTTCCTCCTATTCTTCTTTCTCTAGATCTCCTTCTCCCTCCTTGGTGGCGGCTATCCACGAGCTAGGGTTTGGGTGAGGTGAAAAAGTGGCAAATAGATGTCAAGCCAACGGGTGGGGTTGTTTATATAGGGGTGGAGGCTAGGGTTGGGTGGATTTCGATTTTGAGATGAGTAGGGGTCGGTTTAGAGTCCCACATGGGCTCTAAAAGAGTTAGGCACAATTTCCCTAGGCCCACTTAACGTAAAAGCCAAGAAATAAGTCATGAAACAAAAGATCAACTCGGAATCGCGATTTATCGGACAAGTCCGAAAAAGGGTCGGACTAGACCAAAGTTGGACAGAGAGAAATCAGACAAGTCCAGACTGGACATCAGACAAGTCCAAACTTATCCAGATGGGAAACATAGACAAGTCTGGCCAAAATCGTACAAGTCCGACTTTAGTCAGAGGAAAAACGGACAAGTCCGCTGGAGTATCAGACTAGTCTGGACAGGTCCAGGGACTTAGCAAAATTTCAAGCAATTTTGGATACCAGACTAGTACGCTGTGGGCCGGACAAGTCCGAAAAGGTCCAGAGGAAAAACGGACTAGTCCGCAGCAAAACGGACAAGTCCGATTGAAGTCAGAGAGAAATCGGACTAGTCCGCACCAAAACTGGCCTAGTATGCACTTCCCAAAATTCTTAAGTGTGGTTTTGTTTCTAATTCATTTTAAACTTATTCCTTTTTATGATGCTCAATGTTAAACATATTTGATGATGTATGCATGGCATGGTGCATGAAAATGAGGGTGTTACATAAACTAAGTTTTTCTTAAAGTGCATAAGAATCGATCGCGAAACAATTTTCAAATCATTGCACTACGTTAGACCATATTTCGAGGGGGGAATTGATTGGTGCAGTTCTTAATTGATTCCTCTCCACTAAGATTAATAAAATCTCAACAAATGCATAAATAAATTCAGCATATGTTCACTAAGATTCAAATTCGATCGTGAAGGGGAGAACTACGATTGGCATACCCCGCATTAAATAAGAAATAAGTGATGTCCTTCAGCTCAGTCGATTAGCTCATGGGTCGAGGCTTAAAAACCTTCATTCAAATGCTACATCAAAAAATTTAAATAGTTGGTGCCTAAAAACACCATATTAGAAAGGTAAGACATAAACCCTCATTAAAATTTACATGAGGTTGTCACCAAGATGATTATCCCAAACAATAGTAAGTTAAAATCAGAAGCCATCTCATTGGCAATTCAGTAAACTGGCATCGTTTCCAATGTCTTGACTGGCACTAAGCTTAATGGAACTAATATATGCTAGAACAGGGGGAGTAAGGTAATCTGATATCACAATTATGAGGATAAGTGGGTGCATGCACTCACTTTCATTATTTAAAGACCGATCATCACGATACCTGCTGTTAATACAACACCGTTATCTCAACATCTTTTGTTAGCTCTTCATTGGAACATTTAGTAATACTTCTGTCTCATAGAAGCAACTTCATTTTTGTGATTATAAGTTGTCCCTAAAGATGAAGAGTAACAATTGCCTCGATTAGGGAATAATGTGTTCATAAGTGAATCTAGTTATGAGACTCATGTTCAAATGAAGGGTGATCCCACCTCAATTTAAATAAGACAATAAAGTAATTTAGACGACACTCCTAAAGAGCCAAAACAGTAGACCATAATAGGTTCAATTGATTAAGCGTGACTCCGGAGGTAAAAGTCATCTAAAATTAAGGAGACATTTATTATGTTAAGTTGTTCTCATACATATCATCTATTGATTCGTTCGGAATCGATTAGATGTTAGCAACGCGTCATGACTTAGTATTACATCAAGTTGATGTAGTAACGACATTTCTTAGTTGGGAGCTACAGAAGAACGTCTAAGTGACATAATTGAAAAATTTGGTCATTAAGCATAAGGAACATAAAGATACAAGTTAATACAATTCATTTTATTCATGAACTAAATATGACCTTGTTGGCAATTAGTATCTCAAGTTCAATAATTCAATTAGTAAGTTTGGGTTATCACAAATAAGGAGGACAAATTTAGCTTTTCACTATGTTTCGTATTTTGTAAATGACATGTTACTTACGAGTAATGATGTTACTTACGAGTAATGACATGTTACTTACGAGTAATGACATGTTACTTACGAGGATAATTTAGCTTTTCACTCAACCTAGGACCTCTTGAAATCAAGAAACTTCGAATCCCCTGAGTCGATCCGGGAGCTCCCAAGCCGGGCGTGGCGATCAGGACCACTTGCCTCACAACATTTGCGGAGGGATAGTGCGAGTCCATGGTCCGAGCCCTGTGGTTCGAATGGTGTGGGACTCGGTCCAAGACTTAAGCTTCGAAGGTCAATTTCGTAAAGAATGACTAACTGAGAGGGAAGAGTTGATTTATCCATGTTGACGACGAGTCAGAGTGGTTGCCATCTGGCCTGCTTCAGCCAGGGACGTGGCAGCATTTCTTAATCTCCTGAGGTCACTTCGCTAGGTCGCATGACTTCATGTCAGTGCCTTTCACGAGACAGAGGGGGCAAGGCACAGCATCATTATGTCTAGTCCCGTTATCCTTCAATGTGATGTGGTTAACGAAGAGTCGGGCGGCATGTGACGTGAATCCTTGGGTCGCCATAGGTCTTCATTGTGGCATTAGTTACAGAGTTGTGTGGCGTGTGGCGATGGCCCTCGGGCCATCGCGAGCCCTTTTTTGAGGCATCGGATACGATGCATGGCGCGCTACTATCGCCACTCATGTCTCTTCGACTTCCTTGGTGGGGCTATAAATTGCCAAGTTGAGTTCCCTTGTTCTCTATAGTCTTAGCCTTTCATCACCAAAGGTCCTCCTTCTTCCTCTGCCTCCATTCATCCCATGGTCCTAAGCTCTCACTTGGTGGTGAGAGATCATGGTGGTCGAGTCTCTGTGTCCAATAGATGGACGACGGGGCCACGACTGATGAACCTTGGAAGGAGGTTCGAAGGGTGAGGAGCTACCTAAAAGTTCAAAAAGGGGAGAAACCTTCAGAGGTTCGTAGGCGGTGTGCGCGGACGGAAGTTCAGAGGGGAGGCTGATTTGGTCCAGATGTAGCATGTGTATCTGCATGACCAAAGCCTTCTGACGTGGCATTGGGTCGATATGGAAATATGTTGGACGCTTTGGCTTCCTAGCCCTTCTTTATGGGTTGCGGCATCCCGTCCCGCCTCGACCACTGGCTAGGCATCATCGCCTTTGGCCTTGGAGATCAGAGGCCTTCTTACCGAGCAAGGGTGGGATGGCCTCTATTTTTGGAGATTAGTGGCCATCCCGTCTATTGGGAGAACTGCTTATCTCAACCCAAGACATTTTGGTTTCTCGACAGATCATTTCCCTCCCGGAAGCAATTTATGCTTTGGTAGAAACCGCGACCATCTCCCGGCTGAGGTGGAGAAAAGGTAAGACCGCTGGTCCTTCGAGGTGTAGGATAGTCGTATGTGAGAATTGAATCCTAGATGTAATCTTCCTCTTCTTCTTTGTACTTGTCAGGGCCACGTTGTATCATGAATCCTTTATAATTCATGAACATATTTTTGCTACAATTTGTTTTCCATCTCTCCGTGTCATTTAAGTCGCGACACTCGAAACATTCATCGTTCATTCTTCACGGTTCATGTGACGTGAGGGAAATGCTCGGGCAAGAGGGATTTTCCAAGTAGAAACTTCAGAATTGAGTCGGGCCTTCAATTAGATGGAAACCCTCAAAATCGGGTGTTCGTGACTATAGCTCGGGTCTCAGTCCTAGGGTATGACCATAGTGGGTCCTGTTCTCCGGGCATCACACCTGGCTCGGTCAGTCGTGGATCGCTCTGTCGGTTCTGACGTGTCGTACCTTGTCTCAGTGACATGAATGTCATGGGAATTACGACTGCTGGCACGGGGAGCCGAGGTGCCGGCTTGGCGTAGTCCCGCCGGGTGTTCTATTTCGTACTCCGGGAGACGCAACATCGTTCGGGCTTGTCATAGTTGGACCTGTGTTGCGGCTCAGATGTCCTCTTGACGCCCTTGTTGGGCCCGGAGACTTTAGGAGATGGGGCATGACTAAGGTTGTACCGGAACGCTACTCCTACCTCAGGTGCTCCGTATGGTGGTGGTGCTATCGTTGCTCGGGCCTCGCCGCAGCTGTATAGCTCGCATAAGACGGCCAGCTGGATCATTGAATCCAGGGTGATGACACCCCTAGGTCTAGAATCTTCAACTTGAGATAAGTGTAGTTCGATACCACCATGGATTTGGCGTAGTAGGGCCATCCCATGATGGCATGGTAGGAGCCAGTGAGGTCAGCAACTTCAAATGTAATGACCTCAGTGAGGGAGTTCGTCCTGCTTCCGATTGTGACCGGGAGGTCAATGCACCCGAGGTGAATCGATCATACCCCAGAGCTGGGAGCATGGGATCTTCATCAAGTCTAGGGTGGCGATGTACACGATGTTTAGGCTGCTCCCGCCATCCATTACCACTCGGATGAGGTGTACGGGTCCTATGACCAGACGACCACAAGAGGATATTGCTCGGGATGCGGGATGGAATCAGGGTGGTCCCCTCTGTCGAAAATGAAGGTTGTTTCAGACCTCGGAGACAATTTAGGATACTAGGACCGGTCGACCCCATCCTTGGGGGCGTTGTCTCCTGCCCGAGAAGGTTTCCAAGCGCGGTGCCATCTTCGTGGATCATGAAGCAGCCACCTTCTTCATTGTGTGTTGACTCCTCTGAATCAAGGCCTCGGGCGACAGTCCTCTTCCTCCTCTCGCTTGGGGTGCTGAGCTTACCATCGAGGTAACAGCATAAGCGGATGCATTCCTTGAGCGCGTGGTTTGTGGGTAGGCATGATAAGTGCAAGGTTCCTTGAGGATCATCTCAAAGTGGTTGGCCGATCGTTCGGCCGGTCTCTAGCCTTTGCGTTGGTCGGGGATCATAGCTGCGCCTGGGGCTGGCGTCCGCGAGTCACCATGGATGGGGCCAGCCTTTCATCCCCTCTTTTTCTGATGAGCAGTCGGACCCCTTCTAGTCTCATGTTTGTTGGGTCTTGGTTTTTGCGTGCTGGTGCTGTTCCCCGCCGCTCCTTCGTCCGGGGCAGCGCGAGAGGTGATGTCGAACAGTTTCTTCGCGCACCATGGCTTGACACAAGTGAGCTTGGATGTCGGGGTCTTGCGAGTCACCCCCGAGAGGAAGGTTTAAATGATGTATGTGTCAAAGGCTTTTGGGAACTTGCTGCACCTTCTCATGAAACAGCTATATGTACTTGTGGAAGGTTTCATCCGCCCTTCATCGGCATTCCTCAAGCTTTTGGAGGTAGCCGTGATGCTCATATGTCCCCCAGAGGTTGTTGTTGCCGACGGTGGTCTTGAGGCTGGCCTTACTCAGTGCGTTGCTGGGGCTTCGGTCCCCGTTGCCATTGTGGTCGCTTCCATGCTGATGTTGCAGTGGCTCAGAGGGAATTCATGCAAGCCCCTCTCGAGCAATCTTCCTGATACATAGGGGCTCGCAAATATCAGGAACCACATGTCACGCCTGAGTTGGCAGAGACGAGCGGGTGGATGACCCGGTCCCGTCAGCTACTCTTGTCCAGGTCAAGGCATCTTTTCTCGATCGTTGGTGATAATTGCTGGTGTCGTTCTTGTGATGATGTATGTCTGCGTGAATGCGAGCGGCGCGATCCATTGGGGAATGGGGATCCCGAAGGGCCGGACCAAACCTGGATTTGGCCAGTGTGAGTGGAGCACACAGTGAGGAGGTTGCTTCCACGGTGTTCTAGCTTATCCGCTCGAAGTGTGGGGCATCGGCGGTACTTGTGGTGGCGCCGATCCAGGCCGGACGCGCATGAGGGTGCACCACATATGGATCGGTGTGGTGACGGCTCTAGGTTTGGAGTGTGGTCTCGCCCATTTTTTAGCGCGTTTGCTCATAATTGAGCGCATCGCGTCCTGGCTAGAAATAGTTATTGAAACAGGACTATGTGCATGTTCCTTTCCAAGCTCACAGTTCCACGCCTCCCATTGCGTGTGCGTGATCTATGAGTGTACTCATACACCGCTACAAGCGCCCGTGGTGTCCTGGCCTACCTGCTCATAGCGTGGAGCATAGGCGATGCCGGTAATTATGTTGGTCCAAGCGGAACACATGTGAGGGTGTGTCACGTGTGGATCAACGCAGTGGCAAAACATGGTCCGGAATGCAATCTTGCCCAGTTTTGGCCGCGTCTGCTCAGAATCAAGTGTGGTGCACCTTGGCTATAAGTGGTTATAGGGGATAGGACTGTGTGCATGTTCCCTTTCAAGCTTCTTGCACCGCGTCTTCTGCTGTGGAGACACGATCTGTGAGCGCGCTTGTGCACCACTGCTAGTGTTTGTGGGGTTGTGTTTTAGCAAAAATGATCACTTACCTCGGTGTTGGAGTCAGAGCTTAGATAGCAGTCAGCAATATGCTCTGGTATCTTGAAAAGGGAAGGCAATGCGTCATCTTTACTATGAAGGGTGCTTTTCGGGCGTCTTTAGCAATGTTGACGTTGTTGAACCCTCTAGGGCTGCTGGCAACCCATTACAGTGTCGACAAAGTCATATGAAGCTGATGAGAATACGCAATAGCATCCCCCCTACGTGGCACACCAACTGTCAGCGTTTCGGAAACCGGCTAGTACATTTGTATTGAATCATGTTCGTGTCCATATGGCTACTTGCAGAGAACAAGAGATTTATCCTGGTTCAAGCAAAAAATTCCATACGTCTAGAGGGAGTCTTCTGTGATCTTTGTTAGCTCAAAAGGCGGGAGAGAAGATTACAAGTGGGTCTAGCCTGAGTATATGAACTCTAAGAAAGTAGGAACAGCTTCGAAAGTAATGCGTAAACATAAACACACATGGGCGTAAGAAAGTAAAGCACGAATGCAAGTGCGTCAAAGGAAACGGGTGCAAGAGCACCAAACAGAAAAGTGCGTAAGTAAATGCGTAAGGTAATGCAGAAAGCAAAATGCGTATTGTAACTGCGAATAGAGTGAATCCCCCCACCCTCGCTAAAGGCCTTGGTGGTCATTTTATAGGGGGGCGCGGCAGCCCTATCTATCCGACATTCCTCATACTGGGCCTGATTTTATAGTGTACATTCTATGTATCCAGTTTGTTGGAAGCTTCGATCTTGGCTTCTTTGTGGTCTCAAAGGCACCGTCTTTTGGGTCAAGTTACTGCCCTTCTGATGAAAAATGAGACAAATGTCAGACTTATCCTATGACTGGTCACATCGCAAGTTCTCCCCCTACCAAAGTTATCGCGCTCACCGTTAGTCATAAATTCCCCAACTACCCACGACTCCCGAGCTAGAGCATGGAAGGAATTGTCCGCCCGACCTCTCGATCGGGACTTTGGCGGGTTAAATACCCTGACCTCGTTTGGCCGTGGCATTGGTGGCGGTTCCCTCCTCAACTGAAGGGTAGCTTCAGTCTGTAGCAGCATAGTGGTCATGTACTATCGGGTCTTGTATGTTTGGTACCCCAGATACAGAACTCTGTCACCATCTCTCTCCATCCAAGAGGGGAAACTTACATGAGTAAAATTTTGATGCAGGCATACAAGAAGTCAATTGTTGAATGAACCATTGGAGGAACCATTTCCATATCTCTTTACCAATGAGTAAATTATCATCGTTGAAACCTATAAAAATTTCAGTCTGAAGGTCAATCATAGCTATACGAGACCAGAGATTTGATATGACACCCCTCCATGAACGACCAATAGGCTTCTATGAATAAGTGGGTCACTGTGCTCCCAACTATTCTATGTACCCATTCAAGCTCAAGGGAGTCATCTCCATCATTGGGTGCACATTTTCCTTTGTGGCTGGAGGTTATCATGACTTTAGCCAAGGGATGACGGATCGCACCCAACACATGGGAGACCTTGAGGTGTGGCCAAGCGGCATCTACAACATTCGTCGACCACGCTCATGGCACCCATAGCATACAGCACAACATCAACACTCAACATTCCAATGTCGAAGTCATGCTGCAACAAGATTAGGCCAACCTCATGTCTTACCTTCACCGTTAGGGTTTCAACCCCTATCTCGAACCTTGACCAAAAACAAGCTTGGAGGAGGACCCCCGCTTGAGGTAACATGTAACACATCAATATCTCACCTTGCATTTCATATTCTATTTTTCCACATCATTCCATCTAAAAAAGGAAAAACACTTATGATAGGATTAAATATGTGCGGCTAGAATGTTTGATTCCTTCATAAGATGAAATGATGAATAGTTGCTTTGTTTTATTCTTCTTTAGTACTGACTTACAATTTAATATTCTCCAACTATTGAGTTTATTGGCTTCAAATATTCCACCTTGAACATAGAGTAGCATAAGTATAATCAAACTCTAAGTTATTGTGAGATATGGTATGGAACATAGGGCTGCTAGTTTCCTCATCAAAGTGAAACTTAATCTCTGGAAAAATTCCCAATTGGTTTAAAATAAAGTTCCTCATTTGATTTGAATTTCCTACCAAAGTCATATGATATTTTAATTTGATAAACGCCATGCAAATGTGATTTGTTTTCAGATTGAGCATAGTCAAACTAGTATAGACCCATGTTTAAGACCTATGTGTGTTGAATACATTGGCCTTGACGATAAAAGTTATGAATACTACAAAAAACAACTTTTTAACAAGGTCCGAGCTCTTGCAAGGTCTGATGCTAGGTCCGACTAGCTTTGGTTAGCTCTGTCTCTAGGCCTGACTAGCTTTGTTAAGCTCTGGCGCTAGGTTCGACTATCTTTGGTTAGCTCCAGCGCTAGGTCCTGCTAGCCTTGGTAAGTTCCAGCGCTAGATCCTGTTAGTTTAGGTAAGCTCCGGTTCAAAGTCCGGTTTGTTTTGGCAAGGTTCGAAGCTTGATTGCAGTGGTTCTGCTTTTAACTTGCAATGATTCGTACTTGCTTTACATTGATGGAAAGTTTGCCTTGTAATCTTTTACTAAGTTTTTGGTGTGTTTTGGTGGTTATGGCTGATATTATTTTGCTGTGGTTCGCAACATTCTTATGTGAGGTGCTCACGAAAGGTGTTATGGTTTTCGGAACTAACGAGAGTCAAGTCAAGGACTTGTGCTCGGAAGTATCGGTTGTTTATTCATGTGCCAGTGTTGCTTGAGTTCAATACAAGGCTCGTGATGGGATCCATTGAACTATACTTAGGGAGAAGATGAGGTTCAACAACCAAGTTCAGGAGGAATTGTGGTTGAGTTGATCGGGAGGTCGTGCAGCATGTTTGAATCAAGAACAATGCATATGAAGGTATCATGGACATCATTGGAAGATGTTTGCACGTGTGCAAGGAGTTCATGGACGTGGCTACATGGTTCCGAGGCGTGATGAAGAGATGTGGATGTAAAGAATTGGTCGGAAAGGTCCACCCGACTAGGTTATGGACTCAGGCTGCGACTGAGTCGTGTTTGACTCAAATATGGAAAGTTTTGAGTTGGTTATGATAGCATTTCGTGTGGGTCTCGAATTTGAGTTGTTTTAGGAATGTGGGATACGTTCCTAATGTTTTTGGAAGTCTTAGGATTGATTCTATCTGCGTATAGAAGAGTATTGAGCAATTATGGAAAGTTTTGATTCGTGAATTTAGTAGGATTAGAGTCCTAGTTAGGATTGGGTTGGCCTAAGGGCTGGTTATATAATCAAGGGAGGCAAGAGCTCATGGTAGACGACTTTAGGGCTGTTCCTCTTGTGTTTTGATCAATAAAATTCGTAGTTTAAAGGAACTTTTGTGCCTTGTTCGTCCGAGTTGTTTCAGACAAGTTATCTCGTTGAGTTTCTGCGCAACACTAACTTTCTTCGGTCGTTTTATAATAGCTTGAGTTTTACAGATCAAATCAAGGTGATTCCTTTTGGGTTGTCTTCAAAAATTTTTTTAATATCATCTGTGAAAATTTCACGGTCATTGGGTTTTTGGTTTCTGATCTACATGAGTTTATTTGTAGTGTTTCAGAACTGTTTTTCTCGGGTAGGACAGATTGACCTTTCTTCGATCTTTCGATCGTAACTTGAGTTTCTCTAAACAGATTTTCGTGATTCTTGTTGTGATATCTTCGTGACTTGATTCTCTACAGTCTATACTAGTATTGTCACAGTTGAACATGTTTAGATTAGTCGCACACACGGTTTCTTAAACAGATTGGTTTTCTGCAGAGGGGTGTTTGTTGCTTCTGCTGAAAAGTTTTAATCTACCATTCTCCCCCCTCTGGTAGCTTTACATGTGCTCTTCGATCCTACAATTGGTATCAGACCCACGATGCTCTAAGCTTTGTGATTCGCACATGCTTTTGACTAATCCTTATGGAGAAATACTCGGCAAAACCTTGTGTGTTTGTTGGTATTGATTTTGAGGTTTGGAAGGCAGGCTCAAAAGCTTTTATCCAGGCGCAAGGCTTCGCGATATGGGAAAAAGTGTACAAGTCTTACGATGTGCCGCCGAACAATCATGTCACGGCTACAAACTTAAGAGATGTAGACAACAACAACAAAGCCCACAACTTGATAATCCAAGGACTAACTCAGAGCGACTTTGACCGTGTTGCACACCTCCGATCGGTGTACGATGTGTGGAGAGCACTTTGTGACTACCATGAAGGATACAACACGATCAAGGAGGTAAAGCGGGATAAGTTCAAGAAAGAATACATGTGCTTCGAGATGCAACCCGGTGAGTCCATTGATAACCTTTTTGCTCGCTTTAAAAAAATTCTCATCAACTTGTGTAGTGCCAATGTTAATTTTTCAGATGCTGAAAATGCTAGGCAATTGTTAAGTGCATTAGACATGTCAATTTGGGAGATGAAAGTCACATCTATTTGTGAATCTACTGTCATGAGCACACTTACATTAGATGTTCTATATTCTAAATTGAAAACTCATGAAATTGATACAATCTCACGTAAGAACCCCAACAAGTCTCTTGCATTTGTTTCTCAATGTGATATGCCTAGCTCCAACCAATCTTCATCTAGCAATTCACTTACTTGCTGTCTTCACTAACTCTAGAACAAATTGAAGAATTTCTAGAAGAAGAGCTAGCACTCATCTCTACTCGATTCTCAAAAGCATTGCAAAATGTGAGAACTATAAGGAGAGAAAGCTCCAAACCTCAACGATGCTTTGAATGTGGTAAGGTAGGACACTTTCGTACAGATTTCCCTAACCATTCAGGTCCTTCTACCCATGATGAAAAGCAAAAAAAAAGTCAAGTCTGATGAGTAGGATTAGGCCCAATCTTCCGAAAGGTATGTCGATTGGGGTGGAGAACTCGACGTTGATGATCCGCAACACTCGAGCGGTTAGAGTACCCCTGCAATCACTACACCACGGTTCCGTTGGTTATCAACCATGCTGCACACGCTTGACCTTGCCAAGAAGGCTAATCCCTGCAAGTGCAACCAAGAACACGAGCAAGAACATTGAAGACACGATCGGAAATCGCGAAGTTGGGGTCTCACAAACCGTAGAACGGCGATATTATTGATCTAAGCAAAACCCACCGAATATGACCGGCGGCTGCAGTATTTATAATCTAGGGTTCGACCAAAACACGATTAGACGCGTCCCTAATAGACTCTTACGAGATACAAGGCCTAAAGGCCCGATTTGGTTGCGCAGCATCAGACAAAAATCTGGACTCGACTTGTTTCGACGATTCCCATTGACTCCAGAAGAATTTAGAGGTGGGACCAGAACCATTGGAACTTTTATCTTCTCCTCTTTCCGTGCATATGTAGAACGTCTAAAACGGAGTCCGTATGGCTCTTGGGCGTTCGTTTTAAGGTGAACTGCTCCTGGACTCCGAGTTTAACTCGAGTCTGACTTGTAAACTGTTTCCATCCACTTGTGGACGTCCCAGCTGGTTCTCCACGCTCCCAAGGCCTCCTTCCTTCACTTGTTGATCTTCTCCATTATTCTTAATAACAATTAAATCATCACATAGCAATCTATTCTCAAACTCACATGCAAAAGAAGTTAGGAACAAATTCACCTGCTGATTTAATAACTGTGCTCGGGCTCTTATGATTGGTCCTTGCAGTTCAATGTGCATCTCCGCTGTTGTGATGTCCTCATCATCCTCCCCCTCTTGAATTGGAGTCGTCCTCGACTCAAGTTCATCTTCTTCTCCCAAGTACGGTCGCAAATCTGAAATGTTAAATGTAGAACTAACCCCAAAATCGGGAGGCAATTCAAGCTTATATGCATTATCATTAATCTTTTCAACAATATTATGTAGTATCAAAGGGCGCGTGAAAATCTACCAGAGGCGGGGGGTGAATGGTAGATTTAAAAATCTTACACAGCGGAAACAATTAAACCCCAACCCCTTCAGCAGAAAAAACGATCTGTTAAAGAATTTGTGTGTGAGACTAATCTAAACATGTTTCACCATGACAAAAGTGATAGATATCATAGAGAATCAAGTCACGAAGACAACACAACAAGAATCACTCAAATCCGTCGAGAAAAACTCAAGTTATGATCGAAAGATCAAACAAAGGTCAATCTGCCTTTCCCAAAAAAACAGTTCTGGAACACTGCAAAGAAACTCGTGTAGATCATAGACCACAAATACAATGACCGTGAAATTTTGACAGATGATATATAATCAAGTTGTGAATACAACCAAAAAAGAATCACGTTAATTGGATCTGTAAAACTCTAGTTATGATAAAACCACCGACGAAAGGTAGTGCTGTCTAGAAACTCGACGAGTAAAACTTGTCTGGAGCAAGTCGGACGAACAAGGCACAAAGGTTCCTTCAAACTATGAATTTTATTCAATATAACAGAAGAGGAACAGCCCCAAAGTTGTGCACCACGAGCTCTGGGCTCCCTTGCTTATATAACCAGCTCGAAAGCCAACTCAACTCAAATCAGGAACCTAATCCTACTCTGTTCACGAATTGTAACTTTTTATAACTGCTTAGGATTCTTCCATACGCAGATAGAAGCAATCTTAAGACTTCAAAACCCCTTAGGAATATATAACACATTTCTAAACAACTCAAATTCGTGACCCACACTAAATCCTATCATAACCAACTCAAATCTTTCCATATTTGAGTCAAACCCGACTCAGCCGCAGCCTGAGTCCATAACCTAGTCGGTTGGACCTTTCCGACCAACTCTTTACGTCCACATCTCTTCATCACGTCTCGGAACCATGTAGCCACGTCCATGCACTCCTTGCACACGTGCAAACATCTTCCAATGACGTCCACTATACCTTCACATGCATTGTTCTTGATTCAATCATGCTGCGCAACCTCCTGATCAGCTCAACCACAATTCCTCCTGAATTTTGCTGTTGGAACCTCATCTCCTCCCTGAGACTAGTCCAATGGATCCCATCACCAGCCATGTCTTGAACTCAAGCAACACATGCACATGAATAAACAACCAATCTATACGAGCCCAAGTCCTCGACTTGACTCAAGTTAGTTCCGGACACAACACCTTACGTGAGAACCTCACATAAGCATGTTGCAAAACCACAGTAATACGATATCATCCATATCAATCAAAAACACACCAAAGACTTAGCAAATGAATACTAAGCAATTTTCCAGAGATGTAAAGCAAGTATGAAACATTGCAAATGAAAAACAGAAGCATTGCGATCAAGTTCCGGACCTTGCCAGAGCAACCTGGACCTTGAGCCGGAGCTAACAAAAGCTGGTTGAACCTAGCACCGGAGCTTACCAACACTAGTACAACCAAGCTCCCGCCGGAGCTTACAAAACTAGTCAGACCTTGATAAAAAAGTGTTTTGGTGATATTCAAAAACTTTTATCGTCAAAGCAAGTGTATTCACTACAAGCCAATGAATTCAGCACACATAGGTCTTACAATCTCCCCCTTGATGAATGCATTGGTAACACCATTTTAAATCCGAACATTGGCTTATTCACATAAATGTTTTGAAGGCTATTTCTCCCCCTTTGTAAATCAAAATTAAAATGAGAAGAAAATCCAAAAATTATCTCATATTATCTCTCCCCCTTTATTATCTATCCTTATGCACATATTCTCTTTTTCTTCATGCTTATCTCTCCCCCTTTGATAATGTATTCAGCAAGTCATGGGCATATAAACAAATTATCTCTCTCTCTTTCGTTGTTATGAGCATATTATAACATATACATATAAACAAAGCTCATCCAAGTCATACTATCAAGTACCTTACATTATCATATCAATGAAATACATAAAGTAGTGTAAGCCATGCTAGAGATCAAATGTAATTTTCAATTTAAGCAAGTCATGATCTCACAAACTTAACTATTTCAAAACCTGAAAGCATGACACTAGTTGTTACATTTTATTATATTTCAAAGTATAAATTTAGATCATATAATATTTGCAAGAGATTATATGCACATCTGCCTTATTCTAACCAACCAAGCCAAGCCTATGTCATCTGACAATCAGAAGCTTCAGGACATGGTTTTAGTCATACACAACTTCTTCCAAGTTCATTTCTAAGTTCAATGATAAGCCATCTCAAAAGAAGAAGTGTGATGCATGCATATTCTCTTGATCTTTTCTCAATTTATATTTTTTCATAAAAACTCAAAATGTGAGTTGATTACTTGATTAATTCTTAATGATTAAAAGCACTTGTGAACATGTAACAAGTTCAAAACAGCAAGAAAGTTCGACCATGACGAGTTTTAGTGTAAGTAATTATTCCAATTACTAGACATGGCAAAAACTACAAAATGTATAACACGAGTAATGTAGTAAGAACTTTCAGCATGTAAAAGGAATCACAAAGTCATATATGTATGAAATACTATGCTCATATTATTTTAATTTCAGATTCACACATAGACTTCCCAAGTTTCAAAACTCCCCCTCAATTTAAGCCATGAGGATGCATAACCCCTATTTCACTACGAATGTAACAAAAACAAGTGAAATCCAAAGGTTTTGTAAAAATGTCAGCCAATTGTTGTTCGGTATCTACATGGTGAAGCACAATATTTCCTTTTTCAACATTATCTCAGAGAAAGTGATACCTAATGTCAATGTGCTTAGTTCTAGAATGTTGCACGCGGTTTTTAGCAATGCAAATGGAACTAGTGTTATCACAGAACAGTGAAACACTATCTAGGTCAACCCCATAGTCCTTAAGTGTTTGAACAATCCAAAGAATTTGCTAGCAAGCACTAGCAGCAGCTACATATTCAGATTCGGTTGTGGATTGTGCAACTGAATTTTGTTTTCTAGAGGACCAAGCAAGAAGAGAATTACCAAGAAAACGACAAGCATCGGAAGTACTTTTACTATCAATCCTACAACCCCCGAAATCAGCATGCGAAAAATCTTTCAAAGCAACGGTTGAGGAAGAAGGAAGAAAAATTCCAAATTCTTGAGTTCCATGTAAGTACCTAAGAATCCTTTTGACGGCTTGACGATGTGAAGCACGTGGGGAGGCTTGAAACCGTGCACAAAGACATACGTTGAATCGTATATCTGGTCTTGATGCCGTGAGGTACAAAAGTGATATGATCATGCTTCTATATCCTTTTTGATCCACGGGTTCACCATCTTCATCAAGTCCAAGTGTTGTTGCTATTCCCATTGGTGTCCGAAGAGGCTTGCTTTTGTCCATGTTGAAGCGCCTTAGGAGATCTTTTGTATACTTCGTTTGATGCACAAAGGTACCCTCCTTTGTTTGCTTGATTTGCAGCCCCAAAAAGTACGTGAGTTCACCCGTCATACTCATCTCAAATTCTGAACTCATCATAGCTGAAAACTTGGACACAAGATCATGAGAAGCACAACCAAAGATAATATCATCCACATACACTTGAACGAATAATGAGTCATTGCCATGCTTAAGCACAAAAAGAGTTTTATCAACCTTGCCCATGGTAAACCCTTTTTCAAGTAAGAATGTTTTTAACCTATCATACCATGCTCTAGGGGCTTGTTTGAGACCGTACAAGGCTTTGGACAGTTTGTAAACATGATTAGGAAAATCTGGATTTTCAAAACCTGGTGGTTGCTTGACATAAACCTCCTCATCTATGTAGCCATTTAGAAAAGCACGTTTAACATCCATTTGATATAGCTTGAAACCTTTAGATGCAGCAAGGGCTAACAAAATTCTTATGGCTTCTAATCTAGCAACGGGAGCAAAAGTTTCATCAAAATCTGGACCTTAAACTTGAGTGAAACCTTGAGCAACCAACCTAGCCTTATTCCTAACCACAACCCCATCCTCACTTTGTTTATTTTAAATACCCATTTAGTTCCAATTAAAGTGTGACCTTGAGATGGAGGTACAAGTTTCCAAACATTATTTCTTTCAAAATTTTCTAACTCTTCTTGCATGGAAATAATCCAAAATTCATTAGTGAGTGCATGTGATATATCTTTGGGTTCAAAAGAAGCAACAAAAGCAGAATGAGCATAAGAGTTTGGATCGCAAAACCTGGACCGTGTGACTCGTTTGTGCAAGCTTTCAATCATCTGTTGTGGGGGATGATCATTGTAAAACCGTAGGGGAACAGATGTCTCACAAGCTTCTTCTTCTTCATGATCATCACAAATCGATGATCTTGTGACTTGAGGATGATTTGAATCAGCATTGATGGTTGTCGGTGCTGGTTGAGAATTAACATCCAGAGCTGAACCAAAGTCTTTAGCTGCTGAATTTTCGGGCAACAGCTCCAATTCTTCATCATCTTCAACGAAAATGCTTCCCCCCCTACGGATATGGATCTGGACCTGCAATGTTTGAGCTAGTACCTAGGCTAGCTTCATCAAAAGACACTTCACAAGTCTCTACAATTTTGTTAGTGTCAAGTAAAAGCACACGGTAGCCTCTAGTATGAGATGGATAACCAAGAAACATGCCATCAATGGATCTAGGTTCAAATTTATCAAGATTACCATGTTTCTTAACAAAGCATTTGCAACCAAAGACCCGAAAGTGTGTAACACTAGGCCTATGTCCAAACCGGAGCTCATATGGTGTTTTACCTAGCTTAGCACGCAAGAAAACACGATTTGAGACATAACAAGCGGTTGCTAACGCATCAGCCCAAAATTTCCTAGGAGTTTGATATTCATCAAGCATAGTCCTAGCCATCTCAACTAAGGTTCTGTTCTTTCTTTCTACAACACCATTTTGTTGAGGTACATATGGTGAAGAAAATTGATAATCTATTCTATTTTCAGCACAAAAGTGATCAAAAGATTGATTTTTAAATTTAGTTCCATTATCACTTCTAATTGCTTTTAAAGACCCTGGGTGATCAATTGATAATCTAAGAAATAAAGTTCTAAAGTGACTAAAAACTTCATTCTTAGACGCCATAAAGTAAACCCAAGAGTATCAAGAATAATCATCAACAATAACAAGAACATACCATTTACCTCCGAAGGATTGAACACCTACGGTGTCAGGATGCAAAAGTTGACATGGTTCAGTTGACATGATCATTGTGAGAGGAGTATGTGAACCTGCAACCATCTTAGCATGTCTACAAGACGAGCACACAATTTCTTTGTCCCCTTTGAGCTTAGGCAGCCCACGTATGCGATCAAGAGCACTAACACGCGTTAGGTGATCAAAGCCTACGTGACCAAGTCTATGATGCCAAAAATATATGTCCTTTGAATCATTAGCAACTAGACACCTATGCTTAGAGGAAGACATATCAAAATCAGCTTTAAAAACTCTTCCAAACCGAGACATGTTAAAAATAAGCTCACTATTTGAACATACAACTTTGCAGCAGTTTTTATTAAAAATAATTTCTAGATTTTCATCTAGCAATTGTGAAACAGAAAGCAAGTTGTATTTCATATTTTTGACAAGTGCCACATCCTTCAAAGTGTAGTGATCATTTACTCTAACCGAACCCTTAGCAATTATAGAAGTTGAAGAATTATCGGCAAAAGTAACATTCTCTACACGTGACACAAAAGAGAGGGAGGGGAACCAATCTTTGTTACCGGTCATGTGGCGTGAGCAACCTGAATCTACAATCCAAATGTTCGCCTTCCTCAAACGTGTAACCTACATAGAAGCACAATATGTCGATGACTCAATACTGGGGTTAGTCAAAAGGCATTTAGGAATCCAGTACTGAGTCACCCAACGTGCAGCAGGAAAACACGCGAAAGCTGAGACAAAACAACAGGTTTATGAGTCAATGTTTGAGATCTTTTATTCTTAACTACTGACCTATAAGGTGTTACTTGTGTAGCACAAAAATCAGTAGCTCCGGAGGCAAAAACAGAAGGTCTGGAGGTAACCTTTGAATGTTTTTGACTCAAAATAGCAGGTTGTACATTTGGTTCAATATTTGCAGCAAATTTTGCATGAAAGTTATGAGATCTAGCAACCATTCTTTCCCTTTTCTGTTGTTTAGCTAGTCTATAACAAAAATCTATGACATGACCATCTCTACCACAGTAGGTACAATAGAATTTAACTTTGTGTTCATGTCTAGATGAGCAAACTATATTTTTATTTGACACTGAATGAGACAACACTCCTGCGGATTTGAAAACCACTTCTTTTTGTTTAGGAATTGTTTGAATAAAACCACTTCCTAATTACTTTACAATTTTAGGTGGATGTGCCTTAGCATGAGCATGAGAATCAAAACCTAAACCAGTTTTATCATTGCAAGACTTGGATGAATAGCAGCAATTTTAGGTTCTTATTCCCATTACAAAACCAATCAAATGTCTTATGCATGTTATCAACTTTATTGGACAGATCAAGGCAATTTTCACATGAAGTTTTTCCTTTTAATTTGCAATTGGAAGAATATTTAACTTCATGACAACATAAAGCATTGTTCAATATAGAGATTTCATTCATAGCATCTTGCAGTTTCTTATCAAGATCATCACAACTAGAACAATGCAAATCAATTGTAGAACAAGAAGCATCTTTTAAGTTTCCAATATTAAGTGCAGCAAGCTTTTTGTTCTTTTCAATTTTAAGTTCAAGTTCATCAAGTGTGGAGGTATGTGCACTTCTTAGGGAGGACAATTGTTCATATATTAAGTCACATGAGGAACAAGAATCATCACTAGGAATCAAGGATTTCAACGATTAATTTCAGATTCTAGTGACTCAATTTTAATAGCATTGTCCCTAAGCTTTTTGTCCTTTTTTCTTAACAATAACAGTGGCACGAGAAATAGCATCACACATTTCTTCGCAAGTAGGACATACCTCTTCATTGTCATTGTTGTGTTCTGCCTCCTCCATACTTGATCTTGACATGCCCGCCATGAAGCACAAATTTGCCAAATCATCTTCATCTTCATCACTTCCAATGTCCACGTTGCTTGAGCCAAGTTCCTGGAGTGCTGAGATAAAACTGCTCACCAAATGACGTCCTGTAAAACCCTTCTTCTTCTTCTTATCGTTTGTTGAGGAGTTCTTTGTCCTTGATTGTTTTTCTTCCCGGGAGGTAGGACCTGAAAGGTTAGGACAATCTGAACGAAAATGTCCTGTCTTACCACATTCAAAGCATCGTTGAGGTCCGGAGCTTCCTCTCCTTCTAGTTCTCACATTTTGCAATGCTTTTGAGAACCGGGTAGAGATGAGGGCTAGCTCCTCCTCTGGAAACTCCTCAATCTGTTCAAGGGTTAGAGAGGACAGCAAAGCAAGTGTACCATAAGATGATGTTTGACCGGAACTAGGCATGTCACATTGAGAAACAAAAGCAATAGACTTGTTGGGGTTCTTACGTGAGATTATGTCAATTTCATGAGTTTTTAACTTGGAATATAGCACATCTAAAGTAAGTGAACTCATGACAGTAGATTCATGAATAGATGTGACTTTCATCTCCCAAATTGACATATCTAATGCATTTAGCAATTGCCTAGCATTTTCAGCATCTGAAAAATTAATATTGACACTACGCAAGTTGCTGAGAATCTTATTAAAGTGAGCAAAAAGGTCATGAATAGACTCACTGGGTTGCATATCGAAGCGCATGTATTCTTTCTTGAACATGTCTTGCCTTACCTCTTTGATCGTGTTTGATCCCTTCGTGGTAGTCACAAAGTGCTTTCCACACATCGTATGCAGATCGGAGGTGTGCAACACGATCGAAGTCGCTTTGTGTTAATCCTTGTATGATCAAGTTCCGAGCCTTGTTGTTGTTGTCGACATCTCTCAGATTTGTAGCTATAACTTGATCGTTTGATGGCACTTCGTAAGGCTTGTATACCTTCTCCCATATTGCAAAGCCTTGTGCTTGGATGAAAGCCTCCATGCATACCTTCCAAACCTGAAAATCAATACCAGCGAACACACAAGGTTTGGCAGAGTATTTCTCCATGATGATTAGTCAAAAACACGCACAAATCACAAAGATTAGAGCACCGTGGCTCTGATACCAGTTGTAGGATCGAAGAGCACGTGAAAAGCTACCAGAGGGGGGTCAATGGTAGATTTAAAAATCTTACGCGGCAGAAATAATTAAACCCCATCCCCTTCGGCAAAAAAATGATCTATTAAAGAAGTCGTGTGTGAGACTAATCTAAACATATTTCACCGTGACAAAAGTTATAGATATAACAGATAATCAAGTCACGAAGACAACACAACAAGAGTCACTCAAATCCGTAGAGAAAAACTAAAGTTATGATCAAAAGATCAAACAAAGGTCAATCTGCCCTTCCCAGAAAAAACAGTTCTGGAACGATGCAAAGAAACTCGTGTAGATCATAGAACACAAATCCAATGACTGTGAAATTCTGACAGATGATAGATAATCAAGTTGTTAAGACAACCGAAAAAGAATCACGTCAATTGGATCTGTAAAACTCGAGTTATGATAAAACCACCGACGAAAGGTAGTGCTGTCAAGAAACTCGACGAGTAAAACTTGTCTGGAACAAGTCGGACGAACAAGGCACAAAGGTTCCCTCAAACTATGAATTTTATTCAATAGAACAAGAGTAACAGCCCCAAAGTCGTGCACCGCGAGCTCTGGGCTCCATTGCTTATATAACCAGCTCGAAAGCCAACTCAACTCAAATCACGAACTTAATCCTACTCTGTTCACGAATCGTAACTTTCCATAACTGCTTAGGATTCTTCTATACGCAGATAGAAGCAATCTTAAGACTTCCAAACCCCTTAGGAACGCATACCACATTCCTAAACTACTCAAATTCGTGACCCACATGAAATCCTATCATAACCAACTCAAATCTTTCTATATTTGAGTCAAACCTGACTCAGCCGCAGCCTGAGTCCATAACCTAGTCGGTTGGACCTTTCCGACCAACTCTTTACGTCCACATCTCTTCATCATGTCTCGGAACTATGTAGCCACGTCCATGCACTCCTTGCACACGTGCAAACATCTTCCAATGATGTCCACGATACCTTCACATGCATTGTTCTTGATTCAATCATGTTGCGCAACCTCCTGATCAGCTCAACCACAATTCCTCCTAAATTTTGCTGTTGGAACCTCATCTCCTCCCTGAGACTAGTCCAATGGATTCCATCACCAGCCATGTCTTGAACTCAAGCAACACCTGCACATGAATAAACAACCAATCTATACGAGCCCAAGTCCTCGACTTGACTCAAGTTAGTTCCGAACAAAACACCTTACGTGAGAACCTCATATAAGCATGTTGCAGAACCACAGTAACACGATATCATCCATATCAACCAAAAACGCACCAAAGACTTAACAAATGAATACTAAGCAATCTTTCCAGAGATGTAAAGCAAGTACGAAACATTGCAAATGAAAAACAGAAGCATTGCGGTCAAGTTCTGGACCTTGCCAGAGCAACCCGGACCTTGAGCCGGAGCTAACAAAAGCTAGTAGAACCTAGCGCCGGAGCTTACCAAAACTAGTACAACCAAGCTCCCGCCGAAGCTTACAAACTAGTAGGACCTTGATAAAAAAGTGTTTTGGTGATATTCAAAAACTTTTATCGTCAAAGCAAGTGTATTCACTACAAGCCAATGTATTCAGCACACATAGCTCTTACATCTTAAAAGGACCAGCAGCTTGTGGCATAAGTTTAGATTTTCTCAAGTTGGGAAATCGCTTTTTTCTCAAATGTAACCACACCAAATCACCCGGTTCAAGTTTTACTTCTTTTCTACCTTTACTACCTGCAATCCTATACTTCTCATTCATCATTTCAATATTTTTCTTTGTAGTTTCATGCATCTTAAGAATGAATTCAGATCTGTGTGTACCATCCAAATTTATAGTTTCAGATGGAGGCAAAGGTAGTAAATCAATAGGAGCACGGGGATTGAAACCATACACTACCTGGAATGGACATACCTTTGTCGTGGAGTGAACAGAACTGTTGTAAGCAAATTCTATATGTGGTAAACACTCCTCCCAAAACTTCAAATTTGTTTTTAAGACAGCCCGCAACATAGTGGATAAAGTACGATTAACTATCTCGGTCTGTCCATCCGTTTGTGGGTGACATTTAGTTGAAAACAGCAACTTGGTTCCCAATTTATACCACAAAGTTCTCCAAAAATGACTTAAAAATTTTGCATCACGATCAAAAACAATAGTATTTGGCACACCATGTAAACGAACAATTTCCGTCATAAATAAATCAGCAATGTGTGAGGCATTATCATTCTTATGACAAGGTATAAAGTGTGCCATTTTGGAAAAACGATCAACAACTACAAAAATACTATCCCTCCCCCTCTTAGTCCTAGTACATCCCAAAACAAAGTCCATAGAAATATCCTCCCAAGGTACACTAGGAACAGGAAGAGGCATATAAAGACCATGTGGGTTAAGGCGAGACTTAGCTTTGTTACAAGTAGTGCATTGTGACACGTAGCGCTCGACATCACGCCTCATCTTTGGCCAAAAGAAGTGTGTGGGCAGCACGTCTTCAGTTTTCTTCACTCCAAAATGTCCCATCAAACCTTCTCCATGTGCTTCCTGCAAAAGTAATAGACGAATGGAGCTAGCTGGAACGCATAGGTTGTTAGCACGATAGAGGAGACCCTCTCGCAGCACATATTTATTCCAAGTTCTTCCTTCTCTACAATTTTCAAAAGCATCTTTGAAGTCCAAATCAGTAGGATATAATGCTTTTATTGTTTCCAAACCAAAGATTTTATGATCAAGTTGGGACAGCATGGTATAACGCCTAGATAATGCATAAGCAACGATATTTTCCTTCCCTTTCTTATGCTGAATGATGTATGGAAACAACTCTATGAACTCAATCCATTTAGCATGTCGTTTATTCAGATTGGTTTGACACTTAAGATACTTCAATGATTCATTATCGGAATGTATGACAAACTCCTTAGACCAAAGATAATGTTGCCAAGTTTGTAATACACGCACTAAGGCGTACAATTCCTTATCATAAGTAGAATAATTCAGAGAAGGACCATGAAGTTTTTCACTAATGAAAGCAACGGGTTTACCTCCTTGTATGAGAACGCCTCCAATACCAATGCCGCTTGCATCGCATTCTAGCTCAAAGGTCTTGTCAAAATCAGGAAGTTGTAGCAATGGTGCTTGTGTAAGCTTCGATTTGAGAGCATCAAAAGCGTGTTGCTGCTGTTCGCCCTATCAAATTGGCACTCCCTTCTTTGTTAGCTCATGTAGAGGTGCTGCAATGGTGCTGAAATCCCGCACAAAGCACCGATAAAAACCTGCAAGACCAAGAAAAGTACGAACCTCTGTGACGGTTGTTGGGGCTGCCCAGCTAGTGATTGCTTCAATTTTTGCCTCATCCATCTCAATTCCCTGCGAGGAAACGACATAGCCAATAAACGAGACTCGATTGGAGCAAAAGATGCACTTTTCGAGGTTACCAAACAAACGTGCATCTCTCAAAATAGTAAAAACAGCACGTAAATAATCAAGATATTCATCATATGACTTGCTGTAAATGAGGATATCATCGAAGTAAACCACCACAAATTGTCCAATGAAAGCACGTAAAACCTTGTTCATTAAACGCATAAAGGTGATGGGTTCATTAGTTAAACCAAAAGGCATGACTAACCACTCATAAAGTCCAAACCTGGTTTTAAATGAAGTTTTCCATTCATCTCCTAGTGCCATTCTAATTTGGTGGTAACCACTACGCAAGTCAATTTTTGTGAAGATGATAGGACCACTCAATTCATCAAGCATGTCATCTAATCGAGGAATAGGATAACAATATCGAATGGTGATGTTATTAATCGCTCGACAATCAACACACATGCGCCAACTACCATCTTTCTTAGGAACCAAAAGAACAGGAACGGAACAAGGGCTAAGGTTTTCACGAATGTACCCGCGGTCCAAAAGATCTTGGACTTGTCGCTGAATTTCCTTAGTTTCTTGTGGATTCGCCCTGTATGCTGCACGATTTGGCAAACTTGCTCCTGGAATCAAATTGATTTTGTGTTCAATGCCTCTCATCGGTGGTAAACCATGGGGTATCTCGGAGGGAAACACATCCTCAAACTCCTGCAAAAGGTTAGCAACAGCAGGGGGTAATGCAATAGACAATTCATGAAGTGAAAACATGTCTTCTTTGCAAACTAAAGCATAGCACATCCCCTTAGCATCGAATAAATCAGCAAGTTCAGATTTAGTTGCGAGCGACGATGGTGATTTTAACTTAATAACTTGTTGTTTTTCAGATTCTAATTTTGTTGCTTTTCCATCACGAATTTTACTCTTCTCAAAATGCACAATTTCAGCAAGAGTCATGGGGAGCAATGTGATTTTCTTTCCCTTATGCATGACAGTATATTTATTGGTTCTACCATGATGAATAGCATCTGTATCAAATTTCCAAGGACGACCCAATAAAAGAGGACAAGCATCCATAGGAACAACATCAAAATCAGAAAAATCATGGTATGAACCAATTGAAAAATGTATTCTCGCTGTTTGTGTTACCTGAACCTTACCGCTGTTGTTGAACCATTGAATGTGGTACAGATGAGGGTGTGCTCTTGTTGTTAAACCGAGTTTTTTGATGACATCCATGTTCACCAAGTTATTGCAGCTACCTCCATCAATTATAGTGTGTACACGGCAGTCCTTGACGACGAGAAACATGTGGAAGAGGTTGTGTCGTTGTAGCTTGTCGTCGGTCTCCACTTTGGAGCTCAAGGCATGCTGCACAATGATGCTCCTATAGTTCTCCGTCACCGCTGTACCAATACCTCTTCTTTGGTGTGTTCGTCATTTGGATCTATAAACTTAGTAGCAAGAGAATATTCATCTTCAACATCTGAAGTACTATCATACCCGCCATCGTCGCGTGCTATGTATGCTCGTTTGCTCGGGCAATCTCTCATCATATGACCAAGTCCCTGGCAGCAGTGACACTTAATGTCGGAAGTACGACCCGTAGAAGGAGTGAACGACGAAGGCTTGAATGATGTCGCCTTGCTGCCTTGCAGCACGCGAGAAGGTGGAGCAGCAGGTATAGCTCGTTGGCCGCCATTGAGTGGTGTAGTCGCTGCACCGGGGGTCGAAGATGGTGCTGTTTTGGATGGTGTAGTCGCTGCACGCGGCGTGAAGTTGCTCCTCGTGCATTGTTGCTGTTGTTGGCGGCCTCGCAATTCTTTTTTTGCCAATATAGCAAGCTGAAACAATCTGTTAATAGTATCATATTCCTTGTAATCAACAATATCCTAAATTTCACACCTCAACCCCCCATAAAAATGATCTATTTTATCATCCATGTCCTCTACTACCCCACAACGTAGCATGCCCTTTTGTAACTCTTGAAAATACTTCTCTACGGACATGTTACCTTGGTCTAAGCGCTGCAATTTTTTGCGAAGGTCCAGCTGAAAAGATGGAGGAACAAATCAAACACGCATAGCTTCCTTTAATCTATCCCATGTTGGAGGATCGGTTCTAGTTTTAACAAGTTCATTCCACCATATGATAGCAAAGTCCTTAAACTCACTAGTGGCTTGACAAACTCTATGTTGTCCACGAACAAGATGGGCATTAAATTTTTTCTCTACTGTCATCTCCTAATCAATATAAGCCTCAGCATCATAAGCACCAAAATAACAGAGTATAGTAAATTTCACTTTAGCAAAATGATCATCAAGAGGATGATTATAATTGTTATGATTATTACCTCCCATACCTCGACGATAAAGTGGCAGTCTTGGCTGATTATTGTGATCTTCCAGTTCATCATAAGCATTGTCTTCTTGTCTTCCAGCGAGAGGCAACCGAGCCTCAAAAGTATTCATCCGAAGAGCAAGGTCATCCAGTTGGCGAGTCAAGTTCGCCAATGACTCCTCCGTTGCTGCGTTGTATTTGGCGAACATATCCGTCATGGTCTTCAACATATCACGTAACTCAGCATGTTGAACGCATTCGTCATCATTGTCTTCTCCTACCATTGTTAGTAGGAAACAAAAGACAACAAGAAAAATATGTTATCCCTAACAACTACGGTGACAATGTGGAAAGTGGAAGAAAACAATCTCTCTCGCTCAAGCGTCTTACCATGCTCTTACAAGTGTTCTTACCGACACAACAGGTGGTCTGGACGGTGAGATGAACCAATGAACTGTGGGATGATTGCAAAGGTACCTGTTATGCTCAAGAGAAAGGTGGAGCTTGGATGGCACAATATGGTGGCTAATAAGCAGAAAATCGTTAACAGCTAAACAAAGTTGAATAAGTATTCAATAAAGGAAACTATTGCTGGTCAACCGAGTGCCCTAGAGCCTAGCACAACATAGGGAAGTATCAAGGCAAAAGAAAGAAAGAATGATATAGCCAACAAAACAGCACCAAGTGGTATAGGCCAATTGCTTTAATATGCGTGCTCTTCACTATTTTGTTTTCTTTTTTGAAATAATTTTTTGATATTTTTTCTTTACTCAGGAGCACAAATATAGGTATCACACAAATTTGCAGCTCAATTGGATGTAATATGCGGCCTATAGAAAATCAAGAAAATTCTTTAAAATTCGTGCTGAAACTTCAAAGGCCGGATAGCCTATCTTCCGAGGGGAATTTGGGCAATCTAATTTCGCCAAACGTGGCGAAATGGTGGAAAATTAGATGCAAAATTTCGCGTAGATGAATTTGAAAAAAAAAATCGCCCGATTTCGAGTTCGTATGCGAAAGTTATGGTCGTTTTAAGGTAGGTTGTCCGAGTTATGTTTTTTTTGGATGTTGGTTCCAACTCGGTTTGAGAATAGAGCTCGCAATCAGATATGAAAACGATCGAGAATTTGCACAGCAACTAATGGGGTGGTGTGTGATCATTCAATGATGAATGGCACAAAGATTTGTCACCTAATCTAGGACTGGCGATGCGGGAGTTCACGCAAGGCGGCTAGCTAGGGCAAACCGATGAACGTGGTGGATCGGTTTGTTATTTAGGGATTGTGGAATAGGTGTTGAATAGCAAGAAAACAAGGACGAAACACGATAACTAGGATCCAAAACACAAAGCTACACCAGCAACAAGACTCGACCACACGAATGCAAACTCAACAATGCAAACTGAAAAACAAAACTGTAGGCACTATAGTCTGGGAAGGGGTAAAAACGATCTAATTTTTTATGTGGCTTTTCTGTGGACTCTAGGTATGAACAAAATCGATCTAATGGAAGGAAAACAAAGATACCTCACAGGCAACCTGGAAATGTGATACCAATTAATGAGTAGGTTTAGGCCCGATCTTCCAAAAGGTATGTCGATTGGGGTGGAGAACTCAATGTTGATGATCCGCGGCACTCGAGCGGTTCCTGTACCCCTGCAATCACTACACCACGGCTCCGTTGGTTATCAACCGTGCTGCACACACTTGACCTCGCCAAGAAGACTAATCCCTGCAAGTGCAACCGAGAACACAAGCAAGAACGTCGAAGACACGATTGGAAATCGTGAAGTTGGGGTCTCACAAACCGTAGAACGGCGATATTATTGATCTATGCAAAACCCACCAAATATGACCGGCGGCTGCAGTATTTATAGGCTAGGGTTAGACCAAAACACGATTAGACGTGTCCCTAATGGACTCTTACGGGATACAAGGCCCAAAGGCCCGATTCAGTGGCGCAGCACCCGACAGAAATCTTGACTCGACTTGTTTCGATGATTCCCAATGACTCCGGAGGAATTTTGAGGTGGGACTAGAACTATTGGAAATTTTATTTTCTCCTCTTTCCGTGCATATGTAGAACGTAAAAAACGGAGTCCGTATGCCTCCTGGGCCTCCGTTTTAAGTTGGACTGCTCCTGGACTCCGAGTTGAACTCGAGTCTGAGTTGTAAACTGTTTCCATCCACTTGTGGACGTCCCAGCTGGTTCTGGCCTCCTTCCTTCACTTGTTGATCTTCTCCATTATTCCTAATAACAATTAAACCATCACATAGCAATCTATTCTCAAACTCACATGCAAAAGAAGTTAGGAACGAATTCACCTGCTGATTTAATAACCGTGCTCGTGCTCTTGTGAGGTGTCCCTGCAGTTCAATGTGCATCTCCGCTGTTGTGATGTCCTCATCAAAGCCCTCTTCTGGCAACATCAACAAGAAAAAGAAGGGTTTTACAGGACGCAAACTGATAAACAGTTTCATCACCGCACTTCACGAACTTGGCTCGAGTGATGTAGACATTAGAAGTGACGAAGATGAAGATGATCTGGCAAACTTGTGTTTCATGGTGGGCAAATCAAGATCAAGCATGGAGGATGCAGAACACAATAGTGACAATGAAGAGGTATTTCCTACATGCGAAGAAATGTGTGATGCTATTTCTCGTGCCACTGTTGTTGTTATGAAAAAAGACAAAAAACTTAGGGACAATGCTGTTAAAATTGAGTCACTAGAATATGAAATTAATCATTTGAAAACCTTGATTCCTAGTGAGGATACTTGTTGCTCATGCGATTTAATATATGAACAATTGTCCTCCTTAAGAAATGCACACTCCTCCAATCTTGATAAACTTGAGTTAGAGATTGAAAAGAACAAAAAGCTTGCTGCACTTAATGATAGAAAATTAAAAGATGCTACTTGTTCTACAATTGATTTGCATTGTTCTACCTGTAATGATCTTGAAAAGAAACTAAAGATGCTATGAATGAAATTTGAATACTTAACAATGCTTTACATGCTCGTGAAGTTAAATATTGTTCTAATTGCAAATTAAAAGGAAAAACTTCATCTGAAAACTGCCTATAATTGTCTAAGAATCTTGATGACATGAATAGGTCACTAGAGCAATTTTGTATTGGGAACAAAAATCTAAACTTGCTACTGAATTCATCCAAATCTTACAAAGATAAAACTGGTTTAGGTTTTGATTCTTATTTTCATGCTAAAGCACATCCACCTAAAATTGAAAAGTCATTAGGAAGTGGTTTGATTAAAACAGTTCATAAACAAAAAGAGATGGCTTTTAAATCTGCAGGAATGTTGTTACATTCGGGTTCATATAAACATACTGCATGCTCGTCTAGACATGAACACAAAGAAAAATTTCATTGTACCTGTTGTGGTAGAGATGGTCATGTCATAGATTTTTGTTATAGACTAGCTAAACAACATAAAAAGAAAAAAAATGCAAGCTAGATCTTATAACTCTCATGCAAAATTTGCTGCACATACTAAACTGAATGTCAGGAACATGCAACCTACAGTTATGAGTCAGAAATATTCAATGTTTACCTCCAGAGCTTCAGTTTTTGCCTCAGGACCTTCTATTGTTACCTCCGGGCCTTCTGTTTTTTCCCCTGGAGCTACTGATTTTCGTGCTACACAAGTAACACCTTATCGGTCAGTAGTTAAGAACAAAAAATCTCAAACTTTGACTCATAAACCTGCTGTTTTATCTCATCTTTCGGGTGTTTTCCTGCTGCACGTCGTGTGACTCAGTACTGGATTCCTAAATGCCTTTTGACTAACCCCAGTATTGGGTCATCAACGTATTGTTCTTCTATGTAGGTTACACGGTTGAGGAAGGAGAACATTTGGATTGTGAATTCAGGTTGCTCATGCCACATGACCGGTAACAAAGGATAGTTCTCCTCCCTCTCTTTTGTGTCACGTGTAGAGAATGTTACTTTTGCCGATAATTCTTCAACTCATATAATTGCTAAGGGTTCAGTTAGAGTAAATGATCACTATACTTTGAAGGATGTGGCACTTGTTAAAAAATTGAAATACAACTTGCTTTCCGTTTCACAACTGCTAGACGAAAATCTGGAAATTATTTTCAAAAAAAATTGCTACAAAGTTGTAGATTCAAATAGTGAGCTTATTTTTAACATGTCTCAGTTTGGAAGAGTTTTCAAAGCTGATTTTAATATTTATTCTTCTAAGCATAGGTGTCTAGTTGCTAATGATTTCAAAGCCTTATATTTTTGGCATGGTAGACTTGGTCACGTAGGCTTTGATCATCTCACGTGTGTTAGTGCTCTTGATTGCATACGTGGGTTGCCTAAACTAAAAAAGGACAAAGAAATTGTGTGCTCTTCTTGTAGACATGCTAAGATGGTTGCAGGTTCACATACTCCTCTCACAATGATCATAATAACTGAACTGGGTCAACTTTTGCATTTTGACACCGTAGGACCTTCACGTGTTCAATCCTTCGGAGGTAAATGGTATGTTCTTGTGATTGTTGATGAATATTCTAGATACTCTTGGGTTTACTTTATGGCATCTAAGAATGAAGCTTTTAGTCACTTTAGAACTTTATTTCTTAGATTATCAATTGATCACCCAGGATCTTCAAATGCAATTAGAAGTGAAATAGAACCGAATTTAAAAATCAATCTTTTGATCACTTTTGTGCTGAAAATGGAATAGATCATCAATTTTCTTCACCATATATACATCAACAAAATGGTGTTGTAGAAAGAAAGAACAGAACCTTAGTTGAAATGGCTAGGACTATGCTTGATGAATATCAAACTCCTAGAAAATTTTAGGGTGATGCGATTGCAACCGCGTGTTATGTCTCAAATCGTGCTTTCTTGCGCGCTAACCTAGGTAAAACACCATATGAGCTCCGATTTGGACATATGCCTAGTGTTACACACTTTCGGGTCTCTGGTTGCAAATGCTTTGTTAAGAAATATGTTAATCTTGATAAATTTGAACCTAGATCCATTGACAGCATGTTTCTTGGTTATCCATCTCATACTAGAGGATACCGTGTGCTTTTACTTGACACTAACAAAATTTTGGAGACTTGTGAGGTGTCTTTTGATGAAGCTATCCCAGGTACTAGCTCAAACATTGCAGGTCCAGATCCATATATTCAAGGGGAGGGTATTTTTGAAGAAGAAGAAGAAGAGTCAGTGATATTGCCTGATAGTTCCGAAGCTGACACGTGTCCAACTCCGAACTTTGCACAAGCTCTGACTACCATCTCTATTGGTCCTGATCGTCCACAAGCCACAAGCTCATCAATCTGTGATGAACCTGATGAAGAAGAAGCTTGTGAGACATCTGCTCCTCTATGGATTTTCAAGAATCATCCCCCGCAACAGATAATTGGAAGCTTGCATGAGCGAGTTACACCAGGTTTTCCGACCCCAATTCTCAAGCTCAATCTACTTTTGTTGCTTCTTTTGAACCCAAAGATATATCACACGCACTCACTAATGAATTTTGGATTATTGCCATGCAAGAAGAGTTAGAAAATTTTGAAAGAAATAATGTTTGGAAACTTGTACCTCCACCTCAAGGTCACACTTTAATTGGAACTAAATGGGTGTTTAAAATAAACGAAGTGAGGATGGGGTTGTGGTTAGGAATAAGGCTAGGTTGGTTGCTCAAGGTTTCACTCAAGTTGAAGGTCTAGATTTTGATGAAACTTTTGCTCCTGTTGCTAGATTAGAAGCCATAAAATTTTGTTAGCTTTTGCTGCATCTAAAGGTTTCAAGTTATATCAAATGGATGTTAAAAGTGTTTTTCTTAATGACTATATAGATGAGGAGGTTTATATCAAGCAACCACCTGGTTTTGAAAATCCATATTTCCCTAATCATGTTTTCAATCTGACTAAAGCCCTGTATGGTCTAAAACAAGCTCCTAGAGCATGGTATGATAGGTTACAAACATTCTTACTTGAAAAGAGGTTTACCATGTGCAAGGTTGATAAAACTATTTTTGTCCTTAAGCATGGCAATGACACATTATTCGTTCAAGTGTGTGTGGATGATATTATCTTTGGTTGTGCTTCTCATGATCTTGTGTCCAAGTTTTCAGCAATGATGAGTTTAGAATTTGAAATGAGTATGATGGGTGAACTCACTTACTTTTTGGGGCTGCAAATCAAGCAAACCGAGGAAGGTACCTTTGTGCATCAAATGAAGTATACAAGGGACCTTCTCAAGCGCTTCAACATGGAGAAAAGCAAGCCTCTTCGGACACCAATGGGAACAACATCAACACTTTAACTTGATGAACATGGTGAACCCATGGATCAAAAAGAATATAGAAGCATGTTCGGATCACTTTTGGACCTCAAAGCATCAAGACCGTACATACAATTCAGCGTATATTTATGTGCACGGTTTCAAGCTTCCCCACGCGCTTCACATTGTCAGGCCATCAAAAGAATTCTCAGGTACTTACATGGAACTCAAGAATTTGGCATTTTTCTTCCTTCTTCCTCAACCGTTACTTTGAAAGCTTTTTCGGATGCTGATTTTGGGGGTTGTAGGATTGATTGGGAAAGTACTTTTGGTGCTTGTTATTTTCTTAGTAATTCACTTGTTGCTTGGTCCTCTAGAAAACAAAACTCAGTTGCACAATCCACAGTTAAATCTGAATATGTAGCTGCTGCTAGTGCTTGCTCACAAATTCTTTGGATTGTTCAAACATTAAGGACTATGGGGTTGATTTAGATAGTGTTCCACTGTTTTGTGATAACACTAGTGTCATTTGCATTGCTAAAAACCCCGTGCAACATTCTAGAACTAAGCACATTGATATTAGGTATCACTTTCTCCGTGATAATGTTGAAAAAGGAAACATTGTTCTTCACCATGTAGATATTGAACAACAATTGGCTGACATTTTCACAGAACCGTTGGATTTCACTCGTTTTTGTTACATTCGTAGTGAAATAGGGGTTATGCATCCTCATGGCTTAAATTGAGGGGGAGTTTTGAAACTTGGGAAGTCTATGTGTGAATCTGAACTTAAAATAATATGAGCATAGTATTTCATACATATATGACTTTGTGATTCCTTTTACATGTTAAAAGTTCTTACTACATTACTCATGTTATAAAATTTGTAGTTTTTGCCATGACTAGTAATTGGAATAATTACTTACACTAAATCTGGTCATGATCGAACTTTCTTGCTGTTTTGAACTTGTTGCATGATCACAAGTGCTTTTAATCATAATGAATTGATCAAGTAATCAACTCACATGTTGAGTTTTATGAACAAATATAAATTGAGAAAAGATCAAGAGAATATGCATGCATCACACTTCTTCTTTTAGGATGGCTTATCATTTCACTTAGATATGAACTTGGAAGAAGTTGTGTATGACTAAAACCATGTCCTTAAGCTTCTGATTGTCAAATGACATAGGCTTGGCTTGGTTGGTTTGAATAAGGAAGATGCGCATATAATATCTTGCAAATATCATATGATCTAAATTTGTTCTTTGAAAAATAATAAAATGCAGCAACAAGTCTCATGCTTTTAGGTTTTGAAATAGTCAAGTTTGTGAGATCATGACTTGCTTAAATTGAAAACTACATTTGATCTCTAGCATGGCTTACACTACTTTATGTATCTCATTGTTGTGATAGTGTAAGTTACTTGATAGTATGACTTGGATGAGCTTTGTTTTATATGTATATGTTATAATGTGCTCATAACAAATTAAAATTTCTCGTTTGTACCTTGCTGAATACATTGTCAAAGGGGGAGAAGTATGGAAGGGGGAGAAATATGTATAGGGAGAGAAATTGTTTTCAAAACTTTTCATGCCAATGTTCGGATTTTAAGTGGTGTTGCCAATGCATTCATCAAGAGGAAGATTGTGAGACCTATGTGTGCTGAATACATTGGCTTTGACGATAAAAGTTTTGAATACTACCAAAACACCTTTTTAACAAGGTCCGACTTTAGGTCTGAGCTCCTGCAAGGTCCGACGCTAGGTTCGACTATCTTTGGTTAGCTCCGACTCTATGTCCGACTAGATATGGTAAGCTCCGGAACTAGTTTCGACTCACTTTAGTTAGCTCCAGCACTAGGTCCTACTAGCTTTGGTATATTCCAGCGCTAGAACCTGTTAGTTTTGGTAAGCTCCGGTTCAAGGTCCGGTTAGTTTTGGCAAGGTTCGGAGCTTGATCGCAGTAGTTCTGCTTTTAACTTGCAATGATTCGTACTTACTTTACATTGATGGAAAGTTTGCTTAGTAATCTTTTACTAAGTTTATGGTGTGTTTTGGTGGTTACGGCTGATATCATTTTGCTGTGGTTTGCAACATGCTTATGTGAGGTGCTCACGAAAGGTGTTGTGGTTTTCGGAACTAACGAGAGTCAAGTGGAGGACTTGTGCTCGGAAATATCGTTGTTTATTCATGTGCAGGTGTTTCTTAAGTTCAAGATATGGCTCGTGATGGGATCCATTGAACTAGTCTTAGGGAGAAGATGAGGTTCAACAACCAAGTTCGGGAGGAATTGTGGTTGAGTTGATCGGGAGGTTGCGCAACATGTTTGAATCAAGAACAAAGCATATGAAGGTATCGTGGACATCGTTGGAAGATGTTTGAATGTGTGCAAGGAGTGCATGGATGAGGTTACATGGTTCCGAGGCGTGATGAAGAGATGTGGACGTAAAGAATTGGTCGGAAAGGTCCAACCGACTAGGTTATGGACTCAGGATGCGGCTGAGTTGTGTTTGACTCAAATATGGAAAGTTTTGAGTTGGTTATGATAGGATTTCGTGTAGGTCACGAATTTGAGTTGTTTTAGAAATGTGGGATATGTTCCTAATGTTTTTGTAAGTCTTAATATTGCTTCTATCTGCGTATAGAAGAGTTTGAGCAGTTCTGGAAAGTTTCGATTCGTAAATTGAGTAGGATTAGAGTCCTAGTTAGGACTGGGTTGGCCTAAGTGCTGGTTCTATAAGCAAGGGAGGCCAGAGCTCGTGTTAAACAACTTTGGGGTTGTTTTTTATCAATAAAAACCGTAGTTTGATGGAACTTTTGTGCCTTGTTCGTGTGACATGTTTCAGATAAGTTTTCTTGTCGAGTTTCTACACAACACTACCTTTCTTCAGTGGTTTTATCGTAACTCGATTTTTACAGATCCAGTCGACGTTGTTCCTTTTGGTTTGTCTTCACAACTTGTTTTTATATCATCTGTGAATATTTCACTGTCATTGGATTTGTGGTTTCTGATCTACATGAGTTTATTTGCAGTGTTCTAGCACTGTTTTTCTCCGGTAAGACAGGTTGATCTTTGTTTGATCTTTCAATCCTAACTTGAGTTTCTCTCGACGTGTTTTCATGATTCTTGTTGTGATGTCTTTGTGACTTGATTCTCTACCATTTATACTAGTTTTGTCACAGTTGAACATATTTAGATTAGTCGCGCACACGGTTTCTTAAATAGATTAGTTTTCTGTCGAGGGGTGTTTTGTTGCTTCTGCTGAAAAGTTTTAATCTACCATTCACCGCTCCCCCCCCCCCCACCCTGTAGCTTTACACGTGCTCTTCGATCCTACACTATGTTAAAATCTTTTCAAACTTCCTTGATCAAGATTACACATGTGCACATGCTAAACTTCTACACTGGAACTTATCATATTTTCCGTCATACCATTTCCACAACAAAAAGATACTTCAGATTCTTTATGCCAATTACTCTTTTCAAGGTCATTTAAAAAAAGGAGGAGGGAGTAGAAGGCATGGCTACAAGAAAAGGAAAAATAATAAACCATGCTCTCAACAAATGAACATAAGAAAGAAAAGGAAAAAAAGAAAAGTAGACATGTTTCAACCCCACAAAAAAGAGAGAGTGCATAAAAAGGAGTTATCTCCCACTTCCATAAACTCTATCACACTTGCACAATCTTGATCTAGAAGTATGATTTGTTTTCTCCTATGGCTTACTCTTTTGACTTAGCAATATATGTGATGCAAATATGCCTACTATTGTTCCCTACCAAAATACACAAAAAAAACTTCATTTAGATGTAGGACAAGAAAAAAATTGTCTTGGTGAGGAAAATTCTACTTACACAAAAGAGTGACTGAGAGTATCATCTGAGCAATGTATGCCCAATTTTTAAAATCATTTTGAAATTCTCTGGGATTTGAGTGGAACATAGACATTAGGAATAATGCATGCTTTGTGAGTAGGTCTATCTTTCAACCACAAAAAGAGAGGAGAAAGCAAAAGCACCATGATGACTAAGGTAAAGAATGAGTGTCATTGCCAATTTATTCAATACAAGGTAGAATGTTTAATTGTGCAATTGGTACTATTGAAGCATAGGGCATAGTAGCAACTCCTGACCAACAACTTAAGTCTTTAACTTTGCTTCGGGACGAGCAAAAGATAAGCTTGGGGGGTTTGTTGACGGTAGTTAAGTACCAATTTTGACCATCATTATATCCCAACTATGTGAAGGAGTAGACATTTCTTACACGTATTGCTTTTAGAAATAACCTAGTTCCACTTGTACTTAGAAATAATTATGCGTGCAGGCATTTTATACAGAATTGACATAAATCCAAGGGAGAGATCCTGAAACATAGATTCCTAGTCAATCAGACGTTGACACATGGCAGCACACGGATCAAATGACCACCCTAAAGGAGTATCCAAGGGTGTCCAATGATGTAGCACCCAGAAGTGGTCAAAGGGCCCACCTGCCAGCCACCTGGAGGAAGCTTACCACAAAAGGAGACAGTTGGAGGTCGGCTAAACCCCTGGATCGCCCGACCTAGTCTTGGCGCCAAACACGGCCAACTTTCATGTGTCAACTCCCTATGGCTCTCTAAAGGTGGCTCTGACTTATTCGTGTGCATAAATAGGACCCTCACCCCTCACTTCTTCACACACACCATTTGAGCATCACTCTCTTTTATACACTAGTTCTCCAAGACCTTAGTGGAGTTTCGGCTATAGGGAGGAGCCTCTAGTGCCAAGTCCATTTTGGAAAAGGTATGACTCATGTATCTTTTCTTCTTTACGTTACTTTATACATTATAATAATATTAGTCTTCAATTATTCGTATACTTTGGTGAAGCATTCCTTGTTTGATTTTGGAGCCCATGTGTGTCGTAGGTTTAGTTGTTCTTATGATAGTATGGTAACCATGATATTATGTTTTCATAAACACCATAGGCCTCCACTATAGTCTAGTTAAGTATAACATGAATATGCTAGTATCAATAACATAGTGCTTGGTCTCAACGTTTGTTCAATGATGGTTTAATTAGTCATTGCCTTAGAAAAATATTTGTACCTAGGCTTCTATGGTATTTACTTAAAATGTAAGTGTGGTGCTTAGATAGTTAAGTAGTATTGGATGTCTTGTAGACCCACGAGTTGTAGGGGTAGGTGGCAGGTGGTGACAGACCTGTCCGTCCTTTGTACTATCCTATGTTAGGCTACATCACAGGCTCTTAGCCGGAATCATTCTTGTTTTACCAGAGGTAAACTCGTTTCTGATATGTTAGACCACTAAGCCCTAGTATTCACCAATAGCATATTCATATGTGCATTACTTAGGCTATGCGTATGTATATAATTAAAATCACAATCGGAATGGTCCTCAGTTTAGCTCTCACTAGCACTACCTTATCTCAAGGAGTAGATTGCTTAGGTGTGTGTCACATTACACATATTATCAAAATACCTCTATTCTGATAATCACTTAGTATTCCATATCTTAATCATAAGAATAGTGTTTACTGTACTTTATCGCCTTCCTTTGGGATAAATACGATACCCTTGGAAATACTGATAGGTGAAATGCTACAATTGTATCTTTCGTGCGCTTGTAGATCATAATCTCTTAACATAGATGATCTGTTGTGCTATGAAATACCAACAATGCACGACAAGTGATAAGATCAGCCATACCAACAGCCTTTAGAGTGACTAAACACCTCATTCGTCAGATGGAGTTGGTTGGATCGAAACAGCCAGTTGGTGATGCAGCGGTCACTAGATACAAGGCATTGTACCAGGGGCCTCTACCGAAGAAGGCCATCGTAGCAATAAGGGTGGGAACAAAGCTAGACAACAAGATGGCTCAAGAGGCTTCGGCAGTGTTTCTTCCTCAGGAGCAGGCCGCAGTGACAGTGACCTAAGACACTTCGGGTGCCAGCTTATCATCGAACCATTGTTCTCCATGTTAGGTTCTCTTGTTTTCTTGTTAGAGGCTCTACCTGTGTTTGTTGTGTTTCTTGTTTCCTGTCCTTTGGGTTAGTGGTGCGGTCAAGAAAGGTTGAGTCTTATCCTATGGTTTTTCCTTCCGCAAATGGCTTAGGACTCCAGCTGGTGTGTGGGTCTGTACTCAGTTTCTTTGTGATGTGCTGTTGTTGCCATAATATGTTTTTAATGGATGATCACCTCTCGATGTTATGTTGTGGCCTAAATTCCGTGGCTACAAGAGAGGCTATTAAACTGACAGGTCAGTTTAGCAAGCAAAGCCTTCGATTACCTGCTTCTAGGAGACCGAGCTACCTTGTACCTCCACCCGACTGCTAAATGATACACTGGGGCCCTCTAACTGGGGACATCACTTCCTGCCTTCTGATGGCACCCAAGCTGGGATTCTCATAGCTTGGCTTGTGGAACTTTTTGTTGTTTATCAACCATCTACCAAAAATTTCTCGCTTATGATGCTTGTTATACCAAAAGAAAGGCCATGAACTTTTCTCCTAACATCTGTATATGGACTTACTACATATGCAGATATGATCTCGTTTCCAGAGGAAGGCAGATCGCTGAAGCCTGCAACAGGGATTCCCTAGGTCTGTCTGGGGGATTTCAATTTGATCTATTAGGCTATGGATAGAATAACCAAAATATTGTCCGAAGCATGATGTGTCACTTCGGGAACACGATGGAAAGGTCTGAACTCCTAGAGATCAATTTGCTAAAATTCACTTGGAGCAATGAGTGACAGGACCCTACCCTTGTTAAGTTGGTCAAAGTCTTCTGTAACAAAGAATGAGATTTGCAGTTCGACGGATTCTGTCTCCAACCCCTCTCTATTAGAAATCAAGAGAGAGCCCAAAGATCAAATAACCACTAAATCACTTTGAATTACATGGAGAAATATGATTACAAGATCAACACCAAGTGCTATATCTCAAATAGCACAAGAACACTAATAATACCTTCTCCTCCATCTTTGTTGTTGCTTGACGATGCGGCCATCTAGCCAACAAGGCGAGGCCACAATAAGAACGACAACGAGAGGCGTTTCCCCTAGTTCTTCACTTGGTATGTTGATCGGATTCTGAGTGGGTTAGAGTGTTCAAGTGTGTATGAGTGTATGCTTTAAGCATTCCTTGATCATACACTTGACCCTCTTCTTATAGTTGACCAAGAGACACAAGAGGGGGGCCTCCCACCCTTAGGAATCATTGAGTCTCCCGATCAGAGACTCAAAATTTGGTGGGTTGTGTCCTTTCAATTAGAACACATGTCAATTTCGAGTTCAAACTGACAGTTACTAAAATTATCGGACTAGTCCTGAATGTGGCCTAGAGGGGGGGGGGGTGAATAGGCCTTTTTGAAATTTGTTAGATCCTACAACACTTAACAACCAAGTCAAAACAAGAGATATCGGACTAGTCCAGTAAAGTGCGGACTAGTCCGGTGTGTACGGACTAGTTTGATTAAGTTTGATCGATTAATTTGATTCTTCAATGTATGCAGCAGAAATATACAATAAAATGAAGTGTTACAAGATTATGAACCAGGTTATACCACAACTCAATCTCATATTTAATGATTCAACTTGAAGTAAGCAATAATGATTGAAACCCTAGGTTATAGCGAAGAATAAGAACGATGAACACAAAACAAGACACAAGGATTTATCCCGTGGTTCGGGTCCCACAGAGGCAACCTACGTCCACGTTGAGGAGTCCACAAAAGGACTGTGTCTTCTCCAACCCTACCCTCATCGGATCGCCACGAAGGCCAATCCTCTTCCACTTAACACAAAGGGGTGAATAACCGAATTCACAGGGGCCTTCTCACACATTGAGAGCTCCCTTGGATTACAACACGAAATACCACCAAGAACACACTCAAAAGATTACAATGAAATCACAGGAGTATGTTAGAGAATCAAACCAAGAGCTCAATGAGTGTTGAACGTGTCTCTCCAATGATCTCGAGTGAATCCTCAAAGGATTGATCTTTGTTGCACTTAATTTCGTGGATAGATGTGGTTTTTGAGGTTCTTGGGAGGTGTGACGGCGCTAGGGTTCGAGAGTGTTTAAAGTTGGGCTATGGACCTCTATTTATATGGGGTTTCTAAAAGTGACCTTTAGGGTTCAGAAAAATTGGACTAGTCCGTGGTGGACACCGGACTAGTCTGGTGTGCTGTGTGTAGCAAACCCTAAGTGTCTCGAAATATCGGACTAGTCCGGCTAGGAGCGGACTTGTCCGATTTCACTTCTGGAAATCTTCGGACTAGTCCGATATACATCGGACTTGTCCGTGCAGTGAAACCCTAAGTGGATTGGATGAAAAGTCCGCACTTGGAGGACTTGTCCGATTTAGGTCAGAGGGTTTTTTGTACTAGTCCGTGCAAATATCGGACTTGTCCGAATTGGACCAGAGAGAATATCGGACTAGTCCAGTTGTGATCGGACTTGTCCCATTTTGTGTGACTTGTGAAGTCTTTTTGGGACTAGTCCGCACTGGGGAGGACTAGTCCGATTCTAGTCATAGAGATATTGGACTAGTCCGATAGATATCGGACTTTTCCGAATTTGTGCAGAGTGGATATCGAACTAATCCGGTGTTAGTCGGAGTAGTCCGGTCCTGTATAACTTTGTGCAATGTGTGTGTTTAATTGTGATTGAACTCTTGGGGTGTGTTTTTAACACACTCGATACACAATGATCTACTATTCTTCTTCTTTGAGCTCATTTCCACTTTGCTCTTCATTCTCCCTTCTTTTTGGCACTTTGCTTATTTTGCTATTAAAACCTGTGCTCATCTCAACAAATAGGTTAGGATCTCAATTGCTTATCATAAATCATCCAAAACCCACAAGATATTCCTAGATGCACTTTCAATCTCCCCCTTTTTGGTGATTGATGACAACCAATTGAGATTTCACACAATGCGATAAAAATTGAGATTTTCATAAAGCATGCACATATAGGTCTAACATACATCAAGCAGTGAAAGCATAATCCATATGTGCATTCTTTATGGTGGGATGCATAACTAAGTATGTTGAAACAATGAGAATGACATAGATGACATTAATCAATCAAAAGCAAGCATATATGTCATTCTAGGAGCAAAATCACATAACTCAACATTTACTTCTCAAAAGATCATAACATTGCATCACAGAACCATAATTAACATAAGAACATAGTTAAAGATTTACAACCCACAGAATAGCCAAAAAGCATAAAAGAGAGCTCTCTCCTCGCATCCTACAGCTAAGGCTAAGACTCCCCCTCAATATCTCCCCCTTTGGCATCAAGACACTAAAAATTAGGAGAGGAGGGTCCTAAGGTCTTCACTCTTTGTTGTCAGTTCTCTCATCATCGTCTTCATCATCTTCATCTTCAGCCTAATGAGGAGGAGGAGGAGGAGGTGCGGAGCCAGTCGAGCCACCAAAGTAGGCAAGCTTGGACGGGGTCAAGGGCCCGAGCTCGGTGAAGTCTGAGTCTGAATCTTCAGATATTAACGGAGACCCAATGGGTTCAATCTCCAGTTTCTGGCATATTTGCATCACATTTTCCTTCATGTACTTCATGTCTTCCTTTCTCTTCTTGTTCAGCTTGTGGGCCCTCCCTTTGGCCTTCTTGTAGGAAGCGAATATGGTAGCTAGGTACTTGAAAATCCCACTGGCTGATCCCCTTTGAGGGGCTGCCCTACTAGAAGGTGCAGCTCTTGCATCTTCAGATCTTTTTGCCGGTGCCTCAGGACTGGAGGCCGGCGAGGGAGCAGTCTGGATACTTGGCTTCTAAGGCATCTGAGGCCTCAAGGGTAGGTGCTCCACATCCTTGACAAATTCAATTCCGGTGACCTTCTCGATCACAAACATCAGATATGGGGCATACCCACAAGATCTGTTGGGTGTGCAGGATATGTTGACCATATCATTCCAGATGTAGTCCGCCACACTCCTGGCATCAAGGTCTGGAGATAACCCTGCACACTCCTGGCATCTCCATCCTTGGGAGTGATGGTCTTCCTCAAGACTCTATTAAGCACAACAAAGAATGGCTTCATGTTCTTCGTGGATGGGGGGTTGAACTTGGATTTTGGCTCATATAAGAACTTCATCTTATGCTTCTCAATGACACCTATGTTGTGTATGATCAAGCAGTCAGATCTTGAGGTGTCAAGGTGAAGCAGGCTTGCAAAGTCTTCTTGAGTGATACTGTACTTGGATCCATGAGTCATCCAAGTAACACTTTCCTCATCTTTACCCGAGAAGTGGCAAGTTGCAAAGAATTGCGCAATAACCTCATCATTCCAGTTGTTCCTGTAGGCAAAGAGATCATTCAGGTCGTGCCTCTCAATGGCTTCCACCACTTCGTTGAACGGGGAGCAGCACTTCTTCTCAAAATGTGCCCAATCAATCCATTGACTGCGCACAACTGGTGTCTTCATTGGGAGATACACAGATATGTAGAAATTTGCGTGGAAGTTGCACCAAAATCTTCCGTCGGTAGCTTGCTTCGGTCGGCCATACTAATCAATGCTTCTGAACTTTGATGCCGAATCACTACCCTTCCCGTTGAACTTCTCTTCAGTGGTGTACTGGACCCCTTCCCTTGGAGCTTTTTGGTGGAGGGGATGCAAAATCGCCTTGGGAGCTCGAGTGGAAGAGAGAGAACACGTGAGGCAAGAGTGGAGGATGAAGTTATTAGGGTTTGGCGGCGGCTAGGGTTAAGGACACGAAAAATCGGACTAGTCCGTTATATACCGGACTAGTTCGGCCTAACCGGCACTCTGCGGACCAGTCTGCATGGGCGGACTAGTCCGGGTAACCATGGACTAGTCTGTGGTCACCAGGAAGAATTTCTTAGCCCATTCATATATATTTGAAGGTACATATTTAGAAAATAGGGAGGCAAATCAAATCAAATAATCTTGATGAATATGACCAATAAGCATACAACAATCAAGCAATGATCATAATTCACCAAGATCTAGTAATTGACATAGTTTTCCGGAGAAAATTCAGAGAGATGATTTTCACAATAAAATCAACGTATTTTGAAGAATTCATACAGGTATGCAACATTTCAAGCCACATTCCGAGCATCAAGGATATTTAGTTCATTTCGGAGTTAACAAAAGCGTTTTTTCATCAAGTGGCTTGGTGAATATGTCGGTCAATTGCTTTTGGGTGTTGACATGGGAAATGGCTATGTCTCCTTTCATGGAATGATCTCTCAAAAAGTGATGTCTTATATCTATGTGTTTAGTTCTAGAGTGCTCAACTGGGTTGTGGGCAATTTTGATGGCACTCTCATTGTCACAAAGGAGTGGAATACGGTTCATATTGTAACCGTAATCCCTTAAGAGTTGCCGCATCAAAAGGAGTTGTGCACAACAACTCCCAGCTGCAACATACTCCGCTTCGGCTGTGGATAAGGCAATAGAATTTTGTTTCTTGGAAGACCAAGAAACTAAGGATCTCCCTAAGAATTGGCATGTACTGGAGGTGCTTTTTCTATCGATTTTGCACCCGGCATAATTTGCATCGGAGTAACCAATGAGATTGAATTTTGAGCCTTTTGGGTACCAGACCAAGATTGGGTGTATGAACTAGATATCTCAAGATCCTTTTTACGGCTGTCAAGTGACATTCCTTAGGATTGGCTTGAAATCTTGCACACAAACAGACACTCAACATAATGTCTGGCCTGGAGGCACATAAATAGAGTAGAGATCCAATCATTGAGTGATATACCTTTTGGTCGATGTTGGGTCCATCTTCATTGAGGTCCAAGTAGCTGTGGGAGTCTTTATAGGCTTCGCCTGGTCCATACCAAACTTCTTGAGTATGTCTTGCGTGTACTTGGTTTGGCTTATGAACGTCCCTTCCTTTTGTTGTCGCACTTGGAATCCCAAGAAGTACTTTAGTTCTCCCATCATTGACATTTCAATCCTATCTTTCATTGTTTTACTAAATTACTCACAAAAAGATTGATTAGTTGACCTAAAGATTATATCATAAACATAAATTTGACAAATAAAAAGATCATTGTCAAAATTCTTTGTAAATAGTTTATAATCAACTTTGCCAATCATAAAGCCATTTTCAATTATGAAATCTCTAAGACACTCATACCAAGCTCTAGGAGCTTGTTTGAGGCCGTAGAGAGCCTTACGCAATTTGAATACGTGGTCGGGAAAATCTTCGTCTTCAAACCCGGGGGGTTGCTCCACATACACCTCCTCCTTGATTGGTCCGTTGAGGAAGGCGCTTTTCACATCCATTTGATACAGCTTGAAATCATGGTGAGTAGCATATGCAAGTAATATTCTAATAGATTCAAGTCTAGCTACTGGAGCAAAGGTCTCATCGAAATCTAAACCTTCGACTTGTGAATACCATTTGGCCACAAGTCGTGCCTTGTTCCTTGTCACCACCCCGTGTTCATCTTGTTTGTTGCGGAAGACCCACTTGGTGCCGACAATGTTTTCATTGGGTCTTGCCACGAGTTCCCACACATAGTTTCGCTTGAAGTTGTTCAATTCTTCTTGCATTGCCACCACCCAGTCCGGGTCCTTCAATGCATCCTCAACCCTGCGTGGTTCCAAAAAGGACACAAACGAATAGTGTTCACAAAAGTTAGCTATGCGAGATCTAGTGGTTACTCCCTTTTGGATGTCATCGATGATATTGTCAATTGGGTGATCCCTTTGGACGCATTGGTGTACTCTTGGGTGTGGAACTTGAGGCGTTGTATCTTCATGATCATCTTCTTCTCCCCCTAAATGGTTGCCTACATTGACTTGTTGATTATCTTCGTATTCATGTGGTTGATCTTGTGCTGAGGCTCCCCCTTGATCGTTGACCTCCTCTTGTTGTTCATCTTCCTCATGTACGTGTCGAGGTGGCTCTTGTGGTCGAACTTCACCCAGTGCCATTCTTTTTAATGCTTGACAAGGAGCTTCTTATTTACCTAGTACACATGGATCAACTTGCTCCTTTTGGGAGCCGTTAGTCTCATCGAACACTACGTCACGTGCTACTTCAACAAGTCCGGAGGTCTTGTTGAAAACACGATAGGCGTAAGTGTTCGAATCATAACCAAGCAAGAAACCTTCATTGGACTTCGAAGCGAACTTTGAAGTCCTAGGCTTCTTGTTTAAAATGTAGCATGGAGAACTCCGTGCCATTGTCGCTTCGAATTTTCTTGATTGTTAATGAGAATTCATTTTGGCCTCGTTTGCAGAACTTCTTTAGTATTCCTTGTGTTTCTAACTTATCATGCAAGAAGAAAACCCAAGTGAAGCGAGAAAAATCATCAACAACTACTAAACCATGATTTTACCGCCGACGCTTATGTAAGCAATTGGACCAAACAAGTCCATGTGTAGTAGCTCGAGCGGTCTTGTTGTATTCATGACGTTTTTGGCGGGGTGAGGTGCTCCAACTTGCTTCCTGGCTTGGCACGTGCTACAAGGCCTATCTTTCTCAAACACAACATCCTTTAAACCTCGGATGTGATTGCCTTTTAGGAGTTTTTGAAGGTTCCTCATACCAACATGTGATAGCCGTCTATGCCACAGCCAACCCATGTTGGTCTTTGCAATCAATCATGTGTCAAGTTCGGCTTTATCCTTGTTGAAGTCAACAAGATATAGCTTTCCTTTTAACATACCCTTGAATGCAACAGAACCATCACTCCTCCTAGAAACGGTGACACCCTCGTTAGTGAACAAGAAATAATAACCTTTGTCACATAATTGAGATATGGATAGCAGGTTATAATCTAAGGATTCAACATGTAAAACATGAGAAAGTGTGTGTTTAGAAGATATTGCAATTTTACTGGTAGCGAACACCTTTCCTTGACTATTATCTCCAAAGTAGATGCCCTCGTTTGGATCCTCATTTTCCTCGTATTCAATGAACATTCTTCTTTCTCCGGTCATATGGTTGGTGCAGCCACTGTCTAGCACCCATTTAGATCCACCGGAGTAATAGGCCTACAAAAACAAATTATGCTTTGGTTTTAGGTACCCAAGCTTTCTTGGGTCCTTGGAGGTTAGTTACAATACATTTGGGCACCCACACATGAGACTTGGTGTTCCCATGGCGTGGCCAGACATAATGAGCATAAACCTTGCCATCATTATTTCTCATTAAGACATACGAGGCATTGAAAGTTCTAAACAATAACTGTTGTTGTTTATGTACATGACCAGTCTAGGAGGCCGGACTTGTCCGGAGGACCGGACTTGTCTGGACCCCGATCGTACTAGTCCGAACATTTTCAGTTTGAGAGGGTCTTCCCTTTATAAAGGCGATCCTTCTTATGGCTTTTAGCATGTTGCTTTTCACCATGAGAATAACCAATGCCATATTTGACATTTGGAGGTCTTTGAACCAAGTATGCACTGTGTGCATATTTGATCTTCTCCTTATCAAATATGCCACTTTGGATCAGATGCTTATCCTTTGTAGAGGTCGGCTTGTCTTTCAAACTGATGTCAATTTTATTGCATGTACAGGTAGAAGCAATCTCAGTTTTAGTGAGTTGAGAAGGTGAACTTGAAGAGGATGAAGGTTCACCTTGCTTGAGTGACTCAACTTGCACTTCGAGGATCTTGTTAACCTTGATCAGGTCAGCAAGTTGGTCCTTGATTGTAGCATTTGAGTCGGTTAGCTTCAAGCAAGTTTCCTTGCTCGAAGCTAACTCAAGCTCTAGTGATTTGCTTCGTTCCTTTTCAAGTTCTAGAAGCTTGTCAATTTCGACATATTCCTCCTTTCAGGAGATGATCATGTCCTCTTGACGATGTATTAACCTCTCCTTCTCAACAAGTTATTCAAGTAAAAATTTCATTTTTGTGGCTGTTTTCCTATCTAGTCCAATAAGCATATCCTCATTATCACTATTGATTTCATCATCACTAGAATAGGAATGCACGGAAGGGGGTTTAATGGTCACCTTGCATTTACCTTCCTTTGCCATAAAGCAAGTGCCATCTCCCTTCCATGCACCAAGTGTAGGGAAGAGGGTAGACTTCTTGGATGTCTTCTCGATGGCTATGCTAGCCATCCCTTCTTCTTCAGATGATGAGGACTCATCATTTGAGTCCCACTCTTTCCCAATGTGCGCTTGTTTGGCTTGTTTCTTCTTCTTGAAGAATTTCTTGGGTTGAGGCTTGGCTTCTTTGATCTTCTTCTTGTTCTCCTCATATGGGCAATCAACTATAAAGTGGTTATACTCACCACAATTATAGCATGCCCGCCTCAACTTTGGCTATGCTCTTTCCTTGTACTTTCCTTCGCTTGACTTTGTACCTTGTCTCTTTTTCATTGTGCTCTTGAATTTCTTCATGAACAATATCATGTCTTCTTCGTCTAATTCACTGCTCTCATCCTCATTGTCTTCCTCTAGTTGTGCTTCTCTAGCTTCTTTGGATAGGGGCTTGAGGGTGGACATCAAAGCAACCCCTTTCTTCTTTGCCGAGGTGAGGTCGGCAATCTCCTTGACATGCTTCGCTTGTTTTTCCATCATCTCAAAGTTGATGATCTTTCCAAGCAGTTCATCCGGAGTCATCCTTTTGTATGTGGGGCTTTCTCTGATCATGGAGCATAGGGTGTCATTGTGGGGCATGAAAGCTCTAAGGATAAGCTTTACCACCTCGTGGTCATTCCACTTCTTACTTCCATATGACCTGACCTTGTTGACAAGAGTCTTTAATCGGTTGTACATGTCTTGGAGTGACTCGTCTTCTTCAATTGCAAATCTTCCTAATTCGCCTTCAATCATTTCGATTTTTGCTTCACGCACATGTCGGTCACCTTCATGTGCGGTTTGCAGTGTGTCCCATATCTTCTTAGCAATTTCGAGTCCATCCACCTTGGTGAACTCGTCCCGACTGAGCGAAGAGGTAATTATGACCGCGGCTTGAGTATTTTGGTGAATTGTCTGCTCTTGGCTGGGTGTGATCTCTTCGTCGTCGTCTGGGATATCTATCTTTGTGCACACAATATGCCATAAACTTGGATTGAGGGAAATTAGATTCATTTTCATATTTTGCCTCCACATTGATTAATCACTTCCATCGAAGTGTGGGGCTTTTCCAAGTGGGATAGACAAATAATGATTGTTATTGGAATTGAGACGATCATAGTTAAAAGGATATCGGGAGTAGTCGGAGTGACTACTCCCCTTCTTCTTTTCTTCGATTTTCACTTTTCCTTAGGAAAGTGTCTTCTTTCTTAGGAGCGCCTTTAGTTCTAGCGTCTCCTCATCGTCGTCCTCGAAGTCTTGAATGGCTTCGAGAAGTTTCTCCACCTTGAGGTTCTTTTCATCATCAACCTTTTCTTGGTTGTTGCTCTAGTGGGTGTTTTTCATGTCCGACATGATCTTCTTCGAGCGATTAGTCTCTTTCTTGAAGAACCTGCTCTTATACCAATTGAATGTGGCCTAGAGGGGGGTGAATAGGCCTTTTTGTAATTTGTTGGAACCTGCAACACTTAACAACCAGGTCAAAACAAGAGATATCGGACTAGTCCGGTAAAGTGCGGACTAGTCCGGTGTGTACGGACTAGGTTGATTAAGTTTGATCGATTAATTTGATTCTTCAATGTATGCAGCGGAAATATACAATAAAATGAAGTGTTACAAGATTATGAACCAGGTTATACCACAATTCAATCTTATATTTAATGATTCAACTTGAAGTAAGAAATAATGATTGAAACCCTAGATTATAGTGAAGAATAAGAACGATGAACACAAAACAAGACACAAGGATTTATCTCGTGGTTCGGCTCCCACAGAAGAAACCTACGTCCACGTTGAGGAGTCCACAAAAGGACCGGGTTTTCTCGAATCCTACCCTCGTCGGATCGCCACAAAGGCCAATCCTCTTCCACTTAACACAAAGGGGTGAATAACTGAATTCAAAGGGGCCTTCTCACACGTTGAGAGCTCCCTTGTATTACAACATGAAATACCACCAAGAACACACTCAAAAGATTATAATGAAATCACAGGAGTGTGTTAGAGAATCAAACCAAGAGCTCAATGAGTGTTGAACGTGTCTCTCCAATGATCTAGAGTGAATCCTCAAAGGATTGATCTTTGTTGCACTTAATTTCGTGGAGAGATGTGGTTTTTGAGGCTCCTTGGAGGTGTGACGGTGCTAGGGTTCGAGGGTGTTTATAGTTGGGTCGTGCACCTCTATTTATATGGGGTTTCTAAAAGTGATCGTTAGGGTTCAGAATGATCGGACTAGTCCATGGTGGACACCGAACTATTCTGGTGTGTTGTGTGTAGCAAACCCTAAGTGTCTCGAAATATCGTCCTAGTCTGGCTAGAAGCGGACTTGTCTGATTTCACTTCTGGAAATCTTCAGACTAGTCCGATATACGTCGGACTTGTCCGTGCAGTGAAACCCTAAGTGGATTGGATGACAAGTCCGCACTTGGAGGACTTGTCTAATTTAGGTTAGAGGGTTTTTCGGACTAGTCCGTGCAAATATCATACTTGTCCGAATTGGACCAGAGAGAATATCAGACTAGTCCGGTTGTGATCGGACATGTCCGATTTTGTGTGACTTGTGAAGTGTTTTGAGGACTAATTCGCACTGGGGAGGACTATTCCGATAGATATCGGACTTGTCTGAATTTGTGCAGAGAAGATATCGGACTAGTACGGTGTCAGTCGGACTAGTCCGGTCCTGTATAACTTTGTGCAATGTGTGTGTTTAATTGTGATTGAGCTCTTGGGGTGTGTTCCCTTAACACACTCCATACACAATGATCTACTATTCTTCTTCCTTGAGCTCATTTCCACTTTGCTCTTCATTCTCCCTTCTTTTTGGCACTTTGCTTATTTTGCTATTAAAATTTGTGCTCATCTCATCAAATAGGTTAGAATCTCAATTGCTTGTCATAAATCATCCAAAACCCACAAGGGATTCCTAGATGCACTTTCAAGTCCGTATAGGGTCCGGACTAGTCCAATATCCTTACTGGACAATATCGGACTAGTCCTATAAGGGTCCAGACTAGTCCGGTTACCTTCACTGGACATCAACCGGACTAGTCTGGTCTCTACCAGACAAGTGCGGTACTTCCAACATTCTCCCCCTTGAACTCAAATCTGAAACTTACCAACTTACTTAATACTAAACTTAGTGTCCATTTTCTCATGCTTGACATATAGGGCACGATGCATCACAACAACCATTTACGTATTGTTGGACTCGAAGACCACAATACATCTCACACTTAAAAATGAACCTTACTCTTACTTGGCCCCTGAATATATAGTGATCATAGGTTCTCCCATAAACCCATGCTGGGTGGAAGACCTTTTGTTAGCGGATCCGCAAGCATACGGTTGGTACTTATATGCTCAAGCCTTATGGTATGATCCTGGATTCGATCTTTCACAATATAAAACTTAATGTCGATGTGTTTGGCAGCACCACTCCACTTATTGTGGTGAGAGTAAAATATTGCGGGCTCATTATCGCAGTATAACTTAAGTGGTTTTTCAATGATGTCGACCACTCTAAGACCGGGTAAAAAAATTTTAAGCCAAATAGCCTGCCCGGTGGCCTCATAACATGCAACAAACTCGGCATGCATTGTGGACGGTGCAGTGACAGTTTGTTTGGAGCTTTTCCACGAAATGGATCCATTCGCGAGGTTGAATATATAACCTAACATAGATTTCTTAGTATCCACACAATCCGCGAAATCTGAATCTGAATATCCCACTACTTCAAGTGGGTCTGACTTATTATACATTAACAGGAGGCCTTTTGTGCCTTGCACATATCTTAATGCTTTCTTAAATGTCTTCCAGTGATCAATCCCTAGATTGGCCTGATATCTACCAAGCATTCCGGTCACATAAGCTAAGTCAGGGCGAGTAAAGACTTGAGCATACATAAGGCTTCTGACAGCAGAAGCATATGGAACCGATTTCATTTGATCGATCTCATATTGGTTCCTGGGACACTGAAAGTTCCGAAACTTACCGCCCTTGACAATCGGAGCAGGTGAAGGCTTACTCTTATGCATATTGTACTTTCTCAGTACATTCTCTAAGTATGCCTTTTGTGATAAGCCTAATACCCCCTTATTTCTATCTCGGTGAATTTCTATGCCCAATACATAGGACACTTCACCAAGATCTTTCATATCAAAATTAGACGACAAAAACTTCTTAGTTTCTGATAGTAGATTGATATCACTACTTGCAAGTAGTATATCATCTACATAAAGCACGAGGAGAATAAATTTCCCCTCTTAAACTTAGCATAAATGCAATTGTCCTCCTCATTTTCTTTAAACTTAAACTTTCTTATTGTCTCATCAAACTTGAGATACCACTGCCTTGATGCTTGTTTAAGTCCATAGATGGACTTTCTTAAGTGGCATCCCATATGTTCCTTACCCTTAACAACAAAACCTTTCGGTTGTGTCATATAGACGTTCTCATATAGATCACCATTAAGAAATGCTGTCTTTACATCTATCTGATGTAATTCTAAATTGTAATGTGCAACTAATGTCATAATGACTCTGAATGAATCCTTACTTGAGACGGGTGAAAATGTCTCATTATAATCAATCCTTTCTCTTTGAGTGAAGCCTTTTGCAACAAGTCTGGCCTTAAAATTATCAATATTCCGTTTGGAGTCACGTTTAATTTTGTAGACCCATTTACAGCCTACTGTTTTGGCTCCATGAGGAATCTCAAATAAATCTCAGACTTTGTTTGTTTCCATAGACCTCATTTCATCCTCTATGGCTTTACGCCATTCAGATGATTGAGGACTTCTCATAGCTTCTTCAAATGTGGTGGGATCACCCTCAATTTGAATTGCCTCACTCAAATAGATCTCATAATCGTCCGTAATGGCCGATTTTCTTTCTCGTTGAGATCTTCTTAATTGCACATTATCCTCACTTTGAGGTTGTTTTTGCTCTTCATTATTAGTGACAACGGACTGAGAATGCTCAACTTCTCTTAATAATTCTGTTGACAATGGAGAACTAAAAACAGGTATTGAATCTTCACCAATAGGCACTGATGATTCAACAATAGTAGGTAATGAGAAATATGGTTCTTGAATCATAGGAGTGGGTACATAAACCCGCTCCTCTTCAAGATTAATTTCTCGTCTTACCGTACTCCCCCTGATCATGGCATCCTCTAAAAAGACGGTATTCCTTGTTTCTACAAACTTAGTATATCGTTCTGGACAATAGAAACGAAATCCCTTACTCTTTTCTGCATAGCCAATAAAATGGCAACTTATTGTTTTAGCATCCAACTTACCAATGTTTGGGTTAAACATTTTTGCCTCAGCAGGACAGCCCCATATATGCATATAACTTAATGAGGGCTTACGTCCTGTCCACAACTCATACGGTGTTTTGGGCACCAACTTAGTAGAAACCCGATTTAGCACATGAATGGCGGTTTTTAATGCCTCCATCAATAAGCTAACCGGCAAATCTGATTGACTTAACATAGATCTAACTATATCCATTAGCGTACGGGTGCGCTGTTCTGCTACTCCATTTTGCTGAGGCTCGCCCGGTGTGGAATACTGGGCGACTATGCCATTTTCCTGTAGGAACCGAGCAAACGGTCCAGGAACTTGGCCATACGGGGTATGACGACCGTAGTACTCACCACCACGATCGGATCTTACCACTTTAATCTTAATATTGTGCTGATTTTCAACTTCAGCCTTAAATATCTTAAATTTATCCAACGCTTCAGAGCGTTCTTTAATTGGATAAATATAGCCATAGCGAGAATAGTCATCCGTGAAGGTTATGAATGAATCAAAACCATCAACAGATACTACGGGGAATGGACCACAAATGTCCGTATGGATTAATTCCAAAATTCCCGTACTGCGTATGGCACCTTTCTTAATTTTCTTAACAAACTTTTCCTTAATGCAGTCTATGCATTCTTCTGAATCCGAAAAATCCAAATGGTGAAGAATCGATTGTGAAATCAATTGTTCAATTCTCCCCCTCAAAATATGGCCCAAGCGACAATGCCATAATTTCGAAGACATTTCGGAATCGATTCTCGTACGCTTACCCTGATGTGAGGAAAACTGATTGTCGCTTACAACATTAACATCATCATGCATATATAATAAGTATAGCATGCCTTGTCTTATGGCAACACCAGCAATCTTATTATCATACTTAATTACACATCTGTCTTTGCCGAATTGGCAAACATAACCATCATCTAAGCATGATATTGAGATGAGATTTCTACTTAAAGAGGGTACAAATAATACATCCTGAAGTGTAAGTACAAAGCCATTCCTTAATACTAATGGATAATATCCAATGGCTTTCACTTCAGCTTCATGGCCATCAGCAACTTTAATGGCCCTTTCCCCTCTTTCTTGGGTCCTCCTCATATTTAACCCCTGCAACGAATTGCAAACATGCACAGTGGCACCTAAGTCAATCCACCAAGTAGATGGTGTATAATCTAAAAGCAGGGATTCATCAACAAAGGTCACAAAATCATTACCATTTTTACAACACCATTTAAGGAAGCCTATGCAATCCTTCTGATGATGACCGTGACCTTTGTCTAAACAAAAGCGGCACTGGTCTTTATCCACTTTCACATCCTTATTGTAAGGATGGCTTTGTGGAAACTTACCCTTATCTTTATCATGGTGAGAAGAACCATGATACTTAAAAGATTGCTTAGAAGAATAATTCTTCTTAGCCTTACATTTTCCCTTCATGTAACTAATAGCATCATAACCGTGAATGGACTTAACCCTCTCTTCCTCGTGAACACACATAGCCATGAGTTTTTCTATGTTTCATAGTTCAAGTTGAGATTTGTAGTTGATAACAAAAGTCTCAAATTCCTTAGGAAGTGAGTAATGATGAGATGCACAATGAACTCATTTTTAATCCCCGAATCCATAGGCTTAAGCTTTGCATCCATATTTGTCATCCTTAAGATGTGCTCACGCACACCACCTCCATGATACTTTTCAGTAACAAGTCTCTTGATAAGAGTGCTTGCAGTAGCCTTAGAAGAACCAGTAAACTGATTCTCTATCCTTTGGAGGTATTCAACAGCAGTTTCACATTCAGGGATTGCTCCCCGAATGGCCTTATTGATAGTGCCCTTAATTACCATCAAACATTTCCTGTTTGATTTTTCTACTTATAACAATCAATGTCATAAGCCAAAAACTCAGTACTATATTCCTTTGTCCTCACAGCAAAGGCTTCCTGAGTTTCATCAGCATCTCTTACTGGTTCAACCGGTGCATCCGGATATGGAGTAGTGAGAGCCAAGTCTATCTTAGAGACTGCTAAAGCAATCTCGAACTTCTCTCGCCATCTCCCGTAGTTTTTTCCATTGAGTGGATCAATAAAAGTGATGAAACTCAGTGCTGAATTCGCATTGGAGGAACCTTCATAATCAAAAACCAAAATCAAGAAGAATGCATAGATGTTAACCACAAGAAAATGATGAGTTTTATCTTTCACTTTGGTTACTCGACCAAAACTCAACATTTTAGAATAACTGAAAATCAACATAGTTATGTATCTTTCGCTTTGGTTACTCGACCAAATTACTATGTTCTTACAAAAGAATGTCATTAATGCCTTTCGCTTTGGTTACTCAGCCAATAATGACATTAAAACTTAACATCTAAAAACAACTGAAATACATAGTAATTTATCTTTCACTTTGGTTACTCGACCAAATTACTATGTACATAGAAAGAAAAATGTCATTAATGCCTTTCGGTTTGGTTACTCGGCCAATAATGACATTAATATATCTTAAAAATAAGAAAATCCTATTTTTCACTTTGGTTACTCAATAGAATTACATGCAACTTAAATTGACATAGCAATTTATCTTTCGCTTTGGTTACTCGACCAAATTGCTATGACAATATAAACTTAATTCACAGCAGAATCTTAATTAAATAAGCAAACTTAATTGTATAGCACGGACTAGTCCGCACCTGGCTGAACTAGTCCGAACTCTTACAGCATGGTTTTTGGACTAGTCCGGTCCATATGCCGGACAAGTCCGATACTAATCCAAAAACAATTGATCCGTTCTTTATTGAACTTTTCGAGTTTGGTCCGTACTATTCTGGACTAGTACGACCAACCCCGGAAAAGTTTCAAATAAAAAACCGAAAAATGTCGAAATACCCAAAAGGGAATCTCAATATTACCATGTTACCAAATTTACTTAATTTTCACAATGGATTTCAATCCAAAGTGCTTAATTGGTTTTCAATCAGATGAACACGTCAAAATGCCCTGATCCGAAAAACCTAACCACTTTATTGTGGCACACCGGACTAGTCCAGCCCATAGACCGGACAAGTCCGGACCTTGAAAAATTTTAGCAAAAAACTTCGATCAAAACTCAATTTGAAATGATTAGTGGTCTAAACGGCTCTGATACCATTGTTTGAAATCAAGAGGGAGCCCAAAGATCAAATAGCCACTAAATCACTTCGAATTACATGGAGAAATATGATTACAAGATCAACACAAAGTGCTATATCTCAAATAGCACAAGAACACTAATAATACCTTCTCCTCCATCTTTGTTGTTGCTTGACGATGCGGCCATCTAGCCAACAAGGTGAGGCATCAATAAGAACGACGACGAGAGGCGTTTCCCCTTGTTCTTCTCTTGGTATGTTGATCGGATTCTGAGTGGTTTAGAGTGTTCAAGTGTGTATGAGTGTATGCCTTAAGCATTCCTTGATCATACACTTGACCCCTCTTCTTATAGTTGACCAAGAGACACAAGAGGGGGCCTCCCACCCTTAGGAATCATTGAGTCTCCCGATCAGAGACTCAAAATTCGGTGGGTTGTATCCTTTCAATTAGAACACTTGTCAATTTCGAGTTCAAACTGACAGTTACTGAAATTATCGGACTAATCTATTTGGGGTCCGAACTAATCCGATATCCTTACTGGACAATATCGGACTAGTCCTATAAGGGTCCAGACTAGTCCGATTACCCTCACTGGACAGCAATCGGACTAGTCCGGTCCCTACTGGACAAGTCCGGTACTTCCAACGCTCTCTTCCTCAATTTTGGATCACTGTCCCCTTTTCTTCTTCCAGCAGTTTAGAACACTGAGAAAGGAGGCCTTCCGATTTGAGTCTTTCAGGATTCAAGTCCTAGGTTTTCATCAGGTGGTGCAGGATGCATGGTCTGTATAACCATGGTGTAGCTCTCCTTTTGCCATCCTCGCCCATAAACTAAACAACATTGCTAAAGCCTTTAGAGCACAGAGCAAGAAGAGATTTGATGATGTCTGTTTGCGGCATCTAATGGTGACTGAAGTGATCTCCCAGTTGGACATTGCCAAAGAGCAACGGCCTATGACTGAGGTGGAAATTCTCCTTCAACGGCAATTAAAATCAAGGCTATTAGGTCTTGGAGCAAAAGGATGCAAAGGCGCAAAGCATCAAGAATGGTTTGGTTGAAAGTTGGAGACCCCCTCCACATCCATTTCTTCCACTTGAGACTCAACTCCAAGAAAAGGAAATTGCACATCCCAAGACTACGACTGGAAGACGGTCAGTACATATGGAGCCACGAACGGAAAGAGCAAGAACTACTTAGACACTTCAGTGATTTACTTGGTGCACCAATGCAATGCAGCTCCACATTGGACTAGACATCCCTGTCTCTACCACACCTTTGTTCTGAGAGAAATCCTAGTTTTCAGGTGCCTAAAATCTAAAACGATTTCAGGCAACCTTTAGATCAACTTTAAGATTTGTGCGGGCTCCTCAACCCTAATCCCTATTTCTTCTCTCAACCCTCAATCTCGTGCCCGATCATGGCAGTGGCTGGCGGCTTTGGAGGCCGAGCCCGGGCGGCACGCGCGGTCCCTCGCTGACGACACAGCCCCTCGCCGGTGGTGAGGCACCTCGATGGCGGCGAGGCTCCCTCTGGCATTCCACAGAGCGGCTCGACGGCGTCCGACAGATAGCGTCGCGTCGCGGCGGCAATGTAGACGGCGGCGGAAGCGGCGACTCCGGCACGACAGCTGCGGCGATAGAAGCAGCGACTGCAGCAGCACGGCGATGGCGCCGACGGTGGCGGAGGCAGTGCCACCGGATCTGAGAGGTAAAATCCGTGATTTGTTGATTGTTAATCCTTAATTTGTTGATTGTAATTGTTAATCCATGATTTGTAGGATTACATTAATTGTAAAATAATCAAATAAAAAATTTGTGATTGATTAACTTATAGAATGAAGGATTAACTATAAAATTAGTGGTTAATGACTATAATTAGCTGCTAATGAACTAGTGCCTGAAATTTCGTGAGATTTCATGCGGCTAACGTATAGACTGACCCTTGTTCTGAACACCACTTGGTTGATCAATCCTCGAAGGAGGAGATTTTTCACATCCTTAGCAAAATACCCATTGTAAAAAAAAACCCCACTTGATGGTTTTACCTCAGACTTCTACAAGAAATGTTGATCTACTGTCAAAGGAGCGATGATGGCTGCCTTCCAAAGCTTCTATGATCTCAGGACAAGATCACCGCAGTGAGTCAATGGGGCACTACTCACCCAGATCCCCATAGGAGACAACTCTTATTTCAGGAGAGATTTTCGGCCGATCAGCATGCTTCATTTCTTTGCAAAGATCCTGTCAAAAGTGCTTGCAACTAGGTTGTCTCGATACATTGACCAGCTCATATCCCCTGAGAAGAGTTCCTTCATAAGATCAAAATGTATCTAGTACAACTTCCTCTATGTCCAAAATTTGGCAAAGGACTTTCATCGACGGCGTATGAAAGTAATACTCCTTAAATTAGATATTACTAAGGCTTTCGACTCGATCAGTTGGAAGAAATATCTTTTTGAACTTATGGAGCACCGAGGATTCACGAGCAAGTGGGGGACTGGGTTGCCGCCCTATAATCAACATCATCATCTGTGGCCGGTTTAAATGGAATTGTTGGGCCTTGGAAAAAGCACCTGTTGATACCCTGCATAACAGATATCCCTTCGTACCAGAAAAAGATGTGTTGAGTTCTAGCTTCTAGTATTTTAGACTTTTAGAGGCAACATGTGTCCTGTAGTGCCAAATCTGCCTTCCTCCTTAGGGTGGCTCCGGTGTTGCCACGTGTCTCGCAGTACCAGATCTGCCTCCCTCCTAAGGGTGGCTCCAGCGCTGCCACATATCCTGATGTGCCAGATCTGCCTCCCTACTTAGGGTGGTTCAGGCACTGCTACGTGTTCCGCAATACTAGATCTGCCTCCCTCTTTAGGGTGGCTCCAGCGCTGCCAGGTGTCCCGCAGTGCTGGACCTGCCTCCTTCCTTAGGGTGGCTCCGACGCTGCCAAGTGTCCCAGTGTGCCGAACCTGCCTCCCCAACAAGCGAAGCTCTAGTGTTGCCACGTGTCCAGTAGTTGCAGTCCTTCCTCCTTGCAGAGGGAAACTCCGGAGCTGCCACGTGACACACGTGTGGATCTATGTCTACAACAGGAAGACATCGGGATCTCTAATGGCGCGGACATTCAAGGGCTATCAATTGGCCATTACAAGACCTGGTTAATGCAAAATTAATTTCATATTAATGAGGCATGATCAAAGGACTATCAAGACCGGTAATGCTGCCATTAAGGCATATTATAATACTATTAACCCCCCTTAACACTGTAGATCGTGTATAGGGTGGTTATGGTAGTCGAGGCCACTTGTAGGCCACCGGCACATACGACAATAGTCAGTCCTTGGCATATAAAAGGACTGTGCTGCACTGTAGAACACAAGTCATTCAGACTAGCTCACCAGCATACTCGCTCAAAGCAATACAATACACTAACACCCCGTGGAATAGGGTATTACGCTCAAGCGGCCCGGACCACCTAAAACTCCTTGTGTCACCTTGCTCTTGGATCTTGATTATGCTCCCTGACTAAATACAAACCTTTGCGGGCTACTTCTTAGTAGTACCGACGGAGGTGTCGTTGGAACACTACGACATTTGGCACGTGAGGTAGGAGTCCTTCAAGATCATCAAGATGGTGAACTCTTCTGCCACTTCGAACGGACTGGTTGCACAAGCAGTTAGTGGAAATCCCTCCAATGCTCAGCATCCGACCAATGTCGTCCCAGCGAATGTCATCCCACCACCACCCGCTGCTGCAGCAGCGAATGCTAGACAGCAGCATGGTGTCTTTGTGCCGGTCTTGGAATCGACCAACAACCCAGAGATTCTCTTAGGTACGTAATAAAAATCCTTCTATCTCAAACGCCTTTGTGGTTGTCCCCTTCTAACACGGTGTTCGAGATAAGAAGATGATGGAGAAGCTGGCAACCAAGGATTTCAACAGTGTCACGGAACTCTTGAGCCTGGCTAACAAATGTGCTAGAGCTGCAGAGGGTCGTGAGATGCACTCCAAACCGGTTGCGGAGGCTGGTCATTCTGCCTCCAAAGCCGGAGCTACTGCCAATGGAAGTGGCAAAAAGAAAAAAAAGTCAGGTGGCAAGAAGAAGTCACTTGCCAGCACACCTACAGTTGTCTCTGCCGCTGCACTTGGTGGTTAGTGGCCACGCCCCAAAAATATACCTCGATCATTGTCTGAAGATGGTGACAAGATGTGGTGTCTGATCCACAAGTCTACAGCCCACAAGCTAGAAGATTGTCGCGAGGTCAAAAGGCTTGCTGAACGCAACAGCAAGCGTCAAGATGATGCACCTTTCTGCACGCTGGAAGGAAAAAAAGTCAACGAAGCTCCGTCTAATTAGGATTTAGGCTTCCAAGACGCCAAGAAGGCTTAAAGCCGGCCTACAACACCGTCGACGACTCCGACACCAACTCCTACAATGAATTTCAAAAGACTCTCCATACGATGTATGAAGGGTCCTGAGACATTACCTCTCGACGCATTTTGAAAACTTTGCATTGGGAGATGGCTACTGCTGCTCCCACCACCAAGGCGGAACCCCGCAGAAGTGGATGGATACTACCATCACCTTTGATGCTTTGGATTGTTCGAAGAACATGGCAGGAGCTTGATAATTGCCCCTGATGATCTCCCCAACTATTAACAATATCCAGCTCTTCCATGTCTTGGTGGATGGTGGAGCAACTCTCAATCTGATCAACTTCACGGCCTTTGTGAAGCTCCAGCTCAGCCTCTCAAGCTTGGGGCCCTCACACCCATTCTTCGGAAGTGGGTCCAGGAGCTCTAACACCTCTCGGCTTGGTTACTCTCCTGGTGACCTTCGAAACACCAAAGAACTTCCGGTCTGAGAAGCTGGTATTTGATGTAGCACACATCAACTTACCCTTCCAGGCCATCCTGGGCAGGCCAGCCCTGTATAGGTTCATGGCGATGGCCCACTATGACTACCTAGTGTTGAAGATGTCAACTCCATCGCACTGTCGGGGTCACTGCGTTGGAAAAGCTTCATGCGCTTGCCGCAGCGCAAGAAGCTGAATTCGGCAAGGAGCAGTCTACTCAGCAACCTCTAAGCTCCAACCAGCGATGCTCAACCTCTGCACCTCGTGTGTAGCCAAGCGGCGATACCAACATTCGCGTCAAAGTTGCCCAAATCGGTTCTGATGCCACTCAGACCACTCGTATATCGGAAGGTCTAGGTGACAAATAGGAACTTGCACTCGTCACTTTCCTCCGGGCAAATGTCAATGTGTTTGCACGGTGACCGTCACAAATGCCTGGGATCCATAGGGAGGTGATCGAGCTCAATCTGAAGATCTACCCCGACACACGGCCTATACAATAGAAGCCCCGAAAGCAATCTGTAGAGCGGTAGAACATCATCTGAGAAGAAGTCAAGAAGCTGCTTGATGCTGGATTCATCCGGGAGGTACATCGTACGTGATGGCTGGCAAACCCGGTCATCATGCCAAAGGCCAGTGGGAAGCTTCAGATGTGCATCGACTACACCACTTTGAATAAGGCATGTCCTAACGACCCCTTTTCCACTACCAAAAATAGTTCAAATAGTGGAATCTACCTCTTGTTGTGAGCTTTTATGTTTCTTAGACGCATATTCTGGTTTCCATCAAATTCCAATGTCTAAGGAAGATGACGAGCACACTACTTTTATCATGGTAGATGGTCTCTATTGTTACACAGCAATGCCTTATGGTCTCAAAAATGCACTCTCCACCTTTGTGCGGGCTATGCACAAAACCATGGGAAGCTCATTCGGGACCTAGTGGAAGTCTACGTTGATGACATTGTTGTCAAAGTGAAGAACAGAGACTCACTGTTGTACAACATTCAATCCATCTTTAACAAGCTGCGCCTGACGCGCACGAAGCTCAACCCTGACAAATGTGTCTTTGGGGTTAACTACGAAAAGCTTCTTGGTTTCTTGGTGACCCAACGAGGAATTGAAGCAAATCCGGCCAAAATTAAAGCCATTGAAGCGATGCGGCCTCAAGCCCGCATCAAGGATGTCGAGAAGCTTACTGGATGTTTGGCTTCGCTCAGCCGGTTCATCTCAAGGATGGCAGGGCGAGCACTTCCCTTCTTCAAACTATTGAGGAAGTTTGAGCCATTCCATTGGTCTGAAGAAGCAGAGAAGGCATTCCAAGAGCTCAAGTAGCTCCTCACCACACTACCAATCATGGTAGCTCCAGAACCTGGTAAGCCTCTTCTGCTTTACATCGCTGCAACTATGGAGATTGTCAGCATAATCCTGGTTGCGGAAAGACCAAAGACATCTTCAACTTAGGAGCTCAGATCCCTCCGAGAAGGTCCGGAGCTACCTGAGGGTGAGTCTGGGTCCCAGCCCCCAGGCACGGATCCTAAAGGCAAGATGTTTGTGGATCAACCTCTTTCATATGGGAGAGTATATACTGCTCAAGAAGAAGATTTGGACCCCTCCGGGAGGATTCGTATTGATGAAGAAGAAACTTTGGACCCCTCCGGGAGGGTCCGAACTGTCCAGCAGCTAGTATACTTCATCAGTGAAGTACTTCATGACGCCATGACTCGACACATTTAGGTGTTGAAAGTGCATCTAGGCATCTCCATGGGTTTTGTATGATTGATGATGACAATTAAGAGACTAATAAGCTGAGTTTATCTTAAGCATAGGTGTGATAGTTGAAATGAGACAAAATCCCTCAAAAGGAAAAAGTCGAAACGGGCGTCAAAGAATCAAGCGTAGAAAATGAGGTTTCTATGGTGTTGAGCTTACATGAGCCGTATCTTGTGTGAGGGTGGATGTATCATGTGCATTGAGATCATTCTAGAGGGCTCAAAGTGGTGGTTGAGAGAAAAAACCAAGTGAGAAGCGTAAATGGGGAAAAAACCTAGGAGGCCGGACTATTCCGGGCCTCAGGGCCGGACTAGTCCGGCCAGGCAGAGAAGTCTGTTTTGAGTCGGACTAAATGTCTCTGGATGAGTTAGGAATTGTCCATATTGGTACGGACTAGTACGTTCATCCCTTGGTGAGTGAAGTTGGTGCTAAGTCCCGGAAAACTGGACTTGTCAGTTTTGGAACAGGCCAAGCTCTCTAGAAAAGTTTGACTTATCTGTGGTGGTACGAACTAGTACGATTAAGACTTAGTGTGAGAGAATCTAAGCAAGCCCTAGAGGGCCGGACTAGTCTGCCCCTGTGGCCGAACTAGTCCGGGCCAACCCAGATGAGTCTGTTTTGGGACGGACTAAACCTTTCTGTCCTACATCGGACTAGTCCTTTGTTGATCGGACTAGTCTGTGTTGTTAGTGGACGTTTGAAATTCAAACGTTGGCGCGCATGTCATCTATTTTGTCAATCAATGACGTGAAATTGTCAGTGGTCCCATAAGGCCAGACTAGTCCGTGGCACAGGGCCGGACTAGTCCGGGGTTATCCTGGTGGCAACGGTTAGTTGCCGGGACCCCTATAAAAAGGGGACCCCTGGCCCCTATTTGATAACTTTTGAACCCTAGCGCCGCCACAAGTGACCTAGAGCCTTCCAAAGCCTTCTACTCATCCTAATAGCCCTCTAAGACCAAATCTTGAAGATATTAGGGTTTGTGAAGGAGAGTGAAGGAAGATCATTGCGCTTTGGCTCTCGGTTTGATCTCTTGAACATTGTGTTGTGTTTTTGTGGCTTGTGTGAGTTGAGCTTCGTGTGCTCCTCATTCTATTGATTTGTGGGAGCCTCAACTTGTGAGCGGCCCCAATCAAACTTGGTGAATACCCATTGATATAGTGGAGACCAAGTCACCCATTGTGGTGGATTGGTGAGAGAAGGGTCAAGTGAGACCCGGTCCTTGTGTGGACTTCTCAACGTGGAGTAGGCTTCTTCGTCGAGCTGAACCACGGGATAAATTGTGTCTCTCTTGTCGCTTTACATTTCATAATCACTAGAATTGCTTTTAGGATTCATATTGCTCTTCACTTTGATCTTGTTGAAACCTTGTAACCTACTTTCTTACAATTGTCAATCTGAGTTGTACTAGGTTACTACACATTGCTTACATCTTTGGTGAACTTAAATTCTGCAAATAACTTGTAGAAATCAAGTTTTTAGGTTTTCACCCTATGCTGAGCAGACTAGTCCGACCCTGTCCAAACAAGTATGGCCTTAGTAATTTAATCTCGTTTGATTAAGCCATTTTATGTCTTATTGCCTATTCACACCCCCCTCTAGGCTACTTTCAATTGGTATCAGAGCGGGACTCTCCATCAAGATTCTAACAACTCGGAGAGGAAATGGCCAGAAGGGGTGACAACGAGGTTCCGGTGGTCGTTGATGACAACAAGATGAAGAACGCCAATGTTCTTTAAGATGATCCAAATGACGACGAGGAAGTTCACATGCTCAAGGCATAGCTTCGTGAGAAGCTCAATGTGCCTAAGAAGGAGATCAAGCCAATTTCTTTGGTCAACGTCGACAATGGGAGTAGTTCACAAGACTACTCCTGGTATCCTTACAACTATGAGCAACTAACCGCAAGCAACCATTATTTATCTATCCCTATTGGAAAACCCCCTCAATTTGATGGAAATGATTACTCTATGTGGAAGCATAATATGAATATGCATCTCATTTTCTTAAACCCTAGTTTGTGGCAAATTGTTATGATAGGTGTACATCTTCCCAAGAATGAGGAAGACATCACTCCGAAGCAAGTTGTCCTCCTCCGTCGTAATGCTCAAGCCGTTGGAGTGATTACCTCCTCATTGACTTGAGAGGAGTTCAACCACATTGAAGGGTTGGAGGTTTCCAAGGAGATATGGGACACCCTCAAGACGGCACATGAGGGCAACCGTGTCATTAGGGAGGCCAAGATCAAGATGATCGAAGGAGAACTTGGGAGGTTCACTATCATTGATGGTGAATCTCCCCAAGACATGTACGACCGCCTCAAGACTCTCATCAACAAGAGTCGGTCTTATGGAAGCACCCGGTGGACCGACCATGAGGTGGTAAAGAGGATGATTCAAGCATTCATGCCTCGAAATGTCACTCTTTGCTCACTAATTCATGAGAGTCCGAGTTTTCACAAGATGACTCCCGAAGAAGTGCTAGGGAGGATCATCAACCATGAGATGATGGAGCAAGAAGCTATGTTCTACAACAATATACACAAGCTCTCCTCCTCCAAGTAAAGGGATGTTGCATTCAAGGCAACATCCTCAAGATCACAAGAAAAGGAAGAGAGTGATGAAGAGAGATCTGATACCGATGAGGAAGAGGACTTCATCAACAACTTTAAGAGGATGTTTAGAAGAAGGAGGGAGAGCTACCATAATGAAAGCAAGAGCAAAGACAAGCCCAAGACAAGATCAAAGAGGGCTTGCTACAATTGTGGGTAATATGGCCTCTTCATTGTGGATTGTCCACATGAGGAAAACAAGAAGAAGAAGGAGGGAAAGTCCAAAGATAAGAAGTACTTCAAGAAGAAGAAGCAATCGGGGCATGCCCACCTTGGAAAGGAGTGGGATTCAAATGAGGAATCCTCCTCCGATGAAGTGGAAAAGATAGCAACCATTGCTATGAAGAAGACAACCGCGGAGAACAAGCTCTTCCCCAACTTTGAGAAATCAAGTCCAACTTGCCTCATGGCCAAGGAGGGAAGAAAGAAGGTTAAATATAAAACCTCCTCTTCAATTTCTTCGCGTGATGATTTTCATAGTAGTAGTGGAAATGAACATATGTTTAAGGATATGAGTAAAAGTACCTTAAAAAGATTGAGGTTGTTGAAGGATGAGATATTTGAGAAGGAAGAGCTCATCAACCGTCAAGAGGACATGCTCATCCAACAAAAGGAGAGATGTCAAGATGTTGAGGAGCTCTTGGATCTTGAAAGAGAATGAAGCAAGGCACTTGAGCGTGAACTCGCTTTGAGCAAGGAAACTTGCTCAACCCTTGAGAACACTACAATTGTGCTCAAGGATGAACTTGTTAGTTTGACACAAGCTAACAAGATCCTTGAAACAGAAGTGAAGTCTCTCAAGGTCAATGCCCCTTCTTCCTCTACAAGCTCACCTTCCATAAATGTCAAATTTGAAGCGCCTCAACCTTGCAAATGCTCAAACTTTATTATAAAACTGAATGATGAGCTTAAGTTGGCAAAAACCAATCAAGCACCAAATGGTGGCATCTTTGATGAGGAGAAGATGGCATATGCACGTAGTTCATACGCCAACACAAGACATCCCCTTGTCAAGGATGGTCTTGGTTATTATAGGGAGATGATGCAAAACGTCAAAACTCCCAAGAATGGCAAAGACTTGATTGTTTTTTTCAAAGGAGGCTCATACAACGACAAGGGAAAGAACATCGCTACATCACAAAAAATTCCTAAGAAAGAACCTCATCCATTGTTCCATGATTTTGATGCTTCATATATGTTATTAAGGAACAATTTTGGTAAAGCTTATGCTAGGTATGTTGGGCCACACCACAAGAGTCCTAAACCTTGTGTGTGGGTGCCCAAGTGCCCCTTGACTAACATCAAAGGACCCAACACCGCTTGGGTACCTAAATCCAAGGCTTGAATCTTTCTTGTAGGCATACTCCTCCAGTGGAACCAAATGGGTTCTTGATAGCGGATGCACTAACCATATGACCGGAGAGAGGAAGATGTTTGTTGAGTATGAGCAAAATGAAGATCCAAGTGAAGGAATCTATTTTTGGGGCAATAGCCAAGGAAAAATACTTGGCACCGATAAAATTGCTATATCCCCTAATCATACTCTTTCAAATATTTTACATGTTGATTCACTTGATTATAGCCTCTTGTCCATATCACAACTATGTGACAAAGGTTATAATTGTTTATTCACTAACGAGGGTGTGAGCGTCACAAGGAGAAGCAATGACTCAATTGCTTTTAAGGGTGTACTCAAAGGAAAGCTCTATCTTGTGGATTTCTCCGCGGATAAAGCCCAACTTGATACATGCTTAATTGAAAAAACTAACATGGGATGGCTTTGACATATAAGGCTAGCCCATGTTGGGATGAGGAATATGCAAAAACTCCTTAAGGGCGACCACATCCGTGGTTTAAAGAATGTTGTGTTTGAAAAAGATAGGACATGTAGCGCATGCCAAGCCGTAAAGAAAGTTGGAGCTCCACATCCATCCAAGCACATTATAACGACAACAAGACAATTGGAGCTTCTACACATGGATCTCTTCGGTCCAACCGCCTACTAAGTATTGGCAGTAACAAATACGGTCTTGTTATTTTTGATGATTTTCACGTTTCACTTGGGTATTCCTTTTGCATGATAAGAGTGAGACTCAAGGTGTCCTCAAGAAATACCTGAAGAGAGCTAAAAATGAGTTATCCTTAAGTATCAAGACCATAAGGAGTGACAACGGCACCGAATTCAATAATACTCAAGTTGAAGAGTTTTTGGATGAAGAAGGCATCAAGCATGAGTTCTCGGCCCCCTACTTCGCTCAACAAAATGGGGTGGCCGAGAGGAAGAATATAACTCTAATTGAGATGTCAAGAACCATGCTTCATGAGTACAAGACGTCGGACCGGTTTTGAGCGGAAGCAGTTAACACCGCTTGCCATGCCATAAACCGGTTATATCTTCACCGCATACTCAAGAAGATGTCCTATGAGCTCCTAACCAGTAACAACCCTAATATTTCTTACTTTTGTGTTCTTGGGAGCAAATGCTACATTCTCAACAAGAATCCTAGGACTTCAAAGTTCGCTTCTAAGTCCGATGAGGGTTTCTTGCTTGGTTATGACTCAAACACTTACGCCTAATGTATCTTCAACAAATCCTCCGGAATTGTTGAAGTAGCACAGGACATAGTGTTTGATGAGACTAATGGCTCCAGAGTGGAGCAAGTTGATTGTCATGTGCTAGATCAAGAAGAAGCTCCACAAGTGGTGATAGGAAGGATGATGCTTGGAGATATACGACCACAAGAACAACCTCAAGATTCAAGTGACCATCTTACACATCAAGCAAGCTCTTCCTCAAATGATCAAGATCAAGTCCCCCAAGATGCGCTCCAAGAATATGAAAATGGAGGTATCAATCAAGGGGGGAGACAGTGAAAATAAGGGAGACAAAGATGAAGATTCAATACCTCAAGCACCTCACCCAAGAGTGCATCAAAGCGTTCAACGGGACCATCCCGTTGACAATATACTTGGAGACATCTCCAAGGGGGTAACTACTCGATCTCATGTTGCAAACTTTTGTGAACATTACTCTTTTGTTTCTTCCTTAGAGCCTCACAAGGTTGAATAAGCACTATGAGATCTGGAGTGGTTGATGGCCATGCAAGAAGAGCTCAACAACTTTGAAAGAAATCAAGTATGGGATCTCGTGAAGAGGCCTAATGCGAATATTCTAGGCACCAAGTGGGTGTTCTGCAACAAACAAGATGAGCACGAGGTGGTTACAAGGAACAAGACACGACTTGTGGCCAAGGGGTATTCACAAGTCGAAGGTTTGATTTCGATGAAACCTTTGCTCCCATAGCTAGGCTTGAATAAATTCGTATATTACTTGCCTTTGCTACTCACCATGATTCTAAGCTATATCAAATGGACGTCAAGAGTGCATTCCTTAATGGTCCAATCAAGGAAGAGGTGTATGTGGAGCAACCCCCCGGCTTTGAAGACCAAGAATTCCCAAATCATGTGTACAAATTGTGTAAGGCTCTCTATGGCCTCAAACATGCTCCTAGAGCTCTGTATGAGTGCCTTAGAGACTTTCTATCTCAAAATGGTTTCAAAATTGGGAAGGCAGATTACACTCTATCACTAGGTACTTTGTTGATGATTTGTTTGTTTGCCAAATATATGTCAATGACATTATATTTGGTTCTACTAACAAAGATTTTTGTGATGAGTTTTCCAAGATAATGACCGAGAGATTTGAGATGTCCATGATGGGGGAGTTGAAGTTCTTTCTGTGTTTTCAAGTGAAGCAACTCAATGAAGGCACATTCATTAGTCAAACAAAATATACACAAGATACACTCAAGATGTTTGACATGGATGAAAGTGCATCTAGGCATCCCTTGTGGGTTTTGGTGGATTTATAACAAGCAAATGAGATCCTAACCAAATTCTTGAGATGAGCGCAGGTCTTTGATGAAATTATGAAGTAAGCGCAAAAAGAAAGAAAAGTGGTGAATCTAGTTGAAATGAGCTCAAGAGATGAATAGATTAACCTTTGTATATGGAGTGTGTTATAGAAACACACCCCAAGAGCTCAAGCAAAAGAAAGCACTCTCACAACACAAATGATCACATGATCGTACTATTTCGAAGTACTCCAGACTAGTCTGATATGCTCACTGTCCAGGATCGGACAAGTCCCCCCAGTGCGGACTTGTCCGCAACGGACTACTTCGATAAAGTCCAGACTAGTCCGATGTTCCTTCTGATCAAATTCGTACAAGTCCAATATTTCACGGACCAGTCCGAAATCCCTATTGACCAACATTGGACAAGTCCCTCCATATTTCAAACTTGTCCTTAGCCCCTAAATTTTTCATGACACCGGACTAGTCCGATAATATCTGGACTAGTCCGATAACCTCTCTGACTAAAATCGGACGAGTCCTGCAAATGCGGACTTGTCCTCAATTCATTAAGAGATTCACCACGGTGGACTAGTCCGATCTTCTCCAGAGACAAAAGCGGACTCGTCCGCCCAAGGCCAGACAAGTAATTCAGGACACTTAGGGTTTCCCACACGCCGCACACCGGACTAGTACGGAGTCCACCACGGACTAGTCCGGACATCGCGAACCCTAACGGTAACCTTTGGAAAACCTAGTATAAATAGAGGTGCACGGCCCAATTATGATCTCTATCAACCCTCTGCGCCATCACACCCTCCAAGAGCCTAGTAAACACGTCTCTCCACACAATCCAATGCAAGAAAGATCAAATCCTTGAGGATTAACTTTAGATCAAATTAGAGGCACAATTCTTCACATTTTGAGCTCTTGGGTTTGATTCTCTCGCACACTCTTGTTCTTTATTGCATATAATTCGAGTGTGTTGGTGGTGTATTCAGTTGTAAATCTTGGGGAGCCCTCAACTTGTGAGAAGGCCCCTTGAACTTGGTGATTTGCCCTTTGTGATTAGTGGAAGAGAATCGGCCTTTGTGGTGATACGACGAGGGTAGGGTTGGTGAAGGCCCAGTCCTTTCATGGGCCCCTCAACGTGGAAGTAGGTTGCCTTTGTGGGAACCGAACCATGGGATAAAAATATTGTGTCTTCACGTTGTACTTATTGTTCATTGCATCTAGGATTTAATTGATCTTAGCAAATTACGTCAAAACTTTAAACTAAGGTTACCTTGTGCTATCTTCAGTTTAATTGAAGCAATATACTCTAGTTACATCTTAATTTCCGCTGCGTAGAGTACTTGGATCAACATCATCGATCAAACTTGATCTATCTAGTCCGCAAGCACCGGACTAGTCCGCACACTATCGTACTAGTCCGATTTATTGGTGTTTGATCAAGTTACTGAGTGTTGCAGGTTCCGACAAAAGTTCAAAAAGGCCTATTCACCCCTCTCTAGGTCGTATTCAATAGGTCAGAGTAGGACTCTTCAAAAGAAGACTAATCGCTCGAAGAGAAAATGTCGGACATGAAGGATGTGCACAAGAGCCTCAACCAAGAGAAGGTTGAAGATGAAAAGGCTTAGAAATTTGAGAAGCTCCTCGACGCCATTCAGGACTTCGAGGATGATGATGAGGAGACGCTTCAACTCAAGGTGCTCCTATGGAAGAAAGCTCACTCCAAAGGCAAAACGAAGGTCGAAGATGAAAAGAAGAAGAAGGGGAGTAGTCACACCGACTACTTTTGATATTCTTTCAATTATGATCGTTTGTATTCTAATATTAACCATTATTTATCAATTCCTTTAGGAAAATCCCCATTCTTTGACGCAACGATTATTCTATGTGGAGGCAAAACATGAAAATGCACTTAATCTCACTTACCCCCAGTTTGTGGCACATAGTGTGTACAGGTATAGATATCCCAAACGATGATGAAGAGCTAACACCAAGACAAGAGCAGGCGATTCATTGGAATGCTCAAGCTGCAGCGGTGATCACATCATCTTTGAGTCAAGACGAGTTCACCAAGGTGGATGGACTCGAAATTGCTAAGGAAATATGGGATGCGCTACAAACAACACATGAAGGTGATCATTATGTGCGAGAATCTAAGATTGAGATGATCGAAGGCGAATTGGGAAGATTCGCCATAGAAGAAGATGAGTCACCGCAAGACATGTATAATCGATTGAAGACTCTCATCAACAAGGTTAGAGCATATGGAAGCAAAAAGTGGAACGATCACGAGGTGGTGAAGCTCATTCTTAGAGCCTTCATGCCTCGCAATGTCACCTTGTGCTCAACGATTAGAGAAAGCCCCAGGTACAAGAAAATGACCCCGGACGAATTGCTCGGAAAGATCATCAATTTCGAGATGATGGAGAAGCAAGCAAAACATGTCAAAGAGATTGTCGACCTCACCTCGGCAAAGAAGAAGGGGGTCGCCTTGAAATCCACTTGCAAGCCCATGTCTAAAGAAGCTCGAGAAGCCCAAGAAGAAGATGATAGTGATGATGAGAGCAGCGACATAGATGAAGAAGACATGATCCTCTTCATGAAGAAATTTAAAAGGATGATGAAAAGAAGACAAGGGGGTAGATCAAATGAGGGAAAACACAAAGACAAGTCAAGACCGAAGTTGAGGCGGGCATGCTATAACTGTGGTGAATATGACCACTTTATAGTTGATTGCCCATATGAAGAAAACAAGAAGAAGACCAAGGAAACAAAGCCTCAACCTAATAAGTTCTTCAAGAAGAAAAGCAATCTGGATAGGCGCACCTAGGAAAGGAGTGGGACTCAAATGATGAGTCCTCGTCCGAAGAGGAAGAAAAGATGGCTAGCATAGCCATCTAGAAGATAACGAAGAAATCCACCCTCTTCCCAATTATTGGCGCAAGATAGAACAACGACACATGTCTCATGGCGAAGGAAGGTAAAAGAAAGGTAACATCTAAATCTTCCTCCTCGCATTCTTACTCTAGCCATAGTGATGCCAATAGCGATAATGAAGATATGCTTGTTGGCCTAGATAAGAAAAGTGCCACAAAAATGAAATTATCAATGGATAAACATATTGATAAGGAGGAGCTTGTTGATCGCCAAGAAGATATGATCATCCTTCAAAAGGAGGAGTATCTTAAGATCAAAAAGCTCCTTGAACTTGAAAAGGAGCAAAGTAAGTCACTAGAGCTTGAATTAGCTTCAATCAAGGAAGCTTGCCTCAAGTTAAGCGACTCAAATGTAATTATCAAGGATGAACTTGCTAACTTGACCAAAGTTAACAAGATCCTTGAAGTACAAGTTGAGTCACTCAAGCGAAGTGACCCTTCATCCTCTTCAAGCTCACCTTCTCAACACCTAAAATCTGAAACTGCTATTACTTGTACATGTGCTAAAATTAAAACTAACTTGAAGGATAAGTCGAACTTGGCAAAGGACAAGCATCCTTCCCATAATGGCATATTTGACAAGGAGAAGATCAAGTATGCACGCAGTGCATACTTGACCACAAGACCTCCTAATGTCAAATATGGCATTGGGTATTCTTATAGTGAAAAGCAAACTGCTAGAAGTCATAAGAATAACAAGGATCGCATTGCCTTTATCAAGGGAAACTCCCCTCAAGCTAGAAAGGCTAATAATGTTGACAAATCCAAACATGCTAATTCATATGAGCAACAACTTTTGTTCAGAACCTTTGATGCATCTTATGTTCTTATTAAAAGCAACTTTGGTAAAATTTATGCCAAATATGTTGGGCCACACCATGGGAACACTAAGTCCCATGTGTGGGTGCCCAAATCACTTGTAACTAACCTCAAAGGACCCAAGCAAGCTTGGGTACCTAAAACAAAGGCATAATTTGTTTTTGTAGGCTTACTCCTCCAGTGGAGCAAATTGGGTGCTAGACAGTGGATGCACCAACCACATGACCATAGAAAGAAGGATGTTAGTTGAGTATGAAGTAAATGAAGATCCAAGTGAGGGCATCTGTTTTGGAGACGATAGTCAAGGAAGAGTGCTCGGTACCAGTAAAATTGCAATATCATCTCACCACACGCTTTCTCATGTTTTGCATGTCGACTCCTTAGATTATAACCTTCTGTCCATATCTCAATTATGTGACAAGGGTTATAATTGCTTGTTTACTAATGAGGGTGTGATTGTCTCTAGAAGGAGTGATGACTCGGTTGCATTCAAGGGTGTTTTGGAGGGAAAGCTTTATCTTCTTGACTTCAACATAGATAAATCCGAACTTGATACATGTTTGAGTGCAAAGACCAACATGGGTTGGCTGTGGCATAGACGGCTAGAACATGTTGGTATGAGGAATCTTCAAAAACTCCTTAAGGGCGATCACATCCGAGGCTTGAAGGATGTTGTTTTTGAGAAAGACAAGCCTTGTAGCGGGTGCCAAGCCGGGAAGCAAGTAGGAGCACCTCATCCCGCGAAGAATGTCATGACAACAACAAGAACGCTCGAGCTACTTCACATGGACCTATTTGGTCCAATTGCTTACATAAGCATCGGCGGTAACAAATACGGCCTAGTAATTGTTGATGATTTTTTGCGCTTCACGTGGGTTTTCTTTTTACATGATAAGACAAAAACTCAAGGAACCCTCAATAAGTTCTTCAAGCGTGCCCAAAATGAGTTCTCATTGAAGATCAAGAACATACGAAGCGATAATGGCACAGAGTTCAAGAACACCCAAGTTGAGGAGTACCTAGACGAAGAAGGGATAAAGCATGAATTTTCAGCACCGTATTCACCTCAACAAAACGGAGTAGCGGAAAGGAAGAACCGAACCCTAAAAGAGATGGCAAGGACAATGCTTGATGAGTACAAGACCTCGGATCGGTTTTGGGCGAAAGTGGTTAACACCGCTTGTCACGCCATAAACTGACTCTATCTTCATCGACTTCTCAAGAAAACGTCATATGAACTACTCACTGGTAACAAGCCTAATATTTCCTATTTTCGAGTTCGGTTCTAAGTGCTATATTTTGAACAAGAAGCCTAGGACTTCAACGTTTGATTCGAAGTCCGATGAAGGTTTCTTGCTTGGTTATGATTCAAACTCCTACACCTGTCGTGTCTTCAACATGGTCTCCGGACTTGTTGAAGTAGCACGTGACGTAGTGTTTGACGAAACTAATGGCTCTCAAGAAGAGCAAGTTGACCGATGTGTGCTAGATAGAGATGAAGCTCCTTGTCAAGCGTTGAGACAAATGGCGTTGGGTGATGTTCGACCACAAGCGCCACCTCCAAATGTGAATGATGAAGATGAACCACAAGAGGAGGAAAATGATCAAGGGGGAGCTTCCACACAATATCAACCACAAGAAGACAAAGATGATCAACACACCAACAAAGGCAACCATCCAGGGGGAGAAGAAGACAATCTCAAAGATACAAGACCGCAAGTGCCACACCCAAGAGTAACTAATGCGTCCAAAGAGATCACCCAATCGACAACATAATCGCTGACATCCAAAAGGGAGTAACCACTAGATATCACATAGCTAACTTTTGTGAGCATTACTCTTTTGTATCCTTTTTGGAACCGCACAAGATTGAGGATGCATTGAAAGATCCAGATTGGGTGGTAGCGACGCTAGAAGAACTCAACAACTTCAAACGAAACGAGGTGTGGGAACTCGTTGAAAGAACCAAGGTCAATGCAGTCAGCACAAAATGGGTCTTCCGCAATAAACAAGACGAACACGGGGTGGTGACAAGGAACAAGGCGCGACTTGTGGCCAAAGGGTATTCACAAGTGAAAGGTTTGGATTTCGACGAAACCTTTGCTCCCATACCTCGGCTTGAATCAATTAGAATATTACTTGCGTATGCTACTCACCATGATTCCAAGCTCTATCAAATGGATGTGAAAAGCGCCTTCCTCAACGGACCAATCAAGGAGGAGGTGTACGTGGAGCAACCCCCCGGATTCGAAGATCAAGAGTTCTCCGACCATGTGTTCAAACTGCGTAAGGCACTCTACGGCCTCAAACAAGCTCCTAGAGCTTGGTATGAGTGTCTTAGAGATTTCTTAATTGAAAATGGTTTTAACATTGGTAAAGCAGATTATGCGTTATTTACAAAGCACTTTGACAATGATCTTTTTATTTGTCAAATTTATGTTTATGACATTATCTTTGGTTCAACTAACAAATCCTTTTGTGAAGAATTTAGTAAGATTATGACAGATAGGTTCGAGATGTCCATGATGGGAGAGCTGAAATACTTCTTGGGATTCCAAGTGAGGCAACAAAAGGAAGGGATGTTTATAAGCCAAACCAAGTATACTCAAGACATACTCAAGAATTTTGGAATGGACAAGGCGAAGCCAATAAATACTCCCATGGCAACAAATGGACACTTGGATCTAAATGAAGACAGACCAAACGTGGATCAAAAGGTATATAGCTCCATGATTGGATCCCTACTTTACTTATGTGCTTCTAGGCCTGATATTATGTTGAGTGTGTCCTTGTGTGCAAGATTTCAAGCCAATCCTAAGGAGTGTGATTTGACAGCCGTCAAGAGAATCTTGTGATATTTAGTTCATACACCCAACCTAGGCCTTTGGTATCCTAAAGGTTCCAAATTCAATCTCATTGGATACTCCGAAGCAGATTATGCCGGATGCAACGTAGATAGAAAAAGTACCTCTAGTACATGCCAATTCCTAGGTAGATCCCAAGTTTCTTGGTCCTCCAAGAAACAAAACTCTATTGCCTTATCCACGGCTGAAGCGGAGTATGTTGCAGCCAGGAGTTGTTGTTCCCAACTCCTTTACATGCGACAAACTCTAAGGGATTATTCCACTCCTTTGTGATAATGAGAGTGCTATCAAGATTGCCCATAACCCCGTTGAGCACTCTAGAACCAAACATATACATCCGACATCACTTTTTGAGAGACCACTCAATGAAAGGAGACATAGCTATTTTCCATGTCAACACCGAAAAACAACTAGTCGACATATTCACTAAGCCACTTGATGAAAAACGTTTTTGCGAGCTCCGAAATGAACTAAATATCCTTGATGCTAGGAATGTGGCTTGAAAACTTGCATACCTGTATGGCATCTTCAAAATCCATTGATTGTGTTGTGAAAATCATCTCTCTGAATTATCTCCGAAAAACTATTTCAATTACTTGATCTTGGTGAATTATGGTCATTGTTTGATTGTTGTATGTTTACTGATCATATTCATCAAGATTGTTTGATTCTTTTGCCCCCTATTTTTCTTAGTAAGAACCTTCAAATATATACGAATGGACTAATTATATTTGTTCTGGTGACCACGGACTAGTCTACGGTTATTCGGACTAGTCCGCACACTGTAGACTAGTCCACGGAGTTTCCGGTAGTCCAGACTAGTCCGGCCGGCCACGGACTAGTCTGATTTTTCAACTCCATAACCCTAGGCGCTGCCAAAACCTAATCTCTTTCATCCTCACAACTCATCTCACATTATATCTCTTCACTCAAGCGCCCCCAAAGTGATTTGGCGAGTTCTCCACCAAATCTCTTCAACCTTCCGTGGAAAACAATCTCCATTGCGAGGGGATTGAAGACCACTGACTTGTCCGCTCCTACAACCCCTCCATCGTCATGAATCGAAGAATTTTGGACAATGTTGAGCTCCAATGATGAAATTTCCAATTATGAGGCCGAGATGGAACAAGACTCTTTGCTTCGGTCCTCGACGGGCCAAGGGAAGAAGTGCCAAGAGCGTCCCTTCGAGCCAGCACCTTCTCCACCTCAGGTGCGGCGCTAGGTTCTAGCCAAGAAGTCTGCGTCCAAAGCCAATGATGCAACTGGCCCCAGCTTGGTGGCTCCTCGCCAAGTTAAGGGCAAAGGGAAGGGGATTGCCTCCGGCCCGATTGGGCCTCTAAAGATGACTACTCCGAAGGAGGGGAACAGGGATCCCTCCGAAGAGAAGTTCAACGGCAAGGGAAGCGATACGGCTTCTAAGCTCAGAAATGTGGATTGTTATAGAAGATCAAAGAAGGCAACTGACGCCAGATTTTGGAGCAACTTTCACGCCCACTTCTACAGTTCCGTTTATCTCACCATGAAGACTCCACTGGTGCGCAACCAGCGGATTAACTGGGAACACTTTGAGAGGAAGAGCTGCTCAGCCGTTGATGAGGTGATAGAGGCAGTGGGGAAGCATGGACTAAAGGACCTATTTGCCTTCAGGTACAACTAGAACGATGAGATCATTGCTCAATTCTATGTCACATGCTATTTTGCCAGTGATGAAGAGGAGTGGGTGACTTGGATGACGCATGAATCCAAGTACCCTATTACTTATGATGACTTTGCAAGACTGCTTCACATAGAAGACACTGGCAACAATGATCTAACTATCCACAACATTGGTGTCTTGGGGAAGGATAAGATGGAGTTCCTTTATGATACTATCCTGAAGTACAACCCTCCATTGATCAAGAACATGGAGCCCTTCTTCATGGTTCTCAACAGGATGCTGCGGAAGACCATAGCTCCAAAAGATGGAGATGCAAGAAGTGTCAAAGGCTACTTAAGGACATTGATGAAGGTGATAAGCAAGAATCGGAAGTTTGATATCTTCGACTATATTTGGAATGATATGGTGAATATCTCCTACACACCAAACTATTCCTGTGGATATGCGCCCTACCTCATGTTTATGGTTGAGAAAGTCACAGGAATCGAGTTCGTGAAGGATGTGGAGCACACTCCCTTGAGGCCTCAGAAGCCTACCCAAGCCACTCTCCCAGCTGCTCCATCTCCAATGTCTAGTGAAGAGGCTCCGAGGAGAGCTCAAGAAGATGCCCGAACTACTCCCACTGCTAGGGCCCCTCCTCAAAAAGGGTCCTCAAGTGGCATTTTGAAATATTTGGCTGCCATCTTTGGCTACTGCAAGAAGGCTGGAGTGAAACTTCACAAGCTGGACAAGGTGAGGAAGGACGACATGAAGTATGTCAAGGAAAATTTCAAGCATATTTACCAGAAGCTGGAGATTGAGCCTATTGGATCTCCCATTATCTTCGATGATTCAGCTTCAGATTTCTCGGAGTTGCCACCTCTCTCTCCCTCCGAGCTCGCCTATTTTGGCATTGGGAGCACTTTGTGTGGATCCGCTCCTCCTCCTCCTCCTCCTCCTCCTCCTCAACCTGAAGATAAAGACGATAAGAGGACTGACAGCGAGGAATGAGCCTCTAGATCCCTCCTCTCCTTCTTTTTGGTGCCTTGATGCCAAAGGGAGAGAGATTGAGGGGGAGTCACTAGATCCTAGCTGTAGGTTGCGAGAGGAGAGCTCTATTTATGTTTGTTTTGGGTTGTAAAACTTTGATTATGCTATTGGATATGTGGTGTGAAACTATGACTTTGTTATGCTTATGACTTATGTGTTATGCTCTGAATTTGATATTCATGCGTGATAACCTTGATGTTCTCATGATTATGCCATTTATCTTACTTATATCAAGATTATTGTTCACACACATGTAGTCTTGCATCCCACCATAAAGAGTGCACATATGTCTCATGTTTTCATTGCTTAATTGGTTCCAAACTCATATGTGCACACTTTATGAAAATTCTGCATTTTGAATCATATTTGTGAAATCTCAATTGATTGTCATCAATCACCAAAAAGGGGGAGATTGAAAGTGCATATAGGCATCCCTTGTGGTTTTTGGTGGATTTATGACAAGCAAATGAGATCCTAACCAAATTCTTGAGATGAGCGCAGGTCTTTGATGAAATTATGAAGTAAGCGCAAAAAGAAAGGAAAGTGATGATTCTAGTTGAAAAGAGCTCAAGAGATGAATAGATTAATCTTTTGTGTATGGAGTGTGTTAAAACACACCCCAAGAGCTCAAGCAAAAGAAAACACTCTCACAGCACAAATTCTCACAAGACCGAACTAGTCCGAAGTACCCTGGACTAGTCTGATATGCTCATTGTCCAGGATCGGACAAGTCCCCCCAGTGCGGACTTGTCTGCAACAGACTAGTCCGATAAAGTCCGGACTAGTCCGATATTCCTTCTGATCAAATTCGGACAAGTTTGATATTTCACGGACCAATCCGAAATCCCCACTGACCAACATCGGACCAAGTCCCTCCATATTTCAAAATTGGCTTTAGCCCCTAAATTTTTCACGACACTGGACTAGTCCGACAATATCCGGACTAGTCTGATAACCTCTCTGTTTAAAATTGGACAAGTCCTCCAAATGCCGACTTGTCCTCAATTCAATAATAGATTCACCATGTTGGACTAGTCCGATATGTGCCAGACTAGTCCGATCTTCTACAGAGACAAAAACGGACTAGTCCGCCCGAGGTCAGGCAAGTTCGATAATTCAGGACAATTATGGTTTCCCACATGCCGCACATCGGACTAGTATAGAGTCCACCACAGACTAGTCCGGACATCGCGAACCCTAACGGTAACCTTTGGAAACCCTAGTATAAATAGAAATGCATGGCCCAATTATGATGTCTCTCGACCCTCTGCGCCGTCACACCCTCCAAGAGCCTAGAAAACACGTCTCTCCACACAATCCAACACAAGAAAGATCAAATCCTTGAGGATTAACTTTAGATCAAAGGAGAGACACAATTCTTCACGTTTTGAGCTCTTGGGTTTGATTATCTCGCACACTCTTGTTCTTTATTGCATATAATTCGAGTGTGTTGGTGGTGTATTCAGTTGTAGATCTTGGGGAGCCCTCAACTTGTGAGAATGCCCCTTGAACTTGGTGATTTGCCCTTTGTGATTTGTGGAAGAGAATCGGCCTCCGTGGCGATTCAATGAGGGTAGGGTTGGTGAAGACCCAGTCCTTTTGTGAGCTCCTCAATGTGGATGTAGGTGTCCTTCGTGGGAACCGAACCACATGATAAAAATCTTGTGTCTTCACTTTGTGCTTATTCTTTATTGCATCTAGGGTTTAATTGATCTTAGTCAAATTACGTCAAAACTTGAAACTAAGGTTACCTTGTGCTATCTTCAGTTTAGTTGAAACAACATACTCTAGTTACATCTTAATTTCCGCTGCGTAGAGTACTTGGATCGAGATCATCGATCAAACTTGATCTATCTAGTCCGCAAGCACCATACTAGTCCGCACACTACCGGACTAGTCCGATTTATCGGTATTTGATCAAGTTATTGAGTGTTGCAGGTTCCGATAAAAGTTCAAAAAGGCCTATTCACCCCCCCCCTCTAGGCCGCACTCAATGGACAAAGCCAAACCCATGAACACTCCTATGGCAACCAATGGGCATCTTGATGTTAATGAAGATGGTCCAAGTGTGGACCAAAAGGTATATCGTTCCATGATAGGTTTATTGCTTTACTTATGTGCATCTAGGCCCGATATCATGCTTAGTGTGTGTATGTGTGCTAGATTTCAAGCTGCTCCTAAGGTGTGTCATTTGACCGCCGTTAAGAGAATTCTTAGATATTGAGTTCGCACACTAAGCCTAGGACTTTGGTACCCTAAGGGCTCTAAATTTAACCTCATTGGATATTCCGTTGTGGACTATGCGGGGTGCAAAGTTGATAGGAAGAGTACATCCAAAACTTGCTAATTCCTTGGTAGATCTCCAGTGTCTTGGTCCTCAAAGAAACAAAACTCCATTGCTCTTTCCACATCCAAAGCAGAGTATGTCTCCGCCGGAAGTTGTTGTGCATAACTTCTTTAGATGCGACAAACTCTTAGGGACTATGGCATAAACTTGCACCATGTCCCCCTCCTATGTGACAATGAGAGTGCCATCAAAATAGCCCACAATCTAGTTGAACATTCAAGGACCAAACACATTGGTATCCACCACCACTTCTTGAGAGATCACTCCATCAAAGGAGACATTGCAATTTCCCATGTGAGAACTGAAAATCAATTAGCCGATATTTTCACCAAGCCCCTAGATGAGAGAAGATTTTTTGAACTTAGGAGTGATCTCAATATCCTAGATTCTCAAAATGTGGCTTGAGTCTTGCATAGCTGATTGTTACTTGCATTCACTTCAAAATTCACTCATGCTTGTGTAAAACACTTCGTCCTCAATTTTCTACAAATTATTTTGAAATTATTGAATCTTTGAGAATTATGGTCATAGTTTGATTGTTGATTTCTTACTGACCATGTTTACAAAGATATTTTGTGAAAATATAGTCGAAAAGGATCAAATCTCCACTGAATACTCAATATATATGAGTTTTCAACCTTAAGACAGGACTAGTTCGTCCCCGACTGGACTAGTCCGGTGGTTTAGAATAGTCTGGACCCAGTCCGTAGGCCCGACAAGTCCGGGACTCCCACCGGACTAGTCCGACCCTTGGGGGCTTAACCTCCCTAGGGAACCCTCGACCTCTTCACTCTTACCCACACAGTCTCTCTCTTCAAAACAGATGAAACTCACCCCCAAATCGGCAATTTTCGATTCCAACCACCAAATATTGATTCCAATCCGTGGATTGAAGCCCTAGGGTGCGTGGGAACTCTTACCCAAGAATTGGAGGTTGATTATTCATCCACATTTCATCGATTTGAAGATTTGAAGCGTGACAATGTCAGATTTGGACTATGTTCCAATTTCTGACTCCGAAGCCGAGGCAGGAAGGCAAGCTCTTTACCGTCGGAATTGTGAGTAGCACGAGCTTGCCGTAGCATATCTCAAGTCTCATTCAGAGGCTAGAAGGGCAAAGAAGACGCAAAAGGAAGCTCATAACTCAACGGCAGCAGAGGCAACTCCCAAGAGGAAGAGACTTGTGACTGTGGGGGGGAAGGAAAAATCTCAGGAGGCAAGCACCTCCAAGGACAAGGGCAAGGCACCAGTGTATGTTGCACCCAAAAAGAGAGTCATTGTTGCTATAAAGCCTGCAAGCAAGGCCAAGAAGGGAGCCTCTCAACCCGTTGGTCCCTTGAGGATGTCATCTCCTACAAGGAACCCAAATCGTGCAGTTGACTATGATGCCAACATCTTAAAGGCAAAGGGGTTGAGAAGGCAAGAAAGTTGAGAAAGATCAATGTCTATCAAAGGGAGATGAGCACAGTGGATCCCGTTTTTTGTGTGACTTCCACTGTGACTATTATCGTATTGTCTACATGTCCAAGCAAACTCTAGTCATAGATGCTCAGTGGATTGATTGGGACTACATGGCCCAGAAGGATCACGTGGCTTTCAATGCTATGATTGAGTCCATAGAGCGCCATGGCTTGAATAAGTTCATGGCATCTCAGTATGATTGGAATGTGGAGGTTATTGCTCAATTCTACTCTACTGTCCACTTCCACACTGACGGGGACAGGAGGATCACTTGGATGACACATGGAGAGCAATACTCCACCATCTACTGGGAGTTTGCTCAACTACTCGACTTGGAGGATCAACTGGAAAATTATATCATCATCTCCAATGTAAGGCTAGTTGATCAAGACACCTTGGAGTACATGTATCCAAGTCATGTACCTTTTGAGGCGGGGCATATAAGGAACATCAAGTCCTTCAACAGTGTTCTCAACTGGGTGATCCGGAAGACTGTTGCCCCCAAGGATGGAGATGCGGGGATTACTCAAGGAAATTTGAGCCACTTGATGGTGCTAATTGATGGAAACGTCCGTTTCAATTTGGTGGACTACATCTTCGACGACATCTTCAACATCTCGCATACTCCAAACCGATCATGTGGATACACTCCTTACATTATGTACATGATCGAGAAGGTGTCTGGACTCATCTTCAAGAAGGACATCACTCACCGAAGGCTTCGTCCTCAAATCCCCCCTCCGGAGCCTGTTGCCCCTCGAAGGAAGAATGCGGATCCTTCCGCTTCTTCTTATCACTTCGTGTCATCACCTCCTCCACCTCCCCCTTCATCACAATGCAGCAGTGGTTTCCTCAAGTGCTTCAAAGCCATATTCTCCTCTTGCCGGAAGACGGAAGTTCGGCAACGTCGCATGGAGCATCGCCAAGAGAAGTATCTCAAGGCGATGTGCAAAAAGTTGGACATCCCTATGTCTCCCACCGCGGAGTGTGATGGGGAGATGAATCCTTTCCCAGAGTTCACCGCCGAGGAGCTTGCTCAATTCGGTAAAGTTGGTACCTCCACGGCGACTCCGTCCGAAGATGATGATAATGATGATCCAGAGGCCACGGAGAGTGATAGCGGGCACGACGGTGGCGACGACGATGATGACAATAATGATGACGAGTAGATCTTAGGACTCTTCTTTCACTCTTTTCATTTTTGGTGTCTTGATGCCAAAGGGGGAGAGATTGGAAGGGTGGTATATAGTGGGTACTTGGATAGTTTTTTGGGGGTGAGATTGATCCACTATGGACTTATGTTTTAAAACTCTCATTTCAAATTGTTGCAAGACTTAATTCATGTATTATGACAAATTTGTGATGTTATGCTTCAACTACATGTTTATATTGCATACTTATTGCCTTATCACAATTTATGAGCACATCACTTAGGCACCCCACCATAACATGTATGTCGGTACCCGGCACACCGGGTACCCTCACGCACAGGCTAGAGCTGCCTAGGTACCTTGCCTCCCAGCAGCGACAGGGTCCGAGGGCGCCACGTGTCCAAGAGACCCGGACCCGCCAGCCTCAGATGGGAGGTCTGGTGTGCCCACATGACATTCGGAAGGTGGCACTCAGCTCCACCCTAACAACAAGTTCCCTGGCAGCCACGTATCCAGCGGAACGGGACCCGACCTCCTCCGCGGAGGTGAGCTCCCAAGCTACCACATGGCACACGAAGTCAAGACCCGACCTCCCCCATAGAGGCAAGCACCCAAGCTGTGGGAGATACGGCTTCCCCCGCAGAGGTGAGCTCCCGAGCTGCTACGTGGCCCGCGAGACGGGCATGGCCTCCACCATGGTGGAGAGCTCCCCAGCGGTCGCATGGTCAGTCCACTTGCCCTGAGCGGATAGTGAGGAAGTCAAGAGGGCGGTACGCCTTGTCTCCGTCAAGCCTTGAAAATACGTGGCTTCCCCAGACGCATGGTGCAGTGCATGCCTAATGTCAGGTACCGCTACGACTAATCGCATCACAGTGAAGGCGCCGCAAGCCTATCCAACTCCGCCAAGCGGGTATCTTACGGCGTTAGAGACAGTTGGATGGGACATTCCTAGCCAATGTCAGCAACGGCGAGTGGGCTACTAACGACCCGGGTGGCAAGACGGCGAGTCCTCAAGTCCGCGGTTAGAGCAAGCTTACAGAAGAAGCCTTAGATCTTTAGGATAAGATCGCCCCAGGACCACTTGTCGGGCCCCGGGACCCCACTTGTAAGGCATCCCACCTTGACTATAAAGGGCCTGGACGACCACCGATACAAGGACCAGACTTAGAATCCCCGATACACCCACATACGCATACACACTCACCAAGCAATACAATCAACCATGGAGTAGGGTGTTATGCTCCTTGCGGCCTGAACCACGTAAAAACAATTGTCTCATACTCTTCCGCTAGAACACTAGATTGAGGCCTAAGCCCCGCTAAACAAGAACCTCCGTGGGCTGCTCCTTAGCAGATCTGGGGGAAGTGTCGCATTGACCCTTCGACATTTGGCGCGCCTGGTAGGGGCTTTTTCCCTCAAATAAAAAGTGGTAATGCTTTCACCACTATGGTGTTCATTAGGCCCGTGGAAGGAGGTTTCCGAGGCCATCACCCGACAACCAGATCTGTCGCTCGGGCGGCACTCTCCGGTCTATCTCGCCCCCGTGCAGGTTTGACTGGCCAAGGTAGCACGCCGGGACATGCCCCGGCTCAGTCGGCTCCCCCAACAGCGAGCCTGGAGAATGCTTTGGCGGCGGCCAGAGCTGTCCTCCACCACCCACCGTCGCTGAACGCCTCTCAGGGGGCGGCTCAGCAGTGGGTCCAGGACATCGACCACCTCATCGTCACATCCATCAACTCCCCCAACAGGGGAATGCGCCTCGTGTCACTGTCGTGTACACCGTCTATCGACCATCACACCGCCAACTCCCGCTCCTCCAAGCCTACGAGCATTGGCTTGCTCCCCACAGAGGACCTCAGGACCGAGCTTGACCATCGTCAAGCTCACATGGATGGCCGCGTCATCATCGAGCGGCGGAGAGAGAGCGGCGCAACCTCGAGGCCGAATATGGCACTCAATGCCCTGTTCACGAGGCGTCTTCCGTCCAAGGTACGCCACAGGTAAACCCTCTGCCACCTGATCAGGAGCACGTCGGTTTGACAGGCCCCCTGTAGTACTCGGTGCAATAGGGTGTACAACAATAGTACTTTGCACAACCAGTACCATTGCAACAGCGCATGGCACAACCAGTGCCATAGCAGCAGGTTCAGCAAGTGCCGCACGTCGGGCAACAGACCCCCACGGGGTATGCTGTCCCATATGCCTCTCCGACGAAGCCCGTCGGAGGCTGCACGGCATTGGCCCTGCACCTCCGCTCCGTGATGTGGCTGCACAAGTTCCGACCACATATCCCGGAGAGGTTCGACAGAAGCATCAATTTGGCGGAGTTCCTGTAGATCTACACCATGATGCTCCTTGCTGCGGGAGCGGATGAGACCACCCTAGCGAACTACTTCCCAGACGCCCTGACTAGGTCAGCCTGCTCATGGCTGATAACCCTTACCGAGGGGTCTATAACCACTTGGGATGAGCTGTGCTGGCAGCTCACGACAAACTTCGGCAGCTCCAACATGCGCCCCGGCACCGAGCTTGACCTCCATGCTGTGCAACAGCAACCCAAGGAGACACTGTGTTCATTCATCCAGCATTTCTCTCAGGTACGAAACTCCATTCCCAACATTCCAAATGCCTCTGTCATAGTGGCATTTCGCCAGGGAGTGCAAGACCGCAAGATGCTCGAGAAGCTAGCCACGCACAATGTGCAAGACGTCTCCGAGCTCTTCTCCATCGCCGATCGGTGTGTCAGGGCAGCAGAAGGCGGGACTGGCCAGACCGGAGAAGGAGACACTACCCCTGGTAGCGGCAAAAAGAAGAACAAGAATCGGGGTGGCGGCCAGAACAAGCCGCTGCACGGATCCCCCGTCGTGGCAACAGCTGCAGCCGGAGGAGGCAAGCCGCCACGCCCAGAGAAGCATCCTCGTCAGCCACCAGCCGCTGACGAAGACGTCGAGCCCTGCCTGGTGCACAAGACTTGTGAACACATCGCGAGCTAGTGCCGGGAGATAAAAAGGTGTGTTGAACGCGATCAAGAGCGGGCTCAGCAACGCCCGCACGGAGCCCCCACCCGCCAGCGGGAGGGCAAGAAAAAGGTCGAACCCAAGGTCGACAATGACGAAGAGCTGGAGTACCAGAAGCAAGAGTGAGCCGTCAAAGTGGTCCACCAAGATGAGGAATCTGACGCGAGCAGCGACAACGAGTGTCTCAAGACCCTCCACGTTATCTTTGTAGGTTCTTAGGATCCTGCCTTACGGAATGCGGTCAAGACTCTTCGTCGTGTGGTGGCTTTGATAGCCCTCGTACCCACTCCGGCGCAGCACCACCGCTGGAAGGAGACGCCGATCAGCTTCAATGCCTCTGACTACCCCAAGAACATGGCTGGGGCAGGGGTACTACCTCTCTGAGTCACCCCCACCATAGCCAACGTCAAGCTCCACTACGTCTTGATAGATGGCGGGGTCGGCCTCAACCTCCTCAGTCGGGCTGCATTCGAGCAGCTGCAGATCCCGGTGTCCAAGCTTGCCCTCTCGAGCCCATTTTTGGGGGTGGGACCTGGGAGCATCATCCCATACAGCAACATCCACCTACGGGTGACCTTCGGGACACATGACAACAACAGGACAGAGAGCATCCTCTTCGACGTCGCTGATGTCAGCCTCCCCATCAATGCCATCAATTGGAGGCCTGCACTCTACCCGTTCATGGTTGTAGCCCACTAAGGCTACCTCGTCCTAAAGATGCCAACCCCCTCTGGCATCCTCAGGATCCACGGAGATCGCACCGCTGCAATGTTAGCCTTGGAGCAGCTCCAAGAACTCACAGCAAACCCAACACCCGTCCCAGGCGACGCTGGATCAAGTCAACCTCCGCCAAGCACGCGTCAGCGCAAAGCACCTGCCGCGCCTCAGCCGCAGCCCCCCCCGGCAGCACCAACACCTCCATCAAAGCTGCCAAGCCCAGCGCCGGCACTGCTAGGACCACGCAAGATGAGCGGTCACGGTGGGAATAGGGATAACTCGCTCATCACCCCTCTGAGTAGCTGTTGACAGCAAGGTTTCCCACCAACCATCGCAGCTACCCATGGAACTTTGGGTGCCCCTGTTGTAAATACTAGGCTTAGTAGAATAGTGTAAAAGAGTAGTAGGACTTAGGAGCAGCACTAAGGACAACCGTGCACCAGGAGGGTCAGGACCAGAGTGCACAGTCAGCTTAGCTTTGTTCCAAACCCTAGGCCTATGCACCCTGCCTCCCTCGTCACCCGGAGGCAAGCCGTTGCCATCTTTTGTAAAAGCATGTCTCCTCCTACAAACTCCTATCAAAAATTCATTGTTTTACTTGAAGCCTTCTTAAAAACTTAATTCATTTAATTACGCATTAATTTTATGATCATGCCATGATAACCTCACTTACCATGTGTTGCCTTCATATTCACTGTCGCATACTCAGTAACTCATCCTAGCTAATGCCATGCAATCCAGCTACAGGCAGGCCAATTGAGGTACTTGCAGTGTGTGAAGGGTCCACCCAGCTGCTCTCATCATTAGGGACCCGTGGTGCCAAAAGGTTCTCCCAGGAAACGTCTGTGCCGAGTAGGAGGTCCAGGGGGAGCAAGTTGCTTAGCTTGGTCCTGCACCCTAAGAAAACACACCCTGCCTCCCCAGCGCTACAACTAAGTATTGGAACCAAAGAGCTCACACCCTAAGGACGATAGGAGTCGGGCCCCGGAGCACCGATGCATCGAATTACCCAAGCCTCGTACGTCAGGCCAGGACTGTAAGGCATGGCAGAGCTAGGTAGAGGAATAGGTATAACCGACGAACAAGGCTAGCCCCCCTCTTCCTATATGCAGGACAAACGTCGGAGCATCCAGCTCCGGCACCTCCCAAGGGGCCTGCCGTCGACGTACCAAAACGTCAACGACAGCACCAAGCGCGGATAAGTAAGTAAACTCTACTGCCCTGCTCTTGTTGCTAATAAGGTTCCCTTGCGATAGCCTGTAAACCAGGGGCCTGCCGTCGACGTCTACACAAAGACGGTGGACGACGCTAGGCCATCCAGCTCTGGCACCTCCCAAGGGGCCTCCCATCGACGTACCAGAACTCAACGACAGCACCAAGCGTGGATAAGTGAGTAAACTCTATTGCCCCGCTCTTGTTGCTAATAAGGTTCCCTTGCGCTAGCCTGTAAACCAGGGGTCTGCCGTCGATGTCTACACGAAGATGGTGGATGACGCCGAGGCATCCAGCTCCGGCACCTCCCAAGGGGCCTGCCATCGACGTCTACACGGAGATGGTGGACGATGCCAGGGCATCCAGCTCCAGCACCTCCCAAGGGGCCTGCTGTCGACGTCTACACGGAGATGGTGGACGACGCTGGAGCATCCAGATCCGGCACCTCCCAAGGGGCCTACCATCGACGTCTACACGGAGATGGTGGACAACGCCGGAGCATCCAGCTCCGGCACCTCCCAAGGGGCCTTCCGTCGACGTTTACATGGAGATGGTGGACGACGCTGGAGCATCCAGCTCCGGCACCTCCCAAGGGGCCTGCCATCGACGTCTACACGGAGATGGTGGATGACAACAGAGCATCCAGCTCTGGCACCTTCAAAGGGGCCTACCGTCGACGTCTACACGGAGATTGTGGATGACGCCAGAGCATCCAGCTCTAGCACCTCCCAAGGGGCCTGTCGTCGATGTCTCCATGGAGATGGTGGACAACGCCGGAGCATCCAGCTCTGGCACCTCCCAAGGGGCCTGCCGTCGATGTACCAGAATGTCAACGACAGCACCAAGTGCGAATAAGTGAGTAAACTCTACTGCCCCGCTCTTGTTGCTAATAATGTTCACTTGCGATAGCCTGTAAACTAGGGGCCTCCCATCGACGTCTACACGAAGATGGTGGACGACGTTGGAGCATCCATCTCCGGCACCTCCCAAGGAGACTGCCGCCGACATCTACACGGAGATGGTGGACGATGCCAGAGCATCCAGCTTCGGCACCTCCCAAGGGGCCTGCCGTCGGCATACCAGAAAATCAAAGATAGCACCAAGCACGGATAAATGAGTAAACTCTACTGCCCTGCTCTTGTTGCTAACAAGGTTCCCTTGCGATAGCCTGTAAACCAGGGGCCTACCGTCGACTTCTACATGGAGATGGTGGACGACGCTGGAGCATCCAGCTCTAGCACCTCCCAAGGGGCCTGTCGTCGACGTCTACACGGAGATGGTGGACGATGTCGGAGCATCAAGCTCTAGCACCTCCCAAGGGACCTATCGTCGACGTCTACACGAAGATGGTGGACGACGTCAGAGCATCCAGCTCCAGCACCTCCCAAGGGGCCTGCCGTCGACGACTTTACGATGATGGTGGATGACGCCGGAGCATCCAGCTCCGGCACCTCCCAAGGGGCCTGCCGTCAACGACTCTATGACGACGGCGGAGGACACCGGAGCATACAACTCTGACACCTCCAAAGGGGCTTGCCGTCGACGTTTACACGGAGATGGTGGACAACGCCAGAGCATCCAGGTCCGACAGATGGTGGCGCTACGACACCACAAAACTCCCCCACTCCATTGGGGTCCAGTCCAAGACATTCTGTGGTCAAGTGGTAGATGTGGGTAGCTAACTAACCACATCTACCAAGGGGCCTCTAACAGGGTTCACATGTAGAAAATCAACGGACGACACTGTGGCCATGTCAGTTGTGCAAATTGTTGGTCCTGAGAAGCCAACGAGCTCAACAAAGGTTCTGCAAATCCTTAGGATTTGGAACAACAGTTGAGAGTCACAGAGACAATGCAAGAATCCAAACAAAAATTCAAATCCATTAAGGATTTTTTTATAAAGGAGGGTGAACACCGGATACAAAAAACAAGCCACCAGCCTCAGCCCCGACTGAACTGCGCTACAACGTGTTTGGCAGCTTCCTTAACCTTCGCCGATGTTGCCGCCGTACGTTCCACAACAGGGCCTTCAAAAACTAGCTCCAGTGGTAGATCAGGGTATCGGCTCCAGTAGCACACTAAGACATGGGATGCCATTATCTCTGCCGCCGCCCTACCCTCGGCTTCCAGACGCTGAGTCAGCTAACGATCCCGCATGTCGAGCTCTCGGTCGCGGCGCTCTGCCGTGTGCTCCTGGGCTTGGACGTCAAGATCGTGCAGAAGGAGTTCTTGACGCTGAACTAGGTGCTTTGCCCGGTCCTGCGCCAGATTTCTCTCACGAAGCTCATGGTCTTCGAGGCAGGACAGCAGCCTGTCCTCATCAGCTTCAGCCCGAGCCATCATCGCCTATGCTGCCGCCTCTTGTTCGGCAACCGCAACCTCCCTCTTGGCAACGGAGGCTTCCTGACGACTCAGGGCCTCTCGACCGGCAGCAAGAGTGCGCAGGTGGGCATCAGCAGCGTCGTTGGCTGCCTTGGCATCGGCCAGGATCTTCTGGGTCAAGGCGTCTGAGGCCCTCACCAAGCGGTGCCTCACCTCCAGTTCCTTGTTCTCCTTCTGGTACTTCGCCTTTGCCTCGGCGATCGTAGAGCTCAGGACACCCTCCCAGCCTCGAAGGTGCTCGCCCTCGGCATGCAACTTCTCCCACTCCACGGCAAGAGCCTCTTGCACCTGGCGGAGGTTGGATTGCACCTGAAGGATGATGGATTGTGTCAAGTCCATGACGTCAGAAAGCCGCTCCGGCTACACCGAAGTCAGGGAAGGCCGTCCGGTGATAACCTCGGGGATCCCTTCCTCCTGTAGTGGTGAAGGCGAGGCCACCAACACTGGGGATCTTGCCCCCGGAGCCTAAGCAGGAGTTGTAGTGCCCACCTGACACAACAGGGTCACCACCGCTCGAAGGGCCAACCGCCGAATCAGTAGCACTGGGGGCCATATCCGCAGCCCCTGAAGTCGGCTCTGACATGGCCTCTGCCATGATGGCCGGAGGTGCCTCTGGCGCAACAACTGGAGATGCAACAGGAGATGCTTCAATACCCACACCGAGCACAAACGCCGGAGCAGCACTCCTCTGAATAGGTTTGGCAGGCTACCCCACCAGCCCAGCCGTAGCATCCTCGGCCGCCTTCAAAGCACTCCCGGGCACTACCCCCATCGGCAGGGGCCTCATAACAGCTAACGTAACCCTGCAAATCAAGACCAGGCCCTGACCAATCAACATAGGCAGGCGAGATAATAGAGCAAGTGTAGGTAAGAATGCCTTACCGACGTCCCCGGAAGCTCCAGCGAGCCAACACCTTTAGCGACCCTGAAGCCGCGGGCCCTGGCGATGGCGTAACAGGTGATGCCTTCCCGGCAGGGCCTCCGCCAAGGCCACCAGCAGTGCCGCCACACTATGCTGGTGTACTCCCTCTAGCCTCGATAGAGCCGCCTCCCGAGCTGTCGACGACATCGCCTCGGGGCCTTTTTTCCTGAGGCTCTGAAGGTGTGATGCTGCTGGAGTCCCCTATGGCACCCTGGACCGTGCAGGTGGCAAGGATGCTGGATGACATTCCGACCACCAACGACGAAGGATACGCTGCCTGGCGGACCAAACTTCCCCCCGAAGAACCGCCGACCCCAGACACTGGAGTGGGGTGCACCAGTGGACGCTGACTTGGAGCAAAGGACACCTGAGGCGGCACCCTCGGTGGCGACCGAGGGCGTTTCTCCTTCACGACCTCGACCCCCAGGGCCTTCCATTTGCCTACGTCGGGGACCGGTGCCTTCCCCTTACCTACATCGGGGACCAATGCCTTTCCTTTCCCACCAGCAGCGGGCGCCTCCTCCGCCCCGAAGGCCTCGGAGCCTGAATAAGGTATGGACTCCTCCGAGGAGTCGACGATGGCCAGGCCCCGACTCTCATCACCGACCTGCCACGGTGCAATACCAATTGCATCCAAGTTGGGCATCTCCTTCAGAACCTTCGACTGAAGGTCTCGATCCGTGCAAAGCGGTGGACAAGCCTGCAGTAGGTAAAAGACGTCGCTCGACAGCAGGTCGTCACACGCCTTGGACATTGCTTCGAACACCTCCTACGGGGTCGTCTCCATGTGGCGACCCCTCAGCAACCTGGTACCATCTTGGAGCCCGAAGTAGATCCATGTTGGGCGACAATGGTGCTGGAGAGGGGCCAGACGGCGGTGAATGAAGTCGGCCATCACCGACAACTCTGACATGCCGTGGTCCGCCAGGAATCGGATCCTCTCCATCACCGGCTTGTATGCCGCCTCGAGCTCCGGACGTTCCTCCCAGGCCGCCTTCCTAATCGCCGGCCACCCGGAGGGCAAGACCATGCGATCATGGGCATCGGCATGAACAATCACCCAGTCGCTCCACCAGCCAGGCCACTTCACCGGGGAGAGCGGAGTAATGTACTTAAAGAGGTTGTTGGCCCAGTGCTGGAAGCAGAAGCCGTCGAGGAAGTTGGCTTTTCTCTTCTTCCTGGTCCGCCTCAGCATGAAGAACTGTCGGAACACCAGCACACATGGGCACACCCCGACAAAAATCTCGCAAAAATGCGAGAACATCACCGCCACCACCAGAGATTTTGGCGACAGATGGTGGAGCTGGATCCCAAGGACTTCTAGAAGTGTCACCAGGAAGGAGGAGACAGGAGGGACGAACCCGGTGTATGCATACGCCTCGAAGAACATGATCTCCTTCTCCCCCAACTCCAGTGGCAAGGAACCAGGATGGATCAGGTCCCGTCGTTCCTTATCCTCCAAGCCAAAATGCCGCCTCACGGGTGAGACATCCTCCATCCGGGAAGGAGGCAGAGCTGAGTCCATTGGAGCAAGGGGTTGAGAACCTCAAGAATGGGCAGGAACACAAGGAGGGAGTCGAAGGCTCGAATACCTGGGGCGTGCAAAAGAAAGGAAATTCCATTAACCACAAAGGTACCCCCTTTTAAAGCACCATAGTGGCGTTTGGACGCACTATGCAAATTTGAGCAGGCTCCAAATCAACAGCTCGTAACACGGCGATCATGATGAGCGGGCCCAGATCCCTCGCTAGAAAAGTCGGCCCAGGCACTTCCTCGCCAGAGAAGGCAACCCGACGGTTCCCATAAAGACGGAAGTGAAGGTAGCAGAAGTGCAGCAGGCGCCTCGGAAACCGCCGTGATAATGTCGCAGCAAGCAAAGATCCCGACGCCAGGACCCCTCAACCAAAGGGGGACGCGTGGTCACGGCATCAGAAGAGCGCACCACTTCTACTGATCAAGAAAAAATTAAAAGACCGCATGGGAAAGCAGGATAAGGCCCCACCCTCGGGCTCGTCGCCTCACCCCAAGGTGGACCTAGGGGCCACTGTCGGTACCCGGCGTACCAGATACCCTCGCGCACAGGCTAGAGCCGCCTACACTACAGGAAAATTGTGGTAAACCACGCGCTCCTTTCTGTCTTCGACCTAAAGAGAAAAAAGAAGTTCTCGAATGGTTGCAAACGTTGAAATTCCCAGATGGTTACGCAGCTAGTCTGAGACGAGCCGTGAATGTGAAAACGGGAAAGCTCATTGGGTTGAAGAGTCATGATTATCACATAATCATGGAAAGACTTCTGCCTGTTATGTTTCGAGGCTATTTTGACGATGCAGTGTGGAAGGTGTTAGCCGAGCTTAGCCACTTCTATAGGCAACTCTATGCTAAAGAAATCACGCCAGAGATGATGACTAAATTGGAAAAGGAGGTTCCGGTACTTTTGTGTAAGATGGAAAAAAATTTTCCTCCGGGATTTTTCAATCCAATGCAACATCTCTTAATTCATCTTCCATTTGAAGCGAAAGTGGGCGGTCCCGTGCAATATAGGTGGATGTATCATATTGAAAGATCACTTAGATATCTCAAACCAATGGTTGGTAACAGGGCAAGGGTTGAAGGTTGCATCGCCGAAGCTTTTACTCTTAAGGAAGTAGGATACTTCTCAAGTGTTTACTTTGGAGAGGAAAACAATGTTAATACTTCGGTAATGCGATACAATATAGATGAGCAACCTCCTTGTAGAGATCTCTCCATTTTTGCAACAAGAGGCACTACTGTTGGTAGTTACACTTCGTATGATGTTAGCGAAAAAGAAAGGTGTGCTGCATTCTTCTACATGTACGCTAATATGGAAGAAATGAATGAATATTTCAAGTAAGTGTTTCTCCTACACTTATGCTTTTCACCATCTTTTCCGACACATGTATTCTAAAAGGTTCTCTTTGTCGTGTAGTATGTTTGACAAGCAAAATTGGAGACATAGACATCAACCCACGAGCAAGCAAATAGAACATATTCGACGGGAAGGAATAAACAGGGGATCTAATTTTCTCTCCTGGTTTCGAGATCATGTAATGTTTTCTCGATAACTAATCAATGTTAACAATGTTTTCTTATAACTTAAGAATGCTTACGTTTTCTAATAACTCCATATCTTGGACAGTGCCAAAAAGATGCCAACGTCCATGAAGATTTGCGACAACTATCCCGTGGAGTGGTTGATGTTAGAAGCTATGGTCGATATGACGTCAGCGGCTTTCGATTCCGTACAACTCAATTTGAATCTCTTCGTCCTCTCGCGGCAACATGTAATACCGGAGTTGATTCGCAAGATCATGAAACGCAGTACTACGGGATTATTAAAAAAATCCTTGAATTCACTTTTGTCGCAAACAAGCCAATTCGAGCGGTATTCTTTGACTGCGAATGGTTTGATTCCATTCGTGGAATTCGAGTAAATGAATTTGGCATGGTCGAAGTAAAACACAAGGAACGGTTGAAAGGATTCGATTCATTAGTTCTTGCACACCAAGTAGAGCAAGTGTACTATCTACCTTATTCATGCAATAAATTCAAAGCTTGGTGGGTGGTACATAAGGTGAATCCTTGTGAGCGGTTATACGCTCCAGGAGATGATGATTATCATGACGAAGCTGAGGTTGATTGTGTCTACCAAGAGGAAGAGTTGCCAGACTCATTCTCAGTCGAGCCCGGTGTAGGACTCGATAACTTAGTTGGAGACGCTCAAGATATCGAGGCTGGCACGGAAGCGGAAACAGAATCAGAATCAGAAAATGAAGATATCAATGACATAGTCGAACCTGCTGATTTGCGCAAACGAAAACGATATGCGCAAGAAGAAGATCGATGGGCTGGTTTAAGGAGTAGGGTGCATGATCGTGATGTTGATGAATTTTGAAGTAACGTTTTATTCACTAATTTAACATTAATTTTGTAAATTATCTTTGAATATTAATCATTTATTCCTTGCAACAGGATGTCGTCAAAGGGGAAGGGGAAGGGGAAGCCAGTGAGAGGGTTTGAGCCGCCAGCAGACCCTTGCTCAGGGAGCTCGTTCCTTTCTAGCTGACATGAGCTCTTTCTGGCACACGCTCCACTGTCGTGTGCTTTCAGTGGACAGAGGTAAACTTTAGTTATAATAAAGTTATTTTTGAAATTGCAATTGTTATTAATTATTAATTTTCAATCTTTTCCTTTTGTGCAGTCTGACTCAGAGACTTCTGAGTCAGAGTCAGAGTCAGAGGCTAGGGGGCCGCTACAGGAGCCCGACTCAGAGGCTAGGGGGCCACTACAGGATCCTTCTAGCGCTAGCCTCCCTTCGGAGCCGGCTAGCACTAGCCTCCCTGGGCAGCCCTCTACCAGCCTTCCTGGAGGCTCCGGGGGGTCCACAGAGCCTTCAGGGTCACAGGACGCGGCAGCGTCACAGCAGAGGCGACGGACGAGGAGGACCCACTTTGCGGCTCCTCCTCCGGTTACTACTCAGCGGACCAGGATTCGTCCTGTTGGAGACAGGTATAAATACTGTATATAGTATATTAAATATTAGATGTTGTTTTCCTTTACTTAATGATTTAATATATTTTGTAGATGTTGGTACGACTTTTCGTTCATGGGGGCCGAGAAGCACCACAGGCAAGTTAACAGTGTCCTCGGTGCTATCGTCAAGTTGCACTACCCCGGTGTAATTGACAGTTTTCCTGCCCTGTCGTGGGATGACTACGCTCGGGTCTCTCAACCGGTGCACGACACAGTTCAGGGAGCCGTGTGGCACGATTTTATGGTAAGTTTAACTGTTTCATTTTTTCAACTCGTTTGAATTCTTAATTGCATATCTCTTAAATATTTGTTTGCTTAAAGCTGAGGTACCAAGTAGAGGAACCGGGCATGGAGGACCACGCGAGACGTGTGTTCCATTACAACGCTCGGAAGCTCACGACGGCGACGTTGTCGTACGCCAGGATTCAGGCCGTCAACGCGTACTACAAGCGGCACCCCCGGGAGCAGGAGCGGGAGCAGCAAAGGGGTGTCTTTAGGAAGGACTCGGACTCCTACTTGACAGAGGAGCAGTACGCGGAGGTAAGTTTTTAATATTGTTAAATATTTACAATATCTACGTATGTTAACCGCGTTCATGAAAAATGAAATATGTGCAGGTTAGTATTTCTTGGTTACAGGGTAACATCGAGGCGTACTTAGCTCTCTGTCGATACTGGGCTAGCGATGCTTTTATCAACAAGTCCACGAAGGCTAGACAGTGCCGCATGGGGTCCGAGGGCAAGCACAACTATGGCGGCGACGGCTACTTGCGTTTGGCTAAACGCATGGTAAGTACCTTTTTATTTTATTTATGTGTTCCTAATATATTATTTATCTCACTAACACAGCTGTACAGGAGCGAGAGATGGGTCATGAGCCGACCCCGACCCAGGTTTGGAAGAGAGGTCACAAGGGAAGTGACCCTTCTCAACCAGGGCAGTGTAGTCAGGTCGCAGCCGACCGACTAGTAAGTTTTCGAAATTCATCAATTTCATTATAACTAATACTATTATTGACATGCTTACAAGATTTATTTGTTTTGAAGACAAAGTACGCGCAGGAGGTCGCGAAGATACACGGTGCGGATTACGATTGGGAAAGCGCGCCGATCGACCCCCAAGCCGCGTACGCAAGCGGAGGCGGGAAGGCCCACGGACGGTGTGTTCTTCGTGTGTTTCATTTCTTTTTCAATTAATCTTCTTCTACTTAGTGTTTTCATTCTTTTGCAGGTTTGCCATTTTCGATGGAGTTGTCGACTCGAGATCGACGCGACCTTTGAGAGGCGCTTCATCGTCGCAGGCTTCGACCGTTGGGACCAGTGGTCGTCTCGCAGACCCAGCTAGAGCTCCAGGCCATGAGGGAGTCGCTGACGCAAACTCAGGCAGAGCTGGAGAGGACGAGAGCGGAGGCAAGGGAGGAGCAGCAGAGGACGACCTTAATGATGGCCCAGATGCAAGCAACGGTGGCGGTAAGTAATTTAAAGTACCGTAGTTAAATTTCACAGCACTTAATAACATATATCTGCTAATATCTTGCAATGGCAGGCTCTTGCTCGACAAAGCGGTCAGGACATCGAGATTCCTACGCTTCCGCCGCAGCAGACACCAGAGCAGGTAATATTGTCTATCCCTAGGAGTTTGATTCCCTTTTCAATATGTTAAAGAAGTTACTTGCATCACATTTAATTTAGAAAATGTGTTACTCACACTATTGACAAGTTGTTTTATGGACTTCTAATTTATCCTAATTATGATTCTTTTGCAGGGTTCCAGAACGCGTCGAGATCCTGGAGTCAGTGGAGGGGCTAGCGTGTAGACACCGGAGCAGGTGATAAACTCTCTCTTTAATATTGTTGTATCCATTATAGTATTTTACATAGAGAGATAAGGAGGTAGAACATAGAGGTAGATCTTGATGACTTGTCAGATATTGATTCCTATAGTGGTGAGGAAGTTAAGTGTATCTAATGAAGCTTTAGTAGTTTTGACCATGGTAGAAATGATTAGTATATAGTTAATAAGTTGTCAGTGCTTCCATTTAACAAAGGGCTAGTGGTTCATAAGATTGACCTGTTACCTAAAGTCTCCAACTCTGATACCTGCTAGTTTGCTATTTATATATGCAAAATTACTTCATTTGAAACTACATCATGCTTCCTTCTTTTGTCACTGATGTTCTTGGCCTCTTATGTTATCACTGAGTTGACATTGATGCTTACTAGTGATTATGTTTCTTTTGCAGGGTTCGGGAACGCACCGAGAAGATCCCAGAGGCAGTGGAGGGGCTAGCGTGTAGCCTGGAGGATGTTTTGTTGTTTTTGATGTTTTGGAACTCAATTTGCAACTGTTTTGGTTCTGTATATTGTTCTGTATATCTGTATATTGTTCTGTGTTCTCGCCATCGAGCGAGGTAGTCAGTTTCTATTTTAAAAAAAAAATTCGAAAACTTAACTTACGTGGGCTATGGAAAGGCCGACGTAAGTTAGCCCAGTTTAACTTACGTCGGTCAGACCATACCGACGTAAGTTAGCCCAGTTTAACTTACGTCGGTTTGCCCTGGCCGACGTAAGTTAGAGCACTTTACTTACGTCGGCTTGCCCAAGCTGACGTAAGTCCTCCGGCCCAGCCCAAGGCCCATCTCGACACTTAACTTACGTCGGCTTCTGTAGACCGACGTAATTAAGGTAACTTACGTCGATGGCCGAAGTAAGTCACCTTAATTACGTCCAAATGTCTACGTCGGCCAGAAGCCGACGTAATTAAGGGTAAACCGATGTAGTTAAGTTACTTACGTCGGTTTATGCCTTACTTACGTCGGCTTTGGCCGACATAAGTGATCGATATTCCTGTAGTGCTAGGTACCTCGCCTCCCAGCAGGGACAGGGTTCGAGGGCGCCACGCGTCCAAGAGACCCGGACCCGCCAGCCTCAGATGGGAGGTTTGGGGTGCCCACAAGACATTTCGAAGGTGGCACTCAGCTCCACCCTGACAACAAGCTCCCAGGCAGCCACGTATCCAGCGGGATGGGACCCGACCTCCTCTGCGGAGGTGAGCTCCCAAGCTACCACATGGCACACGACGTCAAGACCCGACCTCCCCCACGGGGGCAAGCACCCAAGCTGGGGGGATATCTGGCTTCCCCGCGGAGGTGAGCTCCCGACCTGCCACATGGCCTACGAGACAGGCGTGGCCTCCACCATGGCGGAGAGCTCCCATGCGGCCGCATGGTCAGCCTACTTGCCCTGAGTGGATAGTGAGGAAGTTAAGAGGGAGGTATGCCTTGTCTGCGTCAAGCCTTGAAGATATGTGGCTTCCCCAGATGCATGGTGCGGTGCATGCCTAATGTTAGGTACCGCTGCGACTTATCGCATCACAGTGAAGGCACTGTAGGCCTATCAAACTCCGCCAAGAGGGTAGCTTACAGCGCCAAAGACAGTTGGAAGGGACATTCCCTGCCAATGTCAGCAACGGCGTGTGGGCTACTGACGACCACGGCGACAAGACGGCGAGTCCTCAAGTCCACGGTCAGAGCAAGCTTACAGAAGAAGCCCTAGATCTTTAGGATAAGATCGCCCCGGTACCACTTGTCGGCCCTGGGACCCCACTTGTAAGGCATTTAACCTTGACTATAAAAGGCTTGGACGACCACCGATACAAGGACCAGACTCAGAATGCCCGATACACCCACATACGCATACACACTCACCAAGTAATACAATCCACCGTGGAGTAGGGTGTTATGCTCCTTGCAGCCCAAACCACGTAAAAACAACTGTCTCATACTCTTCCGCTAGAACACTAGATTGAGGCCTAAGCCCCGCCGAACAAGAACCTCCGCAGGCTTCTCCTTAGCAGATCCGGGGAAAGTGTCGCATTGACCCTTCGACAATGTATATGTATGAGAACTCTCTCAATCTCTCTTACTCATGATGTATACATTGAGGGGCAGTCACTCATACAAATACATGTTATGAAAAGAAATTATAATCCTTTTGTTGAAGTCTTAATGTGTTGTCATCAATCACCAAAAAGGGAGAGATTGAAAGTGCATCTAGGCATCCTCGTGGGTTTTGGATGATTGATGACGACAATTAAGAGACTAATGAGCTGATTTGATCTTAAGCACATGTGTGATGGTTGAAATGAGACAAAATCCCTCAAAAGGAAAAGGTCAAAACGGGCATCAAAGACTCAAGCCTAGAAATTAGGGTTTCTATGGTGTTGAGCTTAGATGAGTCGTATCTAGTGTGAGGGTGGTTGTATCATGTGCATTGAGATCATTATAGAGGCCTCAAAGTGGTGGTTGAGAGAAAAACCTAAGTGACAAGCCAAAATTAGGAAAAACCCTAGGAGGTCAGACTAGTTCAGGCCATAGGGCCAGACTAGTTCGGCCAGGCAGAGAAGTCCATTTTGAGTCAGACTAAACATCTCTGGATGAGTTCAGACTTGTCCGTATGGGTATGGAATAATCCGTTCATCCCTTGGTGAGTGAAGTCGGTGCTAAGTCCCGGAAAACCGGACTTGTCCGTTTTGGAACGGACCAAAGCTCTCTGGAAAGTTCGAACTTGTCCGTGGTGGTACAGACTAGTCTGTTTGAGACTTAGTGTGAGAGAAACTGAGCAAACCCTAGAGGGTCGGACTAGTCCGGGCCAACCTGGATGAGTCCATTTTGGGACAGACTAAAACTTTATGTCCTACTTCGGACTAGTTTATTGTTGACTGGACTAGTTCGTGTTGTTAGTGGCCATTTGAAATTCAAACGTTGGCGTGCACGTCATCTGTTTTGTCGATCAATGATTTAAAATTGTCAGTGGTCCTAAAAGGTCGGACTAGTCCATGGCATAGGGTCGGACTAGTCCCGGGTTGTCTTGGTGGCAACAGTTAGTTGTCGGGACCCCTACAAAAAGGGGATCCCCGACCTCTATTTAATAACTTTTGAACCCTAGCGCCTCCACAAATGACCTAGAGCCTTCCAAAGCCTTCTACTCGCCCTACTAGCCCTCTAAGACCAAATCTTGAAGAGTTTAGGGTTTAGGAAGGAGAGTGAAGGAAGATCATCGCGCTTTGGCTCTCGGTTTGATCTCTTGCACATTGTGTCGTGTTTTTGTGGCTTGTGTGAGTTGAGCTTCGTGTGCTCCTCATTTTATTGATTTGTGGGAGCCTCAACTTGTGAGCAGCCCCAATCAAACTTGGTGATTACCCATTGATATAGTGGAAACCAAGTTGGCCATTGTGGTAGCTTTGTGAGAGAGGGGTCAAGTGAGACCTGTCCTTGTGTGGACTTCTCAACGTGGAGGTAGGCTTCTTCGTGGAGTTGAACCACGGGATAAATTGTGTCTCTCTTGTCGCTTTACATTTCATAATGACTAGAATTGCTTTTAGGGTTCATATTGCTCTTCACTTTGATCTTGTTGAAACCTTGTAACCTATTTGCTTACAGTTGTCAATCTAAGTTGTACTAGGTTACTACAAATTTCTTACATCTTTGGTTAACTTAAATTCCGCAAATAACTTGTAGAAATCAAGTTTTTAGGTTTTCACCCTGTGCTGAGCGGACTAGTCCGGCCCTGTCCATACAAGTCTGGTGTCAGTAATTTAATCTTAATTGATTAGGCCATTTCAGGTCTTATTGCCTATTCACCCCCCCCCCCTCTAGGCGACTTTCAGGTGCATAAATTGCTTTACACAGTTCTCATTGCCTCAAGGAAGCTACATCATTACTTCCAAGTGTACAAGATATCAGTGGTATCCACTTCGTGCTTTTTTGCGTAACCCCAATTCAACGGGAAATATCGCTAAGTGGGCTTTAGAATTGCCAGAGTTCAATCTCGAATTCCTACCTCGACATGCAATCAAGAGTCAGGTTGGCTAACTTCGAGGTGGAGTGGACACCTTTTACATCAAGTCCGGGAGGCCTCAGCGAACCGAAGCCCAAACCTAAGGTCCCAGTCTTCATTAAGCCTCACTGGACTCTCTACTTTGATGGCTCCATGCAGAAGCAGGGGGGCGGAGCTAGAATCCTTGTGTCACCTTGCTCTTGGATCTTGATTTTGCTCTCTGTCTAAATACAAACCTTTGTGGGCTACTTCTTAGTAGTACCGAGGGATGTGTCGTTGGAACACTTCGATAGCACCGAATGGGTCTAAGGCAGGGAGACCCCTTTTCCCCATATTTATTCATCCCAGGCTTTGATTTATCAAGCGGATCCTTGACTTGACAACCCAGAGAGGCCACTTGGCTCCTTTACAAAATGAGATTGTCACTCTATGCGGATAATATGGTTCTCTTCTCCAACCTGGTGGTAGTAGAAAAATTATGGGATTCTTTTGAGCAGCCACATGTTTGAAGGTTAATGCTACAAAAAGCTCGTTAACAGTATTGGTAATGAATCTCCAAGCCTGAATTCTACTTTAGCGGCATTCCCAGGGCAGAGGTCTCATTTCCCTCTCAACTATCTTGGCCTACCTCTGTGTAAGACCTATGTGTGTTGAATACATTGGCTTGTAGTGAATACACTTGCTTTGACGATAAAAGTTTTGAAATCACCAAAACACCTTTTTATTAAGATTCGACTAGTTTTGGTTAGCTCCGGTGAGTTTTGTCTTTAGCTCCGACATGTCTTTGATAGCACTTGCGTGTTTTTTTGCTAAGCTCTGAGTTGATTTTTCTAGATCCAGCTTTTGGGTTTACTAGTTCCTACTAGTTTTGGTAAGTTCCGGCGCTAGGTTCTACTAGCTTTACATCTCTGGAAAGATTGCTTAGTATTCATTTGCTAAGTCTTTGGTGCGTTTTTGGTTGACTTGGATGATATCGTGTTACTGTGGTTTTGCAACATGCTTATGTGAGGTTCTCACGTAAGGTGTTGTGTTCGGAACTAACTTGAGTCAAGTCGAGGACATGGGCTCGTATGGATTGGTTGTTTATTCATGTGCAGGTGTTGCTTGAGTTCAAGACATGGCTGGTGATGGGATCCATTGGACTAGTCTCAGGGAGGAGATGAGGTTCCAACAACCAAATTCAGGAGGACTTGTGGTTGAGCTGATCAGGAGGTTGCGAAGCATGATTGAATCAAGAACAATGTGTGTGAGGGTATCGTGGACGTCATTGGAAGATGTTTGCACATGTGCAAGGAGTGCATGGACGTGGCTACATGGTTCCGATATGTGATGAAGAGATGTGGACGTAAAGAGTTGGTCAGAAAGGTTCAACCGACTAGGTTATGGACTCAGGCTGCGGCTAAGTCGGGTTTGACTCAAATATGGAAAGATTTGAGTTGGTTATGATAGGATTTCGTGTGGGTCACGAATTTGAGTTGTTTAGGAATGTGGGATACGTTCCTAAGGTGTTTGGAAGTCTTAAGATTGCTTCTATCTGCGTATAGAAGAATCCTAAGCAGTTATGAAAAGTTACGATTCGTGAACAGAGTAGGATTAGGTTCCTGATCTGAGTTGAGTTGGCTTTCGAGCTGGTTATATAAGCAAGGGAGCCCAGATCTCGTGGTGCACGACTTTGGGGCTGTTCCTCTTGTGTTTTATTGAATAAAATTTGTAGTTTGAAGGAACTTTTGTACCTTGTTCGTCCGACTTGTTTCAGACAAGTTTTACTCGTCGAGTTTCTAGACAGCACTACCTTTTGTCAGTGGTTTTATGAAAACTCGAGTTTTACAGATCCAATTGACGTGATTCTTTTTGGGTTGTCTTCAAAACTTGATTATCTATCATCTGTCAAAATTTCACGGTCATTGGGTTTGTGGTCTATGATCTACACGAGTTCCTTTGCAGCGTTCAAGAACTGTTTTTCTTTCTCGGGTAGGGCAGATTGACCTTTGTTTCATCTTTCGATCATAACTTTAGTTTTTCTCGACGGATTTGAGTTATTCTTGTTGTGTTGTCTTCATGAATTGATTCTCTCTGATATCTATCACTTTTGTCTTGGTGCAACACGTTTAGATTAGTCTCACACACGATTTCTTTAACAGATCGTTTTTCTATCGAAGGGGTTGGGGTTTATTTGTTTCCGCTGCGTAAGATTTTTAAATATACCATTCACCCCCTGGTAGCTTTTCACGTGCTCTTCGATCCTACAATTGGTATCAGAGCCACGGTGCTCTAATCTTTGTGATTTGCACGTGTTTTTGACTAATCATCATGGAGAAGTACTCTGCCAAACCTTGTGGGTTCGCTGGTATTGATTTTCAGGTTTGGAAGGCACGCATGGAGGCTTTCATCCAGGCACACGGCTTTGCAATATGGGAGAAGGTATACAAGCCTTACGAAGTGCCATCAAACAATCAAGTCACAGCTACAAATCTGAGAGATGTCGACAACAACAACAAGGCTCGGAACTTGATCATACAAGGATTAACACAAAGCGACTTCGACCGTGTTGCACACCTCCGATCTGCATACGATGTGTGGAAAGCACTTTGTGAATACCACGAAGGATCCGACACAATCAAAGAGGTAAGGCAAGACATGTTCAAGAAAGAATACATGCGCTTTGAGATGCAACCCGGTGAGTCTATTGATGACCTTTTCGGCCGCTTTAATAAGATTCTCAGCAACTTGCGTAGTGTCAATGTTATTTTTTCAGATGCTGAAAATGCTAGGCAATTGCTAAGTGCATTAGATATGTCAATTTGGGAGATGAAAGTCACATCTATTCGTGAATCTACTGTCATGAGTTCTCTTACATTAGATGTACTCTATTCTAAACTAAAAACTCATGAAATTGACATCCTAGCACGTAAGAACCCAAATAAATCTATTGCATTTGTTTCACAACGTGATATGTCTAGCTCCGTCCAATCATCATCTTGCAATACTGTTGCTTTGTTGTCCTCACTAACCCTGGAGCAGATCGAAGAATTTCCAGAAGAGCAGTTGGCACTCATCTCTACTAGATTCTCAAAAGCATTGCAAAATGTGAGAACTAGAAGGAGAGGAAGCTCCAGACCTCAACACTGTTTTGAATGTGGTAAAACAGGACACTTTTGTACAGAATGCCCTAACCTTTCAGGTCCGACCACCCAGGAAGAAAAACAAAGCAAGGTTCGGACCTCCTCTGAAAATTCCAACAAGAAGAAGAAAGGTACCATAGGACGCAAGATGATCAACAGTTTCATCACCACACTTCAAGAGTTCAGCTCAAGTGACATAGACTTTGAAAGTGATGAAGATGGTGTTGACCTGGCCAACATATGCTTCATGGCGGGCAAAACAAAATCCAGATCAAGTCAGGAGGATGCAGAACACAACAGTGACGATGATGAGGTATGTTCTACCTGTAATGAAATGTGTGATGCTATTTCTCGTGCAACTGTTATTGTCAAGAAAAAGGACAAAAAACTTAGGGATAATGCTACTAAAATTGAATCACTAGAATCTGAAATCAATCGGTTAAAATCTCTAATTCCTAGTGATGATGCATGTCCCTCATGTGATTTAATCTATGAACAATTGTCCACATTAAGAAGTGCACACTCCTCCACTCTAGATAGACTTGAAGAAGAAATTAAAAAGAACAAAAAGCTTGCTGCACTTAGTGGTAAAAACATAAAAGATGCTTCTTGTTCTACAGATGATTTGCATTGTTCTGCATGTGAAAATCTTGATAAGAAACTAAAAGATGCAATGAATGAAATTTTCATTCTGAACAATGCTTTACGTTCTCATGAAGTTAAATATTGTTCTAATTGCAAATTAAAAGGAAAAACTTCATGTGAAAATTGTCTTGATCTGTCCAATAAACTTGATAACATGCATAAGACTTTTGATGGGTTTTGTAATGGGAATAAGAACCCAAACTTGCTGCTGAATTCATCCAAGTCTTGCAATGATAAAACCAGTTTAGGTTTTGATTCTCATGCTCATGCTAAGGCACATCCACCTAAAATTGTAAAGTCATTAGGAAGTGGTTTGATTCAAACAGTTCCTAAACAAAAAAGAAGTGGTTTTCAAATATGCAGGAGTATTGTCTCATTCAGTTTCGAATAAAAATGTTGTTTGCTCATCTAGACATGAACACAAAGTTAAATTTCATTGTACCTACTGTGGTAGAGATGGTCATGTCATAGATTTTTGTTATAGACTAGCTAAACAACAGAAAAGGGAAAGAATGGTTGCTAGATCTCATAACTTTCATGCAAAATTTGCTGCACATATTGAACCAAATATACAACCTGCTGTTTTGAGTCAAAAACATTCAAAGTTTACCTCCGGACCTTCTGTTTTTGCCTCCGGAGCTACTGGTTTTTGTGCTACACAAGTAACATCTTATAGGTCAGTAGTTAAGAATAAAAAACCTCAAACTTTGACTCATAAACCTGCTATTTTGTCTCAGCTTTGCGTGTTTTTCCTGCTGCACGTCGCGTGACTCAGTACTGGATTCCTAAATGCCTTTTGACTAACCCCAGTATTGAGTCATCGACATATTGTGCTTCTATGTAGGTTACATGCTTAAGGAAGGAGAACATTTGGATTGTGGATTCAGGTTGCTCATGCCACATGACAGGTAACAAAGAATGGTTTTCCTCCCTCTCTTTTGTGTCACGTGTAGAGAATGTTACTTTTGCCGATAATTCTTCAACTCCTATAATTGCTAAAGGTTCGGTTAGAGTAAATGATCACTACATTTTGAAAGATGTGACACTTGTCAAAAATTTGAAATACAACTTGCTTTTTGTTTCACAATTGCTAGATCAAAATCTGGAAATTATTTTCAATAAAAACTGCTGCAAAGTTGTAAGTTCAAATAGCGAGCTTATTTTTAACATGTCAAGGTTTGGAAGAGTTTTTAAAGCTGATTTTGATATGTCTTCCTCTAAGAATAGGTGTCTAGTTGTTAATGATTCAAAGGACCTATATTTTTGGCATCGTAGACTTGGTCACATAGGCTTTGATCACCTAACGCGTGTTAGTGCTCTTAATCGCATACGTGGGCTGCCTAAGCTTAAAGGGGACAAAGAAATTGTGTGCTCTTCTTGTAGACATGCTAAGATGGTTGCAGGTTCACATACTCCTCTCACAATGATCATGACAACTGAACCATGTCAACTTTTGCATCTTGACACCGTAGGACATTCACGTGTTCAATCCTTCGGAGGTAAATGGTATGTACTTGTGATTGTTGATGATTATTCTAGATACTCTTGGGTTTACTTTATGGCGTCTAAGAATGAAGTTTTTAGTCACTTTAGAACTTTATTTCTTAGATTATCAATTGATTACCCAGGATCTTTAAAAGCAATTAGAAGTGATAATGGAACTGAATTTAAAAATCAATCTTTTGATCACTTTTGTGCTGAAAATAGAATAGATCATTAATTTTCTTCACCATATGTACCTCAACAAAACGGTGTTGTAGAAAGAAAGAACATAACCTTAGTTGAGATGGCTAGGACTATGCTTGATGAATATCAAACTCCTAGGAAATTTTGGGCTGATGCATTAGCAACCGCTTGTTATATCTCAAATCGTGTTTTCTTGCGTGCTGAGCTAGGTAAAACACCATATGAGCTCCGGTTTGGACATAGGCCTAGTGTTACACACTTTCGGATCTTTGGTTGCAAATGCTTTGTTAAGAAACATGGTAATCTTGATAAATTTGAACCTAGATCCATTGATGGCATGTTTCTTGGTTATCCATCTCATATTAGAGGCTACCGTGTGCTTTTACTTGACACTACCAAAATTGTGGAGACTTGTGAAGTGTCTTTTGATGAAGTTAGCCCGTGTACTAGCTCAAATATTGCAGGTCCAGATCCATATCCGTTGGGGGGGAGCATTTTTGTTGAAGATGAGGAAGAATTGGAGCTGCTGCCTAAAAATTCAGCAGATAAAGACTTTGGTTCAGCTCCGGATGTTAATTCTCAACCAGCACCGACAACTATTAATGCTGATTCAAATCATCCTCAAGTCACAATCCCATCGATTTGTGATGAACATGAAGAAGAATAAGCTTATAAGACATCTGTTCACCTACGGTTTTACAAAATCATCCCCCACAACAGATGATTGGAAGCTTCCACGAACGAGTCACACGGTCAAGGTTTTGCGATCCAAACTCTTATGCTCATTCTGCTTTTGTTGCTTCTTTTGAACCCAAAGATATATCACATGTACTCACTAATGAATCTTGGATTATTGCCATGCAAGAAGAGTTAGAAAATTTTGATACAAACTGTCCAAAGCCTTATACGGTCTCAAACAAGCCCCTAGAGCATGGTATGATAGATTAAAAACATTCTTACTTTAAAAAGGGTTTACCATGGGCAAGGTTGATAAAACTCTTTTTGTGCTTAAGCATGGCAATGACTCATTATTCATTCAAGTGTATGTGGATGATACTATCTTTGGTTGTGCTTCTCATGATCTTGTGTCCAAGTTTTCAGCTATGATGAGTTCAGAATTTGAGATGAGTATGATGGGTGAACTCACGTACTTTTTGGGGCTGCAAATCAAGCAAACAAAGAAGGGTACCTTTGTGCATCAAACGAAGTATACAAAAGATCTCCTAAGACGCTTCAACATGGACTAAAGCAAGCCTCTTCGGACACCAATGGGAACAGCAACAACACTTGAACTTGATGAAGATGGTGAACCCGTGGATCAAAAAGAATATAGAAGTATGATCGGATCACTTTTGTACCTCACGGCATCAAGACCAGACATACAATTCAGCGTATGTCTTTGTGCACGGTTTCAAGCCTCCCCACGTTCTTCACATCGTCAAGCCATCAAAAGGATTCTCAGGTACTTACATGGAACTCACGAATTTGGCATTTTCTTTCTTCTTCCTCAACCGTTACTTTGAAAGCTTTTTCCGATGCTGATTTTAGAGGTTGTAGGATTGATAGGAAAAGTACTTACGGTGCTTGTCATTTTCTTGGTAATTCACTTGTTGCTTGGTCCTCTAGAAAACAAAATTCAGTTGCACAATCCACAGCCGAACCTGAATATGTAGCTGCTGCTAGTGCTTGCTCACAAATTCTTTGGTTTGTTCAAACACTTAAGGGCTATGGGGTTGATCTAGATAGTGTTCCACTTTTTTGTGATAACACTAGTGCCATTTGCATTGCTAAAAACCCCGTGCAACATTCTAGAACTAAGCACATTGACATTAGGTATCACTTTCTCCGTGATAATATTGAAAAAGGAAACATTGTGCTTCACCATGTAGATACCGAACAACAATTGGCTGATATTTTTACAAAACCTTTGGATTTCACTCGTTTTTGTTACATTCGTAGTGAAATAATGGTTATGCATCCTCATGGCTTAAATTGAGGGGGTGTTTTGAAACTTGGGAAGTCTATGTGTGAATTTGAAATTAAATTAATATGAGCATAGTATTTCATACATATATGACTTTGTGATTCCTTTTACATGCTGAAAGTTCTTACTACATTACTCATGTTATACATTTTGTAGTTTTTGCCATGGCTAGTAATTGGAATAATTACTTACACTAAAACTGGTCATGGTCGAACTTTCTTGCTGTTTTGAACTTGTTACATGTTCACAAGTGCTTTTAATCATTAAGAATTAATCAAGTAATCAACTCACATGTTGAGTTTTTATGAACAAATATAAATTGAGAAAAGATCAAGAGAATATGCATGCATCGCACTTTTTCTTTTGGGATGGCTTATCATTGCACTTAGATATGAACTTAGAAGAAGTTGTGTATGACTAAAACCATGTCCTTAAGCTTCTGATTGTCAAATGAGATAGGCTTGGCTTGGTTGGTTAGAATAAGGCAGATGCGCATATAATCTCTTGCAAATATGATATGATCTAAATTTATGCTTTGAAAAATAAAAAAATACAGCAACTAGTGTCATGCTTTCAGGTTTTGAAATAGTTAAGTTTGTAAGATCATGAGTTGCTTAAATTGAAATTTTTATTTGATCTCTAGCATGGCTTACACTAGTTTATGTATCTCATTGATGTGAGAATGTAAGGTACCTGATAGTATGACTTGGATGAGCTTTGTTTATATGTATATGTTATAATATGCTCATAACAACTAAAGAAGGAGAGATAATTTGTTTATATGCTCATGGCTTGCTGAATACATTGTCAAAGGGGGAGAGATAAGCATGAAGAGAAAGAGAATATGTGCATAAGGAGAGATAATAAAGGGGGAGAGATAATAAGGGATAATTTTTGGATTTTTGGATTTCCTTCTCATTTTACTTTTGATTTACAAAGGGGGAGAAATTGTCTTCAAAACTTTTATGTGAATAAGCCAATGTTCGGATTTTAAGTGGTGTTGCCAATGCATTCATCGAGGGGGAGATTGTAAGACCTATGTGTGTTGAATACATTGGCTTGTAGTGAATACACTTGCTTTGACGATAAAAGTTTTGAAATCACCAAAACACCTTTTTATTAAGATTCGACTAGTTTTATTTAGCTCCAATGAGTTTTGTCTTTAGCTCCGACATGTCTTTGATAGCTCCGGCGTGTTTTTTTGCTAAGCTCCGAGTTGATTTTTCTAGCTCCAGCTTTTGGGTTTACTAGTTCCGACTAGTTTTGGTAAGTTCCGGTGCTAGGTTCTACTAGCTTTACATCTCTGGAAAGATTGCTTAGTATTCATTTGCTAAGTCTTTGGTGCGTTTTTGGTTGACTTGGATGATATCGTGTTACTGTGGTTTTGCAACATGCTTATGTGAGGTTCTCACGTAAGGTGTTGTGTTCGGAACTAACTTGAGTCAAGTCGAGGATTTGGGCTCGTATGGATTGGTTGTTTATTCATGTACAAGTGTTGCTTGAGTTCAAGACATAGCTGGTGATGGGATCCATTGGACTAGTCTCAGAGAGGAGATGAGGTTCCAACAACTAAATTCAGGAGGAATTGTGGTTGAGCTGATCAGGAGGTTGCGCAACATGATTGAATCAAGAACAATGTGTGTGAAGGTATCGTGGACGTCATTGGAAGATGTTTGCACGTGTGCAAGGAGTGCATAGACGTGGCTACATGGTTCCGATACGTGATGAAGAGATGTGGACGTAAAGAGTTGGTCGGAAAGGTTCAACCAACTAGGTTATGGACTCAGGCTGCGGTTAAGTCGGGTTTGACTCAAATATGGAAAGATTTGAGTTAGTTATGATAGGATTTCATGTGGGTCACGAATTTGAGTTGTTTAGGAATATGGGATACGTTCCTAAGGTGTTTGGAAGTCTTAAGATTGCTTCTATCTGCGTATAGAAGAATCCTAAGCAGTTATGGAAAGTTACGATTCGTGAACAGAGTAGGATTAGGTTCCTGATCTGAGTTGAGTCGGCTTTCGAGCTGGTTATATAAGCAAGGGAGCCCAGAGCTCGTGGTGCATGACTTTGGGACTGTTCTTCTTGTGTTCTATTGAATAAAATTTGTAGTTTGAAGGAACTTTTGTGCCTTGTTCGTCCGACTTGTTCCATACAAGTTTTACTCGTCGAGTTTCGTGACAGTACTACCTTTTGTCGGTGGTTTTATCATAACTCGAGTTTTACAGATCCAATTGACGTGATTCTGTTGGAGTTGTCTTCACAACTTGATTATCTATCATCTGTCAAAATTTCACGGTCATTGGGTTTGTGGTCTATGATCTACACGAGTTCCTTTGCAGCATTCCAGAACTGTTTTCTTTCTCGGGTAGGGCAGATTGACCTTTGTTTGATCTTTCGATCATAACTTGAGTTTTTCTCGACGGATTTGAGTGATTCTTGTTGTGTTGTCTTCATGACTTGATTCTCTCTGATATCTATCACTTTTGTCTCAGTGAAACACATTTAGATCAGTCTCACACATGATTTCTTTAACAGATCGTTTTTCTGCCGAAGGGGTTGGGGTTTAATTGTTTCTACTGCGTAAAATTTTTAAATCTACCATTCACTCCCCCTCTGGTAGCTTCTCACGTGCTCTTCGATCCTACACTCTAACAGTGGGCCGACTAAGGCTGACTCATCTACAACACATCAAGGATTGAGTTCTAGCCAAGCTAGCTGGCTCAAAAGGCAAGCTGTTAAGCTTGGGCGGTTGAAGAGAGCTTGTGTGCTCCGTGCTCTCGTTGCTGCCCATTTATGCAATGACAGTACTGTGGATGCCCAAAAAGCTGATCAAGGACATAGACAAGATTACGAGAAGATTTCTATGGGCGGGCAATCAAGAATTTCATGGAGGAAAAATGCAAGGTCAGTTGTAAAACGGTATGTCGCCCACTAAACATAGACTGGTTGGGCATCTTGGATTACAAGAGATTCGGAAGATCTTTTTGATTGCAGTGGCTCTGGGCGCAATTGGAATCACCCTACAAACCATGAATGGGCATGGTAATACCTACGGGCCACTCTGACGAACTCTTGTTCAATGCAGCTATTCCAGTCACAGTCCTCAATGGGAACAAGGCTAATTTTTTATGACACCTTGGCTCCATGGCATGGCACCAGCCACAACATTTCCAGAGTTATATCATCACAATCGGAGGAAGAATAGGACTGTTAGAGAAGCATTAACAGCTGATGAGTGAATCTATGACTTAATGAAAAATCTCACAGGAACTGTCTTGACTCAGCTGTTGAACCTCTGGAACCTAATTCAGACCCAAGGCATTGAGCCGTCTCAAGATGCAGAGGATGAAGTTAGCTGGAAGCCAACAGCCAACAGAAACTACACAGCAAGTTCAGCTTATAGACTGTAGTTCGAAGGCAGCATCATCTTATGGTTTTCGAAGAGAGTCCGGCACCCTCTAAGTGCAAGACCTTCACCTAGCTACTGTTGCAAGACAAGATTTAGTAAGCAGCATGCCTTCAACGACGTGGATGGCCTAACCAGTATTTTTCCCCTCTTTGTAGGCGTAATCTTGAAACAAGCTGCCACCTTATAGTCAAGTGCTTTCTCTCACGCACCATAGGATCTGCAGCTGCAATCTGGAGTCAAAGCCCGAGAATTAAACCTAGAAGAGTGGTCTACAACAACGACTCTGGGTGAATGGTTCTTTTACCTCACTGTGCGAAGTGGTGCCAGCAGGAAGAATGGCCAGAGTATTATTGCCATTCTTATTTCCTGGATTATATGGAAAGAAAGGAATGTGCAAGTCTTCGGGGATCGTGAAAAGGATGTCCACCACATGTTACAGGAGGTCAAGGAGGAGGCTTGCCTACGGGCTGCCCTGGGAGCCAAGGACTTGGCAGCTCTGTTACCTCTCTATGCAGCTTTGCTTACTAGTACTTAGGTTACCTTGGTTGGTTTTGTAGGTGACGCTGCTACCTTTGCGGCCGCTCCTACTTTCTGTACGTATCGTAGTTTTCTGCTTTCAATGAAATCGCCAAACCTCCATGTTCGGGACTTTCTAAAAGAACAATTTAGTTGTCGTGACAGGACTTTTGTGTTTTTTAGGGAACACAACTAATAATGACTTTTAAATATGTAGTTTGTGAACATTTAAATCATAAGGATAGATATGACTAGAAGATTAATGTTATAAAACAAATATTTATTTTATTAAAATACATTAGCAATCAAAGTTCTATTTTGGTGGCAACAATTACAATACTCGTCCAATCATCTCTGAATCATAAGGTAAATATTAGACGGGCAGATAAGCTTTATAAAACTTTGTATTAAATAAAAATATTTATATTAATTATACATATATAAGTTATATCCTTCTAGTCTAGATCTAGAAATTTGAAATTATTAGTTGTCTTTCCTTTTATATCCAGCAGTATTATGTTTATTCCCGTAGTTGCAAGTCCAATTGTGAATTTACTCTTCAAAATTAGAACTTGTGATTTTACCCGACTTTTTTTAATGAATTCATCATTTATCCTCCTTTTCTAACACCGTTAGACTAACAAGATTTGTTAATTTATCAAAAATAAATAAATTATAAAAAATATAAAATACTAAAATCCCTTCTATGAGCAATTGGATATAAGGATTTTTGTCGGAAGATAAAATATATTGGTGGTTGTCATGATAAGAAAAAATTCTGATTTCTTGGGAAATTTTCAAATTCGAAGTCAAGGAAATTTGAATGAGATTCAAATAAATTCAGACAAATTCAAACTATACGGACGACATATTTCTTATTGGACTCAACCAATAAAAATGAAATTTTGATGAAATATTTTCCTTTATTTTATGTCTATGTCTATTATAAAAATATTGTTGCTGAAATATAATGTAAATATTTTTAAAATATTGCTAAAGTATTATCAAAATGTTGTTATAACATCGTCTAAATTATAGTGAATTTCATGAGAAATTTGATATTATTAAGAAATCTAATAATATTATATATATATATATATATTAATTTTTAAAATACTACTATAGACATCATTGATATTTTAACAGGACTATATCAAAATAGGGTAAGAAATCACAAACACAAATTAAAGTATAGGTAAATCATAAGAACATTTTTTCTACTTTCCTCATATTTAACACCGTTAAATGTCCTTAATAGAGTAACAATATACTTTGATTTGTTTTTAAATATAGGAGTAAAATCATAAATCCTAATTTCCAAAGATAATAACAAATAAATTTGTACTCCCCCGTCCTAAAAAACTTGTCGCTTTGTAGTTCATTTTTGAACTAAAAAGCGACAAACTTTTCGAGACGGAGGGAGTAACTGGAAGTAGAAAAATCTGCAATTACCATTCCCATGGGACACCAAATCCTGTCTCCCGCACGCGCAGCCTCCCACCAACCGGCGGGTACAATGGCGCCACTTGGCACGCAGACCTCGACTGGTCGCTGCTGCCGGCCGCGCCGAGACCCACACGAAACGGCAATGCGCGGGCCCGCAGCAACTAAATGCCAACCCGCGGAACTCTCCACCATTACGACTACCACCTCCCGCTTTCTCGCTTTCGTCTTCGCTTCTTCCACCACCACCACCAGCGCAACCATCCACCCGCGCCACGACTCCACCCGTGTCCTCCCCGTCTCGCATGCCTCTCTGCTGCTGCTGCTGCTGACCCAACTGTAACCCAGCGGCGATGCGGCCATGCCGGCTGCCCCCGTGCCTCGCCGCGGTGATCCTATCCGCGACGGCTCTAGCCGTCCTCTTCCTCTGCACATCCACCCCGGTCCCCCTCCTCTCCTGGCCGGCCTCCCGTCCTCCGCCGCCTTCCCCGCCGGCGCGACTGGAGTGGGGTCCCCGCCGCCCGCCGTCCTTCGCGTACTGGATCTCCGGCACGCGCAACGACTCCCGCCGCGCTCTTCGCCTCCTCCGCGCGGTCTACCACCCGCGGAACCGCTACTTGCTGCACCTCGACGCCGGGGCCGGGGCCGATGAGCGGGAGGCGCTCGCGGCCGCGGTGCATCGGGAGACGGCGTGGCGGGAGTTCCGGAACGTCGACGTCGTTGGGGAAGGCTACGCGGTGGACCCGGCGGGGTCGTCGGCGCTCGCGGCGGCGCTGCACGGGGCGGCGCTGCTGCTCAAGGTCGGGGCGCACTGGGACTGGTTCGTCACGCTCAGCGCCGCCGATTATCCGCTCGTCACGCAGGACGGTAAGCGATTTGCGTGCTATGTTGCTTTTTCCTTTTTTTCCTGCTTGGAATACATGCTTTTTGATGGTAGCAACTGCTAACTTCTATGGAACCAGTTGTTGCCAGAGTAACTATTTGTGAATTTTAATATAATCATAATAGCCCTGCTCTGATCAGCATGTGCAGTTGTGTACTGCCTTTGATCGTGATTCCGTCAACAACAATTTTCTGCCTTGCTAAACATCAACCACACTTATTTTTGAAAAGAAAATGGTTGATGCACCGAGTATTGATCCCTGATTCTCATGGAATTTGTTAGGTACCTGTTGTACCTTGGTCAACTTCTGATTTTAGTTTTTTTTTTTCAATACTGTACCCACGTCGCAATTGCTGTTTAGCTGTGCCTATAGGCCAAACGGGTCAGAGGTGTTGTCTCCGTAGTTGTCCGTGGGAGTTGCCAAATCAATTTTACAACTACCATAGCAATCAATTGCTCAATAGTCAATACTGCTGACCAGTTAATGTGTGGTCCTGATGGACAGTAGGACAAACTGGTTGTTTGTTGTATCTAATATTGTAGTATGACAAATGGGGGCTGCTACACATGTCCGTATGGTTTGCTGTAGGTTTGTGCCTAAATCAAAAAAACTCTGCTTGTTACTGTGCATGTAGTCGTTCCATACTGTTGCTGGGGCTAATTTTGGATAGACAAGGTTCGAGGCTCCATAAGGCACTCGTTATTTTTATGCCACGAGTTATTTCAGCTGTTCAAATATAGGGGGAGATAAAGATATTGTTTTCTGTCCTCTGGAGATCCAAATTCCAATATTCATCACATCTTGAAAAAGAATAGCAATAGCAGTTTTTCTGTGTCTTTGACTTATATGCAAAATCTCCCTCGATGTGAACCTGAAAAGAAATTTAGCAATTGCATTTTCATGTCTTGGACTCTCAGTCAGATCCATTTGGTGAGTCAACTCACATATGGCATATAAATTTTTATTTTTATCTTTCATTGAAAGTTTCTTTGTCTTTTCATATAGATCTCCTTTATGCCTTTTCTTCTCTGCCAAGGGAGCTCAACTTTATTGATCATACAAGTGATCTTGGATGGAAAGAGTGAGTTCTGCTGGTAGGATAATCACTAGATTGTATCAATAATTTATTATTACTTACAAGCTAAGAGTATCATTGTATTAACCCTTTGCAGGCATGAAAGATTTGAAAAACTTATTGTTGATCCTAGTCTATATATGGACACAAACACTGAATCGTTTCCGGGAACAGAAGCAAGATCAATGCCGGATGCGTTCAAGATATTCACAGGTCTGACCAGTCTTATTTGAACAATAAAGGACCTTCCAAAGAAATCATATTCTCGATAATGAGAACTTTATTAAACTCAAAAGTATCCATAAGATACATTAGAGTCTGCACCCGGCTAATGCATAACTGAGATGCACGTAGCAACTAAACACCAAAAATTGTAACATCACAAACACAATACAAGACATTTGCTCATAACGGACTCTGAAACGATGTAGAGTTGATCCGTAGGTTATGTTGCCACCCGTGTCGGGTAAAAATATGTCTCACCACCAGCTCCAATCGTGTACACACATATTCTAGGCTTTGAACAGTTTAATAAGATCATTAAGTCCAATTTGATTTATTTGATAGCGAAAATTTCAGTTTTGTTCAATCCAACCCTTCGCATATAATTTCGCTAGTTAGGGCCATTATGTTTCTTTTATATGTTCTTTTTTTTAACCTCTTTATCGAGTACAATTATAGTATCTGTCATGTATGAACACACTCACTCACACCACACACACCTACACACACCCCCACGCACAATCAACATTACAACTACACACAACTTGTAAGAGCGTGCTTGGAAAGATCAACAAAATTACACTACCATTACAATATCATTGTGTCTTCACGCTTGAGAGAGAGGTACCTGAAATTATTTGAGAATAAATCCCGGTGAGACACCCGAGTTCGATTCTGCCCGGGGCACATACCGGCAGCCCTTGGCCAGTCGGGTTTCTTTTTATATGTTCAAGTAGGCCTCATTACTATTTCTAACAAATAATGTAGCTGTTAATTTCACCAACTAGAACTGAAACGAAATTTGACAAGGCAATTTGTTATTTCCTGGACTAGTAGCGTTATCTGGAAGTATGCTTTGTATAAAAGCAGTAAATATTGGACACAAGATTCTGCGTACAGGTATCACTAATGTATCATTTGGTAGAAAATATCTCTTTGCAACAACACTGCAATGTTTAGGTAATTGTTGGTCATGCTGTAGTTTATAGTTGGGAAAAAATACCTATTTTAACGCTTTGTTAGTCACGTACACAAATGACTGATTCAATTCAAGATAATAATGGATATAAAATAAGAAAATAATATATTCTTTCAGTTTCATTTAATAATAATAACATAAAGGGAATAAATTGCACAGAATTGTAATCAACAAAACTGCTTCAGGGTCTTTCTTGCACTATTCGAATTATATAATGCTATTTTACCAAAAGTGTAATTTAGGATTTTGTTAATACATTTGATTCACCTTAATCATCTCTCTGATCAATAATTACATCCTAACTGATCCAGTCCCTGCTGGACCAAAATTGCTCATGTACTTTTACAAATTCAAGCAACACACCCTCATGCTTTCAAACGGCAAAAGATGAGGAGATTGGTTTGCTTATACTTCTTCCGTGTCATTTTATTTGAAGCTGGTTAGTTTAAATTTTAACTAAATAACGTGAAACGGAGGGAATATTCAATTAGAGTAAGGTTTGCTCCATCAGGTTGTAAATGCCAGCATTTGTTGTACCGAACAGGCTCTCCGTGGGTAATCTTGAGCAGAAACTTCACTGAACACTGTGTACATGGCTGGGACAACCTGCCCCGTGAACTACTGATGTACTTTGCCAATACAGCGTACTCCGTGGAAGCATACTTCCAGACTCTCATATGCAACTCTTTAGACTTCAGAAACACAACTGTCAACGGTGATCTGCGCTACTTTGTCTGGGATGATCCTCCAGGGCTTGATCCGCTTGTCCTTGATGAATCACATTTTCCGAACATGGTGAACAGCAGTGCGGCCTTTGCAAGGCGGTTTGAGGAGGATGCACCCTTGCTGAAGAAGATTGATGATGAGCTACTGATCCCATCCGCTGTCCAATTGGTCCCAGGGGCACGGTGCCCGAATTTGAGGAAGCAGAGGCGGATGGATGTAGGCTCGTGCTTGAAATGGAGTGATATTAATACTGTTAGACCTGGGCGCTCTGGGGAACGGCTCAGGTGGTACATTTCAGCGATCAGTCAGAAAAGGGGGTGCAGCTAGCTGAACCAATCGTGCGGTATTCATCTTCCAAGAGAATAGACAAAAGAGATTTACGGAGCACATCTTTGCTACGGGTAAACAGTGATGAGATTGTGATGGAAAGAGCCTTAAGTTTCATATAGTCATCGACAGCCAGAGAATTATATGCCTTTTTTACATGACTAGAGTCGTTAGAATGGTATCAGTGCAGGCTAGGAATACGTTTTTTTCTTTTGAGGGGAAAGACTAGGCATACGTCAGCTAGCCCCGTTTTGACCATGTAGATTGGGCACAGAAATAGCTTCCTTTATTTTATGTATAGTTTTTTCAATCTTTTTTTGGATAAACCTTTTTGTATAGCCACTAGATATGAGAACAATATGTTAGAGATATAGGAGATATTATATTTCACTTTGTATTTTCCTTCCTGCGTGAGGGGTTTTTATGCATATTTACCATCTCCTGTAACTCTATATAATTGTGCTATTGACCCTCAGATTAATACAAACATCATTTATAACATGATATTACAGTTAGGTTATTAGGTCTTTTTTAGCCGTCTCGTGGGCTTGTCTCGCTGGTTGACGCTTTCCTTTGCGGGTTCCTCACAGTGTGACTTCTATTCCCGACGTGCTCTTCTGAATTAGCATCTTCCTGTCGATCGTGATCCTCCGACGCGAGCAGGCTTGCGTGCAGTGCTCCCCATCGCCTTAGAGGCTTGATCCGACATTGTCTCCTCCAAAAGCGGTGTTGCCCGTCGGCTCCCTGATCTGTTGTCGCCCGGTCTTCACGGATCCACGTCGCCTCAAATGGTGCTGGTCTTCACGGATCTGCTGTACCGCGTGCATGTGGCGCCCAGGGACGCTGTGATGGATCTGTTGTACCAGCATATCAGGGCGCTGTGATGGATCATCACAGATCTTTTGACGGATCGGATCGCTGTGACAGATCATCATCAGGAGCTGTTGGTATTGTTACTCAGCCTTCTACACCTTCAGGTTCTGCTGCTGCTTCTCCGTCTTCCTCTAAGGAACCACCTTTCACTTCTCGTTCAGGTACTCGCCCATGGAATTTTGATTCTAGAGCTTCTTTTCATATGACTCCTTACTCCACATGTTTATCATCTCTGAATCATTCGTCTCGTTCTCTCAGTGTTCATACTACCGATGATTCTTCACTTTGGACAGGACACCCTTTTATCTGACTCTTTTAGTGTTCCTGATGTCTCCTACGTTCCTAACCTGACCATACAACTTATGTCTGCTGGTCAACTCATTGATCATGGTTGTCGAGTGATTTTTGATTCTGATTCTTGTTCTGTTGTGGATCGTCGTACGGGTCAGCTTGTTGGCTTTGGTACTCGTCGTCGCGATTCCCAGAGTCTCTAGGAGCTTGACTGGCTTTGTCTTCCTTCCGTTGCGCCTGCTAATCGTGTTAGCTCCGTTTTTGCTACTTCATCTACCTCGTCTTTTGCTGAGTGGCACCATCGATTAGGACATATTTGCGGCTCTCGTCTATCTTCCTTGATTCGTCGTGGTGTCATAGGATCGGTTTTAGGATCTCAGTCGTTAGCTCAATGTCAGGGTTGTCTATTGGAGAAGCATATTCAACTTTCCTATCCTTCTAGTGAGTTAGTGTCTCAACGTCCTTTTGATCTTGTTCATTCAGATGTCTAGGGTCCTGCTCCGTTTGTTTCCAAAGGAGGGCATCAATACTTTATCATTTTATAGATGATTTTTCTTGCCATAGATGGGTGTACTTCATGAAACATCGTAGTGAAGCATTGTCTATCTATAAGTCTTTTTCAGCTATGGTCCGCACTCATTTTGATACTCCTATCCGTGTCTTTTATGCTGACTCTGCTGGTGAGTACCTCTCTAATGCTCTTCGAGACTTTCTTTCTGAGCAAGGTACCCTTGATCAATATTCTTGTCCTGGTGCTCATGCTCAGAATGGCGTTGCTGAGCGAAAACATCGTCACCTACTTGAGACAACACATTCACTTACCATTGCTTCCTCTGTTCCGCCTCATTTTTGGGTCGAGGTTGTCTCCACTGCCACATACTTTATTAAAATTCAGCCCTCATCTGCTCTTAAATGCGGGATTCCTTTTGAACGTCTTACGGGCAAGACGTGTGATTACACCAGCCTTCGTCTTTTTTGGTCGTGTGTGCTAAGTGCATCTCGCACCTCATGAGCATACTAAGATGATTGCTCAGTCGGTTGAGTGTGTTTTCTTATGGTACAGTTCGAAGCATAAGGAATATCGTTGTTGGGATCCGGTTGGTCGACGGATGAGGATTTCACAGGATGTTGTTTTTGATGAAACACATATTTTGTATCCTTGTCCTTTTTCTGATGCTTCTTCCGCGTCTGTAGTTGATCCTATTTCGTTCTTGTTCTTTCCAGATGCTCCCATTGCTAGTGTACCCCCTTCACACTCTGTGCCGCATTTGACAGTCTCCCCTTCTTCTTCGGAGCCTTGTTCTTTGGTTCCCAATTACACTTTGCAGGCTCCTGTAACGCAGGTCTATACTAGACGAGTTGTGCCATCTTCTTCTGATGAGCCGTATACTCCAATTGAGTCATATTTTTATGTCTCAGCTTCTCCAGCTCACCCTACCTCTCCGGATATGCCTTCATCTCCTGAGGGATAATCTCCTTCCGATGATTCTTCTCCTGAGCAACCTCTTGGATGTGGTCATCGTCCTCGCCAGCCTCCTGATCGGTACTCTCCTTCTAGCTTTGTTGCTACTGCTCTTCCTGAGCCGGCTACGTATCATGATGCCATTCCTCATCCGAAATGGCAGCATGCGATGGCCGAGGAGATTGCTGCTCTCGAGCGCACCGGCACGTGGGAACTTGTGACTTGTCCCCCACGTGTTCGCCCGATCATCTGTAAGCGGGTCTATAAGGTTAAAACCCACTCCGATGGTTCAATTGAGTGATATAAAGCTCGATTAAACCTGTAGGAACATGATCGTGACTATGATGAGACATTTGCTCCTGTCGCTCACCACTATTCGCACTCTGCTTGCTGTTGCCTCTATTCGTGACTGGTCCATCTCTCAGCTTGATGTGAAGAATATCTTTCTTAATAGTGAGCTGTGTGAGGAGGTTTATATGTAGCCACCATCTGAGTATTATGTTCCTGAGGGTATGGTTTGTCGCCTTCGGCGTTCTCTTTATGGACTTAAGCAAGCTCCTCGTGCTTGGTTTCAGCGTTTTGCGTCTGTGGTCACTGGTGTTGGTTCCTCTGCCAGTGCTCATGATCCCGCGCTCTTTATGCACACTTCGTCTCGTGGTCCCACTCTTCTTCTTCTCTATGTTGATGATATGATCATCACCGGAGACGATCCTGAGTACATTGCCTTTGTGAGGGCCCGTCTAAAAGTGCATCTAGGCATCCCCGTGGATTTTGGATGATTGATGATTGCTAGAGTCTAATGAGCTGAGTTGATCTTAAGCACAGACGTGATGATTGAAATGAGAAAAAATACCTCAAAAAGGAAAAGATTGAAATGGGCGTCGAAGACTCAAACATAGAAATTAGGGTTTCTATTGTGTTGAGTTTAGACTAGCTGTATCAAGTGTAAGGGTGGTTGTATCATGTGCATTGAGATGACCCAAGAGGGCTCAAAGTGGTAGTTGAGAGAAATACCTAAGTGAGAAGCCCATTTGAGAGAAAACCCCCAGTGACCGGACTTGTCCGGACTTCAGGCCGGACTAGTGCGGGGTAGCCAGGATAGTCCGTTTTGGGTCAAACTAAATGTCTCTGGTTGAGTTTGGACTTGTTCATATGGGTACGGACTAGTCCGTTCTTCCCTCAGTGAGCAGATTTGGAGCAAAGTCCTGGGAGGCCGGACTCCGCCACAGTGGCCGGACAAGGCTGGACCCCTCAGAGTAGTCCGTTCTAGGCGTACCAAAGCACTCTGTTTGAGTTCGTACTTGTACGTTGTGGTACGGACTAGTCCGTTTGAGACTTAGTGTGAGATCCCAAGCCAATTCCTGGGAGGCCAGACTTGTCTGCCCGTGGGGCCGGACTAGTCCGTACCAACCACATTTATTCCGTTTTGAGTCGGACTAAAGCATTTTGTCCTACTTCGAACTAGTCCGTTTTTGGCCGGACTAGTCCGGATGCCATGACTGTTTGAAATATCAAATGTTTGGCAGGGACGTCACCAGTTTTGTCGATCGGTGACATAAAATTGTGGGTGGTCCCAAGAGGCCTGACTAGTCCATGGTATAGAGCCAGACTAGTTCGAGTTTGGGCTGTTTGCAACGGCTAGCTGTCGGGACCCCTATAAAAACGGGACCCTCAACCCTTATTTGACAACTCTTGAACCCTAGCACCGCAACAACAGTCCTTGATCCTTCCAAAGCCTTCTACTCGTCCTACTTGCCCTCTAAGATCTAATCTTGAAGAGATTAGGGTTTGGAAAGGAGAGTGAAGGAAGATCATCGTGCTTTGGCTCTTGGTTTGATCTCTTGCACTTGGTGTTGTGTTTTGTGGCTTGTGTGAGTTGAGCTTCGTGTGCTCCTTACTGTATTGATTCGTGAGAGCCTCAAATTGTGAGCAGCCCCAAGAAACTTGGTCATTACCCTTTGATATAGTGAAAACTGAAAGTGCATCTAGGACTCCCTTGTGGGTTTTGGATGATTTATGACAAGCAATTGGGATCCTAACGTCCTTGTTGAGATGAGTGCAGGATTTTTAATAGGAAAATGAGCAAAGTGCCAAAAAGAAGGAAGAATGAGAAGCAAAGTGGAAATGAGATTAAGGAAGAAGAGTAGTAGATCATTGTGTATGGAGTGTGTTAAGAAAACACACCCCAAGAGCTCAATCACAATTAAACACACACATTGCACAAAGTTTCACAGGACCGGACTAGTCCGATCACAACCGGACTAGTCCGATATCCGTTCTGCACGAAATCGGACAAGTCCGATATCCATCGGACTAGTCTGATATCCTTTCTGACTAGAATTGGACTAGTCCTCCCCAGTGCGGACTAGTCCTCAAAAGACTTCACAAGTCACACAAACTCGGACAAGTCCGATCACAACCGGACTAGTCCGATATTCTTTCTGATCCAAATCGGACAAGTCCGATGTTTGCACGGACTAGTCCGAAATACCCTCTGATCTGAATCGGACAAGTCCCCCAAGTGCGGACTTGTCATCCTATACACTTAGGGTCTCACATGTCTGGACAAGTCCGATGACTATCGGACTAGTCCGAAGATTTCCAGTAGAGAAATCGGATGAGTCCGTTCCTAGCCGGACTAGTCTGATATTTCGGGGTTGTCAGTACCCTCGGTACCATATACCCCTCCGGATTGCAAAGATCTCAAGGGAAAGTCATCCACTTGATTTGAAGACCTTCGGAGGCCCACATGTCAGACATGTCCGGACCCGCTTCTCCAACATGGTTAGTCCCAGGGTCGCCACGTGTACTATCAAACCGGAGCTACCGCCCGCAAGGGGGGAAGCTCCGGGATATGTACCGAAATGGCACCCCCGGACCTAACCCCAGACCGAGGGAAGCTCCGGTGCTGACGCGTGTCGGGTAACACCGGAGCCACCTGTTGTCCACAGTGTGCTCCGGTGCTGCCACGTGTCCAACCGTCGGATCTTCAGCCTATAACCTCCGGAAGACTCCATAACGTCTCCGGATCCTCAAAGGGGAATCAAGGACTTCAAGACCCGATCAAGTGTCATTAATACTATATTAATGAAACAAGATCGGACGACCTTAATTACCAGTAACGGTGCTGTCAAATCCCATAACTCGGTCATTAAGGGTAATTGAACGCGTTGAATGTATATCAATATCAGTAACCGCCGGGGCCACATATCGGGCCAGGCTAACTTGTAACGGCCTGCCCTTGTACTATAAAAGGACAGGCCGATGATACATAGAACACGTCTACACACACGTTCCATAGACGCTCAATACAAGCTCATACAACTAATACAATACCAACACACCCGTGGAGTAGGGTATTACGCTCAGGCGGCCCGAACCACGTAAACCTCCGTGTCTCCTGTGTCATTTACAATTCACCTTCTTGGATCTCCGCGCGCCCACACCGAACATCAAACTCCTCTAACACTTTAGTAGTGTCGGGAGATCTGCCGGATCAAAACCACCGATAGTTGGCGCGCCAGGTAGGGGCGCCTAAGATTTCGAGAATGGTGAACTCAGCTGTTGGATCATCCAACGGTCAACCTGCTGTTCAAGCTGTTGGGGGCAATCCCTCCAATATGCAGCCACCAACAGGAGCCTCAGCGCAAGCAGGAGTCACACTACCACCACTGCCGCCTCCACCAGCAAATCAAGCTGAACAACGCGATGGTGCGCCGGCGTCCATCACTGTGTCGGCAAATCATGACAACCCGGAACACACGCTACATGCAGTGCGTGCTCTTCTCCAACGCCCACCACCTCTAGATGCATCCCGGGATGCACTGGAGCAGTGGAGGGTCGATGTGGAGCATTTAGTTGTAGCAGCAGCCGAACGCATCAGCAACCAGGGTCCTCCTCCTTCAGGACGGGCCCCGTCGCAGCGGCGGACTTTGTCTGGTAGACTTGGTCCGCACGTTTCCAATAACAGGAGACGTGCTGCATGACAACAGGTGACGTCGTTGCCCTCCGGGGCACGACGCACTCACACAGTATCAAGGCTTTCAACTCATGACCTCCGGGCGGAGCTTGATCCCCGATATCACCAACAAGACGGCCGAGTCCATATTGAGCGTGCTCGTGAAAGACGAGAGGCTCAAGACATTCTTGCTCCTGAAGGAGTAGGAGGAGGCTGTTCAGCCCTGGCCATGCATCTGCGTATGGTCAGGTGGCCACAGAAGTTCCGGCCTCACCTGTCGGAGAAGTTCGACGAGAGTGTTAATCCTGTCGAATTTCTTCAGATTTACTCCACTGCGATTTTGGCAGCTGGAGGAAATGAGGCCGTAATGGCCAATTATTTCCCCGTGGCTTTAACTGGGACTGCTAGGTCCTGGTTTATGAGCCTTCCATCCAACTCCATCAACAGTTGGGAGGAGCTGTGCCGGCAGTTCACCGCCAACTTCGGGAGTTCATACACCCGACCAGACACTGAACTAGACCTTTTTGCAGTCGTGCAAAAAGGGGGAGAATCCCTGCGATCATTCATCCAGAGGTTCTCTCAGGTACGAAACACTATCCCTTCTATCTCTAGCGCCTCTGTCATTGTGGCATTCAGACAGGGTGTACGGGACAAGAAGATGCTGGAGAAACTAGCGATCAAGGAGATCACCATTGTCACGAAACTCTTCAGTTTGGCCGACAAATGTGCCAGAGCTACGGAGGGCCGTGAGATGCACTCCAAACCAACTCCGGAGGGTCACAAAAAATCCTCCAAAGAAGAAGCCGCTACCTCTGGGAACAGCAAGAAGGAGAAGAAGACCAACAGCAAGAAGAAGCTGTCGGCCGGTACATCCAATGTTGCAGCTGCTGCAGCTCCGGGTGGCCGGGGGCCACGCCCCGAGAAGCGACCTCGACCGTCTTCTGAAGACGGAGGCAAACCCAAAGTGTGGTGTCCAATTCACAAAACGGGCAGCCACAGTTTGGAAGACTGCCGGGAGGTCCAAAACCTTGCCGAGCGCTACAACAAGTGCCGGGAAGAATCTCCTTTCCGACAGAGGGAAGGAAAACAAAAAGTCGACGAAGCTCCGGCTGAAGAAGAGTTAGGTTTTCAGGATCCCAAAAAGGTCCTGAAGGCCGTCTACACCTCCGTCGACGACGATTCTGACGTCTCTAACAACGAGCGTTGGAAGACCATGAACACCATTTTTGGTGGATCATGGGACATCACCTCCCGCCGCGTCATCAAGACTATGCGTCGGGATATGGCTGCTGTAGCTCCTACAGCCAGGCCGGAGCCTCATCGGAAGTGGATGGACATAGCCATCACTTTTGATGCTTCGGACTGCCCTCGGAGCATGGTTGGAGCAGGTCAGTTACCTTTGATGGTATCTCCTACCATCAATAACATCCAGCTCCACCATGTCATGGTAGACGGAGGTTCCGGGCTTAACCTCATAAGCTTCGAAGCTTTTACCAAGCTTCAGCTCTGACCTTCGGATCTCCACCCCTCCCGACCTTTCTCTGGAGTAGGTCCGGGGGCCATTACCCCACTCGGAGCTATTACTCTTCCCATTACCTTCGGGACACAAGAGAAGTATCGCACCGAGAAGTTGGTCTTTGACGTTGCTTAGATCAACTTACCCTTCAACGCCATCTTGGGTAGGCCTGCCCTGTACAAATTCATAGCAGCTGCTCATTATGGTTACCTGGTGTTAAAGATGCCAACACCAGTAGGCGTTCTCCGGATCCGCGGAGATCATACTGCCGGAGTAACTGCTCTGGAAGAACTCCATGCGCTTACTACGACGCAAGAGGAGGACTCCAGGCAGGAGCAAGCTCCAAAACCCCCGAGCATTCGTCAGCGAGGCTCGACTTCTGCACCTCATGTGCAGCCAAGCGGCGACACCGACATCCCCATCAAAGTCGTCCAAATTGGTTTCGATGCCGCTCAAACCACCCGTATATCGGGGGGATTGAACGACAAATAGGAACTCACACTCATCACTTTCCTCCGGGCTAATGTCGACGTGTTTGCCTAGCAACCGTCACAAATGCCTGGGATCCCCAGGGAAGTGATTGAGCACAATCTGAAGATCTACCCCGACGCCTGACCTGTGCATCAGAAGCCTCGAAAGCAATCCGTAGAGCGACAGAACTTCATTCGACAAGAAGTAAAGAAGTTGCTCGAAGCTGGATTCATCCGAGAAGTCTTCCATCCAAAATGGTTGGCAAACCAAGTCGTTGTGCCCAAGGCCGGCGGGAAGCTTCGGATGTGTATCGACTACACTACACTAAATAAGGCATGCCCAAAAGATCCATTCCCACTACCTAGAATAGATCAGATAGTGGATTCCACCTACGGGTGTGAATTACTATGTTTCCTAGAGGCATATTCTGGGTATCATCAAATCAGGATGTCTAGGGAAGATGAAGAGCATACCTCTTTCATCACAGTAGATGGATTGTACTGTTATACAGCCATGCCATTTGGTCTCAAGAATGCAGCTTCAACTTTTGTACGAGCTATGTACAAAACCTTTGAAGAACTCATTAGAGACATAGTGGAAGTGTACGTCGATGACATCGTGGTTAAGGTCAAGAACAAGGAGTCACTTCTCGACACCTTGCAGGCTGTCTTTGACAAGCTGCGGGCCACCCGCACAAAGCTAAACCCAGACAAGTGTGTATTCGGGGTCAGCTCCGGAAAACTTCTTGGTTTCCTGGTAAGTCACCAGGGCATAGAAGCTAATACGGCGAAGATCAAGGCCATTGAAGACATGCGGCCACCAACCCGCATCAAAGATGTCCAAAAGCTAACTGGATGTCTAGCAGTCCTCAGCCGGTTCATTTCAAGACTGGCAGAATGGGCAATCCCCTTCTTCAAGTTATTGAGGAAGTCCGGACCATTCCAATGGTCTGAAGAAGCAGAGAAGGCATTCCAGGAGCTGAAACAGTTCCTCACCACCCTACCAATTCTGGTAGCTCCGAACCCTGGTGAGCCTTTGTTGGTTTACATTTCAGCAACTGACGAAGTCGTCAGTATGGTTCTGGTTGCAGAGAGACCAGAGCTACCCCATACTCAGGAATCCAGACCCCTTCGGGAGGGTCTGGAGGTCCCTGAAAGCGAGTTTAGGTCCCAGCTCCAAGACTCGAATCCACAAGAAGATACTTTAGAAGACCCAGACCCCTCCGGGAGGGTCCAGGTCGCTTCTGAAGAAGCTCCGGGTTCCTCCAGACAGGACCCGGAGGTCCCCGAAGAAAATCCGGATCCCTCCGGGAGGATCCGGGTCAGTGGAGAGGAAGGTCCGGACCATTCAGAGCCCGGTGTACTTCATCAGTGAAGTACTACATGATGCCAAGACTCGATACCTAGAGGTGCATAAGCTGCTCTATACAGTTCTTATTGCCTCCAGGAAGCTTCGCCATTATTTCCAAGCTCACAAGATCTCAGTGGTGACTTCTTACCCACTTCGAGCAATCTTGCATAATCCCAATTCAACTGGGAATATTGCAAAGTGGGCAGCAGAATTGGCCAAATTTGATCTTGAATTCATTTCAAGGCAAGCAGTCAAGAGTCAAGCATTGGCAGACTTCGTGGCGGAATGGACTCCCTCTCCATCAAACCCTGGGGGCCCCAGCGAGCAGAAGATGGAACACAAGGCTCCGGTCTTCACCGAGCCTCACTGGACCCTCTATTTCGACGGCTCCATGCAGAAGCAGGGGGCCGGAGCTGGAATCCTTCTCCTTGCACCAACTGGGGAGAAGGTGAAATACATGGTACACCTTGACTTCAAGGCGACCAACAACATGGCGGAGTACGAAGCACTCATCTACGGACTAAAGGTGGTACTGTCATATGGTGTCAAGCAACTGCTGGTCAAGGGAGATTCGCAGCTCATCATTAAGCAAGTGAAGGGTGAATGCTCCTGCAACAATCTCCAGCTAGCTGCTTACCTCCTTGAAGTCTAGAGGCTTCAGAAGGACTTCGAAGTCCTAGATCTCCACCATGTTCAGCATGCCCATAACGCTGAAGCTGACGAACTCTCGACGAAAGCGTCAACCAGAGCTCCGGCTCCTGACGGAACTTTTGTCCAGAGGTTGTCAAAACCAACAGCTCAGCCTGCTGAACTGAGCGAAGGGGGCGAGATCAGCATCCCGAAGCTGACGGTCCCGATGGCCCTATTACCATGGAAGCCATCAAGGGTCGTAGGTGATGCCGGAAGCTCCGAGCAACCTAGCACGCAAGACTCAAATGCTCAAGCTAGTTCCGATGCATGGATCTCGGAGATCCAGAGCTACTTGAAAGACAACATCCTTCCTGACGATGATGTATCCGCTGACTGGGTAGTCAGATTGGCTAAAAGATACACGTTGGTAGAAGGGGATCTCTACCGGCGCAGTGCCAATGGCATCCTAATGCGGTGCATCACAAGGGAAGAAGGCTGCGAGCTCCTCGCAGAAATCCATGGAGGCGAGTGTGGGAACCACGCGTCTTCCCGCACGCTAGTTGGTAAAACCTTTCGGCATGGCTTCTACTGGCCTACAGCATTCCAGGATGCAACTGAGCTGGTGAAGAAATGCGAAGCATGTCAATTTCATGCAAAGCAAATTCACACACTGGCTCAGCCCCTACAAATGATACCTCCTACATGACCCTTCGCTGTGTGGGGGATGGACATCTTGGGACCTTTCCCAAGAGCCATCGGAGGTTACAAGTTCCTGTATGTTGCAATTGACAAGTTGACCAAGTGGCCGGAAGCAACTCCAGTTGTGACAATCAACAAGCAATCTGCTATCAACTTTTTGCAGTCCATTGTATGCAGATTTTGAGTCCCAAACAAAATCATCATCGATAATGGGACCCAATTCACAAGCTCTGCATTTCAAGGATATTGCGAAGACCTCGGCATACAAGTTTGCTACGCCTCTGTAGCTCACCCAGCAAGTAATGGCCAAGCCGAGAGAGCAAATGCTGAAATCCTTAAAGGACTCAAAATGCGCACCTATGAGCGCTTGAAAAAACATGGAGCCAACTGGATTGAAGAACTTTCGCCCACTTTATGGGCCAACAGGACATCTCCAAACTGGTCAACTGGAGAGACACCCTTCTTCCTGGTGTATGGAGCTGAAGCAATCCTTCCTCCGGAAATCACCTTGGGTCACTCCTGGTCCGGACCTTCGACGAAGCCACGCAGGACCAGCTCCGGCGTGAAGACCTAGACCTCCTTGAGGAGGGAAGGTGCCAAGCAGCTGTTCAGAATGCCCGATACCGCCAAGCCCTTCGGCGCTATCATCAGCGGCATGTACACAACCGACAGCTCGAGGAAGGCGATCTAGTGCTACGGAGAATACAATCCAGAGAAGGGTTAAACAAACTCTCCCCCAGCTGGGAGGGACCCTTCCGGGTGATTAAAGTATCCCGTCCCGGAAGCGTTCGCTTGGCTACCGAGGATGGGACACCTCTCCCAAATCCCTGGAACATCGAGCACCTCCGTAAGTTCTACACTTAATATCACGGAGGTGAGTCTGTAGTAACTTGAGGTGTATGTTATAAAGTCATTGTACAGAGTCGGGTAGTTCCTCTGGGAGAACAGCCGGACCTTCCCCGGAAGGTCCACAAAGTTCATGCAACACTTGTCACAGTATCAGAACTAAAAGTGTGGCTAGCTACCCTGGGTCAAACGAGAAATTAAACACGCTTAGCCTGCTTCCGTACCCTAAGAGTGTACTTGTTTCCCCTGTACCCCGGACCTATAATGAAAGACACCTTCATATGAAACAGACTCCACGTGCATTTATTTTGTACAGGCTCAACATTCTTTTTTATTTTTCTCTTTCTTGTCTATAACAAAGACGTGCAATTCTTAAGAAATTTTAGTTCGACCGGTTCATATACGATTCGAGATGTATTGTCGATTCTTTTGGATTCAAATATTGTTCATGACCCACTCGCCTGAATGCCGCCAAGCCAATCTAGAGCTGGAGTGTGCTATCGACTTAGCCTGGTCAAGAACCCTAAGTACGCCGCTCTACCTACACCCTGGCAGGCCGAAGTAAGGCGGGTCCAAGTACAATTGGATCTGGAAGAAAAGGCAATGCATTCGGTTGTATTTAGAATCGCGTTTGACCTAAAATTTTCTCGAGAATCGTAAGCCGCGACGAAGTTATAGGCAAGAAACGAATTTTACTATTTTTCTTGGCTTCAATGTGCAGAAAAAATAAAATCCACGTTGTTGGAGAAAAACCGGAGCTAAAAAAGCTCCGACTCCCCTAGATGGCTTGTAATCGATGTTAAGCATTGAAAACGAGCATCACCAGAGCAACCAAGCTCCGGTAAAGCTAGGGGGGCCAGCCGTCGACGTAAAATAAAAGATGGTGAGAAGACCCCATAAGTGGAGTCTGCTGCCAACAAGATACGCGTTGGCAAAGGTCACTGCCGGAGCTACTAAGCTCCGACACCCCGGAGGACTAACTATCGATGCTCTATGCATTGATAGGGACTATTGCCGAAGCTACTAAGCTCCGACGGTAGTCAATTTGACCTCAGGGGGCCTTCTCTATCGAAGACTTCGAACCTACACTCTACAAGTTCGAAGCAAATAAGTCTTCTACGAAACACAATATCCTCTTGGTACATGTTCACAATCAAATTGTGTACATCTACCAGGGGGCCAAGTGAAGACAAAAGTGTTAAAGACAAAAAGTGAAATTCACAAAAACTTGGGGATTTCATTCATCTGGAGACAAGGGATTACAAAATTGAGGAAGAAGAAGAGAGAATACAAGTGGGAACTACATAGATGGTCCTAGACCCTATGGAAGAATTGGGCGACCTTCTGGGCAACCTCCGACACGTTGGCTCGGGCAGCTTCGCCTTCTCCTTCAACGGGACCTTCAAGCACCTGGTCCAGAGGGAATTGGGGATTCCGGCTGGTGTAGCACGTCAACACATATTCTGTGACGTTCTTCGCCAGGGATTGCCCCTCAACCTCCAATTGGTCCGCGATGACGTCGCCCACCTTGGAGAGCTTGCTATCTGCCGAGCTCAACGCCTGCAACGCTAGGTCCGGCTCCGGCTCCGGATCATCCGGGCGCACGGGACTGAAGCCCATTGGTGTCAGCGCGTCGTTGGCCTTGCCCAGGAACTCCCAAATCTGTAGGGAGTCCGCAGTCCTCAAGCCCTTCAATTCTTCCAAGGATCTTCTGGCCGCCACCAGTTCGGAATTCTCACGGGCGAGGCGCTCAACTTCTTTGGCGTTTTGTTGAATCTTCTCAGCAACCCACTTCTCGAGTTTTCCGAGCTCCTCCTCCCGGAGGTGGATCTTGTTCCAGCGGTCAATCAGGTCCTTCTCCCTGCCCCTCACTTTCTTCCCCCTGGCAACAAGGGCACACTCTTGCTCGTAGAGTTCTTGCCCTCGCACCCAGGCCTTCTCCTCCTCCTCAATGCAGCACTCTTCCAATTTCTTGGCGCGCTCCTCGAGGCCCTTGTCAGCCAGAGCCACCTTTTCGTTGAGCTCCTCCTCCCTCCTCAGGACGTCATCCCGCAGCTCTAGGAGTTTCTGCTCTTCATCTTCGAGCCGTTTCTCCCTATCTTCAAGTGCCTCTCGGCGCTTGATGAGTGTAGTGTTAATGGCCTCAAGCCTTTCATGGCGTTCATCGGCCGCACTGTTAGCTGCTTTGGTCTGCTCATAGATCTCACGGGATTGAGCGTCGAGGGCGCGGGTCATACTCTCCCGGTCATCCAATAATTTACCCCAGTATTCCAGGCGGACCTTCTCCCGCTTGATCCACTCTTTGTCATCCGCTAGCCTCGACTGCGCCAGCTTGGTCTCGATGTAGAGCCGGTTACGCCACCGCCTAAGGGTTTGGCGCTCCTCTTCAAGAGCCTTGCTATCGTGGAAGAAGGCCAGTTGAACTTGACGCAGACTGGAACAGGCGTTGTCAATAGACAATGACAACGGGATAGGTTCTGGACCTGCTGGGGTCTCCTCTGCTGGTTCTAGCGGGTTTTCAGATACAAAAATTGGGTCCCACTCCACAAGAGTGGTCCCCTGGGTCTCCATGGCACTAGGGCCGTCCTCCGGGATGGCCTCAGTCGCCATCGAGGAAGGCCTCGCCGCCAGGTCTTCATTCACCCCCCTCAGATAGGGGGCCAGCGACTTCACCAGGGCACTCCGACTCAGCCGCGGGTACCTCTAACGTCGTCACTTCCGGAGCAGGGGCCGCTTCTGGCTCCAGCTCGGGCACATCCTCCGATGGGGGCTCGAGCTCCGACGCCTCTGCAACAACCGGCTCGGGAGCCGGAAGATCTTCATCCTCAACCGGCCCTGCGGCCGGAGCTCCAACAACGACCGGCTCTGCGGCCGGTGCTTCTGAGGTAGCCGGCCCAACCGCCGGGACTTCCTCAACATCCGGCACGCACGCCGGGACTTCAATCACCTCTGGCTCAACCGCTGGAGCTTCGACAATTTTCGGCTCTGGGGCCGAAATTACAGCTTCCTCTGGCTCAACGGCCGGAGCTTCCATCATCTCAGCACCAGGACCCGGAGCTTCAACCTCCAGGACAGGTGCCGCTGGCGCGTCTTCTCTCCCGCGGTCCGGCGCTACCGCGGGAGTCTCTGGGAATGAGTCGAGGTCCATGACTACGATAGCTGGCGCCGGAGCTGCCGCAGCTTCAGCCACCACTTGGGGCGGCACCGGGACAGGAGCAGAAGCTTCCGCCCTCACAACTTCAGCTGCTGTGGCTGAGGGTGGAGCCTCACTCCTCTTCTTGGGAACGCTGCAGATGATGGACGAAGAAACTTAAAAAAATAGTTACTACAACTAAACAACTGTCCAAGGTAAAGATTAAAAATTACCTTGGGAGGCTTCCGCACCAGCTTGTGCGGAACCTTTTTCCCGGGCGTTCTGGGCTGGCCATAGCCGGAGTGGAAGCTCCGGAAGGCCCCCCGGAACTCGTTGCAGCCACGGGCGTTTCCCTAGTCGAGGCCCCCCTCGATCGGGAAGAACCTCTGGACCTAGAGGCCTCCACTGGCCCTGGTGCTGGAGTCGCATGCCCGGAGCTAGCTCCCCGGGAGGACCCCGCTGCGGGTACGGTCGCCACGGTTGTAGAAGACCTCCCCCTCTGGGGAGAAGGAGCCGATGCAGAGGTGGCAGGCTTGACGGACCTTCCGTCGGCATGCTGCAGCTTCCTCTTCCGGCTCAAAGGTTCTTCTGCCGGCTCCTTACCGTTGCCAACGACCTCGGCCCTTGGCTTTGGGGCAGGGTCGGAGCCAACCTCGGAAGCTCCAGGGATCGCCACCCTAGTGGTTGATCTTCTCTCGACGACACCAAGGTCGTCAAGCACATGCATCTTACGCTGGAGCCCCCTGCTGAACTCTACTTCCAAGTTCAGAGGGAGAAAAGCTGATGGCGGAGTCAAGTCGTCACCCGTGACGTCGCTGCCGTGCTGGAACTTCTTGTGGTGGAACTGCAAGGTTGTCCCCACCATGTTGGACTTCAGCCTGGTCTCGACGCGGTCGTCGTCCATCACGCTGTTGAGGGCCCAAGCGAGTTTTTCTCTCCTCTTCAGCGGTGCCCACCTGTTGACCAGGAAGTTGCAAAACACCGCCTGAGGAGTCAATCCTCCCTCCACGCATTGGCGGATCCTGGTCAGAGCAGGGTTGAGGGCTTCCCAGCACTAGAGCTTCACTCCAGATTGTCGTGTCGATGTTGGGGAGGCCTTCGGGCAGCTCCAGCCTCTCGTGCTCCTCCACCCCAAAGGGAAACGACCGGAGGTACTTGAATGGGCACTTCTTGCGCTTCACGAAGTAGTAGAAGCCAAGGTACTCATTGCTCCTGCCGGTGGTATGGACGGTGAAGAAGGTCCGGAAGAGTTCAATGCAGGGGGGGATGCCCACCTACATCTCACAGAAGTGCACAAAGATAGACACAAGGAGAATGGAGTGAGGGCCAAGGTGATACAGCTGCAGACCATAGAAGTCTAGCAGCATCAAGAAAAAGGAGGAAAAAGGTGGGATCAACCCCACCATGGCGTACGAAGAAAAGTACACCATTTGAGCTCTCCCCTGGCGCGGACCATGCAGTTGATGAAGTCCGAGGACCATCCCATGAGGGTCCGGACCTTCTTCAGGTCGCCGTTGGTCTTCAAACGACTCTCGCGGAGACCCAACTCCATTGCGGCACAGCAAGGCAAGAGAGGAAAAGTGAAGCACAAGTTGGGGGTTTGAGCACAAGATCAGATGAGAGGCGTAAAGAACCCCAAACGGTGCACGCTTTCCTTCTTAAGTAAGCCCTTGCGACGCTTGGATGGAAACCGCAAGGAAGTCGAAGATACTACTCACAAATTCCACCCAGCCGATGATAAGAGGTCCCGAGACCACCCCGACGATCAAGTCGAGGTTCTTACCCAGGCGAACGGTTGTCATCATGAAGCGGGAAGCCCGAAGGCGGCGGCCTGACAAGGCGCGTGGAACCGATACGATTTTCGTATCGGGAACCGGCGACCTTCAATTGCGTGAGATCTGCACGCCAAAGATCTCACCTGCCGCACACGGGATACGCCACGAGGCGAGGATTTAACTCCGAACCATCGCGAATGGCACATCTGAAGACCTTTGAAGACTCAGTTCAAAAGTCGAAGGATGGACCCACCTCCGGCGGAGTGACTTCATCCAAGGGGTCTTCCCCGGAGGTGGGCCCAGGGGGCCACTTTCGGTACCCTGGGTACCATATACCCCTCGGGATTGCAAAGATCTCAAGGGAAAGTCATCCACTTGATTTGAAGACCTTCGGAGGCCCACATGTCAGACATGTCCGGACCCGCTTCTCCAACATGGTTAGTCCCAGGGTCGTCACGTGTACTATCAAACCGGAGCTACCGCCCGCAAGGGGGAAGCTCCGGGCTATGTACCGAAATGGCACCCCCGGACCTAGCCCCAGACCGAGGGAAGCTCCGGTGCTGACGCGTGTCGGTTAACACCGGAGCCACCTGTTCTCCACATTGTGCTCCGGTGCTGCCACGTGTCCAACCGTCGGATCTTCAGCCTCTAACCTCCGGAAGACTCCACAACGGCTCCGGATCTTCAAAGGGGAATCAAGGACTTCAAGACCCGATCAAGTGTCATTAATACTATATTAATGACACACGATCGGACGACCTTAATTACCAGTAACGGTGCTGTCAAAGCCCATAACTCGGTCATTAAGGGTAATTGAACGCGTTGAATATATATCAATATCAGTAACCGCTGGGGCCACATGTCGGGCCAGGCTAACTTGTAACGGCCTGCCGTTGTACTATAAAAGGACAGGCCGACGATACATAGGACATGTCTACACACACGTTCCATAGACGCTCGATACAAGCTCATACAGCTAATACAATACCAACACACCCGTGGAGTAGGGTATTACACTTAGGCGGCCCGAACCACGTAAACCTCCGTGTCTCCTGTGTCATTTACAATTCACCTTCTTGGATCTCCGCGCGCCCACACCGAACATCAAACTCCTATAACACTTTAGTAGTGTCGGGAGATCTGCCGGATCAAAACCACCAACAGGGGTACTTAGGGTTTGCTACACACAGCATACCAGACTAGTCGGTGACCACCACGGACTAGTCTGAACTCTCTGAACCCTAACGGTCACTTTTTAGAAAATCCATATAAATTGAGGTGCACGACCCAATTATGAACTCTCTCGAACCCTAGCGCCATCACACCTCCCAACAACCTCAAAAACTACATCTCTCCACGAAATTAAGTGCAACAACGATCAATCCTTTGAGGATTCACTCTAGATCATTGAAGAGACACTTGCAACACCACGTTGAGCTCTTGGTTTGATTCTCTAACACACTTCCGCGATTCATTTGTAATTTTTGAGTGTGTTCTTGGTGGTATTTTCTGTTGTAATCCAAGGGAGCTCTCAACGTGTGAGAAAGCCCCTTGAATTCGGTTATTCACCCATTTGTGATTAGTGGAAGAGGATTGGCCTTCGTGGTGATCCGACGAGGGCAGGGTTGGAGAAGACCCGATCCTTTTGTGGACTCCTCAACGTGGACGTAGGTTGCCTTTGTGGTAGCCGAACCACGGGATAAATCCTTGTGTTTTGCTTTTGATGTTCATCATTCTTATTCATCAATATAATCTAGGGTTTCAATAATCATTACTCATCTTACGTTGAATTGTCAAACATAAGATTTAGTTGTGATATAATCTAATATATAACTATGAAACCTTTATTTGATTCTATATTTCCGCTGCATACATAAAAAAATCAATCTATTCGATCAAGCTTAATCAACTCAGTCCGTGAAGACCGGGCTAGTCCGCACATTACCGGACTAGTCCGATATCTCTGGTATTGAACTTGTTGTTGAGTGTTGCAGGATCCGACAAAATTCAAAAAGGCCTATTCACCCCCCTCTAGGCCCACATTCAATTGGTATCAGAGCGAGTTCTTCAAGAAAGAGTCTAATCACTCGAAGAGATCATGTCGGAGATGAAGGACATGCACAAAACGAACAACCAAGAAGAGGTTAACAATGACAAGACTCAAAAAGGGGAGAAGTACCTCGAAGCCATTCAAGACTTCGAGGACGATGATGAGGAGACACTGGAGCTAAAGGCGCTCCTCAGAAAGAAGGCACTTTCCAAGGGGAAAGTGAAAGTTGAAGAGAAGAAGAAGGGGAGTAGTCACACCGACTACTCCCGAGATCCTTTTAACTATGATCGTCTAAATTCCAATAACAATCATTACTTATCTATACCACTTGGAAAAGCCCCACACTTCGATGGAAGTGATTACTCAATGTGGAGGCAGAATATGAAAATGCATTTGATTTCTCTCAATCCAAGTCTATGGCATGTTGTATGCACAGGGATGGATATTTCGGACGATGACGAAGAGCTCACCCCAAGCCAAGAGCAGGCTATTCATAGAAACGCTCAAGCCTCAGCTGTAATCACCTCCTCACTCAGTCGGGATGAGTTCACCAAGGTGGATGGACTCGAAATTGCCAAGGAGGTATGGGATACACTACAAACTGCACATGAAGGTGACCGACATATGCGTGAAGCAAAGATTGAGATGATCGAAGGCGAACTAGGAAGATTTGCAATTGAGGAAGACGAGTCACCCCAAGATATGTACAATCGATTGAAGACACTCGTCAACAAAGTTCGATCGTATGGGAGCAAGAAGTGGAATGACCACGAGGTGGTAAAGCTCATCCTTAGAGCTTATATGCCTCGCAATGTCACGCTATGCTCCATGATTAGAGAAAGCCCCGGATACAAAAGGATGACTCCGGATGAATTGCTTGGAAAAATCATCAACTTTGAGATGATGGAAAAACAAGCAAAGCACGTCAAGGAAATTGCTGACCTCACCTCGGCTAAGAAGAAAGGGGTTGCTTTAAAGTCCACCCTCAAGCCTCTATCCAAAAAAGCAAGAGAAGAACAACTAGAGGAAGACAGTGACGACGAGAGCAGTGAGCTAGATGAAGAGGACATGATATTATTCACGAAAAAGTTCAAGAGAATAATGAAGAAAAGACAAGGGACAAAATCAAGTGAAGGAAAGTACAAGGAAAGAACGAAGCTGAAGTTGAGGCGGGCATGCTATAATTGTGGTGAGTATAACCACTTTATAGTTGATTGCCCATATGAGGAGAACAAGAAAAAGACCAAAGAAGCCAAGCCTCAACCTAAGAAATTCTTCAAGAAGAAGAAACAAGCCGAACAAGCGCACATTGGGAAGGAGTGGGACTCAAACGATGAGTCCTCATCATCCGAAGAAGAAGAGATGGCTAGCATAGCCATCGAGAGTGCGTCCAAGAAATCTACACTCTTCCCCACACTCGGCGCAAGGAAGGGAAATGGCACGTGCCTTATGGCAAAGGAAGGTAAACGCAAGGTAATCATCAAAACCCCTTCCGTGCATTCCTACTCTAGTGATGATGAAATAATTAGTGATGATGAAGATATGCTTAGTGGACTAGATAGGAAAGCTGCAACAAAAATGAAATTTTTACTTGATCAACTTGTTGAGAAGGAGAGGTTAATTCATCGTCAAGAGGACATGATTATCTCCCAAAAGGAGGAGTATGTCGAACTTGACAAACTTCTAGAACTTGAAAAGGAGAAAAACAATTCACTAGAGCTTGAGTTAGCTTCAAGCAAGAAAGCTTGCTTGGAGTTAACTGACTCAAATGTTGCAATCAAGGACCAACTTGCTCACCTTATCAAGGTTAACAAGATCCTTGAAGTGCAAGATGAGTCACTCAAGCTGAGTGAACCTTCCTCCTCTTCAAGTTCACCTTCTCAACCCACTAAACCTGATTTTGCTCATATGTGCACATGTAGTAAAACTGACACCAGTTTGAAGAAGAAGTCAACCTCCACAAAGGATAAACATCCTACCAAATGTGGCATATTTGACAAGGAGAAATCAACTATGCACGTAGTGCATACTTGGTCCAAAGACCTCCAAATGTCAAATATGGCATTGGTTACTCTTATGGTGCAAAGCAGCATGCTGGAAGTCATAAGAATAACAAGGGGAGGATTTCCTTTGTTAAGGGAAGACCCTCTCAAACTGGTAAGTCGAAGGGTAAAAACTTAAACTCACACAAATACCGGACTAGCCCGGTCAGTGTTCGGACAAGTCCGGCCTCCCAGACTAGACCTGTATACGAACAACAACGATTACTCTTTAGAACCTTTGATGCCTCCTATGTGTTAATGAGAAATAATCTTGGCAAGGTTTATGCTAATTATGTTGGGCCACGCCATGGGAACACCAAATCTCATGTGTGGGTGCCCAAATGTATTGTAACTAACCTCCAAGGACCCAAGCAAGTTTGGGTACCTAAAACCAAAGAATAATTTGTTTTTGCAGGCCCATTCCTCCGGTGGATCCAAATGGGTGCTAGACAGTGGCTGCACCAACCATATGACTCGAGAAAGAAGAATGTTCGTGGAATATGAAGAGAATGAGGACCCAAACGAAGGCATCTACTTTGGAGATAATAGTCAAGGAAGGGTGCTCGGTACCAGTAAAATTGCAATATCTTCTACACACACACTTTCTCATGTTTTACATGTTGAATCCTTAGATTATAACCTGCTGTCCATATCTCAACTATGTGACAAATGTTATAATTGCTTGTTCACTAACGAGGGTGTGACCGTCTCTAGGAGGAGTGATGGTTCCATTGCATTGAAGGGTATGTTGAAGGGAAAGATTTACCTCATTGACTTCAACAAGGATAAAGCCGAACTTGACACATGCTTGATTGCAAAGACCAACATGGGTTGGCTGTGGCATAGACGGCTAGCGCATGTTGGTATGAGGAATCTTCAAAAACTCCTCCAGGGCGATCACATCCGCGGTTTGAAGGATGTTGTTTTTGAGAAAGACAGGCCTTGTAGCGCGTGCCAAGCCGGGAAGCAAGTTGGAGCACCTCATCCTGCAAAGAACGTCATGACTACAACAAGACCGCTCGAACTACTTCACATGGACTTATTTGGTCCAATTGCTTACATAAGCATCGGCGGTAACAAATATGGTTTAGTAATTATTGATGACTTTTCTCGCTTCACTTGGGTTTTCTTTTTGCATGATAAGTCAGAAACACAAGGTACACTCAAGAAGTTTTTCATGCGAGCTCAAAACGAATTCTCATTGACAATCAAGAGTATTCGAAGCGACAACGACACAGAGTTCAAGAACACACAAGTGGAGGAGTACCTTGAGGAAGAGGGTATCAAGCCCGAATTTTCAGCGCTATACTCGCCACAACAAAACAGAGTTGCCGAAAGAAAGAACCGAACACTCATAGAGATGGCAAGAACAATGCTCAATGAGTACAAGACCTCGGATCAATTTTGGGCGGAAGCGATTAACACCGCTTGCCACGCCGTAAATCGACTTTATCTTCATCAACTACTCAAGAAGACATCCTATGAGCTACTCACCGGTAACAAACCAAATATCTCATATTTTCGAGTTTTCGGTTCTCCATGTTATATTTTGAACAAGAAGCCTAGGACTTCAAAGTTCACTTCGAAGTCCGATGAAGGTTTCTTGCTTGGTTATGATTCAAACACTTACGCCTATCGTGTTTTTAACAAGGCCTCTGGACTTGTTGAAATAGAACGTGATGTAGTTTTCGATGAGACTAATGGCTCCCAAAAGGAGCAAGTTGATCCATGTGAACTAGGTAAAGAAGAAGCTCCCTGTCAAGCATTGAAGAGAATGGCTCTAGGTGAGGTTCAACCACAAGAGCCACCTCCACACGTACATGAGGAAGATGAACCACAAGAGGAGATCAACGATCAAGGGGGAGCTTCAACACAAGATCAACCACAGATACCAAGATGATCAACAAGTCAACGAAGGCAATGACTTAGGGGGAGAAGCAGATAATCATGAAGATACAACTCCTCAAGTGCCACACCCAAGAGTACACCAATGCGTCCAAAGGGATCACCCAATCGACAACATCATCAATGACATCCAAAAGGGAGTAACCACTAGATCTCGCATAACTAACTTTTGTGAACACTATTCGTTTGTATCCTTTTTGGAACCACACAGGGTTGAAGATGCATTGAAAGATCCGGACTGGGTGGTGGCAATGCAAGAAGAATTGAACAACTTCAAGTGGAACGAAGTATGGGAACTTGTGGCAAGACCCAATGCAAACATTCTCGACCAAAAGAATTTAGTAAAATCATGACAACAGGTTTGAAATGTCAATGATGGGAGAGTTAAAGTACTTCTTGGGATTCCAAGTACGACAACAGAAGGAAGGGACGTTTCTAAGCCAAACCAAGTACACGCAGGACACACTCAAGAAGTTTGGCATGGACAAGGCAAAGCCCATAAAAACCCCCATGGCAACGAATGGCCACCTAGACCTCAATGAAGATGGACCTAGCGTCGACCAAAAGGTATATCGCTCCATGATTGGATCTCTACTCTATTTATGTGCATCTAGGCCAGATATTATGTTGAGTGTATGTTTGTGTGCAAGATTTCAAGCCAATCCTAAGGAATGTCACTTGACAGCCGTAAAAAGGATCTTGAGATATTTAGTTCATACACTCAACCTTGGCCTTTGGTACCCAAAAGGCTCAAAATTCAATCTCATTGGTTACTCCGATGTGGATTATGCTGGGTGCAAAGTAGATAGAAAAAGCACTTCCGGTACATGCCAATTCCTAGGGAGATCCTTAGTTTCTTGGTCCTCCAAGAAACAAAATTCCATTGCCTTATCCACAGACGAGGCAGAGTATGTTGCAGCCAGGAGTTGTTGTGCTCAACTCCTTTGGATGCGATAAACTCTAAGGGACTATGGTTACAATATGAAACATATTCCACTCCTTTGTGACAATGAGAGTGCCATTAAAATTGCCCACAACCCAGTTGAGCACTCCAGAACTAAACACATAGACATAAGACACCACTTTTTGAGAGATCATGCCATGAAAGGAGACATAGCCATTTCGCATGTCAACACTCAAAAGCAATTGGCCGACATATTCACCAAGCCACTTGATGAAAACGCTTTTGCGAACTTCAAAATGAACTAAATATCCTTGATGCTCGGAGTGTGGCTTGAAATGTTGCATACCTATATGAATTCTTCAAATATGTTGTTTTGGAATGTGAAAATCACCTCTCTCATTTTTTTTCCCGAAAAACTATGTCAATTACTAGATCTTGGTGAATTATGATCATTGCTTGATTGTTGTATGCTTATTGATCATATTCATCAAGATTATTTGATTTGATTTGCCCCTCTATTCTCTAATTATGAACCTTCAAATATATATGAATGGGCTATGCAATTCTTTCATGGTGACCACAGACTAGTCCGTGGTTACTCGGACTAGTCTGCACATGCAGACTAGTCCGCAGAGTGTCGGTTAGGCCGGACTAGTCCGATAGACCACGGACTAGTCCGATATTGCTCTCTGGATGAGTTTGGACTAGTCTGGTCACCTTTGGACTTGTTCGATTTTTCGTGTCCATAACCCTAGCCGCCACCAGACCCTAATCCCTTCATCCTCCACTCTTGCTCACGCATTCTCTCTCTTCCACTCGAGCTCCCAAGCCGATTTCTTGCTCCCTCCACCAAAAAGCTTCGCATTTGGGCAGAAATCAAGCTTGTCCACTTGAGGATTGAAGCTAGCGGACTTGTCCGGCCTTCAACACCCCTCATCTCCAAGTTTCAATCGAATTCTTCGGTAATTTTCACCCAAACCCTAGAAATATCAATTTTCTTCATTGTTGATCGAACAGCCTAGCATCTTTCACTATATACATGCCTTCTTGCTGTATTACGTTCTTGCTAAGCTAATTGTGCATTAGGAATCAACATTTGTCCAGTTTCTTAGGTTTTTGAGTTTGAATACCGGACTAGTCCGGTCCATGCACGGACAAGTCCGGTCCCCCGGACTAGTCCGTTCCTGTACACCGGACAAGTCCGATGTTTCTGAACTCAAAACCCAATTCCTCAATTCCTTAATGCAATTCCTTGCTGCTCTTTCACACCTATGCCTTGTGTCATTCATTATCATTCATACCACTCATTCTCAGGTCATGTCGAGCTCCGGCAATGATGTCTCCGATTTTGAGGCCGAGATGGAACATGAGGTGGCACCTCGGACCTCGACGGGTCTTGGCAAGAAGCGCCAAGAAAGACCGTCGGAGCCAGCCTAGTCTCCTCCACAGGCTCGGAGGAAGGTGCTAGCTAAGAAGCCAGTCTCCAAGGCCGTTGCATCATTGAGTGGCCCTCGCCAAGCAAAGGGCAAGGGAAAGGGGATTGCTACGGGTTCGGTTGGCCTGTTGAAACTTCATGCTCCAAGGGAAGGGGTCCGGGACCCGAATGAAGAGAAGTTCAACGGGAAGGGCAGTGACTCGGCGGCCAAGTTCAGAACTATCAATTGGTATGGCCGACCGAAGCAAGCAACTGATGGAAGATTCTGGTGCAACTTCCATGCTGATTTCTACAGATCGGTGTATCTCCCAATGAAGACACCAGTTGTGCGCAGTCAGTGGATTGACTGGGCACATTTTGAGAAGTAGGGCTGCTCACCGCTCACTGATGTAGTGAGAGCCATTGAGAAGCATGGACTGAGAGATCTATTTGCTTTCAGAAATAACTGGAATGATGAAGTGATTGCGCAGTTCTTTGCGACCAGTCACTTCTCTAGTGAGGATGTGGAGAGTGTCACCTGGATGACCCATGGATCCAAGTACAACATTAATCAAGAACATTTCGCTGACCTGCTTCATCTTGACACCACAAGATCTAATTGCTTGGTCATACACAACATTTGTGTCATTGACAAGGATAGGATGAAGTTCCTATATGAGCCAAACTCAAAGTTCAACCCTCCTTCCACCAAAAACATGAAGCCATTCTTTGTGGTATTGAACAGAGTGTTAAGGAAGACAATTGCTCCCAAGGATGGAGATGCTGGGAGTGTGCAAGGGTACCTCCGGACTTTGATGAGAGTCATAAGCAAGGATCGCCCATTTGATGTGGCGGAATACATTTGGAATGATATGGTGAACATATCCTGCACTCCCAACAGATCTTGCGGATATGCTCCTTACCTAATGTTTGTGATTGAAAAAGTCACCGGCATTGAGTTTGTGAAAGATGTGGAGCATCTCCCCTTGAGGCCTCAAATGCCTCAAAAGCCGAGTGTGCAGGTTGCTCCCTCGCCGGCTTCCAGTCCTGAGGCTCCGGCAAGAACAAGAGAAGATGTCAGAGCTGCTCCAACTTCAAGGGCAGCCCCTCAGAGAGGATCAGCTAGTGGAATCCTCAAATACCTGGCTGCCATCTTCACCTCCTGCAAGAAGGCCGAAGTGAAGGCCCACAAGCTCAACATGAAAAGAAAGGAGGACATGAAGTACATCAAGGCAAATGTGAAGCAAATTTGCCAGAAGCTGGAGATTGACCCCATTGGATCTCCAGTGATTTCTGAGGACTCCGACCCGGACTTCACTGAGCTCGGGTTCTTGACCCCCTCCGAGCTTGCCTACTTTAGCGTTGGGGGCTCGAGCGGCTCCATCCCTCCTCCTTCTCCTCCTCATCAAGCTGAAGATGAAGATGACGAAGACGACGATGAGAGGACCGATAGTGAAGAGTGAAGACCTTAGGACCCTCCTCTCCTTCTTTTTGGTGTCTTGATGCCAAAGGGGGAGAGATTGAGGGGGAGTCTTAGCTTTAGCTGTAAGGTGCGAGGAGAGATCTCTCTTTATGTTTTCTTAACTCTTTTGTGGCTTGTAATGTTTTAACATTGATCTTATGTTAATTATGGTTCTGTGATGCAATGATTTGATCCTCTGAGTAGTATTTATGAAAACTGTGATTTTGCTCTAAAATGACATATATTCTTGCTATTGGTTGATTAAAGTCATTATGTTAGTCCCACCATAAAGAATGCACATATGGATTATACTCTCACTGCTTGATGTATTTTGGACCCATATGTGCATGCTTTATGAAAATCTCAATTTTTATCATATTTTGTGAAATCTCAATTGGTTGTCATCAATCACCAAAAAGGGCGAGATTGAAAGTGCATCTAGGACTCCCTTGTGGGTTTTGGATGATTTATGACAAGCAATTGGGATCCTAACCTCCTTGTTGAGATGAGTGCAGGATTTTAATAGGAAAATGAGCAAAGTGCCAAAAAGAAGGAAGAATGAGAAGCAAAGTGGAAATGATCTTAAGGAAGAAGAGTAGTAGATCATTGTGTATGGAGTGTGTTAAGAAATCACACCCCAAGAGCTCAATCACAATTAAACACACACATTGCACAAAGTTTCACAGGACCGGACTAGTCCGATCACAACCGGACTAGTCTGATATCTGTTCTGCACGAAATCAGACAAGTCCGATATCCATCGGACTAGTCTGATATCCTTTCTGACTAGAATCGGACTAGTCCTCCCCAGTGCGGACTAGTCCTCAAAACACTTCACAAGTCACACAAAATCGGACAAGTCCGATCACGACCGGACTAGTCTGATATTCTTTCTGATCCAAATCGGACAAGTCCGATGTTTGCACGGACTAGTCCGAAATACCCTCTGATTTGAATCGGACAAGTCCCCCAAGTGCGGACTTGTCATCCTATACACTTAGGGTCTCACATGTCCGGACAAGTTCGATTACTATCGGACTAGTCCGAAGATATCCAGTAGAGAAATCGGACAAGTCTGTTCCTAGCCGGACTAGTCCGATATTTCGGGGTACTTAGGGTTTGCTACACACAGCACACCGGACTAGTCCGGTGACCACCACGGACTAGTCCAAACTTTCTGAACCCTAACGGTCACTTTTTAGAAACCCCATATAAATAGAGGTGCATGGCCCAATTATGAACTCTCTCGAACCCTAGCGCCGTCACACCTCCCAAGAGCCTCAAAAACTACATCTCTCCACGAAATTAAGTGCAACAATGATCAATCCTTTGAGGATTCACTCTAGATCATTGGAGAGACACTTGCAACACCACGTTGAGCTCTTGGTTTGATTCTCTAACACACTCCTGCGATTCATTTGTAATTTTTGAGTGTGTTCTTGGTGGTATTTTCTGTTGTAATCCAAGGGAGCTCTCAACGTGTGAGAAAGCCCCTTGAATTCGGTTATTCACCCCTTTGTGATTAGTGGAAGAGGATTGGCCTTAGTGGCGATCCAACGAGGGTAGGGTTGGAGAAGACCCAAGCCTTTTGTGGACTCCTGCACGTGGACGTAGGTTGCCTTTGTGGTAGCCGAACCACATGATAAATCCTTGTGTTTTGCTTTTGGTGTTCATCATTCTTATTCATCAATATAATCTAGGGTTTCAATAATCATTGCTCATCTTATGTTGAATTTTCAAACATAAGTTTTAATTGTGATATAATCTAATATATAACATTGAAACCTTTATTTGATTCTATATTTCCGCTGCATACATAAAAGAATCAATCTAATTGATCAAGCTTAATCAACTCAGTCCGTGAACACGGACTAGTCCGCACATTACCGGACTAGTCCGATATCTCTGGTATTGAACTTGTTATTGAGTGTTGCAAGATCCGACAAAATTCAAAAAGGCCTATTCACCCCCCTCTAGGCCCACATTCCAAGCCGACCATAGTGGTGGCTTGGTGAGAAGAGGGTCAAGTGAGACCCGATCCTTATGTGGACTTCTCAATGTGGATGTAGGCTTCTTTGTAGAGCTGAACCATGGGATAAATCGTTCCTCCCATGTCACTTTACTTTTCGTAATCACTAGAATTTATATTAGGGTTCATATCATTCTTAATATTGTTCATCGTTGAAATATTGCAATCTAATTGATTACATTTGTCAAAGTTATACTAGGTTGCTTGACATTGCTTCGATCTTTTCTTGAACCTAAATTCCGTAAATAACTTGTAGAAATCAAGTTTTTAGGTTTTCACCCTGTGCTGAGCAGACTAGTCTGACCCTGACCAGACAAGTACAACCTCAAAAATTTAATCTCGTTTGATTAAGCCATTTCATGACATATTGCCTATTCACACCCCTCTAGGCGACTTTCAATTGGTATTAGAGCAGGACTCTCCACCAAGAGTCTAACAACTCGGAGAGGAGATGGCCGAAAGGGGTGACAACGAGATCCCGACGATCGTCGATGACGACAAGACGAAGAAGGACGATGCTTATCAAGATGATCCCGATGATGATGAAGAAGTGCATCTACTCAAGGCGCGACTTCGTGAGAAGCTAGGTCTTCCTAAGAAGGAGACGAAGGTGATCGATCCGATCAACAACAACAATGGGAGTAGTTTACAAGACTACTCCCGATATCCTTACAACTATGAGCAATTAACTACTAGTAACAATTATTTATCTATTCCTATTGGGAAACCACCCCAATTTTATGGAAATGACTACTCTATGTGGAAGCATAACATGAAGATGCATATCATTTCCTTAAACCCCAGCTTGTGGCAAATTGTCTTGAGAGGTTTTCATCTTTCCAAGAATGACGAAGACGTTACCCCTGAGCAAACGGTCCTACTCCACTGCAATGCTCAAGAAGTTTGAGTGGTCACCTCCTCATTGACTCGAGAAGAGTTCAACCAGATTGAAGAGTTGGAGGTGGCCAAGGAAATATGGTACACGCTCAAGACGGCACATGAGGGCAACCGTGTCATAAGGGAGGCCAAGATCGAAATGACTGAAGGAGAACTTGGGAGGTTCACTATCATGGATGGTGAGTCTCCCCAAGACATGTACAACCGCCTCAATACCCTCATCAACAAGAGTTGATCTTATAGAAGCACCCGGTGTATGAACCACGAAGTGGTGAAGAGGATGATTCGGGAATTCATGTCTAGGAATGGCACTCTTTGCTCACTAATCCGTGAAAGTCCAAGATTCCATAAGATGACTCTCGAAGAAGTGTTAGGGAGAATCATCAACCATGAGATGATGGAGCAAGATGCTATATTTTACAACGACCTTCAAAAGCTCTACTCCTCCAAGAAAACAGATGTTGCATTCAAGGCAACATCCTCAAGATCTCAAAAAAAGGACAGAGTGATGAAAAGAGCCTGACACCTATGAGGAAGAGATGCTCTTCATCAACAACTTCAACACGATGTTTAGAAGGAGGGGGAGCTACCATCGTGAAGGCAAGAGCAAAGACAAGCCCAAGAAAAGATCAAAGAGGGCTTGCTACAATTGTGGGGAATATGCGGCCACTTCATTGTGAATTGCCCACATGAAGAGAACAAGAAGAAGAAGGAGGGCAAGTCTCAAGAGAAGAAACACTTCAAGAAGAAGAAGCAATCGAGACATGCCCACCTTGGGAAGGAGTGAGATTCAAATGAAGAATCCTCCTCCGCTGAAGAAGAGAAGATAGCAACTATTGCTATGAAGAAGTCAACCACGGAGAACAAGCTCTTTTCCAACTTGGAGAATTCAAGGCCAACTTGCCTCATGGCCACGAGGGAAGAAAGAAGGTTAAATCTAAATCATCCTCTTCAGTTTCTTCACATGATGATTTTGATAGTAGTAGTGAAAATAAATATATGCTCAAAGATATGAGTAAGAGTACTTTGAAAAGGTTGAAGTTGTTAACAGATGAGATATTTGAGAAGGAAGAGCTCATCAACCATCAAGAGGACATGCTCATCCAACAAAAGGAGAGATGTCAACAGTTTCAAGAGCACTTGGAGCTTGAAAGAGAAAGAAGCAAGGAACTTGAGTGTGAACTCACTTTGAGCAAGGAAACTTGCTCAAACCTTGAGAACACCACAATTCTGCTAAAGGATGAACTTGTTAGCTTGACAAAAGTTATCGAGATCCTTGAAACGCAAGTGTAGTCTCTCAAGGTCAATGCACCTTCTTCCTCTAAAAGCTCACCTTCCACAAATATCAAATCCAAAACATCTCAACCTTGCAAATGCTCTAAGTTGATTCTAAAACTTAAAGATGAGCTTAAGTTGGCATAAAATGACCAAGCATCGAAAGGTGGCATCTTTGACAAGGAGAAGATGGTTATGCACGTAGTGTATATACCAGCACAAGACATCTCCTTATCAAGGATGGTCTCGATTATTCTAGAGAGAGGAGGCAAAATGCCAAAACTCCCAAGAATGGCAAAGACTTGATTGTTTTTGTCAAATGAGGCTCATACAACACTAATAAAGGAAAAAACATTGCTACATGTCACAACATGCCTAAAAAGGAACCTCATCCATTGTTGCATGATTTTGATACCTCATATGTTTTATTAAGGAACAAGTTTGGAGAGGCTTATTCTAGGTATGTTGGGCCACACCGCAAGAGTCCAAAATCTTGTGTGTGGGTGCCCAAGTGCCTCTTGACTAACATCAAAGTACCCAATACCGCTTGGGTACCTAAAGCAAAGGATTAACTTCTTTTTGTATGCATACTCCTCCAGTGGAACTAAGTGTGTTCTTGATAGTGGATGCACAAACCATATGACTGGAGAGAGGAAGATGTGTGTGGAGTATGAGCAAAATGAAGATCCAAGTGAGGGGATCTACTTTGGGGACATTAGACAAGGAGAAATCTTTGGCACCGGTAAAATTGCTATATCCTCTAATCATACTCTTTTCAACGTTTTACATGTTGATTCACTTGATTATAACCTCTTGTCCATATACAACTATGTGACAAAGGTTATAGTTTTCTTTTCACTAATGAGGGTGTGACCGTCACAAGAAGAAGCAATGACTCAATTTCTTTTAAGGGTGTACTCAAGGGAAAGCTCTATCTTGTGGATTCCTCCGCGGATAAAGCCCAACTTGATACATGCTTATTTGCAAAAACTAACATGCGTTGGCTTTGGAATAGAAGACTAGCCCATGTTGGTATGTGGAATTTGCAAAAACTTTTTAAGGACGAACACATCTGTGGTTTGAAGAATGTTATGTTTGAAAAGGATAGGCCATGTAGTGCTTGTCAAGCCTGGAAGCAAGTTGGAGCTCAACATCCATCCAAGAACATAATCATGACAACAAGACCATTGGAGCTTCTACACATTGATCTCTTTGGTCCAATCGCCTACATAGGTATTGCCGGCAATAAATATTGCCTTGTCATTGTTGATGATTTTTCACGCTTCACTTGGGTGTTCTTTCTGCATGATAAGAGTGAAACTCAAGGTGTCCTCAAGAAATACTTGAGGAGAGCTTAAAATGAGTTCTCCTTAAGTATGAAGACCATAAGGAGTGACAATGGCATCAAATTCAAGAACACTCAAGTTGAAGAGTTTTTGTATGAAGAAGGCATCAAGCATTAGTTCTCGGCCTCCTACTCCCCTCAACAAAATGGGGTGGACGAGAGGAAGAATAGCACCTCATCGAGATGGAAAGAACCATGCTTGACAAATTCAAGACGTCGAACTAGTTTTGGGCGGAAGCGATTAACATCGCTTGCTATGCTATAAACCGGTTGTACCTTCATCGCGTCCTGATGAAGATGTCTTATGAGCTCCTAACCGGTAACAAACCCAACATCTCTTACTTTCACATTTTTTGGGAGCAAATACTATATTCTCAACAAGAAGCCTAGGACTTCAAAGTTCGCTTCTATGTTCGATGAGGGTTTCTTGCTTGGTTATGACTCAAACACTCACACCTATAATGTCTTCAACAAATCCTCCGAAGTTGTTGAAGTAGCACGGGACGTAGTGTTTGATGAGACTAATGGCTCCCAAATGGAGCAATTTGATCGTCATGTGCTATATCAAGAAGAGGATCCACAAGTGGTGATAGAAAGGATGGCACTTGGAGACATACGACCACAAGAACAACCCTAAGACTCAAGTGATCATCCTACACATCAAACAAGATCTTCCTCAAATATTCCAAGAACCTCAAGATGCGCTGCAAGAAGATGAAAATGGAGGCATCAATCAAGGGGGAGACGAAGAAAATGAGAAAGGTGAAGATTCAAGACCTCAAGCACCTCACCCAAGAGTGCATCAAAGTGTTCAACGGGCCATCCCGTTGACAACATCCTTGGAGACATCTCCAAGGGGGTAACTACTCGATCTCGTGTTACAAACTTTTGTGAACATTATTGTTTTTGTTTGTTCTTTGGAACCTCACAAGGTTTAGGAAGCACTACGAGATCCGGATTGGGTGATGGCCATGCAAGAAGAGCTCAACAACTTTGAAAGAAATCAAGTATGAGAGCTAGTAAAGAGGCCTAATGCGAATGTTGTGGGCACCAAGTGGGTGTTCCGCAACAAACAAGATGAGCACGGGATGGTTACAAGGAACAAGGCAGGACTTGTGGCCAAGGGTATTCACAAGTCGAAGGTTTGGATTTAGATGGAACCTTTGCTCCCGTAGCTAGGCTTGAATCAATTCGTATGTTACTTGCCTTTGCTACTCACCATGATTTTTAGCTATACCAATGGACATATAGAGTGCATTCCTTAATGGTCCAATAAAATAAGAGGTGTATGTGGAGCAACCCCCCGGCTTTGAAGATCAAGAATTCCCAAACCATGTCTGCAAATTGCGTAAGGCTCTCTATGGCCTCAAAAAAGCTCCTGGAGCTTGGTACGAGTGCCTTAGAGACTTTCTAACTCAAAATAGTTTCAAAATTGGTAAGGCGGATTACACTTTATTCACTAAGCATTTCAATAATGATTTGTTTTTTTGCCAAATATATGTTGATGACATTATATTTGGTTCTACTAACAAAGCTTTTTGTGATGAGTTTTCCAAGGTAATGACCGAGAGGTTTGAGTTGTCCATGATGGGGGAGTTGAAGTTCTTTCTAGGTTTTCAAGTGAAGAAACTCAAGGAAGGCACGTTCATTAGTCAAACAAAGTACACACAAGATATACTCAAGAAGTTTGACATGGACAAAGTCAAACCCATCAAGACTCCAATGGGAACCAATGGACACCTTGACCTTAATGAAGATGGTCCAAGTGTGGACCAAAATTGTATACCGTTCCATGATAGGCTCATTGCTTTACTTATGTGCATCTAGGCCTGATATTATGCTAAGTGTTTGTATGTGTGCTCTATTTCAAGCTGCCCCTAAGGTGTGTCATGTGAACGCCGTTAAGAGAATTCTTAGATATTTGGTTCACACACCAAGCCTAGGACTTTGGTACCCTAAGGGCTCTAAGTTTAACCTCATTGGATATTCCGATGCGGATTATGCAGGGTGCAAAGTTGATAGAAAGAATACCTCCAGAACTTGTTAATTCCTTGGTAGATCCCTAGTGTCTTGGTCCTCAAAGAAACAAAACTCCATTGCTCTTTCCACAACCAAAGAGGAGTATGTCGCCTCCGGAATTGTTGTGCACAACTTCTTTAAATGCAACAAACTCTTAGGGACTATGGCATAAACTTGAGCCATATCCCTCTCCTATGTGACAATGAGAGTGCCATCAAAATAGACCATAACCCAATTGAATATTCAAGGACCGAACACATTGATATCCGCCACCATTTCTTAAGAGATCACTCCATCAAAGGAGACATAGCAATTTCCCATGTGAGAACCAAAAAACAATTGACCGATATCTTCACCAAGCCCCTAGATGAGATAAGATTTTGTGAACTTAGGAGTGAGCTCAATATCTTAAATTATCGAATTGTGGCTTGAGTCTTGCACATATGATTGTTACTTGTATGTGCTTCAAAATTCACACATGCTTGCGAAAAACCATTCCTCCTCAATTTTCTACAAAACTATTTTGAAATTATGGAATCTTTGTGAATTATGATCAATGTTTGGTTGTTGATTGCTTACTGACCATGTTTGCAAAGATCTTTTGTGAAAATCTAGTCCAAAAGGATCAAATTTCCAATGAAAACTCAATATATAAGTGTTTTGAGCCTTTAGGCCGGACTAGTCCGCCCTCGGGCTGGACAAGTCCGGCCCATCAGGGAAGTCTAGACCCAATCCGCAGGCTAGAAAAATCTGTGTCACCAACCGGACTAGTTCGGCCTGTGGGGACTTAAACCTCCTAGGGAACCCACGACCTCCTCACTGTCACTCAAACGCTCTCTTTCCTCAAAACGCGAAAATCGCACCCAAAATTGGCGATTTTCGATTCCAACCACCAAAACTCGATTTCAATCCGTGGATTGAAGCCCTAAGGTGCGTGGGAACTCTTCCCCAAGCATCCTAGGCTGATTCTTCATCCACATTGCATTGATACGAAGATTTGAAGAGTATTCTTGACCTAGTCCTAAATCCTTAAAAATTCAATTCTTTTAGGTCTTTTGATAGAAACTTCTTCACAAAAGTTGTTCTCTATATCATTGTGATCATATCCTTTGAATATTGTGGTCGTATTTATAGATTTTGCAAAAATCCTCAAGATTAGGGTTCTTACTGTGTGCACTGGACTAGTCCCGCCACAGGGCGGACAAGTCCGGCTCATGCGGACTAGTCTGGCCCTTGGGCGGACAAGTCCGAGTTACATAGTAAACATCTTAACTATGATCAATTATGTGAATTATAATGCAATATTCTTGTTCCTTGAATTCATATGCTCTCTTCTACATCACCTCTCAGGGACAATGTCGGATTCCGACTACTCGCCTCTATCTGATCCTGAGGCTGAGGCAGGGAGGCAGGAAACCCATCGTCGGGCTCGAGAGGAGAGAGAGCTTGCTGTAGATCTCCTCGAATCACAGTCTACAGCAAGGAAAGCAAAGAAGAAGAAAAGAGAAGCTCACAACTCCACTGCTGCAAAGGCTGCCCCAAGGAAGAAAAGAATTATGACCATGTGCAAGAAAGCAAAAACTCAAGAGACTAGAAGGTCAAAGGACAAGGGCAAAGCGCCAGTTGAGGAGGCACCCAAGAGGAAGGATCCTGGTGTTAAGAAGCCTGCAAGTAAGGCTAAGAAGGGACCCTCTCAACCCATTGGTCCTTTGAGGATGTCCTCACCTGCCAGGAACCCTAATCGCTAAGATGCTTATGAAGCTAACATTTTCAAAGGCAAAGGGGCTGAGAAGGCAACGAAACTGAGGATGGTCAATATGTATCAATGGGAAAGGAGCTCCATCAACCCTCAGTTTTGGTATGACTTCCATTGTGACTATTATCGGACCGTCTACATGACGAAGCAACCCCGGTGATAGATGCCCAATGGATTGATTGTGACTACATGGCACAAAAGGATCACTTGGCCTTCAATGTCGTGATTGAGGCCATAGAGCGACATTGTAACACCCTCATTTTCATGCATCATGCCCTACTACACTCATATACATGTTTAACATTAACCCGCATAAAGAGGAACAAGTTTAAAATTGATTCAGAGCATTTAAAATTGATTTTGGAAAAAAACCGCACTTAAAATGCAGGAAAGTGCGGACTAGTCCAATATCCCATGAATCCTTGAAAATTTGCTAAGTCCCTATACTTTTCTGGACTAGTCCGGTGTTCCAACAGACTTGTCCGATTTCCTCTCTGTTTAAAGTCGGACTTGTCCGATGTTTGGCCAGACTTGTCCGATTTTCTCTCTGGACGACTTTGGACTAGTCCGGTCCTTTCCGGACTTGTCCGATATTTCATGACTCCGAGTTGATCTTTTGTTTTACGACTTGTTTCTTGGATTTCACGCTAAGTGGTCTTAGGGACGACGTGCCTAACTCTTTTAGAGCCCATGCGGGACTCTAAACCGGCCTCTACTCATCTCAAACTCGAAATCCATCTAACCCTAGCCTCCACCTCTATATAAACAACCCCACCCCTTGGGCTGACATCTATTTGCCACTTTTCGACGCACCCAAACCCTAGTTCGTGGGGAGCCACCATAAAGGAGGGAGGAGAAGATCCCAAGCAAGAAGAAGAAGAGGAGGAAATGAAGGAGGATCAAGATCTCCACCAAGTTTTGTTCCTCATCACCAATTCATCCCCAAGTTCATCACCAACCCTAGATCACGAAAATCCAAGTGCTACTTCCAAGTTTCTTGATTCATTGGAGTCCTAAACACCTGGTATACCTTCTATTTTCTTTTCCTTACGTGAATTCAACCCCTAATCTCTAAATTTATGTCAATCTAGAAAACCCTAATCTGCTAATCTCGTAAAGTGCGAACTTGTCTGGTCCCTAGTGGACTAGTCCGATCTTTCTGGTTAAATTGTGTTGAATGAATTCTAAAATTTGATCTAATCCACTCCAAACCTGTATAAACTTGTTAAAAGCTATTAGAACTAGTTAGTGGTCATTAAAAGAAATCTAGTAACAAGTTCTACCTTGCATTTGCATCAAGCATGCATGTCATGTCATATTGAGTAATGTTTGTGCACTCTTTGATTGTGTTTCTTGTCTTGTATGTTTATTGTGTGGATTAGACGGATTTGCGCTAAAGAGTGTCGCGGTGGATCTACAGCACCAAGAGTTTGAAGGCTTTGATCCTAATCAACAGCAAGAGCAAGGCAAGTGTCCTTGAAGCATATTGATCCTATTTTTCAAGTAAATGTTTTGTTTGCAAAATTGCATGCTTGTGTCAATTTGATGGGAACCCTATGATAGGAAGTTTACTAGAATTGTTTAACCACCCTTGTCACCTGGAAATTATGGTAGAGAGTTGGGAAGGGCTTTTTATTTTTTGCTTCGCTTAATCAACTGGGATTGAAAACAACTATACCACTCAATTTAATTATACATGGATGAGATTATGGTAAACATGAACTGGTTAATATGACATGGTAATGGGTGATCTAAGCAAGCCTGGTATGTGGATGGGTTGGATGTCATGGTGGTTGCTTGCTTTAGATCTAAGGACCGGTTCATGCGAGAATAAGCCAGGACTACAGTGCCACCACGAGGCCAAGTATGGGTGCGGCGTAGCTGAGTAATTAGGGCTTTGCTAGTACTGTTTGGACCATTGTGGATGCTCGGGGAAGGGGTAGTCGGATTGGGTTTGTTGATGATTGGTGGGACTACCTTGGGATCCGAATGGCTCAAGAGGGGCCCCTTGGTTGAAGATGTGCTCAGTTGGAGGCATTGCCACCGGTGAAACCTCAGTGGGGTCTAAATAGGCTAGTAATCCCTTTGTAAAAGCTATTTTGTGATCTCTTGGCCACACACCTACGGAAGTGTGAGACGGCATAATAGAGGTTCTTAGTCACTGAAAGGTGATGAAATCACAAACACGTGGGTAAAGAGGTACAAACTCTACAGAGTTAAATAAAACTATCATGATAGCCGTGCTCCCGGTTATGAGCACCTGGACAACTTCCATGATTAGAGGGAAATTGGAATTTGGGATGGTTATGGTTTGGTAATGGTTATGGTTGGTATTATGGTTATGGATTAATTTCTGGTATTGAATATGGTTATTGACAAATGGTGAAATCTGGAATTATTGATGCGGATGGTGAATTATGGACTGGTACTATGATTTTAATTATGATTATGATGGGTTTGATTCATATAAATATAATATATTGCTTTTCAAATGTTTTAATGTACTTTTCAGCACTTAGCCATTATTATTGTCATCATTTGAATCAGCCACATGTCATACTTTCCACACTTGCTGAGTATGACATTTACTCACTCATGCAACCCCCCCCCCCCTCAACAGTTGCAGGTCAGGATTGGGAGTTTAATGGTGATAATGCGGAGTTCTAGGCCGTGTCTACCGTCAGCTTTGCCTGTGGTGTTGATTGGAGCTGCGCTATACCCTATTGCTTATGCTGCCAAGCTGTTTAGTTTGCTTAATTAGTTTATTTCTGCTGCATGAGTTGAACTTGTCATAAATATTTGTTAGAGGTTGTATTCGAGGATAATATGGTTTGTGTAATAAAACTTGGTTAATTAATCTTGTTCTGTGGTAATTTTCTGTATACTCTTTTGTGATTGCACTCGTGTATGTGTGATGAACATCCTGGACACACATATGCGTTAGCTTGGTTCATTTTTCAGAACCGGGCGTCACAGATTGGTATCAGAACCACAGGTTGACCGTGGGATGCAACCTAAATAGAATGGACACTCTAGAGCACATAGGTGCACTCAAGAATTGATTTGATTTTGTTCGTTTGCCGTTTGCTATATATATTGTTTGCTTGTGTGCTTAATAGAGGATTTTGGGGGTGCTTTAGCATTGCCATGTCCACCTAGGCTAGTGTAGCTAGCTGTTTAGTTTATATCCCTTGATGCATATAGTTGGGGACGTTTTCTAATTCTTACCTATTGCTTTTCTTCAGATGGTGAGGACTCGCAACCAGAGGGATGGCAATGATGAAGAGGAGAACAATGGAGTGCCTCAGAACAACATCGGACAAGGATCTACTCTAGGAGCTATCAACATTGAGCAGCTTTTGGCTATGCAAAACCAGCTCATGCAGACCATGATACAGACTATGGGACAGCTGCAGGCTGGCAACATCAACAATCAGCCCCACATGCCTACACCGCCACCCCCGCCTCCTCATAACCGATTGGGAGAGTTTATGAGGACTAGGCCACCGACCTTTGCTCAAGCTGCCGACCCTATGGATGCGGATGATTGGCTCAAGTCCGTGAAGAAGAAGCTAGCTATTGTCCAATGCAGTGACCGAGAGAAGGTCCTGTTCGCTTCTCATCAACTCGTTGGAGCAGCTGCGGATTGGTGGGATGGTTATTGCAATGCTCATGAGAATCAGGAGAGGATTACCTGGGTGAAATTCAAGGAGAGCTTCCGTTCTCATTATGCGCCGGAGGGTGTTATGATCTTGAAGAGGCAAGAATTTGAGAATTTAAGGCAAGGAAGATCAAGCGTGAGTGAGTATCTCAACAAGTTCACTCAACTCTCAAGGTATGCGCCTGAGGATGTTAGTCGAGACAGCCGGAAACAATACTTGTTCATGAGGGGATTGAACAATGAAATCCAAGTGCAACTACTCAATTGTGACTATGCAAATTTTTAGAAGCTTATGGACAAAGCAATTGTGGTTGAGAACAAGGTCCGTGAGATGGAGCAAGAAATCAAGAGGAAGGTGCCATATCAAGCATAGCAACAAGGAAGTAATGTGCGCCCTCGCCTTGCACCACCCAATGCGCCTTATTACAGCTCTTCTATTCCTGCTCAACACCCTGGATTTGCACCGCGCCCAACTCAGTTTGTGCAGCAGCGCCCTGTTATGCAAGCACCTAGGTCTCCAATGCCTTATGCGCCTCGTGCTAATTTTCCTGCTGCAAGTGTTCAAAACAAAGCTCATCCCAATAACTCTGGTGGAGTTAAGAAGTGCTATACTTGTGAAGAAGCTGGACACTTTGCGCATCAATGTCCTAAGTCAGGCCTTGGTCAAGGAAGCCAAGCGCCGAGGCAAAGCCCAAGACCCAATGGAGGACAGCCACAAGGGAACCGTGGACAGCAGAATTTTGCTCGTGGCAACGTGAACCATGTCTCTACGGAGGATGCTCAACAAGCGGATGACGTGGTCATTGGTATGTTTCTTGCCAACTCCAACCCCGCGACTATGTTATTTGATTCTGGAGCATCGCATTCATTCATTACATCAAAGTATGTGCCAAGTATAGTTTGCCTATCTCTCATATGAAGTTTACTCTATTGGTTAAGTCTCCTGGAGGAGAGATGAGGACACATATAGTATGTCCAAAAGTAAGCCTTAGAATAAGGGGGGTAGACTTCTCCGCCAACCTCATTGTTTTGGATTCTCAAGGATTGGACATTATACTTGGTATGGACTGGTTGAGGAAGCACAATGGAGTTATTGAGTGTGACACGAAGACGGTGAAGTTGACCAACGAAGAAGGGATCATCGTAGAATTTGAAGCATCTCAAACTGCACCGAAGCAATTGGAGTTGAATCATATGGACGGTGCTGCAATGGAGGAGATTCCGGTGGTGTGTGAATTTTTGGATGTTTTTTCGGACGAGTTGACAGGTATGCCACCTGATCGAGACATTGAGTTTGTTATTGATATAATACCTGGAACTGCACCTATAGCTAAGAGGCCGTATAGGATGCCTCCTTTGGAATTAGCGGAGCTCAAGAAGCAGATTCAAGAGAAATTAGAGAAGGGTTTCATTCACCCAAGCTCTTCGCCTTGGGGAGCGCCTGTTCTATTTGTGGACAAGAAGGATGGATCTCAAAGGATGTGCGTGGCTTACCGAGCTCTTAACGAGGTAACAATCAAGAACAAGTACACCTTGCCACACATAGAAGACTTGTTTGATCAGATGAAGGGTGCTTGTGTCTTCTCTAAGATTGACTTGAGGTCGGGATATTTTCAAATGAAGATTAGACCATCGGACATACCCAAGCAGCTTTTAGGACACGGTATGGATCTTATGAGTACACCGTGATGTCATTTGGATTGACAAATGCGCCTGCCTACTTTATGTATCTCATGAATAAGGTCTTCATGGAGTACTTGGATAGATTCTTTGTGGTGTTTATTGATGACATTATGATCTACTCGAAGGATGAGAAAGAACATGAGGAACACTTGAGACTTACATTGCAGAAATTGAGGGAGCATCGATTGTATGCCAAGTTCAACAAGTGTAAGTTTTGGTTGAAAGAGGTGCCATTTTTGGGTCATATAATCTCAGGAGGAGGAGTATCGGTTGACCCCGGGAAAGTGAGAGACGTGTTGAAGTGGGAACCGCCGCAAAATGTCAAGGAAATAAGGAGTTTTCTTGGGATAGTTGGATATTACCGTCGGTTTATCAAGGACTTCTCCAAGATAGCCAAGCCCATGACGGAGTTGCTACTGAAGGGAAAGGCTTTCCAATAGACTCAAGCTTGTCAAAATAGTTTCGAGGAGTTGAAGAAGAGGTTGACAACAGCCCCAGTTTTGGTACTGCCGGATGTGAGCAAGAGTTTTGATATTTATTGCGATGCATCGAGACAAGGACTTGGATGTGTATTGATGCAAGAAGGTCAAGTGGTCGCCTATGCATCAAGACAATTGAAGAAACATGAGCAGAATTACCCCACGCACGATTTGGAACTCGCGGCCGTGGTACACACATTGAAGATTTGGAGGCACTATATTCTTGGACATAGGTGTGAAATTTATACGGATCATAAGAGTTTGAAGTATATTTTCATACAAACAGATCTGAACTTGAGGCAACGGAGATGGTTGGAGCTCATCAAAGATTATGATTTGGGGATCAACTATCATCCAGGAAAAGCCAATGTAGTGGCCGATGCTTTGAGTAGAAAAGGAGTAAGTCATCAACTCATGATTCAAGAATTGCCATTTGAGTTATGTAAGGAGTTTGAATGGTTGAACCTCGGGTTTGTATATGAGATGGAGATGATGGAGTTAAATCCGACCTTGGAGCAAGAAATTCGAGAGGCACAAACCACAGATGAGGAGATCAAGGAAATCAAGGAAAGGACCGAGGAAGGGAGAGAATTTAGATTTGATGAAGACGAACATGGTACCCTATGGCTTGGAAAAAGGATTGTTGTGCCTAATGTAAAGCATATTTGGGAGACAATATTAAAGGAGGCACATGACTCGCCATACTCGATTCACCCCGGTTGTACAAAGATGTACAAAGACTTGAAGACTAGCTATTGGTGGGATAGCATGAAGAAGGACATAGCTGAATATGTGGCATTGTGTGATGTGTGTCAACGAGTCAAGGCGGAACATCAAAGGCCAGCTGGATTATTGCAACCATTGAAGATCCCGGAATGGAAGTGGGAAGAAATTGGAATGGACTTCATATATGGGTTACCACGTACTTAGTCCGGGTATGACTCAATTTGTGTAATTGTGGATCGCTTAACCAAGTCAGCTCATTTTGTCCCTGTGAAGACCAAATATACAGCTGCACAATCGGCTGAAATATACATGGAGCATATTGTGTGTCAACACGGAGTGCCGAAGAAGATAGTCTCAGATAGAGGTTCACAATTCACTTCCAGGTTTTGGCAAAAATTGCATGAAGCTTTGGGAACGAGGTTGAATTTTAGTTCAGCATATCACCCTCAAACGGATGGACAAACCGAGAGGACCAATCAAATTTTGGAGGACATGTTAAGAGCTTGCGCTTTAAAGCATGGGAAAAGTTGGGACAAAAGCTTGCCATATGCGGAATTTTCATACAACAATAGTTACCAAGCAAGTTTGAAGATGTCACCATATGAAGCACTTTATGGGAGGAAGTGTAGGACACCTTTATTCTGGAATGAGGTAGGAGAAACTCAAGTATTTGGTTCGGATGTGTTGCAAGAAGCCGAAAAGCAAGTCCAAATAATTCGTGAAAACTTGAGGGCTGCCCAATCAAGGCAAAAAGGCTATGCGGACAATAGGAGAAGGAATTTAGCCTTTGAAGTGGGAGATTTTGTTTACCTCAAGGTGTCACTGGTGAGAGGTCATAAGAGATTTAACATAAGGGGCAAGCTCGCACCTCGCTATATTGGACCATTCAAGATTTTGGACAAAAGAGGAGAAGTAGCGTATAAGTTGGAGATGCCAGCTCATCTTTCAGACGTACATGATGTCTTTCATGTCTCCCAGCTCAAGAAGTGCTTAAGAGTACCGGAAGAAGAAGTGCCAATGGAAGTATTGGAAATTGAGGAAGATTTGACTTATGCCAAGCAACCGGTAAAAATCTTGGAAACCAAGGAGAGAGTAACAAGGAACAAGATTATTAGATGGTGTAAAGTTCAATGGAAGCACCACACAGAAAAAGAAGCAACTTGGTAGCTAGAAGATGAGCTCAAGAAGGAATTTCCCTATCTCTTCTCTTCTGCGTCGAATCTCGAGGGCGAGATTCATTTTAAGGGGGGTAGGTTTGTAACACCCTCATTTCACGCATCATGCCCTACATACACTCATATACATGTTTAACATTAACCCGCATAAAGAGGAACGAGTTTAAAATTGATTCAGATCATTTAAAATTGATTTGGAGCAAAAACGCACTTAAAATGCAGGAAAGTGCGGACTAGTCCGATATTCCATGAATCCTTGAAAATTTGCTAAGTCCGTGGACTTTTCCGGACTAGTCCGGTGTTCCAGCGGATTGTCCGATTTCCTCTCTGTTTAAAGTCGGACTTGTCCGATGTTTGGCCAGACTTGTCCGATTTTCTCTCTGGACGACTTCGGACTAGTCCGGTCCTTTCCGGACTTGTCCGATATTTCGTGACTCCGAGTTGATCTTTTTTTTTACAACTTGTTTCTTGGGTTTCACGCTAAGTGGGCCTAGAGACGTCATGCCTAACTCTTTTAGAGCCCATGTGGGACTCTAAACCGGCCTCTACTCATCTCAAACTCGAAATCCATCTAACCCTAGCCTCCACCTCTATATAAACAACCCCACCCCTTGGGCTGACATCTATTTGCCACTTTTCCACCCACCCAAACCCTAGTTCATGGGGAGCCACCATCAAGGATGGAGGAGAAGATCCCAAGCAAGAAGAAGAAGAGGAGGAAACGAAAGAGGATCAAGATCTCCACCAAGTTTCGTTCCTCATCACCAATTCATCCCCAAGTTCATCACCAACCCTAGATCACCAAAATCCAAGTGCTACCTCCAAGTTTCTTGATTCATTGGAGTCCTAAACACATGGTATACCTTCTATTCTCTTTTCCTTACGTGAATTCAACCCCTAATCTCCGAATTTACGTCGATCTATAAAACCCTAATCTACCGATCTCGTAAAGTGCAGACTTGTCCGGTCCCTAGCAGACTAGTCCGATCTTTCTGGTTAAATTTTGTTGAATTAATTCTAAAATTTTATCTAATCCACTCCAAACCTGTATAAACTTGTTAAAAGCTATTAGAACTAGTTAGTGGTCATTAAAAGCAATCTAGTAACAAGTTCTACCTTGCATTTGCATCAAGCATGCATGTCATGTCATATTGAGTAATGTTTGTGCACTCTTTGATTGTGTTTCTTGTCTTGTATGTTTATTGTGTGGATTAGACGGATTTGCGCTAGAGAGTGCCGCGGAGGATCTACAGTACCAAGAGTTTGAAGGCTTTGATCCTAATCAACAGCAAGAGCAAGGCAAGTGTCCTTGAAGCATTCAAGTAAATGTTTTGTTTGCCAAATTGCATGCTTGTGTCAATTTGATGGGAACCTTATGATAGGAAGTTTACTAGAATTGTTTAACCACCCTTGTCACCTGGAAATTATGGTAGAGAGTTCGGAAGGGCTTTTTACCTTTTGCTTCGCTTAATCAACTGGGATGGAAAACAACTATACCACTCAATTTAATTATGCATGGATGAGATTATGGTAAACATGAACTGGTTAATATGACATGGTAATGGCTGATCTAAGCAAGCCTGGTATGTGGATGGGTTGGATGTCATGGTGGTTGCTTGCTTTAGATCTAAGGATCGATTCATGAGAGAATAAGCCAGGACTACAGTGCCACCACGAGGCCAAGTATGGGCGCGGCGTAGCTGAGTAATTAGGGCTTTACTAGGACTGTTTGGACCATTTTGGATGCTCGGGGAAGGGGTAGTCGGATTGGGTTTGTTGATGATTGGTGGGACTACCCTGGGATCCGAATGGCTCAAGAGGGGGCCCTTGGTTGAAGATGTGCTCAGTTGGAGGCATTGCCACCGGTGAAACCTCAGTGGGGTATAAATAGGCTAGTAATCCCTTTGTAAAAGCTATTTTTTGATCTCTTGGCCACACACCTATGGAAGTGTGAGACGGCATAATAGAGGTTCTTAGTCACTGAAAGGTGATGAAATCACAAACACGTGGGTAAAGAGGTACAAACTCTGCTGAGTTAAATAAAACTATCATGATAGCCGTGCTCCCGGTTATGAGCACCTGGACAACTTCCATGATTAGAGGGAAATTGGAATTTGGGATGGTTATGGTTAGGTAATGGTTATGGTTGGTATTATGGTTATGGATTAATTTCTGGTATTGAATATGGTTATTGACAAATGGTGAAATCTAGAATTATTGATGCGGATGGTGAATTATGGACTGATACTATGATTTTAATTATGATTATGATGGGTTTGATTCATATAAATATAATATATTACTTTTCAAATGTTTTAATGTACTTTTCAGCACTTAGCCATTATTACTGTCGTCATTTGAATCAGCCACATGTCATACTTTCCACACTTGCTGAGTACAACATGTACTCACTCTTGCAATCCCCCCCCCCCCCCCCCCCAACAGTTGCAGGTCAGGATTGGGAGTTTAGTGGTGATAATGCGGAGTTCTAGGCTGTGTCTACCGTCAGCTTTGCCTGTGGTGTTGATTGGAGCTGCGCTATACCCTATTGCTTATGCTGCCTAGCTATTTAGTTTGCTTAATTTGTTTATTTCCGCTGCATTAGTTGAACTTGTCATAAATATTCATTAGAGGTTGTATTCGAGGATAATATGGTTTGTGTAATAAAACTTGGTTAATTAATCTTGTTCTGTGGTAATTTTCTGTATAATCTTTTGTGATTGCACTCGTGTATGTGTGATGAACATCCTGGGCACACATATGCGTTAGCTTGGTTCATTTTTCGGAACCGGGCGTCACAGACATGGTTTGAAGAAGCTTATGGCTTTTCAATATGATTGAAATGTTGAAGTCATTGCCCAATTCTACTCCACTGTCTACTTTCACACCGACGGAGATTGGCGGATCACTTGGATGACTCATGGAGAGCAATACACCACTACTTATTGGGAGTTTGCTCAGATTCTTGACTTGAAAGGTCAACTTGAGAACGAGATTATTATTTCCATCCTCAAGGCAGTTGATCAAGATACCTTGGATTACATGTATCCAAGTCATGGAGTTCAATATTAGGCGGGCCATATCCGGAACATCAAGCCATTCTACAGTGTGCTCAACCGTGTGCTCCGAAAGACAATAGCCCCTAAAGATGGAGATGCGGGACTATATTTTTGATGACATCTTCAACATCTCTCACACACCCAACCGATCATGTGGCTATGCTCCATATGTTATGATCATGATCAAAAAGGTGTCCAGGCTGACTTTTAAGAAGGATATAACTCATAGGGGACTTCATCCTCAGATTCCTCCACTGGAGCCTGTTGCACCAAGAAGGAAGAATGCAGATCCGACTGCCTCATCCTCTCACTTCGTGGCTTCACCACCTCCTCCTCCCCCCCCATCACAATCCAGAAGTGGCTTCTTCAAGTGCTTCAAAGCAATTTTCGCCTCTTGCCAAAAGGTGGAAGTTCGGCAACGTCGCATGGAGCGCCACCAAGAGAAGTATCTCAAAGCGATGCCCGACAAGCTTGAATTTCCCATATCTCTTGTTGTGGAGAGTGATGGAGAGATGACTCCATTCTTGGAGTTCACCACCGAAGAACTCACTCAATTTGGTGATGTTAGCACCTCCACGGCAGCTCCATCCGAGGAAGAAGGTGATGATGAAGATGCCAATGATCCGGAGGCCACAGAGAGCGATTGTGAGCGGCAACAAGGCGGAGATGACGATGACGACGACGATGATGAAGAATAGATCTTAGGGGTCTCCTCCGCTCTTTTCCTTTTTGGTGTCTTGATGCCAAAGTGGGAGAGATTGGAAGGGGGCACTACTTAGAGCTTTAATAGTTGTTGTCTATTTTGATCCCCTATGGACATGTATTATGTTTTAAAACTCCCATGTTTCAAATTGTGTAAGACATAATCTATGTTTCACATGTACTATGCTTAATTGTGATGTTATGCTTCATTTGACTTATTTATCACGCATATTTATTGTCTTATCACAATTTATGAGCACATCACTTAGGCACCCCACCATAACATGTATATGTATGATAACTCTCTCAATTTCTCTTTATTAATGCCTACATTGAGGGGAGTTACTCATACACATACATGTTATGAAAACAAGTTATTATCCTTTTTGTTGAAGCTTAATATGTTGTCATGAATCACCAAAAAGGGGGAGATTGAAAGTGCATCTAGGCGTCCCCGTGGGTTTTGGATCATTGATGACGGCAATTAAGAGACTAATGAGCTGAGTTGATCTTAAGCACAGGTGTGATGATTGAAATAAGACAAAATCTCTCAAAATGGAAAAGGTTCAAACGGGCGTCAAAGATTCAAGCATAGAAATTAGGGTTTCTATTGTGTTGAGATCAGACTAGGTGTATCAAGTGTGAGGGTGGTTGTATCATGTGCATTGAGATCATCCAAGAGGGCTCAAAGTGGTAGTTGAGAGAAATACCTATGTGAGAAGTCCATTTGAGAGAAAACCCCCAGTGACCGGACTTGTCCGGGCTTCAGGCGGGACCAGTCCGTGGTAGTCAGAATAGTCTGTTTTGGGTCGGACTAAATGTCTCTGGTTGAGTGCGGACTTGTCCATATGGGTACGGACTAGTCCGTTCTTTCCTTGGTGAGCAGATTTGGTGCTAAGTCCTAGAGGCTGGACTTGTTCGCCACAGTAGCCAGACTAGTGCGCACCCCCTACAGTAGTTCGTTCTAGGGCAGACCAAAGCATTCCGTTTGAGTTCGGACTTGTCCGTTGTGGTACGGACTAGTACATTTGAGACTTAGTGTGAGATCTCAAGCCAAGTCCTCGGAGGCCGGACTTGTGTGCTCGTGAGGCAGCACTAGTCTGTGCCAACCCAGTTTTGTCCGTTTTGAGCCGAACTAAAGCATTCTGTCCTACTTTGGACTAGTTTGTTTTTTGCCGTACTAGTCCGGGTTGCCACGACGGTTTGAAATTCAAACGTTTGGTGGGGACATCACCAATTTTGTTGATTGGTGACGTAAAATTGTTGGTGATCCCAAGAGGCCGCACTAGTCCGTGCTACCCCGGACCAGTCCGAGTTTGGGCTGTTTTCAACGGCTAGCTGCCGAGACCTCTATAAAAAGGGGACCCCCATCCTCTATTTGACAACTTTTGAACCCTAGCACCACCACACCAGTCTTTGAGCCTTCCAAAGCCTTCTATTCGTCCTACTTGCCCTCTAAGACCAAATCTTTAAGAGATTAGGATTTCGCAAGGAGAGTGAAGGAAGATCATCGTGCTTTGGCTCTCTGTTTGATCTCTTGCACTTGGTGTTGTGTTTTGTGTCTTACGTGAGTTGAGATTTGTGTGCTCCTTACTGTATTGATTCGTGGGAGCCTCAACTTGTGAGCAGCCCTAGGAATCTTTGTGATTACCCTTTGATATAGTGGAAACCAAGCCGACCATTGTGGTGGCTTCGTGAGAAGAGGTTCAAGCGAGACCCAGACCTTGTGTGGACTTCTCAATCGTGCCTCCCTTGTCACTTTACTCTTCGTAATCACTAGAACTGATATTATGGTTCATATTGTTCTTAATATTGTTCATCATTGAAATCTTGCATTCTAATTGATTACATTTGTCAATCTAAGTTATACTAGGTTGCTAGACATTGCTTCCATCTTTCTTGAACCTAAATTTCGTAAGTACCTTATAGAAATCAAGTTTTTAGGTTTTCACCTTGTGCTAAGCGGAAAATAGTCCGACCCTGACCAGACAAGTTGAACCTCATAAATTTAATCTCGTTTGGTTAAGTCATTTTAGGTCATATTGCCTATTCACCCCCCTCTAGGTGACTTTCACCATCTCAGTGAGCAGTTTCTTATGTCCAATCTTGGTCCTCTTCGCTACTTTATTGGGATTGAGGTTTCCTCCTCCTCCGAAGGAATTTATCTATCTCAAAAGAAGTACATTCAAGATCTTCTTGATTGTGCTTCTCTTACTGATCACCAGACTATTGAGACTCCCATGGAACTCAATGTATATCTTTGAGCCACTGATGGTGAGCCTCTTGATGATCCTACTTGTTACTGTCATATTGTAGGGAGTCTCGTGTACCTTTGTGTCACTCGTCCTGATATCTCATATTCTATCATATTATGAGTTAGTTTGTTTCGGCTTCCACCCAAGTCCACTATAGTCACTTGCTTCGTGTCTTGTGTTATCTTCGTGGGACTATCTCTGGACGCTTGTTCTTTCCATGCTCTAGATCTTTACAACGCAAATAATTTTTTGATGCTACTTGGGCTAGTGGTCCCTCTGATCGTCAATCTCTTTCAGCCTATTGTGTTTTTCTTGGTGGTTCCCTCAATACTTGGAAGACTAAGAAGTAGGTAGTAATTTCTCATTCGAGTGCAGAGGCTGAGTTACGTGCTATGGCTCTTGTGAGTGTAGATGTTACTTGGTTGTGGTAGTTGCTTGAGGACTTTGGTGTTTCTATTGGTATGTCGACTCCTCTTTTGTCTGACAGTACATGTGCTATCAGTATTGCCTGTGATCTGGTCAAGCATGAGCTTAGAAAACATATTGGTGTTGATGCTTCTTATACACGAGCAAAAGTACATGATGGTGTTGTCGATCTTCAGTATGTGCCTTCCGAGCTTCAACCGACTGACTTTTTCACAAAGGCATAGACTCAGGCTCAGCATGGCTTTTATTTCTCCAAACTCACTGTTCGTGACACACCTTATGTTTGATGAGGGTGTTAGAGATATAGAAGATATTATATTTCACTTTGTATTTTCCCTCCTGCATGAGGGGTTTTCTGCATATTTACCATCTCCTGTAACTCTATAAAATTGTGCCATTGATCCTCAGATTAATACAAGCATCATTCATAACATAATATACATGTGCATATTACATATCAGTGCTAGTGGGTGTGCGTGTCATCATAATTACCATTAAAAAATGTGTTACTATGTTATTGTGTGTTAGCCTTGTAGGGGCATAATCTTCCATCTTTGGGATAAATCTTTGTTTTCGTGGCAGCTTTGTACATAAGAACAACCATTCGAAGAGGCTGTTTGGAATGGAGGAAAGTCATAGGAAAAAAATGGAGGAATTCATTCTAGAGAAGAGTTTAATATAGCTGTTTGGAATGATAGAATGAGCCTCCCGTTCCATAGGATAGGAATGCATTCCTCCACAAAAGAAAGTAACTAGAAATTTCACTTTGAGCTCTGATTGGGGCAATCTGAGAGGGGGCCTTCATGGCCACCTGCCCATCGGTTACTTGGGCTAGAGATTAAATATGGGACCTGCATTAGATTTGGGTTAGAGAGAGAGAGAGAGAGAGAGAGAGCATGATAAGTATAATAGGTTGACAACATACGATGATCTGCCTTTGTTGGAAAAATAGAAGTTATTCAACTTATTTAATCCATAATAAAGCATAAATCATGACTTACATACTACTCATAAATATGAAAATATAATAGATCATATGCTCTTCATATTAGCAATAGTAATGCTCAAAATTACTAAAGCTAAAATAAAAGCCTCAATATTATACCCAGAGGCGAGACTAGTGCTGGAGGCACATGCGGCGCCGTTCTCAATAGTTAACATGTTGGGTTGTTCAATATAGAAGACCTTGCTTGGTGCAGTAAAGATTGTTGAGGCAGTGCAGTCACGTTGCTCTGATCTCGTCCACGAACATGTGAAGTAGTCGTAGATGAGCTTAAAGTTGATATAGTTATACACGAGCACGGACGGGACATCGAGCAGTCACGCGAATGCATTCCCTAAAAATCGTATTCGCCCTCTATCCCGCTACAGGATCTCGAGAGAGCATCGATTTTGGAAGCCGGCTCATTTCTTTTCTTGTGCGTGCAAGAGACAGAGTTGGGAACTCTTGGAAGTAGTGCAACAGTGAAAGCTTCTTGGAGGATGAGAGAAGAGTCTCGTCTCTTGTACGTACCAAAGTGTGATGGGAGTGCCTTCTTATATAGGCTCCAGGAGGAGAGAGAATGAATGTCATTAAGCCAAGAATTAAGATGTTCGTCAATTCAGCCGTTACTACTCAACCATTAATGCATCCATTACTAGGCATAAGTAGGTCTCTTATGACTCACCCATTAATGTATCAGTTATGACTCAACAATTAACATGTCCTTTTCTGACTCAGCCATTAACATGCTCGTTAATAGTCATAAGTGGGTTGAATTAATCAAACATCAAAATGCGCGTCATGTCATCGCGACGCCGTGCGTCATGGTTGGCTTAACACGTACGTGGGAGTGCCACATTCTACATCACCATCCCTCAGACTCTCACAACAGATAGATATCAGTCCACCATTTTCTCTTGTGGGATTAAAACACCCACTATTATTTCACATATGCCTTGGAATTCATTTGATTAAATTAAATAAATGGATCCAGGACCCAAATATGTAACAATCCCCACCAAATTTTGAGGCATATGGAAATACTCTCGATTTCACTGCTATTTGATATACCGGCGTTTCAATAGAGACTGTTAAGTTGAACATCCATCTAGAACAGAGATTTACACTCATCCACAACTGAACGATTGACTATGCCTTGAATTGATAGTTTTGTGCAAATGAGTTTCATCAAAGTATTTTCTTATACTAGACTGTCAGAAGCATTCCCTTGGTTTGGAGCGTATGAGTCATACTCTCTGGTCTTTCATGAGCATCCAGAGATCACCCATTCTCATAGACCTTGAGTAGCAGTCAGGCTCATATAGGTGTATTCCTCAGGAGATGTTCTGTACGTCAGCATCTCTGCTTATACAAGTCACCCAAAATATATTAAGATATAATCAGCCTGCCATACAGAAATAGGAGAGTAATGCATCTTCAACGGAGTGGGCTTCGTACATATGTACTCTCCTCTCAGCCAATCAATAGTTTCTTTCAACACTCTAATTCATGGGATCTCTGATCAAAAAAAGTGAGTTACCACTATGATACGACTTTATGTGGGTCTCAAGCTTATCTCCCTTGATGCTTCATATATCACATTTCATGATAGCCTCTCGGTAAAGGATTATGCCAGGTTTTTAGCTGTATGGACATAGTCCAATGCTACCACTCCAGAGTTTTTCATTTCTCTGACAGATTTTAGTCGCCTCTTAACGCTTGATGACTTCATGTTTTCCTTAGAACATGACAATCAAAGTTTGATTCTCACAATTCATAAGGAAAGCAGGATCCGGTTTCTCAATTATTGGTAAGTCTAGCACAAGTTCACGTAGCCAATCAGCTTCAAAAGTGGTTGTGTCTAGTGTTGTGAGTTCTGCTTCCATTGTTGACCTTGTTAAGATGGTGTGGTTGCGAGATTTCCAGGACACATATCCACTTGTGCCTTTTATCTCATTAGCATTAGAAATCCAGTTTGAATCACTATAACCTTCTAGCACCCTAAGGTACCCTGTATAGTGAAGTCCAGCTTGATGTCACTTTTAGATAGCGCATCACTCTCTGCAGAGCTCGCTAGTGATCATCTCCCGGATTTGAAAAAAACCGGCTAAGTTTGCTCACAGCAAACGAGATATCTGGTCTTGTGACGCTTGCTAAACACATCAGCGAGCCTATGATTTGAAAGTATCTCAATTGATCCTTAGCTGTACCATTATTCTTTCATAATTATAAACTAGAATCATACGGAGTTGAAACATGTTTACAGTCACGAAATCCAAAGCAATTCAAGACCTTTTCCGTATAGTGAGATTGCACAAGTGTAATCTCGCTGTTATCACCTCATAACAATTTAATGTTTAAGATGACATTCGCTTCTCCCAAATCTTTCATTTTGAAATTTTTGGACAAAAAGTCCTTGACCTCCTTAATCATATGATGGTTGGTCCCAAATATCAGTATGTCATCGACATACAAACATAGGATCACTCCCTCTCCCCCACCATAGTGGTAATACACACACTTGTATGCTTTATTTAAAACAAATTTTGCGGCTGTTAGTGTTCTATCAAATTTCTCGTGCCACTACATAGGTGCTTGTTTTAGGCTATACAAAGATTTCAACAACTTACATACCTTTCCTTCATGACCACTTACTACAAATCCATCTGGTTGATCCATATAAATTTCCTCTTCCAACTCTTCATTAAGGAAAGTCGTCTTTACATCCATTTGATTGACATGCAGACCGTGAGAGGCATCCAACAATAGTAGTACGTGTATGGTAGTCATTCTGGCTACAAGTGAGTAAGTATCAAAGAAATCTTCACCCTCTTTCTGAGTATAACCCTTTGCCATAAGCTTTGCCTTGTACTTTTCAGTTGTATCATCAGGCCTAAGAATTCTCTTGAACAACTATTTACATCCTACAGGTTTGCATCCATAAGGACGATCCACAATCTCCCAAGTTCCATTAGACATGATGGAATACATCTCACTTTGGACCGCTTCCTTCCAATAGTTAGCGTCTTGAGATGAATATGTCTCTTTAATGATTCTTGGAGTATCATCGACTAGATATATAATGAAGTCATGACCAAAAAACATTAAAGTCCTTTGTCTTTTACTCTTACGAGTTACTTCATTGTCTTCATCTATTGGACCATCCTCTAGTGCAGATCTAATGTATATTGATGGAATGTTGGGCTCAGAAGAGGACATAAGATTGTGGCTAGATGAACTATGCATCTCTTTCATTGGAAAATGTCCTCAAAGAATGTAACATCTCTGGACTCCATGATTGTGCCCTCATGCATATCAGGAACATCTGATTTCACTATTAAAAATCTATATCCAATACTGTGAAAAGCATAACCAAGAAAGACATAGTCTACGATGTTCGGTCCAATCTTTCGCTTCTTTGGTATTGGCACAATGACCTTAGCCAAACAACCCTAAGTTCGCAGGCAGGGGAGGTTTAATATTTTCTTTTCCCACTGTTCGAATGGAGTTATCTCTTTATTCTATGTAGGAACTTTATTCAGGACATGACATGCAATCAATATAGCCTCACCCCACCATTGCTTCAAAAGTCCCGTTGTTTCTAACTAGGGTTAACTATTAGTTAGTGTGCGATTCTTTCTATCAACAATCTAATTTTATTGTGTAGAATAGGGAGGTGTCATCTCATGAATTATTCCATGTTTCTTGCAGAATAATTTTAACTCATTTGAGAAGTACTCTTCACCTCGATCGGACCTAAGCCGGTTAATCTTTCTCTCAAGTTGCTTTTCCGCTTTAGCTTTATATAGTTTAAATTAGTGAAACACCTCATCTTTTGACTTCAATAAATACACATAGCAAAATCTAGTAGAATTATCTATCAAAGTCATGAAATACTTCTTTCCACCTTTGGCCAATAAACCGTTCATCTCACATAAATCTGAGTGAACTAGTTCCAATGGTGTCATGTTTCTCACCTCTTCTACCTTGTAAGGTTAGAGAGTTTGTTTTGATTGCACACACACCTGGCACCTTTAACTTTTGACAGTGGGGAACTTACGGATTAAACTCATACCGGCTAGTCGCGACAAAGTGTTGAATGCCAAATATTTGATTCATTATCACATACATGGTTTATCACATTACAAGAAGTATCTTATACTGATAAGCGAAACAAGCCTTCACATTGATAGCCTTTTCCAACAAAAGATCCAAATCTGGATACAACACATTTATTGTACTCAAAAACTAGCTTTTAACCATCTCTACACTATAGATATTCATTGACAAAGTTCTTCTTGATTGCGGGGACGTGTTGCATGTTCATCAGTCCTATGACCTTATCTAAAGTAAGCTTTAGATCAACCTTACCGACTCCACGTATAAAAGCTTGAGAGTCGTTCCCCATCAACACGGAAGAAGTCCTTGTGGTCTGATAAGAAGAAAATAGGAAAATGTCAGCACATACATGTATATTGGCCCCAGTGTCAACCCACCAATCCGACGAGCGACATACTGAAAGTAAAAGTGGTATCAAAAAAATACCCGGAATGTCCTTCTTCAGTTTTGCCAATAACTATATATGCAAACTTGTTATGTTTGTCTTTTTCTTCTTCTTTTAAAGCTAGAAGTTAGTTAGACTTTGTTCTTGTTGTCAGGCTTATACTTATTTTTCTTGTTGTACCAGAAATTCTGTTCTGCACCAAATTTGCATTAGAGTTATTCTCAAGCTGTTTCGCTCGTATATCCTTTGCTCTTGCCTTCTCTTCAACATCAAGAGATCCAATTAAATCTTCAATGCTCAATTGTTGTCCCTTGTGTTTTAAGGAAGTAGCAAAGTCCCTCCAAAAAAATGGCAGCTTAGCAATAATACAGCCCGCCACGAACTTGTCAGACAATAGACATGGAAAGTTCTCGAGTTTTTTAGTAAGCGACTGAATCTTATGAGCTTGTTCTACTACAGAGTGGTCATTGACCATTCTGTAGTCGTGCAACTGCTCTATGATGTATAGTTCACTTCCGGCATCAGGCACTACAAATTTGGCCTCAAGTGTATCTCATATTTCCTTTCCACTAGACATATCCATGTATACATCCACAAGATGGTCGCCTAAAATGCTAATCACACCAGCTCTAAACAAATTACCTGCAGCCTCAAAAGCTCTCTCCTCATCTGGCGAGAGACCTCTTTGAGGCCTAGGTTTGCCTTTTGTGATGTGAATAACGTTTATGTCAGTCAACCACAATATCATCTTTGCATGCCAACATTTATAGTTTGATCCATCAAACACGTCTGGCCTCAGTGCAGCAGCAAAACCAGAAGGTGAAAAATTCCTATAATACGATTTTTGGATTGTTGAAAAATTAGGAATTATTCGACTTATTTTAATCCACAATAAATCATAAATCATGACTTGCATAGTACTCATAAATATGACAAATGTAATATATCCTATGATCTTCATATTAGCAATAGTAATGCTCATAATTATTAAATCGAACATAAAAGTCTCAGTATTATACCCAGAGGCGGGACCAGTGCCGGAGGCACCAGCGGCGCCATTCCCAACAGTTGACATGTTAGGCTGTTCGATGTAGTCGATCTTGCTTGATGCAGTAAAGATCGATGAGGCAGTGCAGTCATGTTGCAGTGCTGATCTCATCCACAAACACGTGAAGTAGTCGTAGACGAGCTTGAAGTTGATGTAGCCATACATGAGCACAATAGGACGTCGAGCAATGACGTGAATGCATTCCCCAAAAAACATATTTGCCCTCTATCCCATGTCAGGATCTCGAGAGAGCATCGATTTCAAAGGCCTGCTCACTCTGTTTCTTGTGCACGCAAGAGACAGAGTTGGGAACACCGGGAAGCAATGCAACAGTGAAAGCTTCTTGAAGGATGAGAGAAGAGATTCCTCTCTTGTACGTAACAAAGTGTGAGGGGAGTGCCTTATTATATTGGCTCTAGGAGTGAGAGAGAGAGAGAGTGAATGCCATTAAACCAAGAATTAAGTTGTTCATAAAAAAATCAGCCGTTACTACTCAGCGATTAACGCGTCCCTTACTAGGAATAAGTAGGTCTCTTATGACTCACCCATTAACGTATTAGTTATGACTGAACCATTAACGCGTTCGCTTCTGATTCAACCGTTAACATGCCTTTAATAGTCATAAGTGGATTTGTCGAAGTGTAGCAATGACACTTTGGACCTACTATGGAGCAACCCGTGCACGTTATTTTCTAGAAGGGGATAGTCTTCAAGGAGCTCGAGCGTATGAGGGAGATGGTCAACACGAGGATTTTACGTGGTTTAGGCCACCGGAGAGTAACACCCTACCTCCACAGGGGGGCAGGGGGTTGAAATTCTATTTCCCCAGAGCTCGTTATTGTGAGTCTGAGCGTGTGTATGAGAACGTGTGTGTGAATATGTCTATGTCAGTGATTGCTCGGTTCTTTTATAGTTCAAGGCCGAGCAGCTCTACAAGTGGCGCTCGGGGCCCGATAGGTGGCCCTGAGGAAATCCTAACCCTGTATAGGATCTAGGGTTTTATTACTACCAGCTACATCTGACCATGGCTTTAAGACTCGCTATCTTGCTGTGCCGGTCGCCAATGGCTAGGCTTAGTCGTTGATGATGGCAGGGAATGTCTTGTCTGTCATATCGTCGTAAGCTACCCCGTCTGCAACGTGGGGTAGCACTATGGCACCTTCACTCTGATGTGATTGGGCATAGTGGCACCTGACAGGAGCGTGCGCTACTACCGAGCGCCTGGGGAAGGCGTGTGCCTTCAATGCGCAACTCGAACAAGGCACACCACTCTTAACTTCTGTGACCTACCGCCCAAAGCTGGGGGTAGAACATGCGGCAGCACCAGAGCCCTCCTCCGTGGGAGAGGTGAGGCTCGCTCTTGGCAAGCACGCAACGGCTCCAAATCCCGCCTCTGCGACGGAGGGCGGCTCGGAGCCCTGGGGTACGTGGTGGCACCGCAACCGGCCCCTTGGAGGAGCGGGGTCTCGTGAAACCGGACATGTGATGACTAGGAGCCCACCTCTGCGGGGAGGTGGGGTATCGAGCCGAGGACCATGTGGTAGCATCGGGGCCCATCCATGAGGAAGGATGGGATCCGACCCTGCTGGACACGTAGCAGCTCCGAAGCCTACCTTAGTGGGGATAGCAGGTCCTTGGACGATTTCTTCCAACGTTCAGTGGTACCCGATATTGAATGTATCGATAGTGGCCCCTGGGTCCACCTCAGGGGAGGCGACGATCTTGCACGTGGGGCCTTCACTTTCTCTTCCCGTGCGACCTTTTCATTTTTGTCTAGGGCAATAGATGGGGCTGCTCGCCCTTGTCGATGTAGCCATGCATTCGCGCTCGGATGGCGGGTGTGGTGACATGATCTTTGCCTATTGCACAACTTTAATCGTGATGGTTCTCAATGCGGCCGCTGCGCTTCTGCCGTCCTGCCCCCTTGGGAACCGCCGAGTTGTCTTCCTGGTTGACAAATGAATTGAGATTGGCTTCTGAGAGAGGACCTAGATCCCACCGTCATTGGCGCTGTGGGTTGCGCAGTGCGTGCCGGGCCTAGGTGACCCTCACAATGCTCCTAGCGTCGTAGGGGTGCGTAAAAGGAAAACCTTTGCGGGCAAAGGCAGTTCCTTCCTCTTTCACATGCCAACGCTTGAGCCTTCGTCTTCGTCCTTAGTGTCTGAGCCCTTACCACTCTGCCAAGCTTTCGCTTCATGCCCGCTTCAATGGCATGAAGCTTGTCTTGCCCTCACATCTAGAAGAGCGAAGACCTATAGCTAGTGAAGCAACTGCTCGACTGGGTGGATGAGAAACGGAAGCTGTGGATCTATCGCGGATCCCTTCCTCTCAACCTGCAAGATGACGAGATTGTGCTCTTCACTGCTTACACGCTGGCCGACATGCCCCTTGTGTCTTCCTTCCTCGCCACCCTGTTGCAGGTCTTCGGGCTCAAGCTTAATCATCTATCACCGAACGCCATTGCGATGGCGGTAGTCTTCTCGCACTTGTGCAAGATGTTCGTTGGGGTCCTCCCGATCATGATGTTGTTCCAGAAGTTCTTCGTGTTGAAGACGACCGGGAAGAGCAAGACAAGCTTGTTGGGAGCCTACTACTTCCAGCATCGGAGCAAGAGCCCGCACAAGTACATCAACCCGTTTAGCGCCGGGAGGTGGGATAACTGGAGGGACGACTGGGTGATCGTGAGGGCTGACGCTGACAATCGCTTGACCCTGCCAACCGATAGGCCAACCTCCACGCGTAACTCCTCAGAGGAGTGATCGAAGTTGGAGAAGGAGTACACATCGACACTAAAAAGGATCCAGTTCCTAGCGAACCATGGTTATTGTCATGCATGCTCACAAGAGTAAGTGTTGGTATGATCTTTTTGATCTCCAAAAGGAAATACCACCTTACTTGAATAAACTAAAACAAGTACCTAAAACCCCTTAAGCATTGTTTTATAAACTAAGTCATTTTTGCCCAGGTTTAGAAAACAAAACATTTTGCTATAATTTAATGGGTGAATTGGCATGTAGCAACTAAATAGTGATGACCATGATTTTGATTTGAGGTTTGTGCATATATGATGTCACTAGATTTCAAACTCCTAGGAATAAGTGATATCCTTGATCTTAATTTGAATTGCATGTTTATGTGGAGTATCTAAATTTGAAATTCCTAGTAAATATCAGGAGGATAAAATTGAGAATCTTGTTTGCCATAATCCAAATGATAACATTTGCTCTTATGTAAAAAGCTATGATGGTTAGAAACATTACAAGATGAAGAGATCCATATAGTGTATTTATATCACTTGCATTACTATGTGTAGGAGCTTTAAAAATGTGCAAATTGATTTATCCATAAATCCCCACTCTTATCGATGAATAATACATTGCTCATGGATACACTTGAAATTGGACCCAAGGCATCTTTGTTTTTGTTCTTCCCCGTACGTACAAATGAAGATTCAGTTACCTAACCCAAAAATTAATTTGTACAAGTATCAAGAGCTAACCATCCCTCTCTATGATAGAGGGGAAATTTGCAGAAGTAATATTACTATGCAGACATTCAAAGATTCGATTGTCGGAAACCCTCCATGAGCAACCAATGGGCTGCTACGAATATGTGAGAGCATTATGCTCTCAACTATTCTAAGCACTCATTCAAGATCTAGGGAATTGCCACCATCATTGGGTGTAAGTTATTCTTTTGTGGCTAAAAGGTATGATGTGCCTTAACGAAGGAATGACAAGATCACAACCAATGTATATTTGGTGCAAGTTGTTCCTATGTGGCTAGAAAGTATTTTATACCTTAGCCAAGGAACAACGGATCACACTCAACCCATATTGAGTGCACGTCATCCCTTTGTGGTTATAGGTATGTTGTACTTTAGCCGAGGAACAACAGATCATACCCGACACATGTTGGGTACATGCCACTCCTTTTGTGTCTAAAGGTTATCATTGCCTTAGGCAAGGAATGATGGATCACACCCAATGCATGAGAGGTATAAGTTATTCCTATATGGCAAGAAGATATAATACACCTTAGCCAAAGAATGACAGAAAACACTCAATGCATGTTGAGTGCACGTCATTCTTTTGTAGCTAAAGGTTATCATTACCTAAGCATAGATAACTACACTCAACGCATGGGAGACCTTGAGGTGCGGATAAGCAACATCAACAACCACTACAGGAAACGGGCAATCAGATGTTGGTTCCAAAATAGAACATCGGGGCCGTCGGAATTAAAAACATAGAAGCATCAGTTTTTGTGACCCGACGTACATAATTTTATGAGCGTCAGCCAGCCGACGTATTTAATTGAATATGTCGGTTGGAGCATAAGGACCGACAATCTTCACATTAAAGCTGTCAATCACTTGTCAGAATTTCGACGGCTCTATTAAGGCCATCGGTTCGTGGGGACCGGCCGATGGTTTTAAAGTGGGTGCGGCATGTGGTGGAGATGGGACCCGTTGTTGGAGGGTTTTGGCCGTCGGTGCCTTAAAGAGGACCGACGGTGATAAGTTATTGGCATCGGTTCTGTGCCACCGATGGCCATAAGTGGCGGCGCGTTAATCCTAACTCCCTCCCGCAACTTCTCACACCCCGCCCGCGCGCCCGCCATCCCTAACCCGCCACCCGTGCACCACGCGCTGCCGCCTCCACCCGCTCCGTGCGTAGCCGCCCTCCAGCCCCCGCACCTGCCCATCCGGCGGCCGCCCTCGGGCCCCCACACCAATTGGATAAGATGCGACAATATGTCATAAATGGTGGGCTAAGCTTTGTGGCATGGTTCCGTGAACATGTAATGTTTCTATCCGTCTTTTGTCTTCAATTATAGTTCACATTCTTCTCATAAGATGCTAACTTTGTCTATTTATGTAGTGTATGCAAGATCGCAATATCTCAGATGATTTGCGAGAGATTTCACATGGTCAACTGAAAGCAAGAGAATTTAGCCGATATGATATCAACGGATAACGTTTTTGTATGGCAAGTTTAGAAACAAGCCGCCCACTTGCAACCACATCAAATAGTGGAGTAATGATAACGACGGCAGAGGGTACTGGACAAGTCAATGCTTACTACGATGTTCTTCAAAAAATAATCGAGTACACATTTGGGGTCTGAAAGAACTGAAGCTTGTGATTTTTTACTGTGAATGGTTTGATCCAACATCCAGTACGAGAGTCGATGATTTTGGAATGGTGGAGGTTAACCACAACTCACGGTACACAGCTCATAACAACAATGTTGTACTTTCCCATCAAGTGGAACAAGTGTACTATTTAAGTTATCCTCATCCAAGTTTCAAAAATTGGTGGGTTGTATACAAAATTAATCCTGAAGTGGACCATCGTCGTTATGATGGATACATAGAGAATCAAGAAGATGATGATGGTGGTGTCTATCAAGAGGAAGTCGAGGAAGTAGAAGATTTTAGGATATCTTGCAGGATGGGACTAGCAAAGATATCTAGTGGTACCTTTGAGTTAATGTCTGAAGAACATACTGGCATTTTGAGGAAACGTATTCGACAATCGCAAAAGATTATTGAAATGCAGAAAAGGATTATTAAGGATCAAGAGAATTTGATCAAGCCAGCGAAGGAGAAGAGTTTGAATAAGAGATAAAAGAACAAGAGACACGTCAACATCTTCAAGCACGTGTGGCAGAAGCAGATTCTAATGCTAATAATTTTTTATTCTTATTGTATGCATTATGTTAGATTTTGATTCTTATTGTACGCATTATGTTAGATTTTTGAATCTTATTGTACGCATATTGAGTATCTTTTATTATTTATCATTTTTTTGTATAACTAATCATTATTTTGAAATTTATGCAGATGTTCAAGCATATCAAACTTGGCAGGAAAAAGCGCAGTGGTAGTTCGGACCACACTAGTTGTTCGGAGCACACAAGCTTGTTTCAGGTTTTTGTTTATTTTTAAATACATATTAGTATTATAATTAACTATCTAATATTTGTTTCATGTTTACTTTCATTTGCAGGGTACAAGCATAAGTGTGGATAGGCAGAGGCAGCTCAGGTGGTGTGTCGTAGAGTCAGAACCCACACGACAGCCAGAGCCCTCACGAGAGCCAGAGCCGAGCCTTGCTCAGGACTTGCATGAGGAGGAGATAGATACTGTGAGATAGTCATCAGAGCAAGGAGGAGACTCAAGTTTGGATACGAGAGACCGGACGATTGAGGCGGTCTTTGGGCGGTCCTCCTCTGAGGGTGGTGATGAGGGGGCCAACAAGGACAGCGATGATGAATAGGGGGATGATCCTGAGTGAGATAGAAGGTTGGCAAGATTTGCAAAGCTAGTTGAGGCAGGTTAGCCGCCCGCTCGATGCCCTTTCAGGTACTATTTCGGATTAATTAATAAGCTATCTTTTATTTTTGTTTATTGTTAACTAATTAACTAATATTGTTTGAACAGGCTACGGAGGCACCTTTTATGTACTCCAAGTAAAAGCTTGGATGAGCAGATAGTTATAAAGCCGAAGGGTACTAGGTGCTGGGTCGAGGTTAATTGGAGTGGCAGGGGACATCGACAAGTAATTAACACAGAATTGGGAAACCCCATCCGGTTTTGCATTCCCGGGATGGTTGTGTTGAATGGTCAAAGAATTGCCGCACATATTTGGGATCACTATGCACTGAAAGAGTATGCCCCTGCGGGTACTTATCAGAACAAAGTTTGGGATATGTTTTGGGTAAGTGTATTCATAGTCCTTCAATTATATTACATCTTGTTCTGATTGACATAAATTGTTGTTTGTATTGCAGGGTGTGTTTCGTTTGCAGGAAGGTGAGAGTGAAGCATATGCAAGAGCAGTTTTCCATGAGTCAGCAAAAAGGCGCACAAAGGACTCCTTCTCCAATGCCCGGATGAAAGCTGTGATTGTGTACTACAATACTAAGTTATTGACATGCATATCAAAAAATGAAGCAGCCAAATTACATGTAACTAATGAGGAGTACTTGAATAGCAATGTGGATTGCATATGTGTGAATCCGGAAGCTTGAGAATGGTTAAGTGAGTATTGGGCATCAGATGAGTTCAAGTTAGTTTCAGATAGAAACCGAAAAAACTGGAAGAGCATGTCTGGAAAGCATTACTATGGGCCGAATGGACATGCGCGGATGGAACAAAGAATGGTATGAATTCTTAAAATCATACTTAGATTACTTCAAATAATTGTACTGATTAAACTTCAAATTTTGCTATTGCAGCATGCTGAAACTGGTATTGCTCCTAGCTTTTTTGAGGTTTACCTTAAGGGGCAGAGAGGTCCAGACCCAAATTGCCCGGATCAATTGTGTGACGAGGCAACAACACAAAAAGTGGTAAGTATGATATATCGAAGTCATTTTACCTTTTATTACATCTACGCACAAACTTATTGTATCCTCGCAGGCGAAATATGTTGAGTGCTTCAGGAAAAATCATGGAGATGAGGCGGATTTTGTAAGAGCGCCATTGGATGTGGGTGCGGCGTACGAAGCCGGTGGAGCTATATCGCATGGGAGGTATGTGTAAACATAATGATGTTTCTATGTTAATGATTGTCGATTCATTGCACTTGTATCTTTTGTGGACTGGGGTTGAGCGACGGGTATCTAGAGCGTGAGGCCTATGTTAGGAGACGACACTCTAGTGCTAGTTCTAGTAGGTCCCAGTCTACTGCGGAGATAGATGCATTAAGAGAAGAGTTGAGACGCACTCAGGAAGAGATGCAAACGCAGTTGCAACAGCAACAACAACAGCACCAGACAGAGATGCAGATGCAACAATAGATACAACAACAAGTGTAACAACAGATGCAATATCTGTATATGGCGCATGTATCTTAACAATTGAGCTATTTATGCGATTTTAAAATGTTTCACTTAAGATCTCACAAATAATTTACTTCATGCAGTTTTTGGGTCATGGTAGCACCGGTACTCCGTTTGGCATACCACAACCACCTCAGTTTGACATGATGTTGCAGGTATACTTGTTGTTTTATTAAAGTTACAATACTATTTACTATGTGTTAAATTAACTTAACTGAATATCTTTACTTGATGTAGTTCTTCGCTCAAGGTGGTATTCCTCGTTCGATACAGCCAAGACAACATATTGGCTCCTCATCACAGGTATTACCGCATGTCTTATTACTTGAGTTATAATACAAAATTCTAACCATATGTGTAACAGGGTTCTCAGAGTGATTGACCATTTGTTCCACAACCTCAGGGATTTATGTTGTTGTTGGCTCCTGGATTGCAGCCGTATCCAGGTGTTCTACCACCGATGCCCTTTAATATGGGACAGACTAACCCATCAACAACTCTAGCCGCAGCGGTATGACTTCTAAATCGTTATTTCCCATAAAAACATATGTTAATCTGAATAATACTTAGCGACTTTGAGTCAAATTAGAATATTTGTGAGGTTTGAAAGAAATAAGTCAAGTAGCACATTTTAGAGATATTAAGACACTCGAATTATAAGTATAAATGCAAAGTGTAACTTGTATTTGTTTCTTGCAGGCTTCCGATCATTGGCAAGGTTGTGATGATGATTTTCTGAATTTCAATGAGGGAGGTGCGAGTGGCAGAGGTTCCAACACATGAATGCGTGAATGTCGTCTTCATTGCCACTTTGTGAACTTTATGCGAACATGTGACGTTTGTTTCATTCCCATGTAGTGCTCATTTATATACATATGTATGAACTTGTATTGTGTGCTTATGTGAAGTATTGTGCTTCAATATTGTTGTTTATGTGAACTATGCTTGATTGTAGCTTATGTGAACTGTGATATGTTGCTTATGTTGCTGATGTGAACTGGATCTAACTGCTGCCGGAGGCTGCCCATGTGGGGAACGGAGTCCACACATTCCAGAAATCGCAATTGGGTGGTGCCGTGCGATGCGGCACCCAACAACACACAGAAAAAGATACATCATATTACATAAAACAACATAGTATTATACAAGCTTTGTTTTTTACAAATAATATAAATTTATTACACTACAACGGAACATAAGTTCATAGCTCTTGACACTCAAGCCTAATCTATGCAAAAGTCATTCCGTTCAGCCCTATAACGGAATTACACTGGCAGCACACAGAAAACATCACGGCAGCGTGTAGAGTTCCCACTCGGCCGTGTACCCCTACGGGGGCAACACCTCACCGGCGAACCCTTCATCATAAACTTCATCATTTGCAGCAAAAACATAAAATAGCAACCGTGAGCACGAAGGCTCAGCAAGACTTAACCGTCTCCACTAAGCATGGAACTCTATATGCAGGATAAACGTAATATAGGACGACAATTTGCAATAAGAGACTCGCCTAAATTTTAGTCCTTACTTTCAGCTTTTAGCAGCAAATTAAAGCTTCATGAATTTGAAATTTAGTGAACAATCTGATCTAAACATACAAGAATTAATACATGATTATTCCATAAAGCATGATTCAATAATATTCAGCTCCAAATAATTAACTACGTCACAATTCAGTTAAGAAGCGGTACTCAATAACCGCGAGGGACAGTGACTCGAATCGATATAAACCTGCAGGGATACCCGAATAGCACGACACACACACCCACACTCGGAGCTGCGACGGCACACTTCACTCATGTTGTATGCAGCAATCTTTCACCCGCTACCTACATGCCGAACCGGTCCCACTGCTACGAGCAGGAGGCCCCCACACGGAGTACGATGTACCCACTGGCAGGTTTAAACCTTGCTGCTCTCAACCCACACCTATAAGGCGGTAGGGTATGCCTCGACACTAAGTTGGACAAGTTACATCGGTTTACTGTGTTCCATATATCCATTATGCCTTCGGCAACAGGGCTGCACTCAGAACGGTCCCTGACCGACACAGGCACAGCTACAGCTCACATACCCCTATGTCCTGCTGCTCTTAATCCATGCCCGGTCTCATATTTAATCAAATAGTGAATCTCTCACTCGACCAATCCCGTGTGAACCCAATTCCTGAACTCGCGATTAGATTCCAACTACTCGACTTCTACCGAAGCAACTATAACATTAAGCATAGCATGGACACATCAAGGACTTAACCATCTACCCTTCTCTCATGGGTTCTCTGGTCATGCATGTGGAAAACTCCAAGAAAATCCTAGAGTTAATGCACATACATCCTAAACCATATTAGTGTGATACAAATAAAATTTAAAATGCTGTTAAATGCAAACCCGGGCTTGCGTGGCTGCGAGACGGGAGTAAAGTTAGTCTATGGATTGATGACTTCCAGTGGCCTTGGGGTTTCCTCGAGCTCGGCAACTATTCGATATGCAAAGAAAAATGCAAGTGATTCAATATTGGGATTATTGCATAGCTTAAAGGAAAGACAGTTAAGTATATTAAATGATGGCCACTAGTCCTGGAAATTTTACAGAGGACAATAGGAACTATGGGAATGGTTCTGGCCTAATTTGGGCTAAGTTCATGGAGGTCTCTGTTATATAAAATTCAATGTATAAAAACCTTTCCCAGAATTTTTATGGTCATCCTGGGACTTTAACATGGCTAAAAGTTTGTTTTCTGTTTAGATGAGGTCAAGAGTGACTAAATAAAATTGGTGTCACAAATTTATAAGCATTCTACTGTGAGATGTTGAATTTAGAAGTTTGGACAAATTGCTGAAATGTTTGTGGACATTTTGGAATTTTCAGGCACATAGAGATTGGAAATATAATTTGGCTATTCAATTGAACTCCACTGGACCTGAAACTTTTACTGGAACTCAAGGGAATTATTTGGAATGATGTGGACAAATTTGATAATTTTTGAATGAATGGAGCACCAGTAATTAATTCCAAAGAAATTTTGGATTCATTGAATTATTGACGATACTTTATGGATTTTCATACAGATCCAAGTGCACCACTTGAATGTATAGATCATCCTGGTTCTAACAAAATTTATTTGGGAATTGTTGGACAAGTATTCTAGGAGATATGGATTTTCCAAATTGGAGCAATTTCTGAAATAAAATCAAAATGGGAAAGTTTGAATAATGGGCCGGGCCCACAGGTTTAAAATGGGCCAATCGGGTTGAAGCCACACGAGGCTGCAGAATTAAAGGGCGTAGTCCCACGTGATCCACGGGCTGCACCAGATCCGGGGCGCACCGATCTCTAACTCACGACCGGGGCCCGCCCGGTCGTCTTCTACCTCCAGCCGCGCGTGCGACCGCTGCGGCTCCTCGCCGGACCTCTTGCCGCCAGTCGATCCACGACACGGTTCCTCCCCAAACTCGCAGACTAGCAATATTCTGAGGTGCGGAGCACGTCGGTGGGGTCAGCGCACGCCAGCGATGGTCGAAAAAGCTTGCGCGACGGCGGAGGCGGCGATTAGGGTTTTGGCCATGTCAGCCGAGCTCTATGGTGGGCTAAATCAGTCGGGAAGACTTCGGGAAGCTTCATGGAAGAATGGGGAACAAGAATCTGGCCATAAGAAGGAGAGAAATGGCTTAGAAAATGGTAGTGACGATGGACCGAGGAGGGGAAGACCGGCGGTTGGGAAAAAATGGTATTCCGGCATGAATACTCGATGAAACTCGATGGATCTTCCTCGATCTGATGCACCTGGTCATATAGAACAACGTAGCGCAAGTGCACAAGAAAATAATCAAGTGTATAAAGGGAATTTCCCGCGCGAAGTAACTCTACTCATACTCGAAGCTCGTCTGAAGAAATGGAAATATAGGGGCTAGGAGGCATGGCATGGGCTTAAATTTTCCGAGCAGCTAGAACATGAGTAGGCGAACCTTTTTGCTTCTAGGACCGAGGCGAGATGATGGCTGTATCGTCGGGTCGACGATCAGCAGAGTCACGGCAAAACAGGGGAGATTCCCGGCGGCCTCGATTTCGACGTTAACAGCTTCAGGGATGGCCTAGCTGTGCAAGAACTTGGTCACAAAGATGCGCAAGAGATTGGGGAGTGAATAGAGGCAAAGAAAAGTGCTCAACACGGAGTACCTTTGCTGCAAATCGGCTGGACAGAGGAGGATTCGGGAGAGAAGCAAATATGGCGCTGGAAATTTGAAGCTGAAGAAATGGTCAGCTCGGGGCCATGGAGGGGAGATAAGGAGGAGGCCAGGTCATGTTGGGGGAAGCTGGAGTCGACCACAACAGTGCAAGCAGCTGCCTGGACTTTGCATGGCATGTGGCGTCACTTGGAGAGCAAAAACAACACTTTGCTTTGGATGACAAGTGGGTCCCACCTCATCCTCATCCTGGCCCCATCAATTCTGCCACCTAATTCATTTCAAATTTGCTATATATTTGTGGGATGTCTGGATTAATCATATAGAATTTGATTTTGAAATCCCAAAGTTGATTTTACAAAGTTTCATTTAAATTCAAACTTGAATTTGAATTTGAGTTGAATTCAATGCAGCCATTGAATTAAATAGCAAACTTGCTTCAAAATTACGAAAGTTTGCATGGAGGCTAATTGAAATATTCGGAATCCATTGGTCAACTCAAATCTTCATATTGAATTCATTTGAACAGTAGCTAAGTTTATTTTTTTGAATTCCCTCATTTGGAGTTTGTATTTATTTGTTTTTCTCATTTCCTTTTTATTGCTTTTTATTATTCAAATTTTTTTATCCTAACAGAACATTGAATTATTGAAATTTGGGCTCTTACATTCCTCCCCCCTTAAAAGAATCTCGTCGCAAGATTACAATGAAGAGACAAAAGTAGGAGAGAAATTACCAGATATGAGACGATAAGAAATCCGGATGGTTGGAGCGGAGATATTCTTCAGATTCCCATGTTGCTTCTTCAACAGTATGGTTGCTCCATAACACTTTATAGAACCACGGCGTGCGGTTCTGCGTTGTTCGAGCCTCACTACTACAAAAAGCATTTTCACAGGCGCCTAGATTTTTTAAACATAGGCGGTCCATAAAAAATGCAACTGTGATGAAGAATGATACAATAACCACCTGTGATGACAGAACATCACAGGCGGATTTTAAGCAACAACCGCCCGTGAATATCAGGATGGTTAATTAAGAACTGCTTATGATGTTAGCTACATCACATGTGGTTCTTAATTAATAATCGCTTGAGAAAATGCATGATTTCCACGGGCGATCATTGTTTAAGAACTGCCTGTGATGCTGCTAAGCTCCTGTCAAGCTAATTCCTGCACAGCAAGCTCTTATTGATGCAAGTAACACCCGTGGCTCATCATTTGGATTGTTGAAAGCATCAATTTGGAGCCTGACAATCCTTGGAAGGATTTTCCCATCCATTTGAACAATTTCTTTCCCTCCTATCCATTTGAAAACTTAGGAAGATGCTCCTTTCACAGTTTTAATTCCTAAATATGTTGACTAGAAATTAGTACCTACTTTCTTAGTGCTTCACGCAAGCGAGTAAGCAAACAACTTCAATCACAAATCTTGTTTTTACACTATCATAGGGATTTAACCTTAATCTTTCAAGCATAGATTTATCAAATAAGTGAAGCTTCCTTATCACACATGTTAATGGCTGTTATAAGTGAAGGATGTGTTGAAGCTAACGAAATCTGAATCGGACTGAAGATAAAGAGATGCTGCAAATGAGTGGCAATGTCTAGGTTAGACAGCGTGAGGCTATGATGACAACCTTCAACAACATGAAAAGTGATGTCAAGGTTATGCTTGCATCAACCAAGGCCTGTTGTAAGGGTATAACACTTGTTGGGGGCAAGCATAACCTTGGTCAAGGTTATTACTGCCCCAACAAGTGTTATACCCTCACAACATGTCTTGGTTGATGCAAGCATGACCTTGGCATCACTTTTCATGTTGTTGAAGGCTGCCATCATAGCTTCATGCTGTCTAACCTAGACATTGTCACTCATATGCAGCATCTCTTTATCTTCAGTCCCGTTGAGATTTCGTTAGCTTCGACACACCCTTCACTTGTAACTGCCATTAACATGTCTGATGAGGAAGCTTCAATTATTGATAAATCTATGCTTGAAACATTAAGGTCAAATTCCTATGAAAATGGTAAAAACAAGATTTGTGATTGAAGTTGTACGCTTCGTCACTTGTGTGAAGCAATAAGAGAGATGGTACTGATTTGTAATCAATATATTCAACCATTAGAACTGATAAAGTAGCATCTTCGTAAGTTTTTAAAATGGAGAGAAGAGAAAGAAATCTTTCAAGGCTTGTTTGGGTGTACTCAATCTAATTGGATTGAAGTGGATTGAAGTGAAGAATGAACTAATTTTATCCTGAATCCACCTCAAACCACTTATATTGAAGTGGATCCACTCCTATCCAAACAAGCACTCCACAGGAAGTATCGTTAGACTTCAATTGAAGCTTTTAACAATCCAAATGATGAGTCTCGGGTGTTACTTGCATCTACAAGAGTTTGCTGTGAAGGGATTAGCTTGACAGGAGTTTCAAGAGTTGTGCTTCTAGATGTTGTTTGCAACTGAGCTGTTGGAATGCAAGCCTGATCATCATTGGTCAGAAGAAATTTATATACACATACTGAATTTAATAATGTTTGAAACAGAAGCTGAATTTAATAATGTTCAAAACATGCTATCTAAAGCTGAAATAGAGCATTGTTCTAAGTTGATTTCAGAAGATACAAATATATACAATATATATCATACATTTTTTTCTAGCATTGACATCTTCTCGCATATAGGGTTTCAAATTCTTTTTAATGCTTCTCTCTACGCGCTTGATGTTTTCTGGTTCGGTGAAAAGGTACATCTCTTCATACTGATTATATTCCTTTTCATTATCTCCCACATTCTCAACCCCAACAATATTTTGGTTTCCAGAAACAACTACGTGCATCTTCTCAGTTTCTGGATCTTGAACATAAAAAACTTGTGGAACACTATCGGCGAGAACAAACAGGTCATCTTTATAACACACTTTATTCAAGTCTACCAGTGTCAGCCCGTAATTGTCCACCTTCACACCATCAGGATGTTTGACCCATTGGCACTTAAATATGGGCATTACCATTCTTTCGCCATAATCGAGTTCCCATATTTCCTCTATGAACCCGAAGTATGTGGTCTTTTGCCCTTGTGAATCATAAGCCTCAATAGGAACACCACTATTTTGTGCAACACTCTTACCGTCTTTTTCTTTAGTGTAAAATGTGTAACCGTTGATGTCATATGCTTGCCATGATGTCACCAAAGCAGATGGGCCAGAAGCTAACTTCTTCATTGTTGCCTCTTCTATAGTGTTTCCGTATGGTATATTTTTGTCCATTAACCATTTAGTGGAACATCTTCTGTGCTCTTTCATGATCCAGTCCTCTATGCGGTCTTGATGTTTATCACGAAGCTCAATTTGGTGTTCCTCGATGTACGACTCAGCTATTGCGAGCTGTTGTAGTACACCAAAATGTGCACGGTGTACATTCTTGTAATCTTGAACGATAAAAGTTTTCTTACCCACTTTGCCTCTCCCATGTAGTCTACCCTCATGTACTAGTATAGGCACACCTATCGATTTAACATCTTTGATGTAATCAGCACAACCCTCAATTACTTCTTCGGTGGTGTATCCTTCCATAATTGAACCCTCTAAGTGAGCACGGTTCTGCACATAACCTTTTAATACTCCTAAATATCTCTCCAACGAAAACATATGATGTAAATATAGTGGTCCCAATGCTTTTATCTGATCAACAAGATGTATGATTAGGTGTACTTGCATATTGAAAAAGGATGTTGGGAAACACATCTCAAGCTTGCACATAGTCTCGACGATGTATGTTTTCAGATAGTTTAAATCTTCACGTGCTATCACCTTTTGCGATACTGCACTGAAGAAGTAACACAAACGTGTGATGACTACTTTTATATGCTCAGGTTTGAAACTCTTATTGCAATGGCAAGGAACACTTTCATCATCATGTGACAATCGTGAGAATTATAACCGAATAAAGACAAGTCTTTCATCGAGACTAGTTTGTGGATATTGGATGAGAAACTCGTGGGCACTTTGATCCCACGTAAGTATTTGCGAATTGTTTTTTTTCTCTTCTAGCGTCAAGTTGTAGCTGGCAAGGGGAAGGTAATGCTTCCCGTTCGCATTTTCTACTGGATGAAGCTCTAGTCTCAAATCAAGATTTACTAGGTCCATATGTGAATTTAATCCGTCCTTTGTTTTCCTCGGCATGTCCAACAAAGTCCCAATGATGCTGTCAAATACATTTTTTGTAACGTGCATAAAATCAATACTATGGCAAAATTCCAGATTCTTCCAATACGAAAGATACTTGAAAAAAATTGATTGTTTTTTGAAAGCCATGTCAGTTGATCATCTGAAGATGTACTTTTCTTTCTCTTAATTCCTTTAATTTTTTGCCCTTACCAAAAGCAATATGAATGTTCTTGACCATTTCGGACACAAGTTTTCTACTGTAAGGTTTTGGTGCAGTATCTTTTTCGATTTTGTTATCAAATTGTTTTTTCATCTTCCTATACTTGTGTGTATCTGTCAAGAACCGTCCGTGTCTCATGTACATCATCTTTCTGGATGAAGTGAGGTATAGAAATCCAATTCTGTCCACACACCTTACACAACCTTTCTTCCCTTTCATTTTTCCCGATAATTAGTCCGGGATAATCATGCACGGTAACGAATATCATTGCTCTTAGCGTGAAATACTCCCGCTTGTACTCATCCCATGTACGTACTCCTTCATTCCACAATTTTGCCATATCTTCCATTAAGGTTCCAAGAACACATCAATTTCGATGTCGGGTTGTTTCGGACCTTGGATAAGAACAGATAACAATATATATTTCCTTTTGTGACACAACCACATCGGTAGGTTGTACATCGTTAAGACCATGGGCCATGTGCTGTGTATGCTCCTTTTTTCACCAAACGGATCCATTCCGTCTGTACCCAAGGCAAACCTCACATTTCTGATTTCCTTTGCAAATTCTGGATACTAAATATTGAAAGTGCATCTAGGACTCCCTTGTGGGTTTTGGATGATTTATGACAAGCAATTGGGATCCTAATCCTTTTGTTGAGATGAATGCAGGCAAATGATGAAAAATGAGCAAAATGCCAAAAAGAAGGGAAATGAGAAGCAAAGTAAATGTGAGCTCAAGAAGAAGAAAATAGTAGTTTATTATGTATGGAGTGTGTTAAGGAAACACATCCAAGAGCTCAATCACTTTCAAGCACACACACACAATGCACAAAGTTATACAGGACCGGACTAGTCCGAAAATAGCCGGACTAGTCCGATATCACATTCTGCACTAGATCGGACAAGTCCGGTCCCCACCGGACTAGTCCGATATCTTTCTGATTCACTTCGGACTAGTCCTCCCCAATGCGGACTAGTCCTCAACACAATGCACAAGTCACAAAAAATCGGACAAGTCCGTTGTAATCCGGACTAGTCCGATATTCATTCTGATCCACTTCGGACAAGTCCGGTGTCTACACGGACTAGTCCGATATACACACTGATCTAAATCGGACAAGTCCTCCAAGTGCGGACTTGTCATTCTAAACACTTAGGGTTTCATGTGTCCGGACAAGTCCAATGGCAATCGGACTAGTCCGAAGATTTCCAGTATCGAAATCGGACAAGTCTGTTTTCAAACGGACTAGTCCGGTATTCCTGGACACTTAGGGTTTGCTACACACAGCACACCGGACTAGTCCGGTGACCACCACGGACTAGTACGATCTTTCTAAACCCTAACGGTCACTTTTAGAAACCCCATATAAATAGAGGTGCACGGCCCACTTTCACAATCTCTCGAACCCTAGCGCCGTCACACCTCCCAAGAGACTCAAAAACCACCTCTCTCCACGAAATTAAGTGCAAAATCGATCAATCTATTGAAGATCACTTCTAGATCATTGGAGAGACACTTGGCACACATCATTGAGCTCTTGGTTTGATTCTCTAACACACTCTTGCGTTTCAATTTGTAATTTTCGAGTGTGTTATTGGTGGATTTGTAAGTTGTAATCAAGGGAGCTCTCAACGTGTGAGAATGCCCCTTCAACTTGGTTATTTACCCCTTTGTGATTAGTGGAAGAGGATTGGCCTTCGTGGCGATCCGACGAGGGAGGGGTTGGAGAAGACCCGGTCCTTTTGTGGGCTCCTCAATGTGGATGTAGGTTGCCTTCGTGGTAGCCGAACCACGGGATAAATCTTGTGTCTTGTCCTTTTGTGTTCTTCATCTTAATTGATCAACTTAATCTAGGATTTGATTCATTTTGTTCAATTTGAGTTAATTTGTTAAACAAGAGCCTTAATTGTTATAGAAGTTGACATACAACTATTAAACTGTCATCTAAGTCTATATTTCCGCTGCCTACATTAACGAATCAATCAAATTGACTGAACTTGATCAACTTAGCCCGTGAAAAACGGACTAGTCCGCACTTTACCGGACTAGTCCGATATCTCTGGTATTGACTGTGTTGTTGAGTGCTACAGGAACCTAGAAAAATTCAAGAAGGCCTATTCACCCCCCCCTCTAGGCCTACATTCAATTGGTATCAGAGCTGGTTCTTCAATAAAGAGTGCAACCACTCGAAGAGATCATGTCGGACATGAAGGAAGTTCAGAAAATCAACAACCAGGAAGAAGTGAACAACGACAAGAACCAAAAGCTGGAAAAGTATCTCGAAGCAATTCAAGACTTCGATGATGATGACGAGGAGACGCTGGAGCTGAAAGCACTCCTCAGGAAGAAAGCACTTTCCAAAGGGAAAGCCAAAGTTGAAGAAAAGAAGAAGGGGAGTAGTCACACCGACTACTCCCGATATCCTTTTAACTATGATCGTTTAAATTCAAATAACAGCCATTATCTATCTATTCCTCTTGGAAAAGCCCCACACTTCGATGGGAGTGATTACTCCATGTGGAGGCAAAATATGAAGATGCACTTGATTTCCCTTAACCCATGTTTATGGCATATTGTGTGCACAGGAATAGACATCCCAGATGACGACGAAGAGCTCACCCCAAGTCAAGAGCAAGCCATCCACAGAAACACTCAAGCCGCAGCCGTAATCACCTCCTCTCTAAGTCGAGATGAATTCACAAAGGTGGACGAACTGGAGATTGCCAAGGAAATATGGGACACGCTACAAACAGCCCATGAAGGTGACCGACATGTGCGGGAGGCGAAAATTGAAATGATCGAAGGTGAACTTGGAAGGTTCGCAATTGAGGAAGACGAGTCTCCCCAGGATATGTACAACCGATTGAAGACACTTGTAAACAAGGTTCGATCATATGGGAGCAAAAAGTGGAATGACCACGAGGTTGTAAAGCTCATCCTTAGAGCCTTTATGCCTCGCAATGTAACACTATGCTCTATGATCAGAGAGAGTCCCGGGTACAAGAAGATGACTCCAGATGAGCTGCTTGGCAAAATCATCAACTTTGAAATGATGGAGAAACAAGCCAAGCACGTCAAAGAAATAGCCGACCTCACATCGGCCAAGAAGAAGGGAGTTGCCTTAAAGTCCACACTCAAGCCACTATCCAAGGAAGCAAGAGAAGCACAGCTTGAGGAGGACAGCGATGATGAAAGTAGTGAGCTGGATGAAGAGGATATGATTTTGTTCATGAAAAAGTTCAAAAGAATATTGAAGAAAAGACAGGGAACAAAATCAAGTGAAGGCAAGTACAAAGAGAGGACAATGCCGAAGATGAGGGGGGCATGCTATAACTGTGGTGAGTATAACCACTTTATAGTCGATTGCCCGTATGAGGACAACAAGAAGAAGAATAAAGAAGTCAAGGCTCAACCGAAGAAATTCTTCAAGAAGAAGAAACAAGCTGAACAAGCACACATTGGAAAGGAGTGGGACTCAAACGATGAGCCTTCATCATCCGATGAAGAAGAGATGGCTAGCATAGCCATTGAAAGCACGTCCAAGAAAACCACACTCTTCCCCACGCTCGGTACAAAGAAGGGACATGGCACTTGCCTCATGGCAAAGGAAGGTAAACGCAAGGTAAACATCAAAACTCCTTCCATGCATTCCTACTCAAGTAATGATGAACTAGATAGTGATGATGAAGATATGTTAATGGGATTAGACAGAAAAACTGCTGCTAAAATGAAATTTTTACTTGACCAACTTGTTGAGAAGGAACAACTAATTGATCGTCAAGAGGACATGATTATCTCCCAAAAGGAGAAGTATGTCAAACTTGACAATCTTCTAGTTCTTGAAAAGGAGAAAAACAGCTCACTAGAGCTTGAGCTAGCTTCAAGCAAGAAAACTTGCTTGGAGTTAACCAACTCAAACGTTGCAATCAAGGATCAACTTGATGACCTGATCAAGGTTAACAAGATCCTTGAAGTGCAAGTTGAGTCACTGAAGCTAAGTGAATCTTCCTCCCCTTCAAGTCTACCTTCTCAACCCACTTCAACTAATCTTGTTCATATGTGCAAATGTAGTAAAATCAACACCAGTTTGAAGGAAAAGTCTACCTCCACAAAGGATAAAAATCCTACCCAATGTGGAATATTTGACAAGGAGAGGATCAACTATGCACGTAGTGCATACTTGGTCCAAAGACCTCCAAATGTCAAGTATGGCATTGGTTACTCTTATGATGGAAAGCAAAATGCTGGAAGTCATAAGAATAACAAGGGAAAGATTACCTTTGTGAAGGGAGGACCCTCACAATCTGGTAACTCGAAAGCTAAAAACCTGAACTCTCATGAACACCGGACTAGTCCGGTTGTGATCCGGACAAGTCCGGTCATACGAACAAGTCCGATCACCCAGACTAGTCCGATCAACGAACAACAACAACTTTTGTTCAAAACCTTTGATGCCTCTTATGTATTAATGAGAAACAATCTTGGTAAAGTTTATGCTTATTATGCTGGGCCACGCCATGGGAACACAAAATCCCATGTGTGGGTTCCCAAATGTATTGTAATTAACCTCCAAGGACCCAAGCAAGCTTGGGTACCTAAAACCAAGACATAACTTGTTTCTGCAGGCCTACTCCTCCTGTGGATCCAAATGGGTGCTAGACAGTGGATGCACCAACCACATGACCGGAGAAAGGAGGATGTTCGTGGAATATGAAGAAAACGAGGACCCAAACGAAGGCATCTACTTTGGAGATAATAGTCAAGGAAGGGTCCTCGGTACCGGTAAAATAGCATTATCCTCTGAACACACTCTTTCTCATGTTTTACATGTTGAATCTTTAGATTATAATCTGCTGTCCATATCTCAATTATGTGACAAAGGTTATAATTGCCTGTTCACTAACGAGGGTGTGACCGTCTCAAGGAGGAGTGATGGTTCCATTGCATTCAAGGGTATGTTGAAGGGAAAGCTTTACCTTGTTGACTTCAACAAGGATAAAGCCGAACTCGACACATGCTTGATTGCAAAAACCAACATGGGCTGGCTGTGGCATAGACGGCTAGCACATGTTGGTATGAGGAATCTTCAAAAACTCCTCAAGGGCGATCACATCCGAGGTTTGAAAGATGTTGTTTTTGAGAAAGACAGGCCTTGTAGCGCGTGCCAAGCCGGGAAGCAAGTTGGAGCACATCATCCCGCAAAGAACATCATGACTATGACAAGATTGCTCGAACTACTTCATATGGACTTGTTTGGTCCAATTTCTTACATAAGTATCAGCGGTAATAAATACGGTTTAGTCATTATTGATGATTTTTCCCGCTTCACTTGGGTGTTCTTTTTGCATGACAAGTCAGAAACACAAGGGACACTCAAGAAATTCTTCAAGAGAGCGCAAAACGAGTTCTCACTATCGATCAAGAGTATTCGGAGCGACAACGACACGGAATTCAAGAACATACAAGTGGAGGAGTACCTTGATGAGGAGGGAATGAAGCACGAATTTTCAACACCATACTCTCCACAACAAAACGGAGTTGCCGAAAGGAAGAACCGAACGCTCATAGAGATGGCAAGAACAATGCTCGATGAATACAAGATTTCGGATCGATTTTGGGTGGAAGCAATTAACACCGCTTGCCACACCGCAAATCGACTCTACCTTCATCGACTACTCAAGAAGACTCCTTATGAGCTACTCACCGGTAACAAACCAAACATTTCATATTTTAGAGTTTTCGGTTCTCCATGTTATATTTTGAACAAGAAGCCCAGAACTTCAAAGTTCGCTTCGAAGTCCGATGAAGGTTTCTTGCTTGGTTATGATTCGAACACTTACGCCTATCGTGTTTTCAACAAGGCCTCCAGACTTGTTGAAGTGGCATGTGACGTAGTGTTCGATGAAACTAATGGCTCCCAAAAGGAGCAAGTTGATCAATGTGAATTAGGTAAAGAAGAAGCTCCTTATCAAGCATTGAAGAGAATGGCTCTAGGCGAAGTTCGACCACAAGAGTCATCGTCACAAATACAAGAGGAAAGTGAACCACGAGAGGAGATCAACAATCAAGGGGGAGCTTCTATACAAGATCAATCACAAGAATATGAAGATGATCAACAAATCAACGAGGGCAACCACTCAGGGGGAGAAGAAAATGATCACCAACACACAACTCTCCAAGTGCCACACCCAAGAGTACACCAATGCATTCAAAGGGATCACCCAATCGACAACATCATCGGTGAAATCCAAAAGGGAGTAACCACTAGATCTCGTATAGCTAATTTTTGTGAGCATTACTCGTTTGTCTCCTTTTTGGAACCACGCAGGACTGAGGATGCATTGAAGGATCCGGACTGGGTGGTGGCAATGCAAGAAGAGTTGAACAACTTCAAGAGAAACGAGGTTTGGGAACTTGTGGCAAGACCCAATGCAAATATAGTGGGCACCAAGTGGGTCTTCCGCAACAAGCAAGACGAACACGGAGTGGTGACAAGAAACAAGGCACGACTTGTGGCCAAAGGTTACTCACAAGTCGAAGGTTTGGATTTCGATGAGACTTTTGCTCTAGTAGCTAGACTTGAATCAATTAGAATATTACTTGCATATGCTACTCACCATGATTTCAAGCTGTATCAAATGGACGTAAAAAGTGCCTTCCTCAACGGACCGATCAAGGAAGAGGTGTGCGTGGAGCAACCACCCGGGTTTGAAGACGAAGAGTTCCCCAACCACGTATATAAACTACGTAAGGCTCTCTATGGCCTCAAACAAGCTCCTAGAGCTTGGTATGAGTGTCTTAGAGATTTCTTAATTGATAATGGTTTTCAAATTGGCAAAGTAGATTATACATTATTTCCTGGTGACCACGGACTAGTCCGTGGTTACCCGGACTAGTCCGTGGTTACCCGGACTGGTCCGCCAATGCAGACTAGTCCGCAGAGTGCCGGTAAGGCCGGACTAGTCCGATATACCACAGACTAGTCCGATATAGGTCTCTGGATGACTTCGGACTAGTCCGGTCATGTCCGGACTTGTCCGATTTTTCGTGTCCATAACCCTAGCCGCCACCAAACCCTAATCTCCTCATCCCCAGTTTTGCTCACGCCTCCTCTCTCTTGCGCTCGAGCTCCCAAGGCGATTTTCTCCTCCCTCCGTCGAAAAAGTCCACATTTGGGCGGATATCGAGCTTGACCTCTTGGGGATTGAAGCTATCGGACTAGTCCGACCTCCAACCCCCAACACTTCGAGCCTCCATCGATTTCTTCGGTAAATTTCTTCAAAACCCTAGAAATCTTGTTTTTCTCCATTGTTGATCGTATAGCCTAGCATCCTTCACTAGATACATGCTTATTTGATGTACTACGTGTATGCTAGACTAGATTTGCATTAGGAATCATCCCTTGACCAATCTGTTAGGTTTTTGAGGATGAACACCGGAGTAGTCTGGTCCATACACGGACAAGTCCGGTACCCCCGGACTAGTCCGTGCTTGAGCACCGAACAAGTCCGATGTTTCTGAACCTGAAACCTAATTCCTTAATTCCTTAATGCCATCCATTGCTATCTTGCCTTACCAATGCCTTGTATAACTTGTCATTATTCTTGCTCAATCATTCTCAGATCATGTCGAGCTCCGACAACGAGATCTCCGACTTTGAGGCCGAGTTGGACCACGAGGTGGCACCTCGGTCCTCGGCGGGACTTGGCAAGAAACGCCAAGAAAGACCTTCCGAGCCTACTACTTCCCCTCCCTAAGTTCGGAGGAAGGTTTGTGTCAAGAAGGCCGCCTCGAAGGCTGCTCCATCTACAAGCGGCCTTCGTCAAGCAAAAGGAAAGGGCAAGGGAGTAGCAACGGGGCCAGTTGGGCCCTTGAAGCTCCATGCTCCCAGGGAAGGGGTCCAAGACCCCAATGAAGAGAAATTCAATGGGAAAGGCAGTGATGTGGCAGCCAAGCTCAGAAGCATTGATTGCTATGCAAGGCCAAAGCAGGCAGCTGATGGAAGGTTTTGGACAAACTTCCATGCAGATTTCTACAGGCTGGTTTACCTGCCAATGAAGACTCCGGTGGTGCGCAGTCAGTGGATTGACTGGGCCTACCTAGAGAAGAAGAAGTGCTCAGCGTTTGATGAAGTTATTGCAGCAGCTGAGAGGCATGGCCTGAAGGATCTCTTTGCCTTTAGGCATAACTGGAATGATGAGGTGATTGCACAGTTCTATGCAACGTGCCACTTCTCGAGTGAAGATGAAGAGAGTGTGACTTGGATGACCCACGGATCCAAGTATAGTATCACTCAAGAGGACTTCAATAATCTGCTTCATCTGGACACCTCTGACAATGACAGGCTGATCATCCACAACATAGGGGTCATTGAGAGGCACAAAATGAAGTTCATGTATGAGCCCAAATCTAAGTATGTTCCTCCCTCCACAAAGAACATGAAGCCCTTCTTTGTGGTCATGAACAGAGTTCTTCGGAAGACCATTGCCCCCAAGGATGGGGATGCAGGGAGTGTACAGGGCTACCTCCGGACTCTAATGAGGGTCATAAGCAAGAAGAGGCAGTTTGATGTTGCAGATTACATATGGAATGACATGGTCAACATCTCAAGCACTCCCAATAGGTCCTGTGGCTATGCTCCCTACCTGATGTTTATGATTGAGAAAGTCACAGGTATTGAGTTCGTGAAGGATGTGGAGCACACTCCTCTGAGGCCTCAGAAGCCTCAGCCTGTGAGTGTCCAGGCTGCTCCCTCGCCGGCCTCAAGTCCTGAGGCACCGGCAAGAGAAGGAGATGCTGCCAGGGCTGTCCCTACCACCAGGGAAGCCCCTTAGAGAGGATCAGCTAGTGGGATCCTCAAGTACCTGACCGCCATATTCTCCTCGTGCAAGAAGACTGAAGTAAAGCTTCATAAACTCAATCAGAAGAGGAAGGAGGATATGAGATACATCAAAGCCAACGTGAAGCAACTGAGTGAAAAGCTGGAGATTAACCCCATTGGATCTCCAGTAATTTCTGAAGATTCTGATCTTGACATCACCGAGCTCGGGCCTCTGAACCCCTCCGAGCTTGCCTACTTTGGCATTGGGGGCTCGAGCAGCTCTGCTCCTCATCCTCCCTCTCCTCCTCGTCAAGCGGAAAGCGAAGTAGATGAAGACGATGACGAGAGGACCGACAGTGAAGAGTGAAGACCCTAGGACCCTCCTCTCCTTCTTTTTGGTGTCTTGATGGCAAAGGGGGAGAGATTGAGGGGAAGTCTTAGCTTTAGCTGTGGTAGGGTGCGAGGAGAGAGCTCTCTATATCTTTTATTTGTGATTGTAATAGTTTAACTCTGTTTTCCTATTAAATTTGGTCCTGTGATGAATTGCTCAATTTATTTGCGAGTATGTGATGAAAACTGCATTTTTGCTCCTGGAATGTCATATGCACTTTGTATCGGTTGATTAATGTAAATTCTGTCATTCTCAATGTATTCATGCACTTAGTATGCATCCCACCATAAAGAATGCACATATGAATAATCTCTTGTTGCTTGATGTATTTTAGAGTCATATGTGCATACTTTATGAAAATCTCAAATTTTTGCCTTATTTTGTGAAATCTCAATTGGTTGTCATCAATCACCAAAAAGGGGGAGATTGAAAGTGCATCTAGGACTCCCTTGTGGGTTTTGGATGATTTATGACAAGCAATTGGGATCCTAATCCTTTTGTTGAGATGAATGCAAGCAAATGATGAAAAATGAGCTAAATGCCAAAAAGAAGGGAAATGAGAAGCAAAGTAAATGTGAGCTCAAGAAGAAGAAAATAGTAGTTTATTATGTATGGAGTGTGTTAAGGAAACACATCCAAGAGCTCAATCACTTTCAAGCACACACACACAATGCACAAAGTTATACAGGAACGGACTAGTCCGAAAATAGTCGGACTAGTTCGATCTCACATTCTGCACTAGATCGGACAAGTCCGATCCCCACCAGACTAGTCCGATATCTTTCTGATTCACTTTGGACTAGTCCTCCCCAATGCGGACTAGTCCTCAACACAATGCACAATTCACACAAAATCGGACAAGTCCGTTGTAATCCGGACTAGTCCGATATTCATTCTGATCCATTTCGGACAAGTCCGGTGTCTACACGGACTAGTCCGATATACACACTGATCTAAATCGGACAAGTCCTCCAAGTGCGGACTTGTCATTCTAAACACATAGGGTTTCATGTGTCCGTACAAGTCCGATAGCAATCGGACTAGTCCGAAGATTTCCAGTATCGAAATCGGACAAGTCTGTTTTCAAACGGACTAGTCCGATATTCCTGGACACTTAGGGTTTGCTACACACAGCACACCGGACTAGTCCGGTGACCACCACGGACTAGACCAATCTTTCTAAACCCTAACGGTCACTTTTAGAAACCCCATATAAATAGAGGTGCACGGCCCACTTTCACAATCTCTCGAACCCTAGCGCTGTCACACCTCCCAAGAGACTCAAAAACCACCTCTCTCCACGAAATTAAGTGCAAAATCGATCAATCTATTGAAGATCACTTCTAGATCATTGGAGAGACACTTGGCACACATCATTGAGCTCTTGGTTTGATTCTCTAACACACTCTTGCGTTTCAATTTGTAATTTTCGAGTGTGTTATTGGCGGATTTGTAAGTTGTAATCAAGGGAGCTCTCAACGTGTGAGAACGCCCCTTCAACTTGGTTATTTACCCCTTTGTGATTAGTAGAAGAGGATTGGCATTTGTGGCGATCCGACGAGGGAAGGGTTGGAGAAGACCCGGTCCTTTTGCGGGCTCCTCAACGTGGATGTAGGTTGCCTTCGTGGTAGCCGAACCACGGGATAAATTTTGTGTCTTGTCCTTTTGTGTTCATCTTAATTGATCAAATTAATCTAGGGTTTGATTCATTTTGTTCAATTTGAGTTAATTTGTTAAACAAGAGCCTTAATTGTTATAGAAGTTGACATACAACTATTAAACTATCATCTAAGTCTATATTTCCGCTGCCTACATTAATGAATCAATCAAATTGACTGAACTTGATCAACTTAGCCCGTGAAAAACGGACTAGTCCGCACTTTACCGGACTAGTCCGATATCTCTGGTATTGACTGTGTTGTTGAGTGCTACAGGAACCTAGAAAAATTCAAGAAGGCCTATTCACCCCCCTCTAGGCCTACATTCAAATATCAAATTTTTTCCACTGCGTTGCATCACCAGGGTGTCGAATATGTTTTTCATTCTTCTTGCGTTGCTCGGAATGCCAACGCATAAGTTCAGCCTCCCTAGGGTTTGAGAACAAACGCTTTAAGCGATCAATTACCGGATGGTACCACATCACCAAGGCAGGAATTTTTCTCTTATACTTCCCGTCTGCATCGCCAGAAGTATCGTCATCGTCACCTTCAGGATCAATAATAAACTTCTTATTCTTCTGAAACTTTTTCATATTGGTAACATACTGGTGATTGTAGTCCTTCTTATATCCACTGACACCACAAATGGGGCATCTACTTGCGAGCTCATGCTCTTTGCGACACATAATACAATGATTCACACAAGCGTGTATTTTTGTCGCACCTAGTACCATCGGGCAAAGAAGTTTCTTCGCTTTATAAGTGCTTCTGGGCAGTTTATTTGGATTTTGAAGAATTTCTGCCATAAGATTCAAAATATCAGAGAAAATACAATCGAACAATCCGTGCGTAGCTTTCAACTTTAGTAGTTATAAGACTGCATGCAATGTAGTAAACTCTTTATCACAATCGTTTGATTCATCATATAAAAGCTCCTTCGCTGCATTCTGCAATGTCTCTATTTTATATAAACCTTTGCTTGCTCCCATAGAAGTCAATATATATGGTTCAATGTGACGCAACATCTCCTCACAATCAAACTAATCATCATCATCACCATCTTGATTGTCACTACCATCATCGATATGAACATTATCATCATCTGAACCTCACTCATCATCTTTATCCACATCATGTCTATCTAACTCACCATGCTCTGTCCATATTGTGTAGTTTTTTTTGAAACCTCTTTTCACTAAATGAGATTGGATTACTATATATCCGTCCAAGCAATCTTATTTTCACACTCGATACATAGACATAATATGTCATCTATCTTTTGCAACTTTGCATGTCTCTTGGATGCTTTAATAAAATTTGCAACATTATGAATGTACATAGGATTGGGTCTTGGCATGTTATACATCCATGTTCGACGATCCATGCTTCAATAATAGAATTTTTGTCAGATTTAGAAAATTTGTTCACAAATATTCCCTAAAGGTCTTCTATAAAATGAATTTACAGAGACATAACAAGACTGTATCCTATGAGTGAATACTAGTATAATGTAGGTCCGTTCATTAGGGCGACTAATCGACCCCAGCCGATGGCTAATCGATGTCTGGTCGTCCTCAAGGTTTTTACAGTAATACCATGTCGATATAGAGTTGTAAAGAGAGGTGGCACGTAGGAGAGCGGCAACAACATCAAATAAGACTCTAAGATCGGCGACGAACAGAAAGCGTGGCGGACGGGAGGCGGCGACATCGAGCGGAGTCTAGAGGAGATGGGCGACGTCTTGAGGCGGACGAAGTCAAAGGCGTCGGGCGCAGCAAGCGGGGGTGAAGGATTGAATTCATGGGGCAAACAGGCCCAGTAGCATGGGCTAGGTTTGGGTGGGATCCGGTCTGTTATATCTTGACGTCGGATCCCATACAATGATGGTAACTAAATGGGTGAGTTATAAAACCATCTCCCTAGAAAGCTAACCCTAATCACTCCTTCGAAATATATGCAAGCAGGAGGTACGCACACACAAGTAACATATTGAAAAGGAAAACACATAAAACTACAATTACAAGTTCGGATAAACTTCATGCATCTTATATATATTATAATATTATCTATTAATTAAACATCATATTCATGTCACATAATAGGTACAAACTATAATAAGCTTATTACAATATAGTCCATACATCAATATCTATAAGACCAAACTAGCAGAACACACAAAAGGACACAATCCATATAGTCCATACATCAATATAGTCCTTACACATGCAAAAGGACACAATCCATATACCAGAACACCCAAAACTAGCAGCTTATCAGCTAATGAAAATATACAAAGAAAAAGTAAGGAAACTACATGTACCTTGTGGCGCGGAGCGTCAGCATGGTGAGGCGGTGATGTGGGGCTCGGTAGAGGCGTGCCTCCGCGGGGCTGGGTGGAGACGTGGCGGTGTTGGGCTGGGCGGCGGCGCGGCAGTGCGGGCTGGGCGGTGGCGCGACAGTATAGGCTGGGCGGCGGTGCGGTGCAAGGAAATTTCGGTAGCCTTGCGGCGTCGATATAAATTCTCCAGGGTTACGTTTTGACTGTGGTGAGGGGTCTTTATATAGGCGTCCGTTTTTCACAGACGGTTTTTAACTTTTTCTCAGGCAGTTGGTGCTTAATAACTGCCAGAGAAAAAGATTATCTCAGGCGGTTATTACTTACCAACCGCCTGAGATAATGCCCGAGCCTCTTCAGTTTCCTTTTCCCTTGCTTCTTTTTTATTTAGATTCCAATATAAATACTCAAACATGTATAGATTCTGCAAATTGAGTCCAAATTCGATGATTCTTTCTTCTATAATTTTCAAAAGTTAACATCTACCACCTGAACTAAATATTTTAAAACTTGTATAGCTGACATTGTAATGTTTTGATAAATATCAAATTAATTTCTACTCACATATTATTTACATTTGTGTATCTCATAAAAAAAAGATCCTTCACTGAAATTTGTTTATAGAAACATATTTGTATTATTTATACATGTATGAATTTTTTTTATTTTTTAAAGCAATCCAACATGTCAGAATTCAAATTATCCATCATTCTAACTAAATGCTCATATACATATGAGTCATTCATCAAATTATGAACACACATTGATTAAAAAAAAATTAAAAAAATATGGAAAATTTCATAGAGGTTGGTATGATGAATAGAAATGTCCATTGATAAAATAAATGAAAAAAATCATTATATTCATCAAGATAGAAAAATGAAAAATAGAAATTGTTATATGTTTTTTATGTTCTGACCAATTTTAAAGGATTTATGAAGTGAAATTTAATGGTAACCTTTACTAATCAATAATATTACAAGAAAGTGGAATTTTGCCGTTTTAAAGGTCCCAAATTTAATAAAGAATATTAATTAAGAAGAAGTAAAGATCTTCTCACGTGGTTGGTGCTTAATAACCGCCTGAGAAAAAGATTATCTCTGGCGGTTATTACTTACTAACTGTCTGAGATAACGCCCGAGTCTGTTCTTCAGTTTCCTTTTACCTTGCTTCTTTTTTATATAGATTCCAATATAAATACTCAAACATGTATATATTCTGCAAATTGAGTCCAAATTCGATGATTCTTTCTTCTACAATTATCAAAAATTAACATCTACAACCTGAAATAAATATTTTAAAACTTGTATAGCTGACATTGTAATGTTTTGGTAAATATCAAATTAATTTCTACTCACATATTATTAACATTTGTGTATCTCCTTAAAAAAGGACCCTTCACTGAAATTTGTTTGTATTAACATATTCGTATTATTTATACATGTATGAATTTTGTTATTTTTTTAAAGCATTCCAAGATGTCAAAATTCAAATTATCCATCATTCTAACTAAATGCTCATATACATATGAGGCATTAATCAAATTATGAACACACATTAATTAAAAAAAATTAAAAAAATCTGAAAAAATTCATAGGGGTTGGAATGATGAATGAAAATGTCCATTGAAAAAAAAATGAAAAAATCAATATATTCGTCAAGATAGAAAAATGAAAAATAGCAATTGTTATATGTTTTTTATGTTCTAACCAATTTCAAAGGATTTATGAAGTGAAATTTAATGGTAACCTTTACTAATCAATAATATTACAAGAAAGAGAATTTTGCCTTTTTAAAGGCCCCACATTTTATCAAGAATATTAATTAAGAAGAAGTAAAGATCTTCTATGGCGGTTGTAAAAGTTGCCTAGAGGGGGGGGTGGTGAATAGGCTAATCGACCTGAAATGACTTAATAAAACGAGATCAGTACTCAGGGGGCAGACTAGTTCAGTCCAAGGGCGGACTAGTCCGGTCCACCTGCAGGGAAAGCCTAAATAGTGTTTCTAACAAGTTTTAGTTGGATTTTCATGATGCTAAAAGTGTTAGAATGATTTAGTGAACCTTAACAAGTTATATGGCAAGTATGAAGCTAAGGACCACAATGAAACAAGAGTGATGAACAAAAATAGTAAAGCTAACCCTAGAAGCAATGTGCGATAAGTGAAAGCAAAATATCCCGAGGTTCGATCCAACACAAGGATCTACGTCCCCATTGAGGAGTCCACCAAGGACCGGGTTCAACAACCCTTCCCTCACCAAGTTTACCACACGGGCCTAACTTGGTTCTCCACTATCACAAGGGTCAATACAAGATCCGTTGGGTCTTCTCACAATATGAGGCTTCAACCACAAATATGATTACAAATCAAAAAGAGTGACTCAAGCCACAGATCACAAAGATTCAACAAGTGCAAGAGATCAAACCGAGAGCCTAGATCGGTGTTCTTCCTCTTCTTCACCTCACCAAACCCTAATCCACACAAGAATTAGTTTTAGAGGGAAGGTAGGCAAGAAGGAGGCTTTTGGAGGCTCAAAGTTTGCTGTGGCGGTGCTAGGGTTTCAATGTTCTCAAGTCTTTCTCAAATGAACCCAGGGGTACTCTATTTATAGAGGTTCCCAGGCCATACTGCTCACTTCAGTAGATGGGCGGACTAGTCCGGCCTACGTCCCGGACTAGTCTGGCCTTTGGGACCACTGACGTCCCTGACAACTGTTGCACTGCGCGGCAATCGTCACGCTACCCGCCAAACTTCAAATTCAAACGGTCACTTCAAAACGGACTAGTCCGATCCAGACCGGACTAGTCCGATCTCACACAGAACCTTTTGTTCTGTGTGAAAATGGACTAGTCTGGGGACCACGGACTAGTCCGGCCCCCAGGGCAGACTAGTCCGGCCTCCCAGACTTAGTCGCTGAAGCACCAACTTTCTCACCAATCTGGACTAGTCCGCACCCGGAGCGGACTAGTCCGATCTCAATCAAGACCTTTTGGTCCGGACTAAAACGGACAAGTCCGTGGTTTTGGGACTTAGTCCCAAAAACCACTTCATGACTACCCGAACTAGTCCGTCCCACTACGGACTAGTCCAAACTCAGTCAGACCCTTCCGTTCCGTCTAAAAACGAACTTTGCCGGCCAGGAGCGGACTAGTCTGGCCACTTGCACGGGCTAGTCCGGCCACTCCTACCAGACTTCTCCAACTCTCTTCTATCAATATGTTTTGATCTCTAAACCGCTTTGAGCTCCCAACTTGATCTCAATGCACTTTATGCACACATCCTCATACACATATGGCTAGTCTAAACCCGACACGCTAGAAACCCTAGTTTCTTCTTTTGTAGTCGACATCGCCGTTTTCATCCTTTTCCTTTTTGAGGGTTTGTGTTTCCACTTTAGTCCACACCTGTGCTTAAGATCACTGAGCTCATTAGTCACTTAATTGTCGTCATCAACCATCCAAAACCTACGGGGATCCTAGATGGACTTTTAGTCTCCCCCTTTTTGATGATTGCTGACAACACATTAAGTCTTCACATATAAGACAATAAATTTTGGTTTTCATAACGTGCGGGTGTATGATTAACTCCCCCTCAATGAATGCATCATAAAAAGAAGATTTAGGAAGTCCTTCATACACACACACACGTTATGGTGGGGTGCCTATGTGTTGTGCTCAACATTTGTGACAATACATATTAAATATGAATATGATCTAAAGATAAACATTCCTAGCATCATATTGATATTAAACATTCAAAACATAGTCTTGCACAAATTTAAACATTTAAATGACATAAATATTACAATAAGAAGTGCAACATGTCCAAGGATCCAAAATAAGGTGCTACAACCCCCTCTAACCACATCTAACTCTCCCCGTCTAACTCTTATTTAACTCTCCCCATCTACTCTCCCCCTTTGGCATCAAGACACCAAAAAGGAAAAGAAGAGGGGAACAACAAGGCCTATCAACTAGTCATCATCCTCATCACCGTCGGCCGCCTCATCATCGTGTCGCTCTCCATGGCCTCTGGGTCTTTGAAGTCCTGGTCGTCGTCGTCGTCGGTGACCCGTGTCGAGGGAGCCGGCCGAGAAGAGCTCCCGTCCTCTTGGAGCTGGCCGAGCTCGTTGTCGGTGAAGTCGGGGAACGGAGTGATATCTCCGTCGCTCTCCTACGGAGAAGACATGGGGACCTCAAGCTTGTCACACACTGCCTTGAGGTACTTCTCTTGGCGCTTGTGTGCCCGTTGATTCCGGATTTCTTGCTTCCGGCAGGAGGTGAAGATATCCTTGAAGCACTTGAAGAAAGAGCTCATTGACTGAGGCGGAGGCGGAGAAGGAGGTGCCACGGGGTGAGGTGCTGGCATCACAGGGTGAGAGGGAGGCTCCGCATTCTTTCGACGCGGAGGAGGCAGCACTGAAGGTGGCGTCTGTGGATGAAGTGGGCGATGAGTCACATCCTTGACAAAGGTCAAGCCTGACACCTTCTCCATGAGACACATGATGTATGGTGCATTCCCACATGCACGGTTAGGGGTATGCGAGATGTTGAAGATGTCGTCGAAGATGTAGTCAACTAGGTTGAACTTCTCATCACCATCAATAAGAAGCAGCAGATGCCTTAGGCTTCCTTGGATCACCCCTGCATCACCATCCTTGAGTGCTATTGTCCTCCTCATAATCCTGTTAAGGATGCTATAGAATGGCTTAATGTTGCTAGCAAGCCCGGCATCATATTGAACATGACTGGGGTACATGTAGGCCAACTCATCTCTATTTATGGCGTTGAGGTTAGAAATAATGATCTCATTATCCAAATGGGCCTCAAGTTTGAGAATCTTGGAAAACTCTGCAAAGGTGACTGAGTATTGCTCCCCATGAGTCATCCAAATGATCCGTCTATCACCTTGAGTGGTGAAGTAGATGGTAGAGTAGAACTGCAGGATGACCTGAACATTCCAGTTGTACTTGAATCCCATTATGTTCTTGAGCTCATGATGCTCAGCAGCCTCAATGATCGCATCAAAAGCAGAGTTCTTTGATGAGTACATCACTCCTATGGATATACACAACACTCCATGGAACATACAAGATGCAATCAATAGAATTCACACACAACAATTAATTTCAAAGGTGAGCTCGTTCTTATATGTTTCCTTATATATTTTTGATAATAGATTGCTACCTAATGACTTAATTGTGATTAGGATCCATAGAGAAGTTAAAGGAGTAATTGAAGGAAGATTTAGGGTCGTGAAGGACCAGAGGATACGTTCAAAGAGGATGGAAACCGACCCCAACTCAAAATTGTGTCCAACTCAGAGTCCAGGAGCAGTACACACTAAAACGGACGCCTAGGACGCATACTAACTTCGTTTTGGATGTTCTACATATTCACGGAAAGGGGAGAGGATAACCTTTCCAATGGCGCTGGTACCATGTCAAAATTCATTGGGAGTCGTCAAGAATAGTCGAAACAAAATCGAGTTCAGAATCAGTCAGGGTGTTGCGCCACCGTATTGGGACATTGGGCCTTGTATCAAGTCTAAGTCCATTATTTTCGTATCTTAGGGTTAGGTCACGACCCCAACACCCCCTTGGATGTCCTCCCATCTATATATACTCCATAGTAGCCGCCATGAACAATTGGGTTTTGCTTAGATTAATAATATTGTCGTTCTACGGTTTGTGAAACCACAACTTCGCGATTTCAGATCGTGTCTACCTTGTTCTTGCTTGTGTCCTCGGTTGCACTTGCAAGAATTAGCCTTCTTGGTGAGGTCAATCGTGTGTAGCACGGTTGATAACCAACGTAGTGGTGGTGTAGTGATTGCAGGGGCTATTCGTGTTCTACTCGAGAGCCTCGGATCATCAACGTCGAAATCTCCACATCAATCGACTTATCCATTACATTTTGGAAGATTAGGCCTAAACCTTTTTCTCATCAATTAGTATCAGATTTCCAAGTTGCCCGTTAGGTAATTTATCTATCCATTACATTAGTTTTGTTATTCATACCTAGAGTCCACAAAAAAGCCACAAAAAATTTGCAGTTTAGTAGATCTGTTCATCACTTTGTCCAAACCACCATTGAGCCATTTGCAACTTTGTTATTCAGTTTGGTTTTGGTGAGTTTGTGTCCACTGTTGAGTCATATTGCTGGTTTAGAAATTATTTTTGGTCTTAGTTTGAGTCTTGCATTGTGTGATTTATTCCTTTGAACCACGTCATCACGTCCACATTAGATTCATCTCTGTCGAGTTCGGTATTTTCATCATATCTCGCTCATACTAACTCGGAATTTGATGTTCTTGTACTTTCTGGAAATCTTACGAAGTTCTCCACGACTTTCGTATTCATAGATTTTCCAGAAAATGAAGTTATCATGGTCAAAAGTGCATTAGATATGAATCTGTTCTCCACCTAGAATTTCTGAACAGTCTGTATTTCAGGGGCAATATCTCCTACTATTCTGATCCCAAATAGGTCTTCCATATACTGAAATTAAAGAGGAGAGATAGATATATAATCTTGCTGTTGAAAGTTTTTATATTTTAAGCCTCTAAGTGTGCCTATTTGTCCTTGGACGATTGAGCAGAAAATCTGTGACAGACCCACGAGATATCTTTGATTGCTTTTTATTGTGTTCTTCTTTTGCAGCACATTCTGAAAAAAAGGAAGAAAAAGGAAAGTGCAAAACAAGATACAAAATCCGCACGGAAAAAGGAGAAAAAAATAACAAAAAACAGAAGTGCTTGCATTCTTTGTGTCATCTAGTTTTGTCTCATGTCTTGCTAGCTTGAACTACTAGAAACACATTTAGGCCAACAACTTTGACAAGTACTTTGGACACTTATTCAACTTTACTATCTAATTTTCATTGTTACTAATCCTTGCTACATATAATGTGCCATCCAAGATACACCTTACCCTTGAGAAGAATCAATACACCTTTGCAATCATCCCACACTTCATTGGGTTCTTCATACCGGCCACCGTTTGCCACCTGCAGTGTCGGTAAGAACACTTGTAAGAGCGTGGTAAGACGCTTGAGAGTGTGTGATTCCACTTCCACTTTGAAATTATCCTTTATAGTTGATAGGGATAACATATTTTTGTTGTCCTTTGTTTGCTACTAACCATGTCAGATAAAAGCAAGAATCATGCATTATATGCTGAGATGATTGACATGATGAAGACGACGATGGAGTTGCTCACTAAAAATCAAACATCAACCAAGGATTCACATGACATTCAGACCACATTTACAACACCTTCCACCAGAAGTAATTACATTCTCTCATCTCTTCCTTCTTATGATGGTTTTGGTTATGAGAAATATATTGCTTGGGAAATAGAGTTGGATAAAAATTTTGGACAATGCCATATGTGTGAAAAGAGAAAGATTAGAAATGTTGCAAGTGCATTAGTAGGTTGTGCATTAACTTGGTGGAACAATTTAAATGATTTAGAAAAACCTCGAACATGGAAGGATATGAAAATTTGTATGCGAGAAACTTTTATGAATGCATCTAATTGCAAAGATGAAGTGCATCAATTTGAGGAGAAATATTAGTTGTACCTCCTTTTGTGTCTAACGTTTTGCAGGACAATATAGAAAATAATGTAGATGATGCAAAAGAGAACGAGGCTTTCGACAACACTTGTGAAATTTTAGATGGATCAACTCATAATGCACTCGAAATCACTGCTAAAAATGGTAAGGCAAAACATTCTACAAATACATAAGGTGAAAAGTTTTTGGATGTTCTGAATTTTTCCACCAATCATGCTATTTTCAAGGAGCAACTATTAGAATCGTTTATTAATACACCATTGTCACATGTTGATTTTCCTGCTCATTGTTGCGCTAAGAAAGAGTTGTGTGTTGATAACTCTATTATACCTATGCAAAAACAAGTTAATGTACTAGATGATTGTGTTTTGGATTCACCTACTTGTGCTGAAATTCATAATTTGATCACCGCTACTGCTGAAAATGATGAGCTGAAATTTTTGTCTTCTCTAAATACTTTGGGTTATATTCAATTTGACACTCTTTATGATATAAATATTGTAGAGAGGAGAATATTTTCCCAATCTGAATTGCCTTTATTAAGTAGAAATATTTTTCATGCTATAGGAAACTATGAAGATAGTGGTGAATTTATGGTGCATAAAGTTTACATATGTTCAAATGTGCAAGCTCCTTTTGTGCTGCAACAACATGGTGAAATGAATGGATGCACTAACACTAATAATGTATTGTAAGTTTTTGTAGCATTTTTTTCTTGCAGCAAGGACAATATATAAAAGAAGAGCATTGTTTGCTGCGGTTGTGCAATATGGACAACGCTCATTCTACCCCGAAAGCAAGCCTTTTTGCTGGACATATGAGCAAGCCGAGGACGGCTTGTTATAAAGAAAGGGAGAATGATGAGATTATGCACATTATCATTGCACAAATAAACATGGCACAATGTTTATTTGTTTGAGATCCTAGCTCAAGTGAATGGTCATGCTTATTTGATGGAGAACATGGAGATGGTGCACTATATTGTCCACCACCTTGGCCTCCTCCTTTGATGCACACAAGAGGATTTGATGGTGTTGCACATATGGAATCACACATGAGAGAAGATGAACTTGAGTCGAGGACGACTCCAATTCAAGAAGGGGAGGATGATGAGGACATCACTCCTATGGATATACACAACACTCCATTGAACATACAAGATGCAATCAATAGAATTCACACACAACAATTAATTTCAGAGGTGAGCTCGTTCTTATATGTTTCCTTATATATTTTTGAGAATAGATTGCTACCTAATGTCTTAATTGTGCTTAGGATCCATAGAGAAGTTAAAGGAGTAATTGGAGGAAGATTTAGGGGCGTGGAGGACCAGAGGATACGTTCAAAGAGGATGGAAACCGACCCCAACTCAAAATTGTGTCCAACTCGGAGTCTAGGAGCAGGACACACTAAAACGGACACCCATGATGCATACGAACTCCGTTTTGGACGTTCTACATATTCACAGAAAGGGGATAGTATAGCCTTTCCAATGATGCTGGTCCCATGTCAAAATTCTTCGGGAGTCGTCGGGAATCGTTAGGGTGCTGCTCCATCGTATTGGGCCATTGGGCCTTGTATGAAGTCTAAGTCCATTATTTTCGTATCTTAGGATTAGGTCATGACCCCAAACACCCCCTTGGACGTCCTCCCACCTATATATACTCCATAGTAGCCGCCATGAACAATTGGGTTTTGCTTAGATTAATAATATCACCGTTCTATGGTTTGTGAAACCCCAACTTCGCGATTTTAGATCGTGTCTACCTTGTTCTTGCTTGTGTTCTCGGTTGCACTTGCAGGAATTAGCCTTCTTGGCGAGGTCAACCGTGTGTAGCACGGTTGACAACCAACGGAGCGGTGGTCTAGTGATTGCAAGGGTTGTTCGTGTTCTACTCGAGAGCCTCGGATCATCAACATCGAGATCTCCACATCAATCGACTTATCCATTACCTTTCGGAAGATCGGGCCTAAACCTTTTTCTCATCATGCTTCTTCTGGGCCATATAGTCCCAATCAACCCATTGAGCTTCAAGCACCAGCTTCTTCATCGTCTGGTAGACCAGACGGTAGTAGTCACAATGAAAGTCGCACCAAAACCTTGGGTCGGCGGTGCTCCTTTCATACTTGTAGACTCTTTCAGTGCGTAATTTCCATGCCTTGTCTGCTCCTTTCCCATGGAAGACGTTTGCAGCCAACTCACGATGCCGATTAGGGTTCCTTTCTGGAGTGTGAACTTCCAAGGGACCAATGGGTTTGGTCTGCCCCTTCTCCTTTATGACCACACCCTTGGCCTTCTTAGCCGGAACCTTCACGGAGGGCTTCTTTTTCTTGGGCTCGACAGGAGCTGGGGCCTTGCCCTTCTTCGGATCTCTCTCGATTCGGCGTTTGGCAACTTCTTCTTGGGCTTGCTCCTTGCCACTTTCTTTCTCTCTCATGGTCACAAGTCTCTTCCTTTTGGAGACTTGTGCTGCGGCAGCCTGAGAGTTGTTAGCCTCGCGCTCCTCTCGCTTCTTCTTGTGGAGTTCCATGCGGGACTCCTCAATGGCACGAGCCATCGCTTCATCTTCATTGTAGGCCGTAGCTGCAGCACTGGCTTGTTGTTTCTTTGCTGATTTTGCTCTCTCTTGCTGCTCGAGATACTTCTTAGCAGCCTCAACCTCTGCCCGTGCCCGTTCCTCACCAAGGCGAAGCTGCTCAGTCTCTCACTCGGGGTCAGAGGGTGGAGAAGCAGAATTGCGAGGAGCTGCCATTTCTTCTCTTTGAATCTTGACGAATCAACGAGATCGATGATGGATCGCGTTGGGAGCGATTGGGAAAAGTCTCCCACACCTCTGGGGCTTCCAATGCATGGATTGGAATCGATTTTTGGTGGAGAAAAGTGAAAATCGCCTAATGGGTGTGGAGTTGCGCACATGGGAGAGAGAAAAGCAAATGGGAGGAAGAGAAGGGGTCGGCCGCCACCTGGGGGTTTAAGTCCCCAGGGGCCGGACTAGTCCAGTGTAGGGGTCATACTAGTCCGGTCAGCAGACCATACCCATAACATACCGAATCCGGACTTGTCCGGCCATAGGGCGAACTAGTCCGGTCCTACAAGGCTGAAAACATATATATTTGAGTTTTAGCCACTATTGTTGATCCTTTTGGACATATTGCCACAACAAAACTTTATGAATATGGTCAGTAAGCAATCAACAATCAAACTATGACCATAACTCACAAAGTCAAAAGTTTTCAAATATTTTTGGAGAAAATTGAGATAGAGAAGAATTTCTCAAACACATGTGTTATTTTGAATAGGGTGTAAAGTAAACACTCAGATGTCTATGTTTCAAGCCACATTTCGAGAATCTAAGACATTGAGCTCACTCCTAAGATCACAAAACGCTTCTCATCTAGGGGCTTGGTGAATATATCGGCTAGTTGGTTCTCGGTTCTTACATGGGAAATCACTATATCCCCCTTCAAGGAATGATCTCTCAAGAAGTGATGCCTAATATCGATGTGCTTTGTCCTCGAATGCTCAACTGGATTATGGGCTATTTTGATGGCGCTCTCATTGTCACACAGGAGCGGAATATGGCACAAGTTTATACCATAATCCCTTAGAGTTTGTCGCATCCAAAGAAGTTGTGCACAACAACTTCCGGCTGCTACATACTCCACTTCGGCTGTGCAAAGAGCAATGGAGTTTTGTTTCTTGGAGGACCAAGACACTAAAGATCTACCCAAGAATTGACATGTCCCAAATGTGCTCTTTCTATCAACTTTGCACCCCGTGTAATCCGCATCAGAGTAGCCAATGAGGTTAAACTTGGATCCTTTGGGGTACCAAAGTCCTAGGCTAGGCGTGTGAACTAAATATCTAAGAATTCTCTCGATGGTGGTCAAATGACACACCTTAGGTGCAGCTTGAAAACGTGCACACATACACAAACTAAGCATAATATCGGGTCTAGATGCACAAAGATATAACAAAGAACCAATCATAGAACAATATACCTTTTGTTCCACACTTGGACCATCTTTGTTGAGGTCTAGATGTCCATTAGTTGCCATTGGAGTCTTGATGGGTTTGGCCTTGTCCATGTCAAACTTCTTTAATATGTCTTGAGTGTACTTTGTTTGACTTATGAACGTGCCTTCTTTGAGTTGCTTGACTTGGAAACCTAAAAAGAACTTCAACTCCCCCATCATGGACATCTCAAATCTCTCTGTCATCTTATAAAACTCATCACAAAACACTTTGTTAGTAGAACCAAATATGATGTCATCGACATATATTTGGCACACAAAGAGATCATCATTAAAGTTCTTTGTAACGAGAGTATAATCAGCTTTTCCTATCTTAAAACAATTTCGAATCAAAAAGTCTCTAAGGAACACATACCAAGCTCTAGGAGCTTGTTTGAGGCCATAGAAAGCCTTATGCAATTTGAAGACATGGTTTGGGAAGTCTTGGTCTTCAAAGCCCGGTGGTTGCTCCACATAGACTTCCTCCATTATTGGACCATTTAGGAACACACTGTTGGCGTCCATTTGATAAAGCTTAAAATCATGGTGAGTAGAAAAGGCAAGTAATATACGAATTGACCCTAGCCTAGCTATGGGAGCAAAGGTTTCATAAAAATCCAAACCTTCGACTTGTGAGTACCCCTTGGCCACAAGTCGTACCTTGTTCCTTGTCACCACGCCATGCTCGTCTTGCTTGTTGCGGAACACCCACTTGGTGCCCACAAAATTTGCTTGTGGACGTTTGACAAGCTCTCAAACTTTGTTCCTCTCAAAGTTGTTGAGTTCCTCTTGCATGGCCACCACCCAATCTGGGTCTCTCCATGTGTCTTCAACCTTGTGGGGCTCCAAAGAAGAGACAAAGGAGTAATGTTCACAAAAGTTAGCAACACGAGAACGAGTGGTTACCCCTTTTTTAATGTCTCCTAGGATGTTGTCAACAGGGTGATCCTGTTGAACACTTTGATGCACACGAGGATGTGGAGGTTGAACTCTTGAGTCATCATCATCCTCTTCTTCTTCTTGGTCCCCCCTAGATGTATGCTTCCCACTTGACTTTTGTCTTCTTGATCATGTTGAGGTGCCACTTTTCCATCTTCAACTTGATCACGTGGCGGATGACTTGCATCATCTTGTGGTTGGTCACATGAGTTTTGAGGTTGTTCTTGTGGACGAATATCTCCAAGTGCCATCCTCCTAAGAGCCTCTTGTGGGGAGTCTTCTTGATCTAACACACTTTGATCAACTTGCTCCACTTGGGAGCCATTAGTTTAATCAAACACCACGTCGCGTGCTACATCAACAATCTCGGAGGATTTGTTAAAGACACGGTAGGCGTGGGTGTTTGAATCATAACCAAGCAAGAAACCTTCATCGGACTTTGAAGCGAACTTCGAAGTCCTAGGCTTCCTGTTGAGAATATAGCATTTGCTCCCAAAAACACAAAAGTAAGAGACATTGAGTTTCTTACCAACTAGAAGCTCGTAGGGGGTCTTCTTGAGGAGGCAGTGAAGGTACAATCGGTTGACGGCGTGGCAAGCGGTGTTAACCGCCTCCGCCCAAAACCGGTCCGATGTCTTGTACTCGTCAAGCATCATCCTTGACATCTCAATGAGTGTCCTATTCTTCCGTTCCGCCACCCCATTTTGTTGATGGAAGTAGGGGGATGAAAATTCATGCTTGATGCCCTCCTCATCCAAGAACTCTTCCACTTGAGTGTTCTTGAACTCTGTGCCATTGTTGCTTCTAATGGCCTTGATTCTTGAGGCGAACTCATTTTGAGCTCTCCTTAAGAACCTCTTGAGGACACCGTGAGTCTCACCCTTATCATGTAATAAAAATACCCAAGTGAAACGAGAAAAATCATCAACAATAACAAGACCATATTTGTTACCCCCAATGCTAATGTAGGTTATTGGTCCGAAAAGGTCCATGTGTAGCAGTTCCAAAGGTCTTGTCATCGTCATGATGTTATTGGAGGGGTGTTGAGCTCCCACTTGCTTCCCCGCTTGGCAAGCGCTACATGGCCTATCTTTTTCAAACACAACATCTTTGAAGCCATAGATGTGCTCGCCCTTAAGAAGCTTTTGTAACTTCCTCATCCCAACATGGGCTAGCCTTCTATGCCAAAGCCATCCCATGTTGGTTTCCGCCATTAAGCGTGTGTCAAGTTGGGCTTTATCCGCGGTAAAATCCACAAGATAGAGCTTTCCTTTGAGCACACCCTTAAAGGCGATTGAGTCATCACTTCTCCTAAGGACGCTCACAACCTCATTAGTAAAAACACAGTTATAACCCTTGTCACATAGTTGTTATATGGACAATAGGTTATAATATAAAGAATCAACATGCAAAACGTGAGAAAGAGTATGTTGAGGAGAAATAGCAATTTTACCAGAGCCAAGGATTTTCCCTTGGCTATTGTCCCCAAAGAAGATCCCTTCACTTGGATCATGGTTTTCTTCATACTCCACGAACATCTTTCTCTCTACGGTCATGTGGTTGGTGCATCCACTATCGAGCACCCATTTGGATCCACCAGAGGAGTATGCCTACATAACAAGATTATGCCTTCCTTTTAGGTACCCAAACGGAGTTGGGTCCTTTGACATTAGTAGTGAGGCACTTGGGCACCCACACGCAAGGCTTGGGGCTCTTGCGGAGTGGCCCAACATACTTAGCAAAGATTTTGCCATACTCGTTCCTCATTAGAACATACGATGCATCAAGATCATGAAAGAGAGGATGCGGTTTAGTTTTAGGCATATCATTCCTAGTTTAAATGTTTTTCCCAATTTTAGTTGGGGATGTGCTTCCCTTGACAAAGACAATCAAGTCTTTGCCATACTTGGAGGTTTTAGCATTTTGCTTTCCGCCTCTAGTATAACCAATACCATCTTTGACATAGGGAGATATTGTGTTGATTCGTACATACGCCACCTTCTCTTTGTCAAAGATGCCACCCTTAGGTGCTTGTTTGTATTGAGTCAACTTAAGCTCATCCTTTAATTTAAGAATCAAGTTAGAACATTTGCAAGTGGAGATTGTTTTGGATGCAACCTTTGAGGAGGGTGAGCTTTTGGAGGAAGAGGCTACATTAGTCTTGAGGGACTCAACTTGAGTTTTAAGGATGTTGTTAAATTTTGACAAGTTGCCAAGTTCGTCCATGAGCTCAATGGTTGTCTCCTCAAGACTTGAGCATGTTTTCTTGCTTAGAGCAAGTTCATGCTCTAATGTCTTGCTCTTCTCTCTCTAAAGCTCAAGGAGCTCAATAAGCTCTTGACGTCTCTCCTTTTCATGGATAAGCATGTCCTCTTGCCTATGTATGAGCTCCTCCTTTTCAAAAATTTCATCCGAAAGTAATTTCATTCTACAAAAAGTGCTTTTACTCATATCCTTAAACATGTGTTCATTTTCACTAGCACTATCAAATTACACATGAGAGGATATGGAGGAGGATGAGCAAGAAGTAACCTTTCTCCTTCCTTCTTTTGCCATGAGGCAAGTTGACTTGTGGTCGTTGAGGTTGGGGAAAGATTGCTTCCCTTGGAGCTCCTCCCGATGGCTATTGTTGGCACCTTCTTCTCGTCTTCGAAGGAGGAATCATCGTTAGAGTCCCATTCCTTGCCCAAGTGAGCCTGACCGTAGGGCATCTTCTTCTTGAAGAACTTCTTTTCTTAAGTCTTTCCCTCCTTCTTCTTCTTGCCCTCTTCATGTGGGCAATCCACAATGAAGTGCACGTACTCGCCATAATTGTAGCAAGCCCTCTTTGTTTTGTGCTTCGCCTTTTCTTTGCCCTTGATCTCGTGGTTGTATCCTCCTTTCCTTCTCCTCATCATCCTCTTGAACTTGTTGATGAAGAGGGCCTCTTCCTCATCGGTGTCAAGACTCTCTTCATCATCTTCTTTTTGCTCTATTGAGTAGGATGTCGCTTTGAGTGCAACATCCTTCATCTTCGAGGCGGTGAACCTTTGGAGGTCGTTGTAGAAGAGCACCTCCTTCTCCATGATCTCATGGTTGATGATCCTTCCTAGGACCTCCTCCGGTGTCATTTGATCAAACCCTGGGCTTTCTCTTATCATGGAGCAAAGAGAGACGTTCCTAGGCATGAATTCCCGAATCATTCTCTTCACCACCTCGTGGTCCGTCCACTTGGAGAAGTCATAAGATCTACTCTTGTTGATGAGTAGCTTTAGGCAGTTGTACAGCTTCTAGGGAGATTCACCATCCATAAAGGCAAACCTCCCGAGCTCTCCTTCAATGAGCTCAATCTTTGCTTCCTTCACGACTCGGTTGCCTTCACGAGCCATCTTGAGGGTGTCCCAAATGTCCTTGGCCACCTCAAATCCATCTACTCGGTTGAATTCATCTCTTGGGATAGACGAGATGATCACTCCGACCGCTTGGGCATTGCGGTGAAGGAGCACGGCTTGCCCCGGAGTGATGTCTTCTTCATTCTTCGGGATATGCACCTCGGTCAACACAATTTTACATAAAGAGGGGTTGAGTGACACGAGATGGATCTTCATGTTGTGCTTCCACCTCCCGTAGTCGGTTCCATCAAATTGGGGAGGCTTTCCCAATGTGATGGAAAGGTAGTGGTTGTTGGAGACAAGGCGTTCATAGTTGTAGCCTTGTTGGTTGTAGTTGGTCGTGCCACCCGTTGTGGAGGTTGAAGTGTCAACCTTTGGAATCTTCAACTTCTCGTGAAGTTTCGCCTTGAGTTGGCGAGTCTCTTCGTCATCTGTTGATTTGTCTTGGTAGACAATCATCTCCTCTTGGGTTGCTTGGATCTCATTGGTCGAGACTTCGTCATACCCCACTCCGACCATCTTCTCTCCGAGTTGTTAGACTCTTTGGGAGAGTTCTTGCTCTGATACCAATTGAAAGTTGCCTAGAGGGGGGTGAATAGGCTAATCGACCTGAAATGACTTAATAAAACAAGATCTGTACTTAGAGGGCGTACTAGTCTGGTCCAAGGGTGGTTTAGTCCGGTCCACCTGCATGGAAAGCCTAAAGAGTATTTCTTACAAGTTTTAGTTGGATTTTCATGATGCGAAAAGTGTTAGAATGATTTAGTGAACCTTAACAAGTTATATGGCAAGTATGAAGCTAAGGATCACAACGAAATAAGAGTGATGAACAAAAATGGTAAAGCTAACCCTAGAAGCAATGTGCGATAAGTGAAAGCAAAGTACACAAGGGACACAAGTATTTTATCCCGAGGTTCGATCTCACACAAGGATATACGTCCCCGTTGAGGAGTCCATGAAGGACCGGGTTCAACAACCCTTCCCTCACCAAGTTTACACACGGGCCTAACTTACTTCTACACTATCACAAGGGTCAATACAAGATACGTTGGGGATTATCACAATCTGAGGCTCCGACCACAAATATGATTACAAATCACAAAGAATGACTCAAGCCACAGATCACAAAGATTCAACAAGTGCAAGAGATCAAACCGAGAGCCTAGAGCGGTGTTCTTCCTCTTCTTCACCTCACCAAACCCTACTCCACACAAGAATTAGTTTTAGAGGGAAGGTAGGCAAGAAGGAGGCTTTCGGAGGCTCAAAGTTTGTTGTGGCTGCGCTAGGGTTTCAAAGTTCTCAAGTCTTTCTCATATGAACCCAAGGGTCCTCTATTTATAGAGGTTCCCATCCCATACTGCTAACTTCAGCAGATGGGCGAACTAGTCTAGCCTACGGCCCAGACTAGTCCGGCCTTTGGGACCATTGACGTCCCTGACAACTGTCGCACTGCGCGGCAATCGTCATGCTACCCGCCAAACTTCAAATTCAAGCGGTCACTTCAAAATGGACTAGTCCGGTCCAGACCGGACTAGTTTGATCTCACACAAAACCTTTTGTTCCGTGTGAAAACGGACTAGTCTGGAGACCACGGACTAGTCCGGCCCCCTGCGGACTAGTCTGGCCCCCTACAGACTAGTCCGGCCTCCCAGACTTAGTTGCTGAAGCACCAACTTTCTCACCAATCCGGATTAGTCCGCACCCAAAGCGGACTAGTCCGATCTCAGTCAGGACCTTTTGGTCCGGACTAAAACAGACAAGTCCATGGTTTTGGGACTTAGTCCCGGAAACCCATTTCATGACTACCCGAACTAGTCCGTCCCACTACGGACTAGTCCGAACTCAGTCAGACCCTTCTGGTCTGGCTGAAAACAGACTTGGTTGGCCAGGAGCGGACTAGTCCGACCACCTGCACGGACTAGTCCGGCCACTCCTGCCAGACTTCTCCAACTCTCTTCTCTCAATTGGTTTTGATCTCTAAACCGCTTTGAGCTCCCAACTTGATCTCAATGCACTTTACGCACACATCCTCATACACATATGGCTAGTCTAAACTCGACACGCTAGAAACCCTAGTTTCTTCTTTTCGAGTCAACGTCGCCGTTTTCATCCTTTTCCTTTTTGAGGGTTTGTGTTTCCACTTGAGTCCACACCTGTGCTTAAGATCACTGAGCTCATTAGTCACTTAATTGTCGTCATCAATCATCCAAAACCCACGGGGATCCTAGATGCACTTTCAGGTTGGTACTTAATAACCGCCTGAGAAGATGTTTATCTCAGGCGGGTTTTACTTACCAACTGCCTGACATAATTGAACCTTCATAGGCGGTTTGTAAGTAAAACCCACCTGAGATAACCATCTTCTTAGGTGGTCAATACTTAAAATCCGCCTGAGAAAATAGGCGTCTATATATACCCCTCGGGCTGCGTTGGAAAAACCTAACCCGGGCGAAACACTTAGACGCTGTTAGGCTGCCAAAATTTCGTTTGCTGCCATGTGTTCGCCGCTATCATCGCCGAGCTTCGCTGTCGCCGCCGAGCTTCGCCGTTGTCCGTTTGCTTCACCCTCATCACTTCCAGGTACGCCGAGTGAAGCCATTGCCGTCGCCACTGAGCTTCACGGTAAACCCTAAACCCTTCGACCTTCCCTCCTCCGTCCCCGTGCCGCCTCCCTCCTGGCCCTCGCCGCTGGCCGAGTCAAATGGTGCCTTGCATAGATTTCCTTGGTTAGGGTTTGGTAATTCGAAAAGGGTAGCATCCTTGGTTAGCCTTCTGTGGAAAAAAGGGTATGCATACTTTTTGGAAAGCTCTTGAAGTATTCTGTAAGTTTTGTATTGACCTTCAAGCAAATAGACTGTTGTAAGGTGATGAAAATATTCTCTAACAAAATCAGCCGCTGTTCTGAAACAGTATGAACAAGCATCTGAATTTTTTGCCATAATTATCTGTAGAAAGCTCTTCTAGTCTATTGTGATATATTTTTTGAAAGGGGAAGAGCTATTCTACAACTTTTCTATTCATTGTTACCACAAATTCGGTTTAGAACTAATTAGAAACTGGAGTTGAAGTTAGTACCTGTGTACAGTGCTATCTGAAACAGCCAGAAAATTTCTGAACTTTGAACAGCCATAATTATTAAATTAGAAAAGCAACCTATGCATATCTATACATTTCTGGAAAGCTTAAAGAGTCCTCTATCCATTTCCTATTCAACTCTAAGGCTAAAACACGAAATAACTAGATCTAAATTGAAGTACCGTTTAAAGTGTCGTAACAGGCCAGAATCTGGACAGTTATGTATTCAGTTGCTGTTTGGATCGTAATTTCTAGCAGGCTCATCAAAAGACTTCATAATTTACATTTACGGAATACTGAGGATGTGTGTAACAAGTTTTCAATATATTGTTTCTGCAAATATCAATGTTATCTATTTGAAAATTGTGGACAAAGTCAGCAACATACAAAGGAAGCTCTGGCAAATTTCAGTTAAAAATCTGGGAACTTGGTGGTAACATGAGTGGATAATAGCATCTGTACTAAAAATAGAGTGTAGCCGCCCCGCACTTCATCTCACAGGGTTGTGCTGCTTCGAGATCGGTGTCACTATCCTTTTGCCAAACAAAGCAATGTGCTCGCATACGGCTGTTGAACATCGCTTGTGCCCAGAACAAAGATACAAGTAACTGCCTATTTAGAATGAGAAGATAAAATTGCCATTACTAGTTAGCAACTTTAACATGCTTGTCACCCTCACAATGTATAGGGACCTTTTGGTTAGTCACCTTAACCCTAGAATGCCTTATCAAATCCTAGAACGCTTCCATCTTTTTCTTCATGCAACACTTCATGTAAAGTTAATATGTCATTTATTATATTTTGTCTTATTAGTTCTAGCATGGAAAGCCCTAAGAAGACTGGTGCTGGTAGTAACAATAAAGAAGACAATGTGGAGTTTACTGACTCTAGCAGTTCAGGCTCTTTTCGCAGTCCATCGGATCCTTTTCCTAATATAAAAATTAAAAAGACTTCAGAGGATCTCGACCCAGAATATGATCCTACCGACGAGGTATGGATCATGAATCTTAACTTCAACAGTTCAAGTTAACGTTGGTTGTCAAGTATACGAAGTCTTATAATTCTTTTCTACCTAGATTAACCGCAAAGACAATGAGGTGACTTCAGCTCCTAAAACCGCAGAAGGTTATCCAATGGATGAATCCTCAGCTTCACTCAAGCGGAACCGAGGGCAACGAGGTCCCAATAAGGGTCCATTGGGCCGCATCATGTACATAACAAGGGTCGGTACAGGTGGGCTTCCCCAAGAACCACTGGATTCAGTTACCAAGTACAGTAATGCATGCGGTTTTCTTGTTAGGGAGATCGTGCCGATCACAACCAAGAATTGGAGGAAATTACCCGAGGAGACCAAGAATGAGTTATGGGAAAGGATAAAGAAACAATCCAAGTTCCTGAAAGGCACGAAAGAAGCTATTAAGAAAGCAACATTGGTCTCTTGCGGCAAGAAGTTTCGTAGCTACAAGAGTGAAATGAATGCTTATGTTAAGGCCGATAAGGTCCCTAGCCCAAGGAAGATGGGAAAATCACACAAGCTTAGTGTCAAGAGTTTGTTCGTCAAAAGACCACACCTGATGCTAAAGCTCTAAGTGCAACTAGGTCAGAGCTTGCAAAAAAGAACAAATACCATCATCGCTTGGGGTCTGCCGGATATGCCCCCAAAGTCCAGAAATGGAATAAGATATTAGACGAAATTACCAGTAAGGGCAATCCTCACCCATTAGAAGGCTGCGATGAGAGAACTCAACAGTGGGTCTTCGCTCGGTCAGGTTTGACCAGCGAGGGCAAACTTGAAAAGCCCGACTCTGTGAATGAAGTAGAGGAGAAAAGGAAAGAAGTAATTGAAAAGCAATAGAAGGGTCTCTTCAAGACGAAGAGGGATAATGACCAACTTACCGCTATCTTAGGAAACCCTGAACACAGCAGACGGGTTCGAGCAGTCTCTTCTAAAATGTCTTGGCTAGATGGTTTCCCTAAAGATAAAGAAACATATAGAAGACATGAGAAGTTTAAGAAAACACTTGATGAAACGATTGCTCAAAAGGTCCAAGAAAATATACAAGAAATAATGGAACAACTTAGACAATCGAGACAATTAGTGGCACCAAGTACAGTGATGGATCTGGTGCCAAAGGAGCAATTAGTATCTCCAACTGCCTACCCTAGCAGCGTTGGTTCTGTGCCAGGCTCAGGGTCAACCCATAAGTTCCATGTGGAAGATATTGCTAACAACAAATCTTGTCGTCTTCTTGTCCCGATCGGCAAAGCAGGGAACAAAACCAAATAGGTTGCCACTGCTATGGCAAAGATTGATCATGACTTCAACGAGAATCCACTTCTATTGTATTATGCTATGGTGCAAGTTCTTCAGATCATTGATAATGATTATGAAGATTATGAAATAGACCACATCACACCTAAGGGGATCGCGACTCTGGGGCAGGCTGTTAATCAATTAATCCTTTGGCACCGACGCGATATCGTGTCGGACGATGAGCCTATTTCTGGCCCCGTCACATCTCAAAATACTGCAACCCCATCTTCTAAGGCGAAAGTCTAGGAAGATCCACTCCCATTCCAGGAAGATCCACTCCACCTATGTCTCAGCAAGGATGATAGTAACCTTGCTAGTAAAGATATCCAAGAGCAACAAGTTGGACAACAGCTTCAAGCAGTACCAGAGCAAGCTGTTGCTAGTAAAGAGCAACCAGTTGAGCAACAGCTTGAAGTAGTACTAGAGCCAGCTGCTGGGAGTAAAGAGCATAGAGTTGAACAACAGGTTCAATAACAAGCCATTGTCCAACTTCCGACGACTACTCCTCGATCATCAATGCCTATCAAAGTTAGCCCATACGAAATTAAGAAACCTTCATCAGAAGTGTCAAAGTATTTGGAAACAACGAAGGAAAATATTAGAAAATCGAGTGCATCTCGTTCTTCTCATGAGACAACATTAGAAGATATTGAGGAGTTGGAAGAAGACGGTGTCATGTATAATTGGCGGACGGCTTTAGTTAAACCAGAAGTTCCAATATACAAGGTTGAGGATGTTCCTCCTAAATTTAAGAACGGGAAGCCTTTCATGACATCCGAAAAACTTAGCAAACAACCTGTCCCGCTCAAAAGAATGCATGAGTGGTACATCCTTGCCAGCACAAAATATGAGATTTCTTGCATCACATTTGGTATTCCAAAAGAAGCATACTGGAACACTGGAGCAGATAGACGAGTCATTTTATTTGAAGAGTTGCATCCCCTTTTCCATCGGGGCATGCTCGAAATCAACCTGCTGCTCGTCTGTGCTTGTAAGTGCCTCTAATATTTTGCATTTGCTTTTCTTACTACACGCATACACATTTCATGATATTATAACAATTCTGGACTTCTTCAATAGGATGCAATACATGGATAATGAAAAGATGGAATGCAAGATAGGTATCCTTGACCCTACACGGATTGCAAAGACGCTATTCGATGTCAAGGCGGATCGAGACTCAACAAAGTTGAAGCACATTAAAAAAAAAAAGAATTTGAAATTGCAATCACAAAAATTAAGAAGGATAGAAGGACCGAAGTTGCAGCTTACATAGGACATGCGATGTTTAACTTTGTCAGAGAAGGCAAGGACCTCGTAAAGGCTCCGTACCACTTCGAGTAAGTTCGACACATGACATTGAAATAGCTATTATTGGTAATTGTTAACACGTGTGTTTGTATGTTTTCAGTGATCACTACATAATGATCTTCATCAAGCCATCATAGGGAATGGCAGCAGTCTTGGACTCGGCCGATTACCCACCAGATCGTTACAAAGAGTTCCTTTCAATTTTAAAATTGTATATTTATTCAATAATTTTAATTTACACACATTTAGAATGTTTTGACAAGTTTTATATGACATTTCTTGTATTACAGCGCTTGGCGGTTTTATGCGGAACAGCTTGGCGGTCAGAGACCTCCTAATACAAATACATTGGACATTAAAACGTATTATGCTTGTCCGTAGCAGCCTGCTGGGAGTGTCTTATGCGAGTATTATGTATGCGAGCATCTTCGGACCGCCAGTGAATATAGAGTGAATCGTGAGGATGTAAGTTATCCTTAATGTCGATATCTTATTTTCTTACTTTTGAGTTTCATTTTCATTGTAACTAGCATAGTTTAATACTTATATTCTCTACTGTTCAATATTACCAGAATTTTTATCATATTTTGATTCCAAGTTCAAAATTCAAATGCCCGTAGTACAACTGCTCCAAAAATACCAAATAAATTCCTGTATACTCTCACTTTGATCTATACTTTGAGATTGTTCAAACTAACACATTCTAAACCTTGTTATGTGTTTCATTGCAGCACACGAAGAACGTGAATGAAGAATGGCCGATTTGTAGAAGTATTCCTGGTGGAGGAGCCGACAAAATTGCTGTTGAACTCTGTCAATTCATTTGTCGCGAAATTTTGCACCAAAGAGGGCAGTTCTTTGATGAGAATTGTGCAATAGCCGATGTGCTAGAACTTTGCGACTATGCCAATAGAAACAGTTTTTAGTGAAAACTTGTAAACAATGAGATGAATTGTATGCGTAACTTATACATATGTATATTGTTTTAGTGAAATTGACTTCCACGAGATGACTTCTGTGATGATATTGTTGACTTATGTGATGATATTGTTGACTTCTGTTCTGTGATTATATTGAATTGACCTAGAAATTAGAAATATTAGCAGCTAGTACTACATAGGTTATAACTTATCACAAGCGGTTATTTACCAACGGGTAGAACTGCCTGTGAAAAACAATTATCACAGGCAGCTAGGTATAGGTAAAGAACCATCTGTGATAACCTAATTATCACAGGTGGTTACTATTATGGTTGAAACCGGCTGCGATAAAGTGTCTTCACAGGCGTCTTCATGTAGGTCAAAATCCGCCTGTGATAACACTATTATAACAAGTAGTTATATATGCTGCACGACCCGCCTGTGATAACAAATTATCACAGGCAGTTATATATGCTGCACGACCCGCCTGTGATAACTTATCTTCACAAGCGGAAAGCCTAAGTAAAAAACCGCCTGTGATAATGTGCCTTCACAGGCGGTGTCACTTCTCCGCGTATGAATTTGTAGATTATCATAGGCTCTTCGTTTCAGGCGGTTAAAACTACGTGTGATAATAGGTTTGGAGCCGCCTGCGATAAGGCTTATTGTAGTAGTGCCCTCTCGTCGAGAATTTGAATCAGATGTTCGGAGTATGTGAGATCCAGTTGCAACTCACCGATTTCATCCGTGTGGACAGCAGCTGTGAACTTGAGACATTTCCAGAGCTGAGATACGCAGATAATGTCGTGGATACCAGCGAGATATGCCGACAATTCCAATCTATAAGCCACAGGTCCGCACTTCCCTATGATAGCAAACGGGCCAATAAACCGGGGAGCTAGCTTTCCTTCTACTCTGAACCAGTGAATTCCTTTCATCGGAGACACGCAGAGGTACACATGATCCCCGACATCAAAGTGCAGCAGTCGATGCCTCTTGTCTACATAATTCTTCTGTCGAGATTGAGCCACTCTCAAGTTCGCTTGAATGATCCAAACCTGTTCCTCGGCTTCATTGACAAGATCAATCCCAAAGGTCACTCTTTCACCGGACTCGCACCAATTCAGGGGAGGGCTTCATATGGTGCCATCTTGATACTCGCTTCATAACCATTGTTGTACGAGAATTCCGCCAACGGCAAATGATTGTCCCAATTTTTGCCGTGGTGGATGGCACACGCTCGCAACATATCCTCAAGTACTTGATTCACCCGCTCAGTTTGTCCATCGATCTACGGGTGATAGGCGGAGCTTCTAATCAGTTTAGTACCCAACGAGGCATGCAGCTGCCCCTAGAAATGAGCAACGAACAGCGAGCCTCAATCTGAAATAATCGTGCAAGGAATGCCGTGTAGGCAAACGATTCTTGATATGTACAACTCCGCATATTTCTTGGCATTGAATCTGACATTTACCGGAATGAAATGCACTGATTTGGTTAGTCGATCGACTATCACCCAAATTGAATTATGCTTCCGGAATGTGAGTGGGAATCCGACGATAAAATCCATACTCACATCCCCCCAGTTCCATGCCGGAATATTCAGTGGATAACAAGTGGGTCCCACCTCATCCTCATCCTTGCCCCAACAACTCTACCACCTAATTCATTTTAAATTTGCTAGATATTTGTGGGATGTCTGGATCAATCATATAGAATTTGATTTTCAAATCCCGAAGTTGATTTGACAAAGTTTAATTTAAATTCAAACTTGAATTTGAATTTGAGTTGAATTCAATGTAGCCATTGAATTAAATAGCAAACTTGCTTAAAAAATTACGAAAGTTTGCAGGGAGGCTAATTGAAATATTTGGATCCATTGGTCAACTCAAATCTTCATGTTAAATTCATTTGAACAGTAGCTAAGCTTATTTTTTTGAATTCCCTCATTTTGAGTTTGTATTTATTTGTTTTTCTCATTTTTTTATTGCTTTTTATTATTCAAAATTTTTTATCCTTACTAAACTTTGAATTATTGAAATTTGGGCTCTTACATTCCTCCCCCCTTAAAAGAATCTCGTCCCGAGATAACAATGAAGAGACAAAAGTAGGAGAGAAATTACCGGATATGAGACGATAAGAAATCCAGATAGTTGGAGTGGAGATATTCTTCGGATTCCCATGTCGCTTCTTCAACAGTATGGTTGCTCCATAACACTTTATAGAACCACAGTGTGCGGTTCTGCGTTGTCCGAGCCTTCTCGTCAAGAATTTGAATCCGATGTTCGGAGTATGTGAGATCCGGTTGCAATTCACCGATTTCATCCGTGTGGACAGCAGCTGTTAACTTGAGACATTTCCGGAGCTGAAATACGTTGAAAATGTCGTGGATACCAGCGAGAGATGCCAGCAAATCCAATCTATAAGCCGCAGGTCTGCACTTCCCTGTGATAGCAAACGGGCCAATAAACCAGGGAGCTAGCTTTCCTTTTACTCTGAACCGGTGAATTCCTTTCATCGGAGACACGCGGAGGTACACGTGATCCCTGACATCAAAGTGCAGCGGTCGACGCCGCTTGTCTACATAATTCTTCTGTCGAGATTGAGCCGCTCTAAAGTTCGCTTGAATGATCTGAACTTGTTCCTCGGCTTCATTGACAAGATCAATCCCGAAGGTCACTCTTTCGCCGGACTCGCACCAATTCAGCGGAGGGCTTCATATGGTGCCATCTTGATACCCGCTTGATAACCATTGTTGTACGAGAATTACGCCAATGGCAAATGATTTTCCCAATATTTACCGTGGTGGATGGCACACGCTCGCAACATGTCCTCAAGTACTTGATTCACCCGCTCAGTTTGTCCATCGGTCTGCGGGTGATAGGCGGAGCTTCTAATCAGTTTAGTACCCAATGAGGCATGCAGCTGCTCCCAGAAATGAGCAACGAACATTGAGCCTCAATCTGAAATAATCGTGCGAGGAATGCCGTGTATGCACACGATTCTTGATATGTACAACTCCGCATATTTCTTGGCATTGAATCTGACATTTACTGGAATGAAATGCGCTGATTTGGTTAGTCAATCGACTATCACCCAAATCAAATTATGCTTCCGGAATGTGAGTGGCAATCCGATGATAAAATCCATACTCACATCCTCTCAGTTCCATGCCGGAATATTCAGTGGTTGCAGCTGTCCCGCTTTCTTCATATGGCCGGCCTTCACTCGCCGACACGTATCACACTCGGATACGTACTTAGCAATCCCACGTTTCATCCGTGTCCACCAAAACTTAGTCTTCAAGTATTGATACATTTTATTACTGCCCAGATGAGTGGAATATTTGGACAAATGAGCTTCGTCCAAAATTTTCTTTCGAAGTTCCATGTCACGGGGCAGTACAATCCGATTCTTGAACCATAGAGCACCCTGCTCATCTTTTCTAAAGCACTTCATGTCACTGCTGTCCATTCTCTTGAGTATGTGAGACATACCCTTGTCTTTCTTTTGAGCTTCAATAATATCATCTCGGATTATCGGAGTGAGAGCAGTATTGTATAAAACTCCATATGGAACCAAGTATAAACTCGGTTCATCCTCTTCCATAGGTGTGATGGTCAAGTTATTGACATGAGATTTGCGGCTAAGCGCATCGGCAACCACATTAGCTTTGTCGGGATGATAACGAATCTCAATCTCATAATCCTTGATCAACTCTAGCCACCTTCGTTGCCTCATGTTCAGTTCCTTCTGAGTGAAGATATATTTCAAACTTTTGTGGTCGGTGTAGAGATGAACCAAATTCCCAAGCAATTAATGTCTCCACATTTTTAGAGCAAGCACCACGGCAGCAAGCTCCAAGTCGTGAGTCGGGTAATGCTGTTCATGATTGTGGAGCTGCCGTGATCCATATGCGACCACACGTCCTTCTTGCATAAGAACACAGCCAAGACCAATGCCGGATGCATCACAATAAACGTCAAACGGTTTCGTCGTATCCGGTTGAGCTAAAACTGGGGCTGTTGTGAGATGCTTCACCAATGTTTGAAATGCCCTCTCACATGCTTCACTGCAAATATATTTGGTACCTTTCTTCAAAAATTCTGTCATTGGTTTCGCAATTTTCGAGAAGCTCAGGATGAACCTCCAATAATATCCGGCTAAACCAAGGAAGCTTCATACTTCATGCACAGACTTTGGAGATTGTCATTTCACCACTTGAACAATTTTACTTGGGTCCACAGAAATGCCCTCAGCTGAAATAATGTGTCCCAAGAATGGCAGTTGACTGATCCAAAATTCACACTTGCCGAATTTTGCATAGAGTTTATGGTCTCGCAATCGTTGGAGTACGATATGCAAGTGTTCGGAGTGTTCTTCCTCCGATTTGGAATAAACCAAAATGTCATTGATGAAGACCACGGTGAACTTGTTCAACTCCGGCATGAACACTGAGTTCATAAGGTACATAAAGTGGGTTGGAGCATTGGTGAGATCAAATGACATGATGAGATATTCATATAGTCCATATCGCGTTGAGAATGCCGTCTTTGGTATATCTCCCGTCCGAATTTTGATTTTATGATATCCGGACCGAAGATCCATCTTGGAAAATACCTTAGCACCCACTAATTGATCAAACATAATGTCGATGCGAGGTAGTGGATACTTGTTCTTGATAGTCGCGGCATTTAGCGGACGATAGTCCACACATAACCAAAATGTTCCATCCTTCTTCTTAACGAACAGCGCGGAGCAGCCCCAAGGTGAGGAGCTTGGGTGAATAAATCCTTTGTCCAGCAGGTCCTTGAGATGTTCTTTTAATTCAGCTAGCTCATTGGGCGCCATTCGATAAGGTATTCGAGAGATCGGTGTGATTCCTGGTGCAAGTTCGATCTAGTCACATTTGGGCGGCATGCTCGATAGATCATCGGGAAACACATCGGGGTATTCACGGACCACTGGAATGTCTTCCAACTTCATGGATTCAGAGTGGTACGCTGCTGCAATTTCTTGAACGGGTCGATCAAGAATGAGAGTATGTGGACTATGTAGTGGAGAATCCAAATGAACGGTTCGAGGAACGATGTCCAAAACAGCACCGTCGTGATGTAACCACGACATACCTAATACGACATCATTCTTTTGGCCATCTATGATTATGAGAGTGGTTGGATATATTTTCCCACCCATGCACAGTGGTGCTTTAGGAATCATACTATGAGCCAATATTTTCCCACCCGGGGAACAAATCATGTATGGATATTTAGTAGGAAATATTTGTAGTTGGTGCTTTACAACATATGAACTACTAATGAAATTGTGGGTGGCTCCAGAATCAAAAAGTATGATAATGGGGTGATCTATGAGAGTAAACGTACCCGCGAGTACGGGTTCGCCTTCCGGTACGTCCTCAATGGCGATGTGGTGGACGTTGCCGGGTTTGGGATTTAGTTTCCTTGGCTGGTTGCGGGGTTGATTAGCACCCTGATATGATGCTTGTCCGCTGCCTTGCTTGTCCGGACAGTTGTAGGAGAGATGTCCGACACGTCCACAGTTGTAGCACGTGTATTGTGTTGGACCACCATAGACCGGAGGACGGAAACCCGGTGCATGCTGCTGCTATGGTGGTGCACAATGTATCATACTCTGTTGCTGCTGATGTGGCAGGGGTGGTCGGAAGCTTGGTGCGTTGAATGGGCGGCCATGGAACATTGGCGGTCGTGCCGGTGGCTGCCACCTTTGACCGGACGGTGATCGGTACACCATACGGTACTTTTGTGGAGCTCCACCGCTGCTGCTCTGTGGAGCACTCCTCTTCTTCTCCGTTACCAACTCGCGTGTTGCGTTCTCTTGTACAATCGCCGCGTTGACAAAATCATTGAACATGCCGCGATTGAACAAAGTGAGCTTGTCCTTCATCTTTGCATTCAAACCCCGATAGAAACAGTCTCGTTTCCTTTCTTCCGTGTTCACATGATCTGGCACATATTGTGCCAAGTGGTTGAAGGCCTTGGAGTAGTCGTGAGAACTCCTCCCGCCTTGCTTGAGTTCAAGGAATTCTTGAAGCTTGTGTTTCATAATCCCGGGAGGTATGTGATAGGCGCGGAATGCCTCCCGGAACTCGGTCCATGTCACGGCGTGACCAGCCGGCAGAGAGGCGATGTAATCCACCCACCAAGCGCTAGCTGGGCCGTGAAGTTGCTGCGCCGCAAAGAGCACCTTCTGTTGTTTGGTGCATTGGAGCAACCCAAACTTTGCTTCAATAGTGCGGAGCCAGTTGTCCGCCTCAAGAGGTTCATCGGCCTCTGTGAAGACCGGTGGATGAGTTGACAAGAAATCCGAGTATGTGGAGTGTTGAGGCTGATGATTGCCTCCAACTGGACGCCCCCGCTGAAGGGACGTATTCTGCATGAGAGTCCGCAGCAGCTCGGTCTGCTCATCACGCGAACCCACCATAGCTGCAATGATATCCGCCAACGTAAGCGGAGGAGGAGGTGGTGGTGGCGGTGTCGGCTGTTGCTGATCTTGAGTTCTCGGCTGCTGGGAGTCATCACCTCCCTGGCTCATGCCACTAATCTCAAGTGTGTTACAGGTGCGCACCATTCTGCAGTCAGAACCATGAATCCAACATGAGACGTGATATTGTGAGATCACTCAATATCAAAACAATAGTGTGCGTATTAAAAACCAAACTTGCATAACGGTAACATATATTGATAAAGTATAAACTTTATAAAAAAATACATCATCTCTTGACCAATGTTACAATATAGAGTTCCAAAATAATGAACTTCATGGATTGAAGTTCATTTCGACTATCGTTGATCGCGACGGGACATTATGCGTGTTATCGTGTGGATGCACATTTTTATCTTCAATGTGACACAAACATGGCCATAAAAGAAATGAGGTTCGAGTGGGTCGAACCCTCAATTCCACTGGTAAATGGGTGGGTATCGACAACTGGTCCGTTAGGACACTACTTGAAGTGAAATCGAGGACCATATTCATAACAAGACCAAATTATGACAAACCGATGAAGTTTCTGTTGAAACCTGACCAGTTTGTACTCAAACACAAATTTAACAAAGTAAATGGCAGAATTAGATCTTGAAGTGAACTACAAAGTGGAAGTACACTTCAAGATATCTCCAAAAAGTATTGGTTTGCCTTCAGATCATTTCTGGTTGAGAAGATATGGCACTATAAACCTGACAGTTTTTCTGGAATTTTTGACAGCATCTCCTTTGTTTATGCTGATTTTGGGCCACAATTTCCAGATATAAAACAGCAGAATTTACAAAATCCACAATTTACAAATTTGGAATAAATATTATAAGGATTCCAGAAATCTCTTGCACGGTCCTGTTCGATTTTTTCTAGAGTGAGATATGATCAAAACAGTATGGAGTCCAGAGAGGGTTCCAGTTTGTGTCCAGTTTGGCAGATTTTGGAACTTTGAAATTTTGAACAGGTTAGAGAGGAATTCAGTTCTGGAGTTGAACATAACAGTTTTAAAGGACTTCCTAAAATTGTCATCCATATATGCTACAACTTCATTGGGGTTTTCTACTGAGAGTTATGGTTTCTCAAAGTCAGGTCTTTTTTCTGGCAGAAAACAGAAAACTCCGTTTTTGAAATTGTGACTTCAAAGCCTACTCCAAATTTGAAAACTTATTAAAAATCAGAGCTCGATAGCTAATATAAGTAGTTTTACATATTCTCAGTTCCATTTTACAGAAAACTGGGTAATGCATCAATGGAGTATATGTCGGTACTACGTGTCTCACAAAGTAAAAATTCTAAGCTGGTATTACGGCATACGTCTCAACGGTGGCCTTAATGACATTCACTCGCAAACGATTTCTAAATGCAATATGATCATGTGGTCAGTGTATCTGTCACTACACACAAACTATAAATCAATCATATGATGTCGCACGACACAACCCACACGGGCGAACAATTCACAATAATATATATGAAAGTAAAAACATTCGTACCGTATCATTCCATACGGGCCGCCCCGAGTTAAGCCACGTCTCGAGGTACATGACTGGGATTTCTACCACCCGACGGGGTCCCACGTCTTTGCATAGTGCTGCACCAGTAGGAGGCGCATCGGGTTATATCCCAGCTGATGGGGGCTCCCACTAACTTTGATGCACGTTGGGGTACCGCGTGTCATATATTCTCAGTAACATGGAAAGTTTTAGAGATTCATATTAACATTTTCGTACCAAGCCACGGAAACAATCACATGCTACGTCTCGCATGGTGAGCTTAACGCAATTGATCCGCTTGCGGTGGCATACCTTACCTCTTATCTGACATCGGAGCGTCGTTACATAATATAATAACACATAAGTTAGTTTTTCCACCTTAAGTAACTATGCTACTAATAATCCTTATGTGGGCTACTATCGATTCCTCACCGTAAACCTAAATTTGTTTCGTAATACGATCCTTTTTAAGCGTGATATTCCCAATACGGCTCTCATACCAGGCTGTGGGGACCGGAGTCCACACATTCCAAGAATCACAATTGGGTGGTGCCGGGCACCCAACAACACACAGAAAAAGATACATCGTATTACATAAAACAACATAGTATTATACAAGATTTGTCTTTTACAAATAATATACATTTAAATACACTACAGCGGAAGATAAGTTCATAGCTCTCGACACTCAAGCCTAAGCTATGCAAAAGTCATTCCGTTCAGCTCTAGAACGGAATCATACTGGCAGCACACATAAAACATCACGACAGTGTGCAGGGTTCCCACTCGGCCGTGTACCCCGACGGGGGCAACTCCTCACGGCGAACCCTTCATCATAAACGTCATCATCTGCAGCAAAAACTTAAAATAGCAACCGTGAGCATGAAGGCTCAACAAGACATAACCGTCTCCACTAAGCATGGAACTCTATATGCAGGATAAACATAATATTGGACGGCAGTTTGCAATAAAAGACTCGCCTAAATGTTAGTCCTTACTTTTAACTTTTAGCAACAAATTAAAGCTTCATGAATCTGAAATTTATTGAACAATCTGATCTAAACATACAAGAATTAATACACGATTATTCCATAAAGCATGATTCAATAATATTCAGCTCCAAATAATTAACGACGTCACGACTTGGTGAACAAGCGGTACTCAATAACCGTGAGGGACGGTGACTCGAATCGATATACACCTGCAGGGATACCCGAATAGCATGACACATACCCCCACACTCGGAGCTGCGACGGAACACTCCACTCATGTTGTATGCAGCAACCATTCACCCGCTACCTACACGCCGAACTGGTCCCACCGCTACGAGCAGGAGGCCCCCACACGGATTACGATGTACCCGCTGGCAGGTTTACACCTTGCTACTCTCAACCCACACCTATAAGGCGGTAGGGTATGCCTCGACACTAAGGTGAACAAGTTACAACGGTTTACTGGGTCCCATATATCCAGTATGCCTTCGGTACATTTAAACTTGCTGAACAGGGCCGCACACGGATCGGTCGTTGACCAACACAGACAAAGCTACAGCTCACAGGCCCCTATGTCCTGCTGCTCTTAATCCATGCCTGGTCTCATATTTAATCAAATGGTGAATCTCTCACTCGACCAATCCCGTGTGAACCCAATTCCTGAACTCGCGAGTAGATTCCAACTACTCAACTTCTACCGAAGCAACTATAACATTAAGCATAGCATGGACACATCAAGGACTTAACCATCTACCCTTCTCTCATTGGTTCTCTGGTCATGCATGTGGAAAACTCCAAGAAAATCCTAGACTCAATGCACATACATCCTAAACCATATAGTGTGATACAAATAAAATTTAAAATGCTGTTAAATGCAAACCAGGGCTTGCCTAGCTGTGAGACGGGAGTAAAGTTAGTCTCCAGATTGATGACTTCCAGTGGCTCTGGGGTTTCCTCGAGCTCGGCAACAATTCGATATGCAAAGAAAAATGCAAGTGATTCAATAATTGGATTATTGCATAGCTTAAAGGAAAGACAGTTAAATATATTAAATAATGGCCACTGGTCCTGGAACTTTTATAGAGGACACTAGGCACTCTGGGAGTGGTTCTGGCCAAATTTGGGCTAAGTTCATGGAGGTCACTGTTGTATAAAGTTCAATGAATAAAAACCATTCCCAGAATTTTTGTGGTCGACCCGGGACCTTAACATGGCTAAAAGTTGGTTTTCTGTTTAGAGGAGGTCAATAGTGACTCAACAAAATTGCTTTCACAATTTTCTAAGGATTCTACTGTGAGATATTGAATTTTTATGTTTGGACAAATTTCTGAAATGTTTCTGGACATTTTAAAGTTTTCAGGTACACAGAGATTGGAAAAACAATTTGACTATTCTATTGAACTCCAATGGACCTGAAACTTTTACTGGGCTCAAGGGAATTATTTGTAATGGTGTGGACAAATTTGAGAATTTTTGAATAAATCGAGCACTAGTAATTAATTCCAAAGGCATTTTTGCTTCATGGCATTATGGAGGATAATTTATGGATTTTAATACAGAGCCAAGTGCATCACTTGAAAGTATAAATCATCCTGGTTCTAACAAAATTTATTTGGAATTTTTTGAACAAGTATTCTAGGAGATATGGATTTTCCAAGTTGGAGCAATTTATGGAATAAAATCCAAATGGGAGAGTTTGAATAATAGGCTGTGCCCACAGGTTTAAAATGGGCCAATCGGGTTGAAGCCACACGGAGCTGCAGAATTAAAGGGCGTAGTCACACGTGATCCACGGGCCGCACCAGATCCAGGGCGCGCTGATCTCTCACTGACGACTGGGGCCTGCCCAGTCGTCTTCTACCCCCAGCCGCGCGCGCGACCGCAGCAGCGCCTCACCGGACCTCTCGCCGCCCGTCGATCCACGGCACGATTCCTTCCCAAAATCGTCGCCTATCCATATTCTGAGGTGTTGAGCACGTCGGTGGGGTCAGCGCACACTCGCGATGGCCGGAAAAGCTTGCACGACGGCGGCGGCGGCAATTAGGGTTTCGGCCATGTCGGCCGAGCTCTACGGTGGGCTAAATCGATCGGGAAGACTTCGGGAAGCTTCATGGAAGCATGGCGAACAAGAATCTGGCAATAAGAAGGAGAGAAATGGCTTGGAAAATGGTAGTGATGATGGACTGAGGAGGGGAAGACTGGCGGTTGAGGAAAAATGGTATTCCTGCATGAAAACTCGATGAAACTTGATGGATCTTCCTCGAGGTGATGCACATGGTCATATAGAGCAACGTAGCACAAGTGCACAAGAAAATAATCAACTGTATAAAAAGAGTTTCGCGCGCGAAGCAACTCTACTCATACTCGAAGCTCGTCGGAAGAAATGGAAATACGGGGGCTAGGTGGCATGGCATGGGCTCAAATTTTGCGAGCAGCTAGAACATGAGTAGGCGAACCTTTTTTGCTTCTAGGACCGAGGCGAGATGATGGCTGTATCGTTGGGTCGGTGATGAGCAGAGGCGCGACAAAACAGGGGAGATTCCCGGCGGCCTCGGTTTCGAAGTTAACAACTTCGGGGATGGCCTAGCTGTGCAAGAACTTGGTCACAAATATGCACAAGAGATTGGGGAGTGAATAGAGGCAGAGAAAAGTGCTCAACATGGAGTACCTTTGCTGCAAATCAGCTGGACAGAGGAGGAATCGGGAGAGAAGCAAATATGGCGCTGGAAACTTGAATGTGATGAAATGGTCAGCTCATGGCCATGGAGGGGAGATAAGGAGGAGGCCAGGTCGTGCTGGGGGCAGCTGGAGTCGACCACAACAGTGCAAGCAGCTGCCTGGACATTGCATGGCATGTGGTGTCACTCGGAGAGCAAAAACAGCACTTTGCTTGGGATGACAAGCGGGTCCCACCTCATCCTTATCCTTGCCCCATCAATTCTGCCACCTAATTCATTCCAAATTTGGTAGATATTTGTGGGATGTCTGGACTAATCATATAGAATTTGATTTTGAAATCCCAAAGTTGATTTGACAAAATTTCATTTAAATTCAAACTTGAATTTGAATTTGAGTTGAATTCAATGTAGCCATTGAATTAAATAGCAAACTTGCTTAAAAAATTATGAAAGTTTGCAGGGAGGCTAATTGAAATATTTGGAATCCATTGGTCAACTCAAATCTTCATGTTAAATTCATTTGAACAGTAGCTAAGTTTATTTTTTTTTGAATTCCCTCATTTGGAGTTTGTATTTATTTGTTTTCCTCATTTCCTATTTATTGCTTTTTATTATTCAATTTTTTTTGTCCTAACTGAACTTTGAATTATTGAAATTTGGGCTCTTACATCCCATCCGGGCAGGTAGGAAAACATGCGGTTATTTTAAAAAAAAAACCATTATAGGCGTCCGTTTGGTGTCAGGCCGACGGTCTTAAAGAGTTAAAGGCGTCGGGTTGGTCAGGCAACCGATGTTCTTAGCATGCTTAAAGGCGTCGGCTCACTACCTGGCCGATGTTCTTATCCCCCTTAAAGGCATCGGCCGTGGGCCCAAGCTGACACTCTTAAGCGCATTAAAGGCATCGGGCAAGCAGCTGACGTCTATACTTTTTAAATGCGTCGGTACGAAAAACTGACGGTTTTAAACCGTAAAGGCATCGGCCCCGACATCCATACAAGTTAAAAACATTGAATCTGGGTCGTCGGCTATGACCGTCGATTTACCGACATATATATATATATATATATATATATATACATACATATATATATATGTATATATATATATGTATATATATATATATATATATATATATATATATATATATTAAAGGCATCGGTTTATTTAGGTTACCGACGCTTATATGGCTAACGGCCTTTTGCCCGATTCTTGTTGTGAACACTTTCGTCAACCACACTCATGGTACCTCAGGGAGGCAATACAACATCGACACTCAACCCTCCATTCTCAAAGCCACGCTACAACAAGGATAGGACAACCTCATGACCTACCTCCGTCGCTAGGGATTCAACCCCTATCGCCGACCTTGATCAAGAATAAGCTTGGAGGAGAACACCCACTTTATGTAACATGTATCACACCCATTGCATTTTAATTTCCATCCATTCATCCACCTTGCATCTAAAAAAATTTAAAATATAAAAATAGTAATGTAGATTTGCTTTCCATCAAATAAAGATGTGCGATAAGAATGATTTTGAATTCACATAGATGAAATGATGAATAGTTGCTCTGTTTTATTTTTTCTAAGTCCCTAATTTACAACTTGCTACTCTCCAGATATTGCTTTCATTGGCTTAAATTAGCTTTCCCTTAATTTAGAAATTGTGGGTAGTAAAAGCTTAATCTAATTCTAAGTTGTTGTGAGATTTGAAATAGTAATAGAGCTGCTATTCATAGTTTGAAAGTGAAACTTAGATTTCCAGAAATTTTTTTAGAAAGATTTATGTTTTCCTTATTTTATTGGAAATACCTACCAAAGCCGTATGATGTGTTACATTGATAAACCTTATGAATATGCTATTTGCTTTCACATCGAGCCTAGTCAAACTAGTATAGTCCTATGTGAGAATTAATTCATTTCTTTTGAATTCAAGACTTCACTTGTACGTGTTATACTTCTACACCGGAAGTTATCAAAATTCCTTCATATCATCATTCCACAATAAAAATAGAAACTGTCGGTACCCTAAAAACCCTACACCCCCTGAGGTTACAAAGATCTCGAGGGAAGGCCGTCTACTTGGATTGAAGACCCTCGGAGGCCCACTTGTCAGACATGACCGGACCTGCTTCTCCAACATGGTTAATCCCTAGGTCGCCACGTGTATTGCCAAACCGGAGCTACCGCCCACAAGGGGGAAGCTCCGGGCCAAATACCGAAAAGGCACCTCCGGACTTAACCCCTGATCGAGAGAAGCTCCGGACCTGACACGTGTCAGATAGCCCCGGAGCTACCTGCTTCCCACAGCAAGCTCCAGAGCTGCCACATGTCCAAACGTCGGAGCTGGCAGCCTCTAACCTCCGGAAGACCTTGTAACGGCTCCGGATCTTCAAAGGAGAGCCAAGGACTTCAAGACCCGATTAAATGTCATTAATGCCATATTAATGACACTTAAACGGACGATCTTAACACCAGTAACGGCACTGTTGGAGCCCGTTACAGGATCATTAACAATAATTAATCGTGTATCAATACTAGTAACCGCCGGGGCCACATGTCGGGCCAGGCTAGCTTGTAACGGTCTGTCCTTGTACTATAAAAGGATAGGCCGACGATACACGCGGGACAGATGTTCACAGACGTTCACAGACGTGGACAAGCAATCATACGTTACAAGCTAATACAACACCAACACACCCGTGGAGTAGGGTATTATGCTCAGGCGGCCCGAACCACGTAAATCCTTGTGTCTCCTGTGTTAAATCGCCATTCACCTTCTTGAGTCTCCGCGCGCCCACACCGAACCACAAACTCCTTCAACACTTTAGCAGTGTCAGGAGATCTACCGACTCCAACAGTCGACAGTTGGCGCGCCAGGTAGGGGCGCCTGAGATTTTCGAGAATGGTGAACTCCGCGGCTGGATCATCCAACGGCCAACCTACTGCTCAGGTTGTTGGGGACAATCCCCCCAACAGGCAGCCACCAGCAGGAGCCTCAGCACCAGCAGGAGCCACACTCCCACCACCATCTTCTCCAGCAAATCGTGCTGGGCAACGTGATGGTGCGCCGGCGTCACTTACTGCGTCGGCGAGTCATGACAACCCAGAACACGCGCTCCATGCAGCGCGTGCTCTTCTCCAATGTCCACCACCTCCGGATGCATCTCGAGATGCAATGGAGCAGTGGAGGGCCGATGTGGAGCATTTGGTCGCAGCAGCGGCCGAACGCCTCAACAACCAGGGTCCTCCTCCTTCGGGACGAGCCCCGTCGCAGCGGCGGACTTTGTCAGGTAGACTTGGTCCGCACGTCTCCAACAACAGGAGACGATCTGCATCACAACAGGTGACGTCGTTTCCCTCTGGGGCACGACACACCCATACGGTATCTAGGCTTTCGACTCATGACCTCTGGGCGGAGCTTGATCGCTGATACCGCCAACAGGATGGCCGTGTCCATATCGAGCGCGCTCGTGAAAGACGGGAAGCTCAGGACCTTTCTACTCTGGAAGGAGTAGGAGGAGGCTGTTCAGCCCTAGCCATGCACCTGCGCATGGTTATATGGCCACAGAAGTTCCGGCCACACCTGCCGAAAAATTCGATGGGACTGTCAATCCCGCCGAATTCCTTCAGATATACTCCACTGCAATCTTGGCAGCTGGAGGAAACGAGGTTGTAATGGCCAATTACTTTCCAGTGGCCTTAACTGGGACCGCCAAGTCCTGGTTTATGAGCCTTCCACCCAACTCTATCAACAGTTGGGAGGAGCTGTGCCGTCAGTTCACTGCCAACTTCGGGAGTTCATACACCCGACCAGGCACTGAACTGGACCTTTTTGCGGTCGTGCAAAAAGGGGGAGAATCATTGCGGTCCTTCATCCAGAGGTTCTCTCAGGTACGCAACACAATCCCTTCTATCTCAAGCGCTTCTGTCATTGTGGCATTCAGACAGGGCGTACGGGACAAGAAGATGTTGGAGAAGCTGGCGATCAAAGAGATCACCAGCGTCACGGAACTCTTCAGCCTGACAGACAAATGTGCCAGAGCTGCGGAGGGTCGTGAAATGCACTCCAAACCATCCTTGGAGGATCAAAAGAAATCCTCCAAAGAAGAAGCCGCTACCTCCGGGGGTGGCAAGAAGAAAAAGAAGACCAACGGCAAGAAGAAGCCGTCGGCCGGCACATCCAACGTTCCAGCTGCTACAACTCCGGGTGGCCAGGGGCCACTGTAACACCCTCATTTTCATGCGTCATGCCCTACATACACTCATATACATGTTTAACATTAACCCATAACAAGAGGAACAAGTTTAAAATTTATTTGGAACAAAACCGCACTTAAAAATGTAGGAAAGTGCGGACTAGTCCGATTTTGCTGAGGACTAGTCCGATTTCCCTCTGTCTAAAAACGGACTTGTCCGTTTTTGCTGCGGATTAGTCCGATTTTTGCCTCTGGACAACTTCGGACTTGTCCGATTTTGTGTGGACTAGTCCGGTATTCTATGAATCCTTGAAAATTTGCTAAGTCCCTGGACTTTTCCGGACTAGTCCGGTGTTCCAGCGGACTTGTCCGTTTTCCTTTCTGAATAAGATCGGACTTGTCCGATTTTTGGCCAGACTTGTCCGATTTTCTCTCTGGACGACTTCGGACTAGTCCGGTCCTGTCCAGACTTGTCCGATATTTCGTGACTCCGAGATTGACCTTTTGTCTTACGACTTGTTTCTTGGATTTCACGCCAAGTGGGCCTAGGGACGTCGTGCCCAACTCTTTTAGAGCCCATGTGGGACTCTAAACCAGCCTCTACTCATCCTAAACTCGAAATCCATCTAACCCTAGCCTCCACCCCTATATAAACGACCCCACCCCTTGGTTTGACATCTATTTGCCACTTTTCCACCCACCCAAACCCTAGTTCGTGGGGAGCCACCATCAAGGAGGGAGGAGAAGATCCCAAGCAAGAGGAAGAAGAGGAGGAAACGAAGGAGGATCAAGATCTCCACCAAGTTCCATCCTTCACCACCAATTCATCTCCAAGCTCATCACCAACCCTAGATCATCAAGATCCAAGTGTTACCTCAAAGTTTCTTGGTTCATTGGAGTTCTAAACACCTGTTATACCTTCTATTCTCTTTTCCTTATGTGAATTCAACCCCTAATCTCCAAATTCACGTTGATCTAGAAAACCCTAATCTGCTGATCTCGTCAAGTGCGGACTTGTCCGGTCCCTAGCGGACTAGTCCGATCTTTCTGGTTAAATTGTGTTGAATTAATTCTAAAATTTGATCTAATCGACCCCAAACCTGTATAAACTTGTTAAAATATATTAGAACTAGTTAGTGATCATTAAAAGCAATCTAGTAACAAGTTCTACCTTGCATTGCATCAATCATGCATGTCATGTCATATTGAGTAATATTTGTGCACTCTTTGATTGTGTTTCTTGTCTTGTATGTTTATTGTGTGGATTAGACGGAATTGCGCTAGAAAGTGCCACGGAGGATCTACAACATCAAGAGTTTGAAGGATTTGACCCTAATCAACAGCAAGAGCAAGGCAAGTGTCCTTGAAGCATATTGATCCTATTTTAAAATAAATGTTTTGTTTGCAAAACTGCATGCTTGTGTCAATTTGATGGGAATCCTATGGTAGGAAGTTTACTAGACTTGTTAAACCACCCTTTTCACCTGGAATATATGGTAGAGAGTCGGGAAGGGTTTTTACCTTTTTGCTTCGCTTAATTAATTGGGATGGCAAACAACACTACACATTTAATTATGCATCAATGATATTCTGAATAACGTGAACTGGTCAATATGGTATGGTGATGGGTGATCTAAGCAAGCCTGGTATGTGGATGGGTTGGATGTTGTGGTGGTTTGCTTGCTTTAGATCTAAGGACCGGTTCATGCGAGAATAAGCCAGGACTACAGTGCCACCACGAGGCCAAGTATGGGTGCGGCGTAGCTGATTAATTAGGGCTTTGCTAGTGCTGTTTGGACCATTGTGGATGCTCGGGGAAGGGGTAGTCGGATTGGGTTTGTTGATGATTGGTGGGACTACCCTGGGATCCGAATGGCTCAAGAGGGGGCCCTTGGTGGAAGATGTGCTCTGCGGGAGACATCGCCACCGGTGAAACCTCAGTGGGGTCTAAATAGGCTAGTAATCCCTTTGTAAAGGCTATTTTGTGATCTCTTGGCCACACACCAACAGAAGTGTGTAATGTGACCGACGGGTAATGGGCATAAGGGAGGTTCTTAGTCGCCGAAAGGTGATGAAATCACAAACACGTGGGTAAAGAGGTACAAACTCTGCAGAGTGTTAATTAAAACTATCATGATAGCCGTGCTCCCGGTTATGAGCACCTGGACAACTTCCATGATTAGAGGGAAATTGGAATTTGGGATGGTTATGGTTTTGTAATGGTTATGGCTGGTTATGAGTTCATCTCTGGTATTGAATCTGGTCATTGGCAATGGTGAAATCTGGAATTTTTGATGCTGGTAATGAATTCAGATTTGGTATTACGGTATTACTTATGATTATGATGCGTTTACTTCACATACTTATACTATATTGCTTTTCAAATGTTTTACTGTACTTTTCAGCACTTTACCATTATTATTGTCGACATTTGAATAAGCCACATGTCATACTTCCCACACTTGCTGAGTACGACATGTACTCACTCTTGCAATCCCCCCAACAGTTGCAGGTCAGGACTGGGATTTTAATGGCGATAATGCGGAGTTCTAGGCCGTGTCTACCGTCAGCTTTGCCTGTGGTGTTGATTGGAGCTGCGCATATATACCCTATCCCTTTTGCTTAGTTGCTTAGTTGCTTAATTAGTTTATTTCCGCTGCATTAGTTGAACTTGTCGTTAATATTCATTAGAGCTTGTATTCGAGGATAATCTGGTCGTGTAATAAAATTTGGTTAACTAATCTTGTCTTGTGGTAATTTTCTGTATACTCTTTTGTGATTGCACTCGTGTATGTGTGATGAACATCCTGGGCACACATATGCGTTAGCTTGGTTCATTTTCGGAACCAGGCGTCACAGATTGGTATCAGAGCCACAGGTTGACCGTAGGATGCATCCTAGATAGAATACATACTTTAGGACACATAGGAGCACTCAGGAATCGATGTGTTTTTGCTTGGAGTGCTGCTTGCTATATATATTGTTTGCTTGTGTGCTAATAGAGGATTTTGGGATGCCTTAGCATTGCCATGTCCACCTAGGCTAGTGTAGCTAGTTGTTTAGTTTCATATCCCTTGATGCATATAGTTGGGGCGTTTTCTAATTCTTACCTACTGCTTTTCTTCAGATGGTGAGGACTCGCAACCAGAGGGATGACAATGATGAAGAGGAGAACAATGGAGTGCCTCAGAACAACAATGGGCAAGGATCTACTCAGGGAGCTATCAACATCGAGCAGCTATTGGCCATGCAAAACCAGCTCATGCAGACCATGATACAGACTATGGGACAACTGCAGGCTGGCAATATCAACAATCAGCCCCACATGCCTCCACCGCCACCCCCGCCTCCTCATAACTGATTGGGAGAGTTCATGAGGACTAGGCCGCCAACCTTTGCTCAAGCCGCAGACCCTATGGATGCGGATGATTGGCTCAAGTCCATGGAGAGGAAGCTAGCCATTGTCCAATGCAGTGACCGGGAGAAGGTGCTATTTGCTTCTCATCAACTCGTTGGAGCAGCTGTAGATTGGTGGGATTCTTATTGCAATGCTCATGAGAACCAAGAGAGAATTACCTGGGCGGAATTCAAGGAGAGTTTCCGTTCTCATTATGTGCCGGAAGGTGTTATGATCTTGAAGAGGCAAGAATTTGAGAACTTGAGACAAGGAAAATCAAGCGTGAGTGAATATCTCAATAAGTTCACTCAACTCTCAAGATATGCGCCTGAGGATGTTAGCCGGGACAGCCGGAAGCAATACTTGTTCATGAGGGGATTGAACAATACGATCCAAGTGCAATTGCTCAACTGTGATTATGTCAATTTTCAGAAGCTTGTGGACAAAGCAATTGTGGTTGAGAACAAGATCCATGAGATGGAGCAAGAAATCAAGAGGAAGGCGCCCTATCAAGGACAGCAACAAGGAAGTAATGTGCGCCCTCGCTTTGCGCCGCCCAATGCGCCTCATTACAGCTCCTCTATTCCTGCTCAGCGCCCTGGTTATGCACCGCACCCAACTCAGTTTGTGCAGCAGCGCCCTGTCATGCAAGCACCTAGGCCTCCGATGCCTTATGCACCTCGTGCTGATTTTCCTGGAGACAATGTTCAAAACCAAGCTCGTCCCAATAATTCTGGCGGAGTTAAGAAGTGCTATACTTGTGGAGAAGCTGGACACTTTGCGAATCAATGTCCTAAGTCAGGCCTTGGTCAAGGAAGCAATGCACCGAGGCAAAACCCAAGACCTAATGGAGGACAGCCACAAGGAAGCCGTGGACAGCAGAACCTTGCTCGTGGCAACGTGAACCATGTCTCTACGGAGGATGCTCAACAAGCGGATGACGTGGTCATTGGTATGTTTCTCGCCAACTCCAACCCCGCGACTATGTTATTTGATTCTGGAGCATCGCATTCATTCATTGCATCGAAGTATGTTGTTAAGTATAGTTTGCCTATCTCTCATATGAAGTTTACTCTATTGGTTAAGTCTCCTGGAGGAGAGATGAGGACAAATATAGTATGTCCAAAAGTAAGCCTTAGAATAAGGGGGGTAGACTTCTCCGCCAACCTTATAGTTTTGGACTTTCAAGGGTTGGATATTATACTTGGCATGGACTGGTTGAGGAAGCACAATGGAGTTATTGAGTGTGCCACGAAGACGGTGAAGTTGACAAATGAAGAAGGGATCACCATAGAATTTGAAGCATCACAAACCGCACCGAAGCAATTAGAGCTGAATCATATGGACGGTGTCGCAATTGAGGAGATTCCGGTGGTGTGTGAATTTTTGGATGTTTTTCCGGACGAGTTGCCAGGTATGCCACCCAATCGAGACATTGAGTTTGTTATTGATTTAATACCTGGAACTGCACCTATAGCTAAGAGGCCGTATAGGATGCCTCCTATGGAATTAGCGGAGCTCAAGAAGCAGATTCAAGAGCAATTAGAGAAGGGTTTCATTCGCCCTAGCTCTTCGCCTTGGGGAGCGCCTGTTCTATTTGTGGACAAGAAGGACGGATCCCAAAGGATGTGCGTGGATTACTGAGCTCTCAACGAGGTAACAATCAAGAACAAGTACACCTTGCCATGCATAGAGGATTTGTTTGATCAGATGAAAGGTGCCTGTGTGTTTTCCAAGATTGATTTGAGGTCAGGTTACTTTCAAATGAAGATTAGACCATCGGACATACCCAAGACAGCTTTTAGGACACGGTATGGATCTTATGAGTACACCGTGATGTCTTTTGGATTGACAAATGCACCTGCCTACTTTATGTACCTCATGAATAAGGTCTTCATGGAGTACTTGGACAAGTTCGTTGTGGTGTTTATTGATGATATTATGATCTACTCAAAGGATGAGAAGGAACATCAGGAACACTTGAGGCTTACGCTGCAGAAATTGAGGGAGCATCAATTGTATGCCAAGTTCAGTAAATGCCAATTTTGGTTACGGGAAGTTTCCTTCTTAGGCCATATTATTTCCGGAGGAGGAGTATCGGTTGACCCCGGTAAAGTGAGGGATGTGTTGAAGTGGGAACCACCGCAAAACGTCAAGGAAATAAGGAGTTTTCTTGGGATGGCTGGATATTACCGTAGATTCATCAAGGATTTTTCCAAGATAGCCAAGCCTATGATGGAGTTGCTAATGAAGGGAAAGGCGTTCCAATGGGCTGAAGCTTGTCAAAACAGTTTTGAGGAGTTGAAGAAGAGGTTAACAACAGCCCCAATTTTGGTATTGCCGGATGTAAGCAAGAGTTTTGACATTTATTGTGATGCATCAAGACAAGGGCTTGGATGTGTATTGATGCAAGAAGGTCAAGTGGTCGCCTATGCGTCAAGGCAATTGAAGAAACATGAGCAGAATTACCCAACACATGATTTAGAACTTGCAGCTGTGGTACATGCATTGAAGATTTGGAGACACTATATTCTCGGACATAGGTGTGAAATTTACACGGATCACAAGAGTTTGAAGTATATTTTCACACAAACGGATCTGAACTTGAAGCAATGAAGATGGTTAGAGCTCATCAAAGATTATGATGTGGGAATCAACTATCATCCGGGAAAATCCAATGTAGTGGCCGATGCTTTGAGTAGAAAGGGAGTAAGCCATCAACTTATAGTTCGAGAGTTACCGTCCGAGTTATGCAAGGAGTTTGAACGGTTGAACCTTGGGTTCGTAAACGAGATGGAGATGATGGAGTTAAACCCAACCTTGGAGCAAGAAATTCGAGGGGCACAAACCAAAGATGAGGAGATCAAGGAAATCAAGGAAAGAACCGAAGAAGGGAGAGAATTCAGATTTGACAAGGATGAACATGGTACCTTATGGCTTGGAAAGAGAATCGTTGTGACTAATGTAAAGCATATTCGGGAGACAATACTAAAGGAGGCACATGACTCGCCTTACTCGATTCACCCCAGTTGTACGAAGATGTACAAGGACTTGAAGACTTGCTATTGGTGGGGTAGCATGAAAAAGGACATAGCTGAATATGTAGCATTATGTGATGTGTGCCAACGAGTCAAGGCGGAACATCAAAGGCCAGCCGGATTATTGCAACCGTTGAAGATTCCGGAATGGAAGTGGGAAGAAATTGGTATGGACTTCATAGTTGGGTTACCGCGTACTCAGTCCGGGTATGACTCAATTTGGGTAGTTGTGGATCGCTTAACCAAGTCAGCTCATTTTGTCCCTGTGAAGACCAAGTATACAGCTGCACGATTGGCCGAAATATACATGGAGAATATTGTGTGTCGACATGGAGTCCCAAAGAAGATAGTCTCGGATAGAGGTTCTCAATTTACCTCCAGATTTTGGCAAAAATTGCATGAAGCTTTGGGAACGAGGTTGAATTTTAGTTCAGCATATCATCCTCAAACGGATGGACAAACCGAGAGGACCAATCAGATTTTGGAGGATATGTTAAGAGCTTGTGCATTAAAGCATGGGAAAAGTTGGGACAAAAGCTTGCCATACGCAGAATTTTCATACAACAATAGTTACCAAGCAAGCTTGAAAATGTCACCATATGAAGCGCTTTATGGGAGGAAGTGTAGGACACCTTTATTCTGGAATGTGGCAGGAGAAACTCAAGTATTTGGTCCGGACGTGTTGCAAGAAGCCGAAAAGCAAGTCCAAATAATTCGTGGAAACTTGAGGGCTGCCCAATCAAGGCAAAAAGGCTATGCGGATAATAGGAGAAGGAAATTAGCCTTTGAAATAGGAGATTTTGTTTACCTCAAGGTGTCACCAATGAGAGGTCATAAGAGGTTTAACATAAGGGGTAAGCTCGCACCTCGTTATATTGGACCATTCAAGATTTTGGACAAAAGAGGAGAAGTAGCATATAAGTTGGAGATGCCAGCTCATCTTTCAGACGTACATGATGTGTTTCATGTTTCCCAGCTCAAGAAGTGCTTGAGGGTACCGGAAGATCAAGTGCCAATGGAAGAATTGGAACTAGAGGAAGATTTGACGTATGCCGAGCAACCGGTCAAAAACTTGGAAACCAAGGAGAGAGTCACAAGGAACAAGGTGATTCGATGGTGTAAAGTCCAATGGAAGCACCATACCGAAAAAGAAGCAACTTGGGAGCTAGAAGATGATCTCAAGAAGGAATTTCCCTATCTCTTCTCTTCCGTGTCGAATCTCGAGGGCGAGATTCATTTTAAGGGGGGTAGGTTTGTAACACCCTCATTTTCATGTGTCATGCCCTACATACACTCATATACATGTTTAACATTAACCCATAACAAGAGGAACAAGTTTAAAATTGATTTGGAACAAAACCGCACTTAAAAATGTAGGAAAGTGCGGACTAGTCCGATTTTGCTGAGGACTAGTCCGATTTCCCTCTGTCTAAAAACAGACTTGTCCGTTTTTTCTGCGGATTAGTCCGATTTTTGCCTCTGGACAACTTCGGACTTGTCTGATTTTGTGCGGACTAGTCCGATATTCTATGAATCCTTGAAAATTTGCTAAGTCCCTGGACTTTTCCGGACTAGTCCGGTGTTCCAGCGGACTTGTCCGTTTTCCTTTCTGACTAAGATCGGACTTGTCCGATTTTTGGCCAAACTTGTCCGATTTTCTCTCTGGACGACTTCGGACTAGTCCGGTCCTGTCCGGACTTGTCCGATATTTCGTGACTCCGAGATTGACCTTTTGTCTTACGACTTGTTTCTTGGATTTCACGTCAAGTGGGCCTAGGGACGTCGTGCCCAACTCTTTTAGAGCCCATGTGGGACTCTGAACCAGCCTCTACTCATCCTAAACTCGAAATCCATCTAACCCTAGCCTCCACCCCTATATAAACGACCCCACCCCTTGGTTTGACATCTATTTGCCACTTTTCCACCCACCCAAACCCTAGTTCATGGGGAGCCAACATCAAGGAGGGAGGAGAAGATCCCAAGCAAGAGGAAGAAGAGGAGGAAACGAAGGAGGATCAAGATCTCCACCAAGTTCCGTCCTTCACCACCAATTCATCTCCAAGCTCATCACCAACCCTAGATCATCAAGATCCAAGTGTTACCTCAAAGTTTCTTGGTTCATTGGAGTTCTAAACACCTGGTATACCTTCTATTCTCTTTTCCTTATGTGAATTCAACCCCTAATCTCCAAATTCACGTTGATCTAGAAAACCCTAATCTGCTGATCTCGTCAAGTGCGGACTTGTCCGGTCCCTAGCGGACTAGTCCGATCTTTCTGGTTAAATTGTGTTGAATTAATTCTAAAATTTGATCTAATCGACCCCAAACCTGTATAAACTTGTTAAAATCTATTAGAACTAGTTAGTGATCATTAAAAGCAATCTAGTGACAAGTTCTACCATGCATTGCATCAATCATGCATGTCATGTCATATTGAGTAATATTTGTGCACTCTTTGATTGTGTTTCTTGTCTTGTATGTTTATTGTGTGGATTAGACGGATTTGCGCTAGAGAGTGCCACGGAGGATCTACAACATCAAGAGTTTGAAGGCTTTGACCCTAATCAACAGCAAGAGCAAGGCAAGTGTCCTTGAAGCATTTTGATCCTATTTTAAAATAAATGTTTTGTTTGCAAAACTTCATGCTTGAGTCAATTTGATGGGAATCCTATGGTAGGAAGTTTACTAGACTTGTTAAACCACCCTTTTCACCTGGAATATATGGTAGAGAGTCGGGAAGGGTTTTTACCTTTTTGCTTCGCTTAATTAATTGGGATGGCAAACAACACTACACATTTAATTATGCATCAATGATATTCTGAATAACGTGAACTGGTCAATATGGTATGGTGATGGGTGATCTAAGCAAGCCTGGTATGTGGATGGGTTGGATGTTATGGTGGTTTGCTTGCTTTAGATCTAAGGACCGGTTCATGCGAGAATAAGCCAGGACTACAGTGCCACCACGAGGCCAAGTATGGGTGCGGCGTAGCTGATTAATTAGGGCTTTGCTAGTGCTGTTTGGACCAGTGTGGATGCTCGGGGAAGGGGTAGTCGGATTGGGTTTGTTGATGATTGGTGGGACTACCCTGGGATCCGAATGGCTCAAGAGGGGGCCCTTGGTTGAAGATGTGCTCTGCGGGAGACATCGCCACCGGTGAAACCTCAGTGGGGTCTAAATAGGCTAGTAATCCCTTTGTAAAGGCTATTTTGTGATCTCTTGGCCACACACCAACGGAAGTGTGTAATGTGACCGACGGGTCATGGGCATAAGGGAGGTTCTCAGTCACCGAAAGGTGATGAAATCACAAACACGTGGGTAAAGAGGTACAAACTCTGCAGAGTGTTAATGAAAACTATCATGATAGCCGTGCTCCCGGTTATGAGCACCTGGACAACTTCCATGATTAGAGGGAAATTGGAATTTGGGATGGTTATGGTTTGGTAATGGTTATGGCTGGTTATGAGTTCATCTCTGGTATTGAATCTGGTCATTGGCAATGGTGAAATCTGGAATTTGTGATGATGGTAATGAATTCAGATTTGGTATTACGGTATTACTTATGATTATGATGGGTTTACTTCACATACTTATACTATATTGCTTTTCAAATGTTTTACTGTACTTTTCAGCACTTTACCATTATTATTGTCGACATTTGAATAAGCCACATGTCATACTTCCCACACTTGCTGAGTACGACATGTACTCACTCTTGCAATCCCCCCAACAGTTGCAGGTCAGGACTGGGATTTTAATTGCGATAATGAGGAGTTCTAGGCCGTGTCTACCGTCAGCTTTGCCTGTGGTGTTGATTGGAGCTGCGCATATATACCCTATCCCTTTTGCTTAGTTGCTTAGTTGCTTAATTAGTTTATTTCCGCTGCATTAGTTGAACTTGTCGTTAATATTCATTAGAGCTTGTATTCGAGGATAATCTGGTTGTGTAATAAAATTTGGTTAACTAATCTTGTCTTGTGGTAATTTTCTGTATACTCTTTTGTGATTGCACTCGTGTATGTGTGATGAACATCCTGGGCACACATATGCGTTAGCTTGGTTCATTTTCGGAACCGGGCGTCACAGCCACGCCCCGAGAAGCGACCTCGACCGTCTTCCGAAGACGGTGGCAAACCCAAAGTGTGGTGTCCCATTCACAAAACGGGCAGCCACGGTTTGGAAGACTGCCGGGAGGTCCAAAACCTTGCCGAGCGCTACAGCAAGCGCCGGGAAGGGTCCCCTTTCCGATAGAGGGAAGAAAAACAGAAGGTCGACGAAGCTCCGGCTGAAGAGAAGTTAGGGTTTCAGGATCCCAAAAAGGTCCTGAAGGCCGTCTACACCTCCGTCGACGATGACTCTGACGTCTCTGACAACGAGCGTCAGAAGACCATGAACACCATTTTTGGTGGATCATGGGACATCACCTCCCGTCGCGTCATCAAGACTATGCGGCGGGATATGGCCGCTGTAGCTCCTACAGCTAGACCGGAGCCACATCGAAAGTGGATGGACACATCCATCACTTTTGATGCTTCGGACTGTCCTCGAAGCATGGTCGGAGCTGGACAGTTACCTTTGATGGTATCTCCCACCATCAATAACATCTAGCTCCATCATGTTATGGTGGACGGAGGTTCGGGATTGAACCTCATAAGCTTTGAAGCTTTTACCAAGCTTCAGCTCCGACCTTCGGATCTCCAGCCCTCTCGACCTTTCTCCGGAGTAGGTCCGGGGGCCATTACCCCACTCGGAGCTATAACTCTCCCCGTTACCTTCGGGACACGGGAGAAGTATCTCACCGAGAAGTTGGTCTTCGACGTCGCTCAGATCAACTTACCATTCAACGCCATCTTGGGTAGACCTGCCCTATACAAATTTATGGCAGCTGCTCATTATGGATACCTGGTGTTGAAGATGCCAACACCAGTAGGCATTCTCCGGATCCGCGGAGATCGCACCGCCGGAGTAACTGCTCTGGAGGAGCTCCATGCACTCACCACGGCGCAAGAGGAGGACTCCAGACAGGAGCAAGCTCCGAAACCCCCGAGCATTCATCAACGAGGCTCAACCTCTGCACCTCATGTGCAGCCAAGCGGCGACACCGACATTCCCGTCAAAGTCGTCCAAATTGGTTCTGATGCCGCTCAAACCACCCGTATATCGGGAGGGTTGAACGACAAATAGGAACTCGCGCTCATCACTTTCCTCCGGGCTAATGTTGACGTGTTTGCCTGGCAACCGTCACAAATGCCTGGGATCCCCAGGGAAGTGATTGAGCACAATCTGAAGATTTACCCCGATGCTCGGCCTGTGCATCAGAAGCCTCGGAAGCAATCCGTAGAGCGGCAGAACTTCATCCGACAAGAAGTGAAGAAGTTGCTCGAAGCCGGATTCATCCGAGAAGTCTTCCATCCAAAATTGCTGGCGAACCCAGTCGTTGTGCCCAAGGCCGGCGGGAAGCTTCGGATGTGCATCGACTACACCACACTGAATAAGGCATGTCCAAAAGATCCATTCCCACTACCTAGAATAGATCAGATAGTGGATTCCACCTCCGGGTGTGAGTTACTGTGTTTCCTAGACGCATATTCAGGGTATCATCAAATCAGGATGTCTAGGGAGGATGAAGAGCATACTTCATTCATCACAGTAGATGGATTGTATTGTTAAACAGCCATGCCATTTGGTCTCAAGAATGCAGCTTCAACTTTTGTACGAGCTATGTACAAAACTTTTGAAGAACTCATCAGAGACATAGTGGAAGTGTACGTCGATGACATCGTGGTCAAGGTCAAGAACAAGGAGTCCCTCTTGGACACCTTGCAGGCTGTCTTCGACAAGCTGCAGACCACCCGCACGAAGCTAAACCCAGACAAGTGTGTCTTCGGGGTTAGCTCCGGAAAACTTCTTGGTTTCCTGGTAAGTCACCGGGGCATAGAGGCTAATCCGGCAAAGATAAAAGCCATTGAAGACATGCGGCCACCAACCCGCATCAAAGACGTCCAAAAGTTAACTGGGTGTCTAGCAGCCCTCAGCCGGTTCATATCAAGACTGGCGGAATGGGCACTTCCCTTCTTCAAGTTGTTGAGGAAGTCCGGACCATTCCAATGGTCCGAAGAAGCAGAGAAGGCATTCCAGGAGCTGAAACAGTTCCTCACCACCCTACCAATTCTGGTAGCTCCGAACCCTGGTGAGCCTTTGTTACTTTACATTTCAGCTACTGACGAAGTCGTTAGTATGGTTCTGGTTGCGGAGAGACCGGAACTACCCCATACTCAGGAATCCAGACCCCTTCGGGAGGGTCCGGAGGTTCCTGAAAGTGAGTCTGGGTCCCAGCTCCCAGACTCAAACCCACAAGAAGTCACTTCAGAAGACCCAGACCCCTCTGAGAGGGTCCAGGTCATTTCTGAAGAAGCTCCGGGTTCCTCCAGCCAGAACCCGGAGGTCCCCGAAGAGAATATGGACTCCTCTGACAGGGTCCGGATCAATGAAGAGGAAGCTCCGGACCCCTCCGGGAGGGTTCGGACCATTCAACGCCCGGTATACTTCATCAGTGAAGTATTACATGATGCCAAGACTCAATACCTAGAGGTGCATAAGCTGCTTTATGTAGTTCTTATTGCCTCCAGGAAGCTTCGACACTACTTCCAAGATCACAAAGTATCGGTGGTGACCTCCTATCCACTTTGAGCGATCTTGCATAATCCCAATTCAACTGGGAATATTGCAAAGTGGGCAGCGGAATTGGCTGAATTCGATCTCGAATTCATTCCGAGGCAAGCAATCAAGAGTCAAGCGTTGGCAGATTTCATGGCAGAATGGACTCCCTCTCCATCAAACCCTGGGGGCCCCAGTGAACAGAAGACGGAGCATCAAGCTCCAACCTTCACTGAGCCTCACTGGACCCTCTACTTCGATGGCTCCATGCAGAAGCAGGGGGCCGGAGCTGGAATCCTTCTCCTTGCACCGACTGGGGAGAAGGTGAAATACATGGTGCACCTTGACTTCAAGGCAACCAACAACATGGCGGAGTATGAAGCACTCATCTACGGACTAAAGGTGGCACTGTCATACGGTGTCAAGCAACTGCTGGTCAAAGGAGATTCACAGCTCATCATCAAGCAGGTGAAGGGTGAATGCTCATGTAATAATCTCCAGCTAGCTGCTTACCTCCTTGAAGTCCAGAGGCTTCAGAAGGACTTTGAAGTCCTAGACCTCCACCATGTCCAGCATGCCCACAACGCTGAAGCTGACGAACTCTCGACCAAAGCATCAACCGGAGCTCCGGCTCCTGACGGAATCTTTGTCCGGTGGTTGTCAAAACCCACAGTTCAGCCTGCCGAACTGAACGAAGGGGGCGAGATCAGCATCCCGAAGCTGACGGCCCCGATGGCCCTGTTACCATGGCAGCCATCAAGGGTCGTAGGTGCTGCCGGAAGCTCCGAGCAACCCAGCACGCAAGACTCAAATGCTCAAGTCAGTTCCGATGCATGGATCTCGAAGATCCGGAACTACTTGAAAGACAACATCCTTCCTGACGATGATGTATCCGCTGACCCGGTAGTCAGATTGGCTAAAAGATACACACTGGTAGAAGGGGATCTCTACCGGCGCGGTGCCAACGGCATCCTAATGCGGTGCATCACAAGGGAAGAAGGCTGTGAGCTCCTCGCAGAAATCTATGGAGGCGAGTGTGGGAACCACGCATCTTCCCGCACGCTGGTCGGAAAAGCCTTTCGGCATGGCATCTACTGGCCTACAGCGCTCCAGGATGCCACTGAGCTGGTGAAGAAATGCGAAGCATGCCAATTTCATGCAAAGCAAATTCATACACCTGCTCAGCCCTTACAAATGATACCTCCTACATGGCCCTTCGCTGTGTGGGGGATGGACATCTTGGGACCCTTCCCAAGAGCCGTCGGAGGTTACAAGTTCCTGTACGTCGCCATTGACAAGTTCACCAAGTGGCCGGAAGCAACTCCAGTTGTGACGATCAACAAGCAATCTGCTATCAACTTTCTGCAATCCATTGTAAGCAGATTCGGAGTCCCAAACAAGATCATCACTGATAATGGGACTCAATTCACAAGCTCCGCATTCCAAGGATATTGCAAAGACCTCGGCATACAAGTTTGCTACGCCTCCGTAGCTCATCCAGCCAGAAATGGCCAAGCCGAGAGAGCAAATGTAGAAATCCTTAAAGGACTCAAAACGCGCACCTATGAACGCTTGAAAAAGCACGGAGCCAACTGGATCGAAGGGCTTCCGCCCACTCTATGGGCCAACAGGACTTCTCCAAACCGGTCAACTGGAGAAACACCCTTCTTTCTGGTGTACGGAGCTGAAGCAATCCTTCCTCCGGAAATCACCTTGGGTTCACTCCGGGTCCGGACCTTCGACGAAGCTGCGCAGGACCAGCTCTGGCGTGAAGACCTAGACCTCCTCGAGGAGGGAAGGTGCCAAGCAGCTGTTCGGAATGCCTGATATCGCCAAGCTCTACGACGTTATCACCAGCGGCATGTACACAACCGACAGCTCGAGGAAGGCGATCTGGTGCTACGGAGAATACTATCCAGAGAAGGGTTAAACAAACTCTCCCCCGGCTGGGAGGGGCCCTTTCGAGTGATCAAAGTATCCCGTCCCGGAAACGTTCGCTTGGCTACCGAGGATGGGACACCTCTCCCAAATCCGTGGAACATCGAGCACCTCCGTAAGTTCTACACTTAATACCATGGAGGTGAGTCTTAAGTAACTTGAGATGTATGTTATAGAGTCATTGTACAGAGTCGGGTAGTTCCTCCGGGAGAGCAGCCGGACCTTTCCCGAAAGGTTTGCAAAGCTCATGCAGCACTTGTCACAGTCTCCGGACTAAAAGTGTGGCTAACTACCCTGGGTCAAACGAGAAACCAAACACACTTAGTCTGGTTCCGTACCCTAAGAGTGTACTTGTTTCCCCTGTACCCCGGACCTATAATGAAAGACATCTTCATGTGAAATAGACTCCACGTGCATTCATTTTGTGCAGGCTCGACATTTTTATTTTTCTCTTTCTTGTCTATAACAGAGACGTGCAATTCTTAAGAAATTTTAGTTTGACCGGTTTATATACGATTCGAGTTGCATTGTCAGATCTTTTGGATTTAAATATCGTTTGTGGCCAACTCGCCTGAAAGCCGCCAAGCCAATCTAGGGCCGGAGTGCGCTATCGACTTAGCCTGGTCAAGCACCCTAAGTACGCCACTCTACCTACACCCTGGCAGGCCGAAGTAAGGCGGGTCCATGGACAATTGGATCTAAGAGAAAAGACAACGCATCCAGTTGTATTTAAAATCGCGTTCAACTTAAAATTTTCTTGAGAATCGTAAGCCGCGACGAAATTATAGACAAGGAACGAATTTTACTATTTTTCTTGGCTTAAGTGTGCAGGAAAAATAAACTCTACGTTGATGGAGAAAAGCCGGAGCTAACCAAGCTCCAACTCCCCCAAGGGGGTCAACCGTCGACGCTGAGTAAAAGATGGTGAGAAGACCCCGTAAATGGAGTCTATTGCCAACAAACCAAGTGTTGGCAAAGGTCACTGCCGGAGCTACTAAGCTCCGACACCTCGGAGGACTAACTATCGATGCTCTACGTGTTGATAGAGGCTATTGCCGGAGCTACCAAGCTCCAGCGATGGACAATGCCGGAGCTTCTAAGCTCCGACGACTTCAGGGGACCTTCACTATCAAAGACTTCGGACCTAAATTCCACAAGTTCGGAGCAAATTCATCTTCAACAAAACTCAATATCCTTTTGGTACATGTTCACAATCAAATTGTGTACATCTACCAGGGGGCCAAGTGAAGATAAAGATGTTGAAGACAAAAAATGAAATTCGCAAAAATTTGGGGATTTCATTCATCTGGAGACAGGAGATTACATCTGGAGACAAGGGATTACAAAATTGAGGAAGAAGAAGAGAAAATACAAGTGAGAGCTAAAGAGATGGTCCTAGACCCTATGGAAGAACTCGGCGACCTTCTGGGCGACCTCCGACACGCTGGCTCGGGTAGCTTCACCTTCTCCTTCGACAGGGCCTTCAAGCACCGGGTCCAGAGGAAATTGAGGGTTCCGGCTGGTGTAGCACGTCAGCACATATTCTGTGACGTTCCTCGCCAGGGATTGCCCCTCGACCTCCAGTTGGTCCGCGATGACGTCGCCCACCTTGGAGAGCTTGCTACCTGCTGCGCTAAACGCCTGCAGCGCAAGGTCCGGCTCCGGCTCCGGATCATCTGGGCGCACGGGGCTGAAACCCATCGGCGTCAGCGCATCATTGGCCTTGCCCAGGAACTCCCAAATCTGCAGGGAGTCCGCCGTCCTCAGGCTCTTCACCTCTTCCAGGGATCTCTTGGCCGCCGTCAGTTCGGAATTCACATGGGCGAGGCGCTCAACTTCTTTGGCGTTTTGCTGAATCTTTGCAGCAACCCGCCTCTCAAGTCTTCCGAGCTCCTCCTCCTGGAGGTGGATCTTGTTCCGACGATCGACCAGGTCCTTCTCCCTAGCCTCCACTTTCTTCTCCCGGGCAACAAGGGCACACTCGTATTCGTAGAGTTCCTGCCCCCGCACCCAGGTCTTCTCCTCTTCCTCGAGGCAGCGCTCTTCCAACTTCTTAGTGCGCTCCTCGAGGCCCTTGTCAGCCAGAGCTACTTTCTCGGCGAGCTCCTCTTCCCTCCTCAGGACGTCATCCCGCAGCTCCAGGAGTTTCTGCTCTTCTTCCTCGAGCCGTCTCTCCCTCCCTTCAAGTGCCTCTCGACGCTTGATGAGTGCAGCGTTGATGGCCTCACGCTGTTCGTACCGAGCATTGGCCGCGTCATTGGCAGCCTTGGCCTGATCGTGGATCTCCTGGGATTGAGCATCGAGGGCATGGGTCATGCTCTCCCTCTCATCCAGCAGCTTGTCCCAGTACTCCAGGCGGATCTTCTCCCGCTTGATCCACTCCTTGTCGTCCGCTAGCCTCGACTGCGCCAGCTTAGTCTCGAAGTGGAGCCGATTACGCCACCGCCTAAGGGTTTGGCGCTCCTCTTCAAGAGCCTTGCTGTTGTGGAAGAAGGCCAGTTGGACCTGACGTAGACTGGAGCAGGCGTTGTCGATAGACATCGACAGCGGGATGGGCTCCGGACCTGCTGGGGTCTCCTCTGTTGATTCCAGCGGGTCTTCACATACAAAAATTGGGTCCCACTCTACGAGAGCGGAACCCCGAGCTTCCAAGGCACTAGGGCCGTCCTCCGGGATGGCCTCAGTCGCCATCGAAGAAGGCCCTGCCGCGAAGTCTTCATTCGCCCCCTCGGGCAGGGGGCCAGCGACTTCACTTGGGCACTCCGGCTCGGCCGCAGGTACCATCAACGTCGTCGCCTCCGGAACAGGAGCTGCTACAGGCTCCGACCGGGACACCTCTTCCGAGGGAGGCTCGAGCTCCCTCGCCTCTTCAACCGCCGACTCTGTTACCGGCGCTCCAACAATAACCGGCTCAGCGACCAGTACTTCGGAGGTAACCGGCTCCACTACCGGAACTACCTCGACTTCCGGCTCGCATGCCGGAGCTTCAGTCACCTCCGGCTCAATCGCCGGGGCTTTGACAAGTTCCGGCTCCGAGGCCGGGACCACTACTTCTTCCGGCTCTACAGCCGGAGCTTCCACTACTGCAGCACCAGGACCCCGAGCTTCAACCTCCGAGACAAGTGCCGCTGGCGTGTCTTCACTCCCGTGGTCCGGCGCTACCACGGGAAATTTTGGGGACGAGTCATGGTTCATGACCACGACAGCCGGCGCCGGAGCTGTCGCAGCCTCAGCCACCACCTGGGGCGACACTGGGACAGGAGCAGAAGCTCCCACGGCCTCAGACATCGTGGCCGAGGGTGGAGCTTCACTCCCCTTCTTGGGGACGCTGCAGAGGATGGATAAAGAAAATTAACAAACAATCGCTACAATTAAAAAGTTAACCAAGGTAAAGATCAACAATTACCTTGGAAGGCTTCCGCACCAGCTTGCGCGGAACCTTTTTCCCGGATGTTCTGGGCTGGCCATGGTCGGCGTAGGAGCTCCGGGAGGCCCCCCAGAACTTGTCGCAGCCACGGGCGTTTCCTGGGTCGAGGCTCTCCTCGATCGGGAGGAACCCCTGAACCTGGAGACTCCCACCCTCCCAGGTGCCGGAGTCGTGCACTCGGAGCTAGCACCCCAGGAGGGCTCCACCACGGGGACAGACGCGCTCCGGGAGGATCCCACTGCAGGAACAGTATCGTTCCGGGAGGACCCCACTACGGGGACAGTCGCCACGGCGGCAGAAGATCTTCCCCCCTGGGGAGAAGGAACCGAGGCGGAAGTAGCGGGCCTGATGGACCTTCCGTCGGCATGTCGTAGCTTCCTCTTCCGACTCTCCGGCTCCTCCGCCAGCTCCTTGCCCTTGCTGATGACCTCGACCCTCGGCTGTGGAGCAGGGACCGAGCCGTCTTCGGGCACCCTGGGGATTGCCACCCGGGTGGTTGGTCTTATCTCGACGACACCCAGGTCGTCAAGCGCGGGCATCGTCCGCCGGAGCTCCCTGCTGAACTCCACTTCCATGTTCAGGGGGAGAAAGGCCGACGGTGGAGTCAAGTCATCACTGTTGACGTCGATGCCGTGCTGGAATTTCTTGAGGTGGAACTCCAAGGTCTTCCCCACCATGTTGGACTTCAACCCGGTCTCAACCCGGTCATCGTCCATCACGCTGTTGAGGGCCCAGGCGAGCTTCTCCCTCCTCTTCAGCGGTGCCCACCTGTTGGTCAGGAAGTTGCAGAACACCGCCTGGGGAGTCAATCCTCCCTCCACGCATCGGCGGATCCTGGTCAGGACAGGGTCGAAAGCTTCCGCCAGCACCGGAACTTCACTCCATATCGATGTGTCGATGCCGGGCAGACCGTCTGGCAGCTCCAACCGCTCATGCTCCTCCACCCTGATGACTATCCAATCTTTCTTCCAGTCATCCAACTTCCTAGAAGGGAACGACCTGAGGTACTTGAATGGGCACTTCTTGCGCTTCACGAAGTAGTAGAAGCCAAGGTACTCATTGCTCCGGCCGGTGGTGTGAACAGTGAAGAAGGTTCGGAAGAGCTTGACGCAGGGGGGGATGCCCACCCACATCTCGCAGAAGTGGACAAAGATGAACACGAGGAGAATGGAGTGAGGGCCAAGGTGGTATAGCTGCAGACCATAGAAGTCTAGCAGCATCAAGAAGAAAGAAGAAAAAGGTGGGATCAGCCCCACCATGGCGTACAAAGAAAAGTACACCATCTCGCCAGCGCGCTCCTTCTCAAGGGAGCTCCCCGCCGGCACGGACCAAGCGGTTGAAGATCTCCGAGGACCACCCCATGAGGGCCCGGACCTTCTTCAAATCATTGTCGGTCTTTAGGCGACTGTCACGCAGACCCAACTCCATCGCGGCACAGCTAGGCAAGAGAAGAGGAGCAAAGTACGAGTCGGGAGTTTGAGTGCAAGATCAGATGAGAGGCGTAAAGAACTCCCGATGGTGCGCGCTTTCCTTCTTAAGTAATCCCTCGCAACGCTTGGATGGAAACCACAGGGAAGTCGAAGATACTACTCAAGAATTCAACCTAGCCGATGACAAGAGGGACCGGGACCACCCCGATGATCAAGTCGAGGCTCTTACCCAGGCGAACAGTTGTCATCACGAGGCGGGAAACCCAAAGGCGGCGGCCTGACAGGGCGCGCGGAACCGATACGGTTTTCGTATCGGGATCCGGCGACCTTCAATTGCGTGAGATCCGCACGTCAAAGATCTCATCTGCCGCCTGAGGTGCGCCACGCGGCGGGATCTAACTGTAAAACCCTGCTAACGGCACCTCCGAAGACCCTTGAAGACCCAGTTCAAGAGTCGCAAGGATGGACCCACCTCCGACGGAACGACTTCACCCCAGTGACCTTCCTCGGAGGTAGGTCCAGGGGGCCACTGTCAGTACCCTAAAAACCCTACACCCCCAGAGGTTACAAAGATCTCGAGTGAAGGCCATCTACTTGGATTGAAGACCCTCGGAGGCCCACATGTCAGACATGACCGGACCTGCTTCTCCAACATGGTTAATCCCTAGGTCGCCACGTGTATTGCCAAACTGGAGCTACCGCCCACAAGGGGGAAGCTCCGGGCCAAATACCGAAAAGGCACCTCCGGACTTAACCCCTGACCGAGAGAAGCTCCGGACCTGACACGTGTCAGATAGCCCCGGAGCTACCTGCTTCCCATAGCAAGCTCCGGAGCTGCCACGTGTCCAAACGTCGGAGCTGGCAGCCTCTAACCTCCGGAAGACCTTGTAACGGCTCCGGATCTTCAAAGGAGAGCCAAGGACTTCAAGACCCGATTAAATGTCATTAATGCCATATTAATGACACTTAAACGGACGATCTTAACACCAGTAACGGCACTGTCGGAGCCCGTTACAGGATCATTAACAATAATTAATCGTGTATCAATACTAGTAACCGCCGGGGCCACATGTCGGGCCAGGCTAGCTTGTAACAGTCTGTCCTTGTACTATAAAAGGACAGGCCGACGATACACGCGGGACAGATGTTCACAGACGTTCACAGACGTGGACAAGCAATCATACGTGACAAGCTAATACAACACCAACACACCCGTGGAGTAGGTTATTACGCTCAGGCGGCCCGAACCACATAAATCCTTGTGTCTCCTGTGTTAAATCGCCATTCACCTTCTTGAGTCTCCGCGCGCCCACACCGAACCACAAACTCCTTCAACACTTTAGCAGTGTCAGGAGATCTGCCGACTCCAACAGTCGACAGAAACTACATGACTTTCATGCTTAATACTCTCTTCAAATTTATTGCACAAAAGGGAGTAGAATACATTGCTACAAGAAAAAGAAAATGCATGCATACATCACAAGATTGAGAAAAAAAGGAGAAAAGAAAGTAGCCATGTTTCATCCTTGCAAAAAAGGAGTCCACATCAAAGGAGTCATCTCAACATCCACTTCCACTTCAATTCCATTACACATGCACAAGTCTTGAATCAAATTTTTTTGAATTGATTTATCCTAAGGCTTAGTCTTTTGACTTATCAATATTATGTGTTGCAAATATGCCTACTACATTCCTTACCAAGCTCGACATATAAGCCTTATTTAAGTGGTAGGATTAGAATAGTCAAAGGCCTTGGCGAGGATATATTTCCACTACACAAAAAGGGATGACCGGGAGAATCAAATTGAGGTACTTAGAATCTAAATCAAAACTCTCCAAAATTTAAGTGGAACTTAACATCTAGCTATACTTGCTCCATTTACAGTTCTATCTTTCAACTACCCATGAATATGAAAAGCATAAGCCCCATAATGACTTAAGAGAGGCAGACTACCATAACCAATTTTGGCAATACTAGGTAGATTATTTTGTTGTGCACTTCGTACTTTTGAAAGGTGGAACATTGTAGCAACTCCGGATCATGAAACTAAAGTCATGACTTTGCTCGGGACGAGCAAAGGCTAAGCTTGGTGGAGTTTGCTAACGGCAGTTAAATACCAATTTCACCCGTCAATATGACTCAATTATGTTAAGGAAAGATCATTTCTTGCACACATCACCTTTCTACTTAACCTATTTCCACATGTCCTTGGAAAAACAGTGCATGCACACTTTTTATGCAGGAATTTATGTAAAAGAGGGGGAGCAATCCTAAAAAGTATTATCTTAGCCAATCAAGCGCTGACACATGGAATCACATGTATCAAATAGCCCACAAACAGATGTATCCGAGGAGATGCAATGGTGTATCACACATATCAGTCAATAGAGCCCACCTGGAAGTGACCTAGAGAAAGCACACGTGAAACGGAGCCAAGACCAGGTCGGTCGAACACCCTGTTTGACCGACTAGTTCCTGGCGCCAAACGCGGTCAAATTCTATGTGTCGACTCCCTGTGGTGCCCTGATAATGATGAAAATTGATTCACACGATTTTGGTGGCGGGAACCGACCCTTCTCCAGCTATAAATAGGACACCCTACACCTCACTTCAACAAACACCACTTGAGCATCATTCTATTGTATACACTACTTTTCTTAGTCCTTAGTGGAGGTTAGGCCGTAGAGAGGAGCCTCTAGTCCGCTGTCCAAATTGGGAAAGTTATGGCTCATGTATCTTTTCTTGTATTTATGACTTTATGCTTTATATTGATATTATTAGTCTT